>JAAVUH010000042.1:0-644263 GCA_014899045.1 Fusarium palustre | reverse complement strand
GGGAGCGTTAGGAGGTGCGTTGGATGTGGGTTGGGTAGTTGACTTCGCGGGGTTGGATGCTGCGACAGGACTTGGGGCGGGAGCTGGGGCGGGAGCTGGGGCGGGAGCCGGAGTTGGTTTGTCGGCGTATCGTGACGAGGAGAGTCCTTGAGGTTTAGAGAGGGGGGCTGAAGGCGTTGGAGTTGGGACTGGCTCCTCTTGAGGAGCAGGAGACGGTTGAGCTTGCGCAACTGGAGCAGGCTCTGGAGCAGAAGGGGCTACTTCGGTGGTGACGACAGTCTCGCTCTCGACGGGTTCAAAGTCATCGTAGAAGAGGTCGTCGTCGGTACGGCCCCCAAATTGGTCATCCATGACGACTGTGTGTCGCGAGTGCAGATCTAGTCGACTAATAAGAAGGTATTTATCCAAGAAAAACAATTGAAATCGCGGCGACACTTATGCAGTATGTCAAAGCCAAAATCTAAGTAGTGTCAAGAAAGGGAGGCTGATGATGGTCGCAAACAATGTTGTTCAAATGATACCCCGCTACCGTAGTGCGGAATTGGAAGGCACAGCAATTCTAATGTGGGGGAGGACAGAGCACCGGCAATGAGTGGAGCCGGTACAGGCATCTTCGGTCTAGAGTTTGTCCGGTCTCGGTGAGCTCGGTGAAGCTCGGTGAAGCTCGGTCGGCTCCATAAATCCAACGACCGATGCGATTACACTTGCTTGCCGGCCTTTTTGCTTTAGTATTCACTCAGCTCTACATTCCGTACAAGACAGACTTGTACTGATCACTGATTCTCTTTGAAAATTTTATCACTTATTTCAACAAAAATCTGGTTTTGGTGAATAAAAAAGAGTAATCCGTCGATGGACTCTTGCCTTACCAAAAGGCAGTTTGATGGCCCAAGGTTGCCAAACAGGATAAATATGAGACGAAAGCTTGCTTGAAGGGTAGCTCCTGTATTCGAAGAATTTCTGTCGGTTTGTTTTCATTTGCTCGATCCAAAATACATGTATGCTGTTATTTCATTCTTGTACGCTCGCATCCATCTCAGCCTCAACAGCTCCACGTCGCTTGTGGTATGTTTGCTTGATAGATTCAAGCGACCGGTCTGGGAAATGGTCCTAAAAGTCAATCATGTTAGTCATTTCAAACTTTCAGACTGAAGAAAGAGCAAGTCAACGTACCTTGATCTGAATCCAGGACAAGCCGTCACGCCTCAGGCGGATGAGGCGCTCGACCTCAGAGGTACACCAGAATCTGTAGGGATAGCTGGCAGCAATCTGAACAGCAAAAACACAATGTTAGCATGGCCAAGATGATACTTTAACTGGATTGTCACATACGGTACTTGACTGGAAGGCACGTCGGTTGGTACCGTCACCAGAGGACGAAGCAGAGGCAGGAGGCGGGTTGCCAGCAGTATTCTGCTTCTGGGAAGTCTCCACGTACTTTCTCACCCACGGACGAGCGCCGGGCTGCTCAGGCAGGGGCGTACGGCCTCTGTCGAGAGCCCGACGCTGCCAAGGCTTGAGGGCTGGCTGGATGGTAGGTGCAGAGGCATTTGACATGCTGTGTGTATATACGAGAGGCACAAAGATGTTTGATTTGTTTCTTTGCAAGGCTGACAAGAGATAAAAACGAAAAGAAGGGATGAAAAGACTATTAAAAGACGTCTTCAGGATCGAAGTCGCCAATTCGCATTGTAGAGAAGTATTTGCCATAACCAGACATTATGTCGGGATTTATTGAATAGAACAATGGCTGGGGAATCATGGCACTTTATTGTGAATAGAACTAAAAGCTCATGTAACGCCTTTTCGCATTGTTCCAAGGATGAATAAGAGAATAGAGGAGTGCCAGTTGAAAGCAAATGATTGACTTAATTAGTGACGTAAGAATTGATGATACAAACGAGTTTGCCTCCAGTCTCCAGTCACTGCATAACTCTATGCTTTGCTCGTTTCAACCCTCGCCAAGGTACTCTCGATCGAAATGACTCGGTCCCTACACAAACCTGTATCAGATGATTGCTCAATTTTTCGGCCGACCTTGTGGTAACCTTCTCAAGGCTTTCAGACCTACCTAGTCTCACTTCTCGCTTGTCTTCGTCATCTGCAATGATTGACCAAGAAGCTTCTTCTTAGAAGGTGATGTGGTCGAGTCGCCCTTAATTCTTGGAGCCCAGAGTGTGTTGCCAGGAAACTCGGGAAGGGGTGTTCTTCCGTTTTTCAAGGCTCTCTGCTGCCATGGTAGCAATTTGGTCATTTTTCTTGTCGCCATGGTGGTTTCCGACAGTTCGATGTGGACAAAGTCGAATATTCTGGTTTTTGTAGGAGGACTTGTTGTAACCTCGAGTGTGCTGAAGGATTGATAATCTGACTGGAAGAGACATGAGAAAAAGACCAGAGATCATTTTGAAAGAGTAGAAACAAACACTAAAGTCTCTCAAACGGACTTAATTTCCACAAGCTTTTCCAAACGCCGTACTTGGGCAGGTTATAATCAATTTAGGGTTACCCGAGTTTGCAATGGAAGGTGAATCTTACATTGAAATGTAAAATCTAATAGCCAGCAACGGCATATTAGCGTTTGGCCACACCCATGGTAAACATCAAAGGAAATAGGCAGCAATATTTCAGAAGAAAGTCGTCGGGGTATCAGAAAGGTTGGCCGCTCGAGGTGTAAGAAACGAAACCAATTTCATGCTGTTGAAACCATGACCTTAGGGCACTTACCTCCACACCCTGCAGCTTCGAGGTCGTCTTTTCTGCTACCAAATAAGACGCCAGTGTCCTGAGAACATGAGACCATCCGGTTGTAAGTACTAGAGCAGATTCGCGTGGAATTCAATGACATTGGTGATGCTTTCAAGAAGGCATTGTCTGGTTGAAAGCTAATAATGTGCGCAGTGTGTTTCAATAAAAGTTTGGAAGATGGACCCCAAAGTTTTCTCAAAAGAGGGTTTTGAATCCTCAACGTGCAATAACGCTCCATTTTCAATCATTCGATAGCCAGCGCGCATCTCATTCCCGTATTGCTCTTCTCCTGTGCCATCCTTCTAAGTTCCAGCAGTGTTTGATGATGTTGCTACCCCAGCAGCCTCATTCTCCATCTGCCGTTCGATGGCGTGTCTCCGCTTGTGATAAGTTTGTTTGACGGCCTCGTGTGTACGATCAGGAAATTCCCTCTAAGTTTCAAAGGTTAGCGCAATCTTCACATATGACGAGACTCCGAAGCTTACATATATCATAGCCCAAGTGGCACCACCGTTTCTCAAAGAGACGAGATGTCGCATCTCGTCTTCCGACCAGAAGCGGTAGGCATAGGCAGTTGGCTAGAGGGTAAAATGAGTTAATAAGTCACAGAGCGAAGCCGGGGACGGAGGATACTTACTGCGACACTGGTTGACGCTTGGCTAGAGGACCCTCCAGCAGGATTGGCCGGGGCAGATTCGACAGGCTGTGGGCGACGAGAACTGCGCCAGCTTTGGTCTCCTTGCGCCTCAGGAAGCGGATTTCGGCCGTTCTCAAGGGCACGGCGCTGCCAAGGGTGAAGTCCGTTGACATGATAGTTGCTGCCTTTGCTGTTGGATCTGGTATTGACCATGTTGGCGGGTATATCGATGATTCTGATGCGCGATCAACAACCATCGACACACACGATCAGGTAATATGTATGAGTAGTATACGGGAATTTCCCGATATCCAAGACAATTTAGCCATTGTTTTGAATGGCCTTGCTGCCATATATTGAGCGCCTGGAAACGTTTTGAGAAGTGGCTCATTGTTGGGTGGGTAAACAATAGCATGTCCAGACATTAATGGAACTTCTCCATTGCAGTAATGGTGGAAATATTTGGCGAAGATCTTTAAAACAATAAGACGAACAATAGCGCGAAAGGGCATGGCCGTAGGCACCGAGCTTAGTGCAAGCTTGAGATGCAGCAGAGTTGAAAATGTTATCATAGCAAAGCCGCCAAGTAACAGGAACGTGAAGACGAAGAAAAAAAAAGCGTCGGCGATTTGTGTAGCAGATAGTGTACACCTATTGCTGGAGTGCGTCTTCACGACGATGAGCTGACAGTACACCGAAGATAGGTGACATGACCATTTTGAATATCATGATATTATAATAAAAGAAACAATTAATAGTGTTTATGTCCAAGAAAGAGGGTGGGAAGTTTGAGTGGGAGCCTTGTGAAAGAGGTCACCACGTTTCGGCAATCTTAACAATTTGAATAGGAAACAGTTTGCTCTGAATCACAAATACCCTGCGTGCGGGTAACTTGCATTCACATGTAATTTGGAGGGAGAAGCATGATTAGCTCCGTCGGTGATTCACCGTCCCAACTTAAAAAGGTATTTAACACCTTCAAGCTCTAGCTCTAGTCTAGCTTTCTATCATCAATCAATTCCCCCTAAAGAATCCAACCCTCAACCGACGCTGCTTCCTTAATTAAAACTGTAACGTCGCACCTCCCTGCGCCTTTCGCTTCCCATCTCGTCACAAAAAAGAACTTATCGGCGCCGCCACCGGTTGCCCGCCAGGCCCGTCACAATGCCTGCGCGTGGCCCTCCATCCCGAAACAGGAAGTGGAATCATAGCAGCACACCTGCGTGACAACAGCAGGGTCCAATCTGGCCATGTATTCCAAATACGCCAGGACACGCAAGCTGACGCCAAGATTGCAGAAGATATGGTTTTACTACACTAGAAGTGTATGCTACTTCAGATGTTGCGGGGTGTGACTAAATTTCGTTGATGATGACGCATATTATCTATAAGAGATTAGTTTACTGACTGAATAGATCCTAAATGTAGCTCTTTAAGCTATATCTTGATAATAGAGCCTGACCTACCTGCAGTGCCTATCTGTAGCAATAGAATCCGTCCTGCCTAAAGCGTCCCTTGTCTACTTGTATCTCTGAGCTCCGCCCGTGACAGTCAAGGCGTGAGACAAGGTCTCTGAACTTCATACCTAGTTGGCAGACTATTGACGCCACCACCTGATTTAATAAGCTCAATTCACAAGACAAGGCCAACGCAGCTGCCAGCTCTTATAAGAACCCCTTTCCTAAACTCTACCTCCCTTTAGCTTTCCTACTCTCTTAACTTGCGTATTTCATAATAGTAAAAACGAAACCATGCTTTGGTCACTAAAGCTGATTCAAATTTGGTCCACTATCTGCCTATTAGGGCATATGTCAGTTGCGGAATATGGTAAGTCAACCAACTCTATTAGTTTTGATACTTTTTCCTGAGAGGGCTTACCTTACCCCCTTAGCCTGCTCAGCTGAGGCTACAACGACGCTGATCGATAAAACCGATATCTCAAGCCTGGCAGCGTCCTGTCCAACGTATACGGGCAATATCCACATCTTGAACGTCACAGGGGAGATGAACCTTACAGGAATCGAAACCCTTATAGGAGGCATCACATACCAGAATAATTTTACACAAGATTACGTGACGATTCAAAGCTCTACCCTCCAAAACGTTACGGACAGCCTGGTCATGTATGGTGCTTGGCAGGAGAACACAAAGCCCACCGGTTGGTTACATCTGTCCTTCCCAGCTCTAAGAACGATCAAATCGATTCGAACGAAATACGGATGGGGAATGTTACGTTTCTACACGAATTCTACGCTCAATATGTCTGGCGATTTTACTATCAACCCTAACTCGAGTTTGATCAAGACCAACGGAATCCAAATCAATATTTCATCTGTAGAAAGCATTTGGATCAACAATGTCGACTTTTACGGCGCCGCCTCTCTTGACTCATTGGTGCAAACCGTCGACGGTAGTATCGATATTCAGAGAAATAGAGGATTGGAGCGTGTGGTTTTGGACCGCCTTGACTTTATTGATGACGAAATCGATATAAGTTTCAACCCTGACCTTAATGAAGTAACATCGTCAGTAACTGATGTCGGTCGACTGCGCATGCATGAAAACGGAAGAGACGCCCACCTCTTGGTCCCTTACCTAGAGAAGCTTGGTGGCCGCGTCATGCCTATGTATCATAACGGCGACAAACGTGAGGCAGGCGGAATATTCCAGGATCTCGTTAATGCTAGCCTACCAGCATTGGAAGAAGTTCACGGCGATGACCTTGGATTTTCCGAAGGCAAGCTCAATTTTACGTCCAACTTCTTCCCCGAACTCCGCCTGCCACAACTAGCAACAGCCAATTGCACGCTCAGTCTCATTGAGAATATCGCGCTGAATGACGTTTCGATACCTCGTCTGGCCTACGTCAAGTATCTCGAGATCCATAATAACCCTCGTCTTCTCAACTTCACCGCCAATTCTCTTGAAAAGGCAGATATTATTAATATGACGGGATCCTTCACGAATGTCGAGTTCTTCGGTCTCAAAGAGGTCACAGGGGACTTCTATATAGTTGGCGAAAAGTCAATGGATTGTTCGTGGTTTGATGAACACTTGTTCAATAGTGTTGTGAAGGGCACGTACAAATGCATTGGTAATCACACAAAGCCGGCAACCGAGAGGAGACCCAGTACGCCTACTGGTCTCACCGATCTCGAGGATGGAGAACAAGAACGAGGAAGCTCGTCTAACGGAAGTGAGGAAGGATCGGACGTAGACAAGAAGGGTGGACTCTCAACCGGTGCCAAAGCCGGGATTGGCGTAGGCGTAGGTGTTTCTGGTCTCCTTCTTCTTGGCTGTGGTGCTGGCCTCCTGATGGGCAAGAAGAAGAATCCGTCGAGCATGGTTGCCCATGGTCTCAATACTGCATATCAAAAAGCTCAGCTCGGTGGAGATGCCAAGACACCAACCAGCGTCAATCAGGTGCAGAGTGTAGGGGCGTCCGAGATGCAGGACACAAGCAAATCAGAGTTACCGGGTAGTTCTGCAAGGGCTGAGATGGCAGGCTGAAGCCAATGGTCTCGAGAAGTCGCAAGATTTTGTTCCAACTTTGGGAACTCGATAGCACTAGTGAAGTGAGGCGTCACCCTAGGGAACGTAATAATGGCATTGGCGAGGCTCGATCCTGTCTTTGACTTGATCGTTGAGATGCGTCATTTGTGTTGCAGATAGCATATTTGAGTGTGTTATACGGTAATTACATGGCGTTCTTTGAAAGTTATTCAAGGTTGCACTGGTGCGTGCTGCCAAGAAGGGCATCACTGGCACCGACGGTCAAGGGCTATATGTGCTCAGCTGGAACAACCTTGATCTTGGCAATGCGCTACTAGGCGCCAATGTGTAGTGATGGTTTCAGACGATGGTAGGATAATCCTCTCTGGTCGATAAGGGCGACTCTCTTGCGTGGAAATACTGTACTCACCCATTTGTTTTTCTCCAAGTGTACAGTATATGTTGAACCGAATTGTTCCTGCTCATTGATTCTCTATATTTCTGCATCCCGATTTTTAGGTTTTGCAGTATGCTAATCTGTTCTGAGTACCTATACTTGTATTTGGTAATGTAGTCTTACTCTGATCTACAGTTTAGGTCTAAGAAATGCAGGTGCACACTAACTCGACCTGTTAATCTTAGACTTCTGTTCTGATGACATCGCAACGAATTTCGAGATCAGTCTCTGCCTCTCCAAAAGACAGTCGCAAAGGGATAAAGATTTATCCTTCGAACTTTAAAGTGTATAAAAAACATTCAAAGCTGCGTTTTGTGTATCTGGCCATTACACGGAATGATATCTCGTCAATTTCTGCTCTTAGCTCTGGCCTTTTGTCACGGCTAGGGTCCCTAGATGCATTTAAGGTCTTACCGCTGCACTAGGCAAAAGACTAGGATGTAAGGTTCCTGACCTTACACTGCATTCTCGTATATATAGCTATACCGCCCTCATCAGGATCAGTTCAGGCTTCAGGCTTCAGGCTGTGACAAACCTCCTCTTAATCACTCTTATATAAAATAAAGCTCAAGTATCCCTTAGATATTACTGCCTACCAGTCGGCAGATAGCTGTCAGTCTAGTGCATCCGGCAAGCTAATCCAATTCTACTGATACAGATATCTCTCTTATTCCTCTGCTTCGTTTTCTTTGTTCTCTTCTTCTTCAGACAAGATCAACATCAGGTAAGTCTGCTATTTTCTATTTGCGTTGCCCTCCGAATATCACCATATGTAACGGTCGTTACCTATCACTGTATCTCCATTACGATATTGTCCCTTTCCACTTTCTCGTGGCCTTCTAGTAACTCTACGAACCCAATCTTCCTTATTTTACATTGCTAATATCTCTCTAGACGCAAGCTTATTTATGTTCTTCATTTTTCTTTGGAAAAAAAGAAAGAAAAAAAGAACCCACCATACCCGGTGTACGTATTGACCCTCAGAACAGGAATTATAGCAAGGGGTCAATGGCATAAGTTAGCGTTAACATAATATTCTTGATACTGCAAGATACTGCAGGGCTCTAGACTGTCACTCGATATCAGAAATGCAAAGGCACTAGTCACGCATCACAAAAGATAAGATGTACTCAAAGTAGTTTTATTAATCAGACTCAAGGTCACTAGATACAGCAGAAGATTGAAGGTTCATCCCATTTGTCATGGTAGATGGACAGGACACAATGATCCTTGAAAGTTTTTTTTTTTACACAACCACGCTCAGCGCGTTGTTAGGGAGAACTGAAGCTCGAAAAAAGAAAGAGCTTAGTTCATCATGTCACGAGCGTGACGGCGGGCCTTCTTGGCCTTGCAGCCAGTCTTGGTGGGCTGGGGAGCAGCAGGGGCCTCAGTCTCAACGGGAGAAGCACCACCGTTGTTGTTCTGGTTGTCGTTACCGGAAGCGGGGGCAGACTCGACAGGGGCAGCGGACTCAGCGGGAGCGGACTCAACGGGAGCAGCGGTGTTGGAAGGGGCAGCAGAGCCGGAGCCGGAGCCAGTGGTGGGAGTAGCGGGAGTGGAAGGAGCAGAGCCGGAAGAACCACCGGCAATGTTCAGCTTGGGACCGGGGATGGGGTAGCTGGTAGGGTTGTTGTAGAGGTCGAAGATGATACCCTTCTCAGTAGCGGTGTAAAGGCTGGTACCAGCAACACCCTCGGGCTCAGCGGTACCATCAGACTCAACCTCGAGGTTGAAGCACTGAGGGTAGTTCTGGGCACCGTTCTCCTGGCCAGCGGCGTGGAGAGCGATGATCTCGTGACGAAGGACGTAGCTACCGGCCTTGAGGGAAGTAGGGACGGTAACCTCCCAGGTGTTGCCAGCGGCGATGAGATCGTCAGAGGCAAAGTTGCCACCAGAGGTCATACCAGCCTCGGCGATCTTGAAGAACTTGAGGCTCTCCTTGTCAACCTTGGCGCAGCCATCGGCACCGCAAGCAGCGAGGTAGTCGATGACGGGACCCTTGTGGGACTCGGGCCAGGTGTCCCACTTGATGGTGATCTTCTCACCGGCCTTGACCTTGGCGGACTTGACGGCGTTCTCGGCGCCGCGGTGGCAGATGATGTCGGCATCACCAAAAGCAGAGGGCTCGACGAAACCGTTGTCGGTGTTGGTGGCGAACCAAGCGGCGAGCTCCTTGCGGGGGTTCTCGAAGGCAGCGGCGCCGGGGTTGAGACCCTCGTACTCAGTTCCGCCGACAGTGATGGACTCGACGTGACCGTGAGCACGAACGCCAGCAGCGGCGACGAGGGCAGCGAGGATGGTCTTGGTGGTGAAAGACATGTTGTAAGTTGGTTTGGTTGTGTAAAAAAAAAAAAAAGAAGTTGTTGGTTAAAGAGAGTGTTTGAGGTAGTTGATTCCGGCTGGCGGTGTTGAAAGAATGAATTGAACTGCTTCTGTCAAAGAAGAGTGAAAGAATGTGTAAAGATCAAAGTGAATGGAATGAAACTGCTGTATTGAGACTGAGTGAGTGAGGAAGAAAGGAATCGATTTGGAAGCGGGATATCTGACCCTTCTTATATCGAATCGAGATAAATGCGAAATTGGTAGAGCCTCAAGGTTGTACGGGCTAGTTTCCCGCCTTGGACAAAGTCAGAGACAGGGATGTCATGCTCGGCCGATATGCCATCAGGGATCTGGCGCCCGAAGGTTGCATTGTTCCTGGCTCGGCCAGTTTCAGGGGACCAGGGTTATCGTGGTAGTGATGGTTAATGATCGAGATATCAGTAGATCATGCAACGATTAATGTTGATGTACAGCGAGTAATAGCATCTGTCAATTGAGAGCCGAGAATATAGTCCGCATTCGTGGTCTATAGTAGCATAGTTGTGTAAATGGTTTCCCAAGATCTAGTACAAGTCAAAATAAGCTTGACTGACAGTTGCCAAGATGACCAGGCCACTCTTGATCTTTACCATGTCATACGGTGGCCGTTCCTTCTGGAAGAGCCGCTGTACCTGAAACTAGAGACAAGGGAGTAAAGGACGAGATGGATGGAAAAAAACAGTATCGTGGGTTCCTGCTTTAGCGCCGGAAGAATCGTTAGATGCAAGGGCCCAAAGTTCAAACGGTTCCTATTTTTCCGCAAGTCTCGTTAGATCCCGCCCCCGGTTAAAGTGGTCCACTCATGTCGCTGTCAGGTCCTGGCTCAATCTTGCTGAGACGTTTACAGCTTGGCCATGCGAATTCCCCTGACGACTGGAGTCTATTGTCTAGGTAAACCTAGATGGGATGAGATGGGACGGGAAGCCTTATCCAAATTGATATTGACATGGACTACTATGCACTTTACGGAGATACGGTAGACTCTACTCAGGGGTTTGAGTCGGATAACAGGACCGAAAATGCCTACTGTACCTGGTTTGGCGTCAATCTTTACCAAGATTAAGATAAAGTTTCTTCTTTGCTTGTTCCAGGACCCACCATCCAGCCTAGTCCATTGGATTGGTGTTGCGTTTGCTGGTGAAACGCAGTAAGCGTCAAGATAGCGTCTCCAGAATTATATCAGCCTGAGAAGACACAAGCGACAACCACCCTAGACCACCAGACCACTCAGCGTTTGATACTACCAAACGTTTTGCAGAGATATATACAATGTTTATCAATATGTATGTTTTTATAAACCGTTAATCGTGTATCAGATGTCAGAACATTGTTTTAACCGGCGATTGATACTACCATTGATATGAACATGGTGTGATGGTATTTCATGCCTTTGACTCAACGATGTAGGAATGATACGATGTGTATACCATCTCAACAATAATGAACTGAAAGTCACCCTATAGCCATGCACAACCGTAGAGATCTGATCATTCATGATTTTACTGCATCAAGCCTCGCTTGTGAGTCAGTCAACCGAGTCCAAGCTTTTTCTTCTTATCCATCTTCCACTCTAATTTTCGGGGAGTAATTTCCCAAGACCCCTTTTACACCGCTCGGCGACCGAAATTTCGCATACGCATACGCAATCTCCATCATTCTCAATTCATCCGAACAACCAACTTTTTTATCTGCCTTGTTTTATTATCCGCAGAACGAGCAAACGGAAGAATATCCCAAAAATCGACATGTCAACCGTCGTGGCGCAACATGAGACAAAGGGGCATGTTTTGCAACATGCCAAGCAGGGGTTGGAGGGGTCCATGAAACCTGTCAACCCTGAGATTGACGCAGATGAAATGCAGCAACAGGAACAAGAGGAGGGGCGGATGAGACCAAGCTTGAACTTTACTGGTCATCAACTCTTTTATGTCTTTGGCCTCGATGGTGTGGGTGCCATGCTTTTATCCGGCGGCGTTAATTTTGCCTTGGCTTATCGTGAGTTTAATCCTGTCTGATCTGACAATCACTACCTTTTGGGTATGGTCAACGTCATGATATGACCTAAGATGAGAGGACGAAGGGAGAGGCTGACTATTCCCACCTAAAGCCATGTACACCACTCAAGACACCCTCAAAAACCCTATACGCTTGTTTCAACTACCAAACACATTATCGGGCGATGCCGCTGTCACCATCATCATCCAATGCATTCTCACCTGGTTCGTCGAGATGGGTCTCGTCAGCTACGACCTCTCCAAGCGCTCCGTCCAACCCGTCGGCTTCATACCCGAACCGTCGCATCCATGGATGAGATGGCTTTTCTTCCTTCCACCTTCTGATCCCAGCGACTCAGAGGCCCACTCCGAAAAGGTACGGCCGCTCAATGAGCCCAAAGCTGCTTCGCTGTTCAACACCATTGTGCAGGGAGCGCTGAGAGGCTTCATGTTTGCTGTCGCTGGGTTCATCCTCCTCTGGCCTTTGTCTGTCGGCATTCTGACTACTCTTGGTGAGCGCGATGGCGGAGATTGGCGGTATGATGACCATTGGACACCGCAGGCCTTCAAGGCAATTCTTGGTGGTGTACTGAGTCTTCTTACAACACCGCTGATGGCCTTGTTCTGGCTTGTCAAGGCTGGCTGGGAGGGGAACGATGAGCGGTCTAATGCCAGAGAGTCGCGACGGATTCAGTATGCGGATGCGCAGTGCCAGAATGAACCAGCTGTGTAAGATGCAACGACAATATGGATCGCGTGCATTTATTTTAGTGGAAGCGCCCATCACCAGTTGGGTGAATGAGCTAACGACTTGACATGATCACAAACTTAATAGTAATAATTTGAGGGTCGATCGATTGGAAAGACGACGCCAAACGAGGAAGTGGGAGTGATTACAAGAAAAAGAGGCTCAAAGCCTACCAGTTATGAGAACATGACGAAACAATTACACGTAGACTACTGTGTATTTGTTAATAGGATATGTCGCATCAAATCCGCTCACCGTCGCTACGAGTTGATCATAAATGTTATAGAGTAGGCTGCCTTCAATCACGCCTTGGAACCGATGGGATAACAATTGGACACATAACAATACTGATGCTCGAAAACTATTTACGTACGCAAAAATATACTAGATAATAATACCAGGCTTAGGGTAATAGCAAACCTCGAGTATACTGGCACAATAGACACAGTCATACAGCCATTGCACGCCTGCGCTCAGAATTCTCCAACAGGCCCATTGGGTCCATTATAACGAATCGGCCTGCAAACATAGTTGTCAAGTCTGATGAAGTTCTCACCCGCTGTTTTCTTTTGCGGACTACCTGCTTGAATCCACAACTTATCCTTGTTACCCGTTGTCGTGAACTCGATCGAGGCCGAGTACCATTGCCCAGCAGGGTAACCATAGCTGGGCTGTGGAAAGCGGTTGCCTAGAGGGTTCCCTGGATCATTGAATATGGCGTCATTCCAATGCGTTCGGATGAAAGGGATATATGTTCCCCAACTGCCAGTCTCCGGGTCTTGCATGTAGCGTTCGTAGTACTTGTCGATGTAGTAGTCATAGCTGCAGCGGAAGGTTACGCCCTTGCACGATTTGAGCTCCTGGTACGCAATGAAGTTGAAGTAGCCATAGAGGTTGTGGCTCTGCATCACCTTTCCGTGCCCGGGAACAC
This sequence comes from Fusarium palustre, assembly GCA_014899045.1. Taxonomy (NCBI): domain Eukaryota; kingdom Fungi; phylum Ascomycota; class Sordariomycetes; order Hypocreales; family Nectriaceae; genus Fusarium; species Fusarium palustre. The sequence goes on along the minus strand of JAAVUH010000042.1, from coordinate 630,898 downwards.
TCTTCTTGTCCCAGTCGAACCACGAGTAGTCCGTATCCGTCCACCACGGACTGGTACCAGCGGGGTACTCAAAGTCACCATCTTTGATGGGCATGTCGCACACTTGGGTTGCAACGGGTTGAGCTGTGACGGTCACGTCCGTAGAGAGGACTGTGGTGATTGTAGAAGTATCTCCATTGGTAACGGTAACAAGGGTGGCCAGTGTTGTGGTTGCGATCGTACCAACAGTGTTGGTGGCCTCGATTGAGTAGACTGATGTCGCATCTGTGAAGATAGTCTTTGTGTATGTGAACTTCTTCACGTCAGTGACAGCAACGGGGACAATGCTAGTAAAGGCTTTGTAGATGGTCTGGTCGGCAGTGGAGAGTGCTGTAGAAGTGACTTCTACAGTGGTCTCAACAGTGGTAGTAGGAAGAGTAGAGATGGAAGTCTTCTCCACGTCAATCGTTTGCACGGCGGGGAATAATTTGCTGCGGAGGTCATAAATGTCCTGCGTACGGGTGACCTCCATCCACGTGTATCCAGTTGCGATACCGTAGAGGGTAATGGTGTCAATGACGGCGATCTCTTTGGTGATTTGCTTCACATCATCGTTGACCACAACCTTTGTGATAAGAGATTGACCTGTAGGTGTCGACAAAACAGTCTGAGTGACATCCTCGTGGATGGTGCGCGTCTCGATAGAGGTAGTCCCATCTACAACAGTCGTCTCCGTCACAGTCTTATGAGTAGTGACGGTCGCAGCCGTGGTAAGGGTCAGCGTAACGGTGTCGCCATAGATCTTGTCAACAGTGGTGGACTTCTCAATGATTGTCTCAAGTTCCGCAGTCGCGTAGACGGTTCTCGTAGGGACAGAGGAAGGAAGAAAGCACGAGCAAGCACTATGGAAGTGCGATTCGCCAAATTCGTTGATCCATTGTTCCTCAAGGCTGTCGGGTAGAGCGACGCGTTTCCTGTTTTGCCACCAAGGGAACTCATGCTGAGTGTAGGTGTCAAGGACGTTGGTAGTGGTCGCAGTGGAGACAGCTGGAGAAGATTAGTTCTTGTTTGGAGGATCAATTGACTAGACTTACAAGTCTCTGTTGTCCACTCATTAGTAGTGACAGTGCTGGTAGTAAAGCCCGTGTCGGTTCTCGTGGCAATGGTCTCGTCCACCGTATTCGTTGCGGTTGTAACGTCGATAGTCTCCGTAGGAACGGTGGCATAGTCAGTGTCCGTTGACTGAACAGTGACCGTCGTCCAAGCAGATGTAAGGTAGTCGGTAGTGGTGTATAAAACATGCGTCCGGGTAGATGGGACCGAGTAAACGACGAACGTACGAGAGTTGGTCACATGTATAGTCATCCCCGGAGCAAACTTGATGGTTGTACCGGTGACTACATACTCGGTAGACGTAGTAGGAATGCTCTCAATGCTGGTGATAGTCTCGGTGACAACGTCTGTAGAAGTAGCGGTTGTGATCTCGGTCGTATCCGTGATCATCAATGTTGTTCGAGTATCGATGACATCGTAGATTGTATCTACGCTAGTAGTGCCGAGGTATTCAACATCAGTAGTATACACCGTTTCATAAGCAGTCGGCAGCTCGATAGTCGTACGGGCGACGGTGTCGTAAATGGTCTTTGGCTCAACGATCTCGATGATTCCGTCGCGACGGATGGCGGTGACAGTCCGGTCAGGTCCGGCGACAAAGTTGGTCGACGATGCATCAATAACAATCTTAGTCTCGTCGGCGAGATCCTCTGTGACGACGATGATCTCAGTCTCAGTAGTTTCAGGTGATCCTGTGGCTTCCACGGTGGTGACTGGTTCGATAGCAGTGGCACAGACACCTATCGCATAAGTCATTGTGTCCTCGAAGGAAGCGATGAGAGCATCATTCTGCCATTCAACGTTGTTGCCTGGGAAATATTAGGTGATGGAAGTCCACGTTTGAGATTGAGAGGCTTACAGTAATCGGCCGCGGTGGTGGCAACAGGACCAGTGGTGGTGCCACTTTCGGACTCGCTGATCGTGTAAGTGGAGACATCTGTGGTAGTAGAGTCTGTAATGAGGGTAGAGACATTAGTCGTAGCATCACTCGTTGCATCAGTTTGCGCGTCTGTAGTAGTAGAAGCCGTCGTGAAGCTAGAGGGGTCGGTTGTAGTATCGCCAGTTGCGTAAGTTGAGGCATCTGTAGTCGCAGAGCCTGTGGTGAGGCTCGGGCCATTTATTGTGGTATCAGAAGTCGTGGAAGGTGAGGTATCTATAGTGGGAGAAACTGTCGGGCTAGAGGTATCGGTTGTAGTATCGCTGGTGGTCTCAGTGTTGACATCTGCTGTGGCACTACTGGCTGTGTAACTGGCAGAATCAGTAGTGAGGGCAGAAGTATCGGTTGTAGCATCACCGATGGCGTCAGTATTGACATCTGTCACAGCATCACCAGTCGTGTAGGTCGAGGCATATGTAGTGGCAGAACCTGTGTTGGAGCCAGAGATGTCGGTTGTAGCACCGCTTGTGGTGTCAGTATTTGCATCTGGTGTGGCACCACTGGTTGTGCAACTGGCAGGATCTGGAGCGATAGAACCCGATGTGAAGCTGAAGGTGTCGGTTCCGCGAACAGTGGTCACGGAGGATGGAGCAACAGTGCTAGAGTCTGTCGCAAAGCCGAAATTATCGGTAACAGGGCCAGTCACCATAGCAGTGGTGTCGCCATCTGTAGTCGCAGTCGTTGCAAGACTGGTTGGCAGACTCGATGACGGGCTATCAGTCATTTGCGCCACATCGGACGCCTTTCGATCGGTTGAGATGTCAGTCGAGGCGCTTGCTGAGATCAAGCTCTCGAAAGAAGACGTCGGCCCAGCAAGATATGTAGAGACATCGCTCGTCACAACGCTCGAAACAGCGTAAGAAGACACAGGTTTTGGTCGACAAGGTCCGGCAGAAACGTCAGAAAAATGAAAGGACGAAGCCAGAAAAAATGAAAGGACAAGACGGCGAGCCATTCTCAGAACCTTGGCAATCAATCGTTGCAAGCCAAACGTGGACGCGAACGCTTCACTTCGTGGGCAGCGCACATCTTTATTCTCATGCCCATCGTGATAGCCTTAACTTCGTCCATGATCTAGAACGAGTGCTTGGTAGCTGAGTTGCCAAACTATCGATCCCATAAAGCGCTGTCAGTACTCCAGACAGGGGGTAGTCCGATTTGCAGGGGTTCACTGGTTCACTGGTGGGGATAGAAGAGACTATCGATTTGACGATGGCTTCATTAAGGAAAGTAGCCCGAAAAGAACGTTGGACCAACGAGTTTTTTGCGGCCTTGTCAGCGGAAGAGGGGAATTGAATGGGAGTCTTTATTTCCTTTCTGACGCCTCAGTGGATACCGAAAGATTAGCGTAAGCCTGGAACACAAAATATAACCTCAAATTCCGGACAGTCTAAATAGCGTACTGTACATAGTAAGCTAGATAGATGGTCGGGCTACTTGACAATTTCGTCGGGCACTTAATATGTGTCGGGCGCTACCAGTCCTGATACCCCTAATACTAAATGATTTTAGGCGGCTGTTTGGTGGAGTCCCCAGGACCCTGTGGCGGCGGCGCCTTTCATAACGACGGTCTACTTTCGAGCTAACAAAACAACCAACACATTGAACGCAAGCACGGCATGTCGTAGATTTATGGCGGTATTTGCGCTGAATCTGACAATGTAATTTCCACGCCAGCAAATGCTTTAATCCCTTTCACTGGTCAAATCAATCGTAGCGCCAGCATGTATTATACTGTAAATGGTATGTTTGTTGTTGGTCATTGATTAATGTCTTTTCCGGACGTCAAGCTCACATTCGTTTAGGGTTGACAAACACCATCGCCTCCTCAAAAGCCTTTGCCAAAGATGTACCGAGCGCCTCAATCATGGTCCAGATTCGAAGCGGAATATACTTGATCAGCCAAAGCATACCCACGCCAATCTGCCAGATGCATGAGCCAAGGCTACCAAAAACTGCTTCCAGAATATCGTAGGTTGCCTTGCCAAAGGATACAATGAATGCACCAAATGCCTTGGGCGCGTCGATCAATATGGCGCGGGCGAGATAGCAGAAACCATCCCAGATGTCCCGCAGTGTGATACCACGAAAGAATGTGACCATGGCCATGATGACTGTGTGTAGGAAAGAGAAGAGCTTGACAAAGATGTTGGCGATGGCTTCGCCGATATTCTTCAGTCCGTTACCGATCCATTTCAGAACCGTCATTGCAGCGCCAGGTATTCTCTTCAAAAGTCCCCAAATTGCTTGAAGAACACTCTTCACGAACGATGGAGTCTTCTTTATACCCTTCCACACTGCTTTACCAGCGCTCTCGATATGCCTAGGTATCGCAATGACCCCTCTCTTAATCTTCCCAGGTATTTCCTTCACAAACTTCTTGATCCGGTCGCGACGTCTCCAGACCGCAAGACAGACCTCCTTTGGCGCATTGTACAAAATGAGCGTGGGACATTCCCAGAATAGTATCTGGAGAAACTCGAACAGCCGCTCTGCAGCGCGTCGCAGCCTTTCCATCTGCTTGCGATGCACATGCATCCATCTCTTCCACGAACCACCGCGAAAATGGGGCAGGTATTGTACGATTTCGCGATGGCGGTTTATAGCTGCGAGACGCAAAGCAATTGCGCCGTCTGGTGCGATGAGATCATGCTTGGCGCCGTAGTCTTCAATGAGGACCTTGACCAGAGCCAGATGACCGCGATCGGCGGCGACCATTAATGGAGTCCGCTCAGGCAGTTCCTCAGGAGCAATGGTTTTAACATCGCTTTGCAGGCGACCGTATTGATTGACGCTTGCGCCGAGAGCGACGAGGCGGCTGACCATTGGCAACTTGCCCGCGCACACAGCTGCTATCAAGGGCGTCTCTCCGTATCGACTCGTGGTATCGGGCGACACCCAACCGCGGGCTATAAAGTCGGCTACAACGTCATCGTGACCCTTTTCGATAGCAAGGAAGAACGCGTCGACAATATCTGTCTCGATATGGTAGGCTTCGTGGCACGTGTTCCAATCCGCGTCGACGGTAAGGCGCTGTAGATTCGTCGCGTGACTGGCGGGGTAGTGGAGGATGGGAAATTCGACGCAGGAGGAAGCTTCAATACGCTTTAGGAGGTCATCGTTGTCGGTCACCGAGTATGTCGGGACGGGAAGGTCTGTGGACGGCGATGATGTGGATGCCATTTAGAGTTCTCGAGAGATGCTATGAAGGGCGATGGGATGCCCATGCCTCCGAGGGACAGGTTGTCATTTATGTGCATCTTTGACATTGTAATTTCCTCAAGGCGGAATTACATATTTGTTGGTGTTCATGGTGTCGGGCAGTGCAAGTAAAGTTGAAGAAGCCATAATACCGACATTGTGGAAACAGAGTCTGTGGTTGCTCAGCTCGCTGCACTGCCACCGCCAATGACATCCATTACTGCTGTTGCGGGGTGTTTAGATTGCTGTCAACCAACATTAGCGGGGACAGGCTGTTCGTAGGGCTGATGCTGGATTGGATGAAGCCCATGCATTAGATACTAGAGTATCAACTTCCGAAGGCTTACGGAGTACAGAGGGGTCAGATTTGCAGTGTTCCTAGGACCGAGCTGCAACAGGAATGATCGATATGGCTTCTGCCTAAGTTCAAGTTGCGTACATGTTCGTTTAACTGCCAGGTCAGTTGTTCCTATCTACATGACCTATCTAGCAGGCGGCCGAAGAAATAACCTCTAAGCTTTAGGGACATAAAATATAGGAACTAAGCTTGTAGTCTAGTCTAAATGGCATAGAAGTGGCTTACTGGTTGTTTCATCCATACCTCAAGAGGCCATCTTTTCTCATAACCCAAAATTCGTCTCCAGAGTAATCACACATGCGGAGGAGATTTCCCAAAACACAAGCTTCTTTTCAGGGACTACCAAGCACGAATTGTGTCCAGATAGGTGAATGGTCTTTTAATTTACAATGCGTCAATATCAAAACCTGCAAGAGCCGATTCAGAGCCTTCAGTAGAGAGTAAGTTGAGATCATATATGATCCGGTGTCAGTATAGGGTATCCTATCTGCGACCGAATGACGTAGCGCCACCAGCCATGAACCTGCGCCTAACACTCTCTACTCACATGTTTACTTCATGTCTATCATTTCAATCAGTTATAATAGCCCGTTTTAGGATGAAGTAGTGGTTATTGCACCATCTTCTACTCCTGTTAATTATCGTGGCAGGCAATTCCTTATCTTCAACGTCAATCTACCCCACTTTGACGCGATGGTTATCTCCACCTGGATATTCACTCAAGTGCAAACCAGGATCCTTCTGTAACACCCTTCATCAACTTCAACACTTTATAAATTAACCATGACACTTATCACGACGAGGACCAACAAAAGCCTCAAAGGACACAAGGCTCTCATTCTTCTCAATACAGAGTCTCCTAAAACCCAAGTTGAAGCTATCCAGAAACGATTCCCAGACCTGACCATCAAGACATTCGTTGAAAAGAAGCGTGGCGCACCTTTGGAGCCTCCATTTGACGAGGGAGAATGGAAAGATACCACAATCATCTTGACAGGTGTAACAACCGCTCAGCTGCTGCCGAAACCTGAGCAGGTGCCTCATCTGCAGTATATTCAGCTTACCAGCGCTGGTGCAGACCATCTAATCAAGACGCCCATATTTACTGATACAAAGATTCCTGTCTGCACAGCTAACGGCGTCCACGGGTGAGTCGTGATCAATCTGAGGTTGGAGGATTACTGACGAAGTAAATAGACCTCAGATTGCTGAGTGGATCATTGGAACTTATCTTTCCCATCGACTTCGCTGTGGGTAATGAGAATAACTTAAAAAGACCATCGGCTAACAGCGTATCAAGTGAAAGAATATTCGAAGCTTCAGGACCAAGGTCGATGGCACCGTATCAGCAATGATCCTGAAGATACCACAGATACAGCTGGCAAGCGAATGTACGAAACATAAATCACAGCACTCGAGAACAAACCTCACATCTAACATATCACAGTGGAATCCTGGGTTACGGTAGTATAGGGCGCCAGACAGCCCGCGTATCCAAAGCACTAGGTCTGGATGTACACGCCTACACTCTCCATCCTCGCAACACCCCCGAGTCCCGTCGCGATGACTCCTACTCACCCCCTGGCCTCGGGGATCCAGAGGGAGAATTCCCCAGTAAATGGTTCTCAGGCGGGTCAAAGGAGGATATCCACGCGTTTCTCGACTCGGGCCTCGATATCGTCGTTATCGCCTTGCCATTGACTGATAAAACAAGGGGCCTGATTTCTAAGCCCGAGTTTGACATACTCGCCAAGAAAAGAACTTTTGTCGTCAATGTTGCCCGTGGACCTATCGTCGATACAAACGATCTCATCGAGGCATTGAATTCCGAGAAGATTGTGGGTGCAGCGCTGGACGTAACTGATCCCGAGCCGTTGCCCGATAACCATCCTCTTTGGAGTGCCAAGAATGTGACCATCACGCCTCATATAAGTGGAAGTTCTTCGTTTTACTACAAGAGGTTATTTGACATTTTTGGATTGAATTTGGAAAGGTTGAGCGCGGGGCGCACTGATCTTATTAACAAGGTGAATAGGCGAGAGGGCTATTAGAATTAGCAAAGAGACAATAAAATTTGGACAAGTTCCTGGGATGTATAATATGATCATTCTCATAAATAATTCAATTCGCTGTGTGGCATAAGGCATTAATCTGTTTCTAAAGGGATCGGCATAGCCCTTCCATGATTAGGGCGGCCGATTTTTTCTTTAATATCTTCTGTCATCATCAGATACATCTTGTTTGTGATTTGTTGGTGTAAATGAAAGGAAGAGGAAAAAAACTGGATGGAAGTAAGTGAACAGCGCATTTTATGTCTAGCTGAACCTTATGGTAGGGCAGCAAGCAAAGTAAAAAAAAAGGGTCCCGTGTAAGCATTAGAGTTATAGTGCTTAAAAAAAGTGTAATTAAAGATGGGAACCTTATCATCAGGGCTGTTTCTAAAGGTCTGCAGTAGCGCTTTCCTTCTCCTTCTCCCAATCCTCCAACCAAGCCTTGGTAAAGTCGATGATATCTTGCTGCGCCTTCTTGACAGCAGGGGGAGGCAGTCCAATCTCCACGCTACCAGGAGCCAAACCGTTCTCATCCCAGTGGTGTACACCATAAGGAATAAGAATGAAAGGCTCGCTGACAGTGGACTCTCTCTCAGGCAGGCCAATGGCGTGAGGTGTAGCAGCCCTCCAAGGATCGTATTCACCGTCAATAAAGGCTACGCGGGGGTAGCTGAAGTTGAAGCCGCCGAGCTTGTTGATGGATTCAACGTTGGGAGGCGTGGTGATGTTGAACTCTTCACGGCAGGGAATTGTGCTGTATTCGACGTCAATAAGACGAGATACCATGGGCAGTTGGTCCTTTGGTGCACCGGAACCAGTTTGCCAGTATCCCCATTGTGTGCAAGTTTGATATGTCCACTGGCGCGCCATGCTATTAGGGTTAAGCTTAGTCTCGTTCATTGAACCACGAATGGAGTAGCACTGATCTAGAGTGCTATCGGTACAGCGTCCAGATTTGTCGCTCTCGATGTTGGACCTGATGTAGCCGATGTAGTTGAGGAAGCGGTTTGTCATATACTTGAGCTGCTTCTTGTAGCCAGCCGAGATCAGCCACTTTTTGACATAAGGTGCGAGATGTCGAGTGCTCGCGAAGAGAATGTCGTCAGAAGAGACACTGCCGCAGTAGAGACCGAAGCTGGAAGAGTCGGATGCAGGATCCCAGTTGTTGCTCTGCAGGCCTCCGATACCTTGAGAGATGGTCGAGGCAAAATCATCATCTCGAAGGCCGAGAAGACCAAAAGCAATTTTGAGCTGCTTCTTCTCCTCCTTGTCATCACCGAGAAGGATGCTGTCGACGACGTGGGTAAGCTTCTGGGTGACCTTGGCACAGTCGCCGGGTGCAAAGAGACGTGCGGCCTCAAAGTACTGCCAGTAATCAACAATGGCTGCAGTGACACCAGAAGAGGAGATACCACCCCAGAAAAGGTCGGGGTAGATCTTGCGGGCGAAAGCAGCGAAAGCGCCAGCGTAGGAGCCACCATAAATGATGTAAGGAGTGGTGGAAGCAGTCAAATTGTGCTCCTCCATTCCAGGAAACTCGACATGCTGCGCAAAGTAGGCCGTGTCGGCAAGAGCTTGCTCAGTTGACAAGAAGCGCATATTCTCGGGCTCCAAGTCTGGCACAGGGAAACTCGTTCCATAGTAGCGATGCTCGAGAATAACGCCGATACCGCCAGTCGCGTTGGCCAGCATCTGGAGAATGCCATGCTCGAGGAAGGGAATTCTGTCCTCGCCTGAAGTTTCACCTGATGCAAGAATGATGACGGGACCGCCCTTGCGGTAGTACTGCGCGTCGAACCAATATCTCAAGGGGAATTTCTTGTCAGAATGAGGCTCATAAATGGTCTCATTGTGGAAATGATCGACAGGCACGCTGATGTTGACGGCCTTGGGACCACTGTCTTTGGCGCGAGCCGAGAGGGCGGGAATACGGGACGCGTTGCCTCCGGCGGTCAAGGCCAAGAGGAAAGCAGCGCAGTTGACAAACCATCCACGCGCCATGTTTACTATTGATGCTGACGATGAGGGATGTTGTTGTCCTTGTTAAAAACGAGCCGGGGCTTCTGGTGTTGATATACTGCTGCTGTACCCGGTCACCTTCCCGAAGCAGATCAATAGGTCACACTGCGATACAGAAGTTCCCCAGGTTCAAGCGGGTCGCATAAAGACCCGACCTATCCATACTGATCTAATGCTTGATAGAAATATTGGCGCAACTTTAGTGTGTAAAAACAGTGAGAAAGCACTAGTATTTTTGTTTGGTCTTCTTCTAGTCCCTGTTTTTTTTACGACCCGCCTGCCAGGCTCTGTAGCATTTTCGTGCAAAGATCGTCGTTCGACAGGAACCTTTGTAAGCTTTTGAATCACCAACGGCAAAGTCTGAGCCGATTGATGACTCTTATCTTTCTTGATCCATGATTGCCAAGATATGACCCCGCAATTGGCATCGCGTAATTGTAGCGGCTCATTATTGCGGGTAAAGAAATTGAGGCTATCACTACTATTCACTCAAGGATTGTCCAACTTATTTACTTACAACCCTGGGCTGTAAGAACTTACCCATGTGGTAGCATAAAAAAATAGTGGCGCTTCGGATGTTCTGTCAGCATTTATCTCTTCATCCTCTCTACTTTTTTCCCTTTCCCTTTCCCTTTCCATTTCCCTTTTCCATATCCCTGTGCTGTCTGTACTGTTTAAATTCCCTGTCCCTTGGCTGAAGAGGACCATCTACTTGATTCTGGCCAGCCAAGTACCAAGCTCGCGCAGCACCATCGCATAGAGCTGTAAATGTGACACAGCCCCAATGTATTCCGACCACAGATTCGAATAGCTTCAACTCTTCGCCAGGCATGGTTATATAGACGTCTCGGCCTGATGGAAGTCGCGATATCGATTGAGCAGCATGACTGGACTTGGCGTGTTGCGGAGGGGGTCAACGATGAGTTCCTGTGTACGTTCGAACTCGTTGAGATCAATGGCTTGATTGAATCGTCCAGTCAGCTCAAGCATCCAGTAGAACTTCAAGTGCGCCTGACTGCGAACATGCTTGAACGCGCAGAGACCCTTCCTGAAAATAACGCAAATAAATTTATTAATACAGATTATATTCCAAGCTCTATAAGTTTTGCCAAGTTCGTCATTGTTGTAGAGATTATCTAAAAGATCGATTTTAGTTAAACAAATATACCCTGCTTTAAGATTGCCTATAGCGTTATTACAGTCTATAGTATCGTTATAGTCACAGAGAACCAAAAAAAAAAGACTATCCAAAGTATTAGTGCTTCCTATCAGAACATATTTATTACTATAGCGCGCTTTATATATATTCTCCTGCTTGTCGCCGATGCTAGTAGGAACTCTTTCAGGATTTATTCGAGTTTTAAAAGACAAACGGTAGGGCATCGACCGCTTGATCTGGTCCAGGGTCATATTAGCGTGCAGTGACTCCTACCATTTTACCTGCTCAGGTATGACGTGACTCCATTAGTTTTTGCCCAAGTTTTTGGGGTCAAGATGGAGCATGTAGTGCTTGAAAAATGGCGAGACGCTTTCCAATCGATCTTTCAAGGTTTCGCCGACGGATGTAACATGTGAAAGACGGCCACCGGGCTCAAGATGTCGTTAAGGAATAAGCAGGATTACAGCAAGGTCTTCAACTCGAATACGGAAATGAGGTTTAAGCATCCTAGTTTCCTGCTCGATATCTCTGGCGTGTTCATATCGTTTTTGTACCTCGGGATTTTGAAGACATGCGATCGGAAAGACTTCTGCCGGATTAACGGCTGGGTGATGTGGTAGAGTCGAAGGTTGGGGTATCTTGTTGTGAGGAGACAATGGAAAAGGATCAGTGAGGCGAATTGTTAAGGCGGCGGCTTTTATGAGATTGATCTTGTTGCTGAAATGTCTCGGTTTATATAAGTACTGGTCTCGGTAATTAACAAGTGTGAAGAAAGTTGATGAAATTTCTTAGAGTTCACGACCTCTTGGGGCTGCGGAAGGTCTGCTCAAGGTATCCACAGGCGCCACCAAACTTTGTGAATTAATACGGTATCTGCAGAAGATTTGAGTCACGAAAAATAAACATCAAAGTATCTACATTACCACAAAAGTCAATCTGTGGTCAGAATACAGAAAACCAATCGGGAGATTAGAAAATAATCAGGTACAAATAACCTAAGATAGATAGATGGCTCGGCTCAGCTATCATTCGGTCGTCTCTCAGCGATATAACCTGCCATTGCCCAATCAGGAAGCGAGCTCTTATCATACAAGTAGAGCATGCAATTATCAACCATTTAACGCCCTTTTCCCCGGACTTTGTACCCCAACTTCTCCAGTGTTTCATCATGCTCAATTGTCTGTGCTCATCGTATTTGAACGCATGACTGGCAAAAGATCACGACAAGGGTGTGGAGAGTGTAGAAAACGCAGAAGAAAGTGTGACGAAACAAAGCCGAGCTGTGGTCAATGTGTTTCAAACAAGCGAACATGCCAGTACCAATTGAGACTGGTTTGGAGTCAAAAGTCTCGTGTTTCGCAACCTGGTATGTATTAATCATTTGACAGATAGAAATCATCCCGCTGACGAGACACAATCGCAGTCTCAACCAGGTCCACAGACATCAACTGGAACATCCAAAGCCATGACCTTGGAACGGCCGCGAAGTGTATTGAGCTGGAAATACCTGACTCACTACCCAATGGGCTGGTTCTACCAAAGCGATATAAAAAACTGCTGTACCACTTTGCAGAAGGTGTTTTAGCCTCACTATCAAGCCATCCGACGATTCATCGGGACTTTTGCCAAGGTCTCATGCCGACTATGCTGCACTCTCCCCACCTTCTTTCAGCAAGTCTGGCACTCTCAGCTTCAAGTCTATTATCGAGAGGCATCGAAGACGTGGAAGGAACAAGCATAACACGAGTCGTGGAGCATTTGCAGTCCACAGGGTTACCTCTTCTACGATCAGCTCTGGAAAAGGGGCAGCAGAGTGAGGTTTTGATCGCGACTTGTCTTATCTGGTGTCTTGCAGATGTCTTTGCTGGACAGCAGGGGATGTCTCGATGGCCGATTCATCTGCAAGGAATTAAGGCTCTACTTCGTGGTGAGTATTCATTCAACACCAGCGATATGGCGTTGAGATCAGCGATGAAGCACCTCCTCATGCTTTATCGCGCTTTGGAAACGCTACCTCATGTGCCATCGATTACTCATTCGACTGCAAAGATAAGTGAAAAGTCTGATTGCAGTGCTCTGGCATTCTCCGAATCAAATCATCAGATTGATGGATTCCTTGGTTACAGTGAGGAGCTTCTCGATATCCTACATGAGATAAATACGAAGGAACCTACAAATGATGAAGAGTCTGCAAATGCAGATATTATTCTGGGAAGACTGAACGCCATAATCAGCCGAGACGTTAAGCGACCACCAGGAGTCTCAATAGCGTCGCTCTCCTCCCAGGCAGGTCGCGACTTTGCGCTTTGCAACAAAGTCTTCCAACAGGCCACGCTGATCCAATTACACCGACAACTGTACGGCCTGCCCTCGTCATCTGAACCAATACAAACTGCTGTCGATAATATTCATGAGATGATCGGGAATATGGCACAAGGCGAACCCTGCCATACTTGGGTTGCCATGGCTATGCCCTTGTTCACTGTTGGTTGTGAAGCGTACAACAATGACCAGAGAACTTTCATCTTGGACAAGATTCACAAACTCGAGATATGCATTGGGTCGCTACATGTCAAGGTAATTGAGCAGGCTTTGATGGACATATGGAAGTTGAGGGAAGACTTTGAAGATTACGAGGGCATTTTGTGTTCTGAGTACTTGCTTGGTAAGTTTTCTGATCAAATGTCATGACGCTTGGCTAAACATTGTTCTTATAGAAAAACTGTCATATAATATTGTCTTGTTCTGAGCTGCTTGGAGTTATATGAATTATCAGGATAAATCATCCAAATTGATCCATGGATTCAATCCTTTCACAGCTCCTCTTCTTTCTTGCCGTCCATCATTCTGCTAAGTGGCCCTTTCTTGACCATGATTGACATGACCTCGTAAAGGACATCAGCGGCTGCCATCGTGGTATGCTCCGCATTAGTGTCATAGGCAGGCTACGGCTCTCCGTTAGTAAGGAACTTGTCCAGCAAAAGGTAAAACTTACAGCAACTTCAACAATGTCTGCAGCGATAAGGTTCAAGCTCTCAAGTCCTCGAATAATCGTCCTGAGCTCTCTGGTCGACCATCCGCCAGTCTCAGGAGTACCGGTCGCAGGTGCGAAGGCTGGATCTAGAGTATCGATATCAATAGACAAGTAGACAGGGCGGTCAGTTCCAACACGCTTAAGAATCTTATCAATAATCCCTGTTGCGCCGATCGTGTCGATTTCTCGTGCCTCGACAATCTCGAAACCACAGTAGCCATCGTTGTCATAGTCACTGGGGCCACTAAGAGTGGTACGAATACCAGCGTGGATGTTGGTATCGTTGACAAGCAGACCTTCCATCGCAGCATGGTAGAAGTATGTGCCGTGGTTGATGCTTGCCACTTCTGAGGGCGAACCACCGAAGACCTTTGGCCTCCCTGCGATGAATTAGTGCAAGTCTTGTTGGGATATAGAGTTGGGACGTACAAGTGTCCAGGTGACTGTCAAAGTGAATAACAGTGACAGGGCCATACGCTCTGTTGATGGATCGAAGTAGAGGCAGGGTAATAGTATGGTCACCGCCAAGAGTGATAACCCGAGGTAGAGTTCGACCTTTGCTTGCTGGGCCAAGCTTATCTGCATCTGTGAATGGTGGACGCGAGAGGATACTGTAATGGCCTTCTTCAATCTGCTGGAGTGCAAATTGATTATCGTAACTATCATATTGTGAGTACAGTTTTGCGGTAAACATCAAGAATTAACATACGAAGTGACTGGGATATCACCACAATCTAGAACAGTTGCCCAACTGTTGAAAGGGTTGGTAGCTAGTGGCACATTGTAACCTCCACTAAGAGTCCTCGCATAAGTTGTTGTCCAAGCGTTGAATAGCCACAACTTACTAGAGGTTGAGTCGTCGAGAGCCCTGTCGGATGCCAGAAGGACCGAATCGAGCACCAGGTCTGTACGAAGTACCTGTGTCGAATGGTGCACCAATAAAAGCGATATCGTATTTGATGCTGTTGTGTCCTAGACAAGGTTGATAGGGGAGTCGACCAAAGGTGCTAATACCCGAAAAGACAGAGTCGGCCTAGAACTATCAGAATGCTGTTGTGAGAACTTGATGTGCGAGATCTTACTTGTTTGCCACCATCGCCAGGGAGAGTATTGTACCAGAGAGATTGATGAGGCCCCTCCATCGGCTCTTGGTCATGACTGCCATGAGCAATGACGACAGAGGCGATGCCGAGGAAAGTGAACGCCTTGAAGAGCATTTTTGAGCCGGTAATTCCAAGTATGTGAAGATGGTAGAGAATATGAAACTTTTCAGTCAACGAGACAGTGGCCAACACGAAATATTTATGCCAATCCGAGGTCGATTCTCAAGCGTAAAGTCATGTCTGATACCTGTTGGCAAGCCTCATTACAAACACAATTACCTATCATGCACTCGCGAAGTCATCTTGCTCCAAACTACTAGCATAGCTACAGCAAGAAACTCAGCAACAACATGCAATTGACCATCATCGTCGTCAACCCGCATTACCATCTATCAACGGGCGTCGATGAAGCGCGTAAATCACCAAAATAGGCTAGTCTGGGGTTAAACGGTTGATCAAGTTGCAAGCAGATCGACACCCCGCAACCCCATATCCTTATCGTGGGTAAGTTACCACATTGGGCAATCGAGATATGTCTCTCAGAGATAAGGACGTTACACGGTGATGGCTTCGAATTGATGCAGTGTAAGTGCCATGCAGCATCGACGACAGATTACAAATGCCTCATACTAATGAAAATTAACCATCATCATAGAGCATAGGAATGATGACACGCAGATAACGATAACTACAGGCCTATCAAGTTGAGCTGGGCTGATGTGGCTTCAGACATACCAAGCAAATAATTTGCTCTTTTTGCAGATTGCAATATTTGTGGCATTGTGCTCATGACTTGCAAACATTGCATGTAGAATTCTGCTGAATTCGCTTTGCAAAAGTGTTGAAGTTTCACAAAATCTTCTGTTTCAATCGACACACTTCTCAATTGCTCCAACTGTGTTTCTATTAACGCTTCTCAATAACGACCGTCAAGATGACCTCACAGCATCCTCCGTCCACAGAGCCCTCGTATCGAATCTTGGAATCCTTTCCAGATGAAGAGACTCCTCTGATCCCTCCTACCCAAAACTCTTCCATCGAACTCAAGAGCCCTTCCCGTTCACCATGGCTCACAGAAACCATCGTGCTAGTCAAGGCATCTGTGCCAGTCATCCTGGCATACATGCTCCAAAACAGCTTGCAAACAGTTTCTGTTCTCATGGTCGGCCGTCTGTCCCCCGAAGCTCTCGCAACGGCTGCCTTTTCCTACATGTTCGCCATGGCAACAGCATGGCTCATCGCGCTCGGCGGAACGACTGCCATCGATACACTTGGCTCAAGTACATTCACTAGCTCCAAGAATAAACACGATTTGGGAATACTATTACAGAGAGGGATGATAGTCTTGACGAGCTTCTATGCAGTCGTTGCTGCCATGTGGTGTTTCTCTGGATACATCTTTCGCTCTCTCGGACAGGAGGAGTTTATCTGTGTTAAAGGCTCAAGATTTCTCAAGCTCTTGATCCCCGGTGGTCTTGGTTATGTTTGGTTCGAAGCAATGAAGAAGTTTCTCCAGGCACAAGAGATATACCGACCAGGGACCTACGCACTCCTCGTCATATCTCCCCTCAATGCCCTGCTTAACTGGTTCTTTATATACACTCTTGACTTTGGCCTTGATGGAGCCCCCATAGCTACTGGCATATCATATTGGCTATGCTTCTTTGTACTCGTCGGGTACACAGCATTTGTCAAGGGCTCAGAATGCTGGGGTGGCTTCAATCTTGGACAAGCAATTCAGCATGTTGGACCGTTCGCAAAGCTTGCGTTCCTGGGCGTGATTCACGTTGGAACGGAGTGGTGGGCCTTTGAGATTGTAGCCCTTGCTGCTGGACGTCTTGGAACGATTCCGCTTGCTGCACAGTCCGTCGTTATGACACTGGATCAGATTATCAACACCATTCCTTTTGGACTTGGTGTTGCGGCGTCATCTCGCCTGGGCAATCTCCTAGGTCTTGGCGACGCATCTCAAGCTCGAAGGTGCGCGCATTCAGCAGCGCTGCTATCCATCTTCTTTGGAACTATTATCTTGACAATTCTTCTTTGCACGAAGAATGTCATCGGTAAGCTATTCAACGATGATAAAGAGGTGGTGGCGCTCGTCGCGCGCATCATGCCTTATGTAGCACTATTCCAGATCGCTGATGGGCTAAACGGAAGCTGCGGAGGGGCCTTGCGAGGAATGGGACGCCAGTGGGTTGGAGCTCTAGTCAATTGCATCAGTTACTATGGAGGTGCGCTTCCAGCAGGTATCTGGCTTGCGTTTCACGGCTGGGGTCTATCTGGACTTTGGGTTGGACAGTGTGTTGCTTTGTTTCTCGTCGGCGCTCTAGAATGGATTATCATTGCCCTGTGTGACTGGAAGAAAGAAGTCCAGCGAGCGTCTGATAGGATTAGAGTTGATGACTTGGATAGTACTTTGTAGACGAGAGAAACGCCATGTGCACTCATATCATATCAGCAACAAGGATGAAGAGAAACAGATACAAATACAAATTTTACTCTTTTGAATAGTTGCTGCAAGTGGCAATTTCTGATACCGTAGCAAATATGCATCATTCAGTAGCTCGAAAATCCTATTCGATCTGACCACAACTTCCCCGGCATTGGGAGTGTTCCATCTAAGAATTTGGCTATGAAAACCATTTTGCTGGTATCCGCTACGTCAATGTGATGGTGTGACCCTTGCATCTTAATAGAAAGCGTAACTCTAGATAAGACATCCTTGAATTAGGAATTGTAACCGCAAGAAAAAAACGCGGTCGGCTTGTGATAAGGGACGTGTGATATCTCCAATCGGCTCCTGGGGGATAAACAGGGGTCTAGCCAAAATGGGATCACACCCGTAAAGGGCGAGGCACTACATGATAATTTGGTATCACTTATCTGTCTGCCTCGAACGATTGAGACATATATAGATCTCCTAGGAACATGGCTAAATAGATGTGAGTAGAATTGACCGTCCTTCCATATTTACCACATCCAAACCTTGCCATTACCAATTCTCCAATGGATCACGACAAGGTCAGTGGCGGTATTCTCGAGAAAGGGGACGTTGCTGAAGGAGAATCGAGCACATTTACCGAGCAAGGTTCCATTTTAAATGCATCTGGACATACCGATCAACTCACTCGACAGTATGGACTCGTGGGACTGACGGGCATCGCTGTGACGGTCAACAATGCCTGGGTTGTTCTTGGCTCATCTATCTCTGTGTCAATTCTGAGCGGAGGCATCTCGGGAGTCATATACGGACTTATGGTCGCCGTCTTCTACTATACCTTTATTGGACTGAGTTTAGCCGAGGTAGATCTTGAGGTCCCAAAATAACCTGGAACTTGCTAACACCTCTGCAGCTTTCATCGTCCTGCCCAAGCTCTGGCGGAGTCTATCACTGGGCTACCATAGCAGCTGGGCCAAAATGGGGCCGAGTAACTGGCTTCTATGCAGGATGGATCAACTTTTATGGCTGGATGTTTGGACTCGCGTCTTTAGTCCAGGTTGCAGCCAACGCAGGAGTACAGTGTTACGCGACACTCACACCTGACTTTTCCCCTTCAGCATGGCACGTTTATGTGGCATATCTGATCGTTATATGGCTGAGTACCTTTGTCGTCATATTTTCCAATCGTCTTGTGCCATACACCCAAAAACTTGGGTTAGTCCTCGTCGTTGTCGGCGGCCTCGTGACTATCATTATGGTCGCAGTCATGCCGCCAAAGCATGCATCCAGTCACTTTGTCTGGAACTCTTTTCATGAGAACAATCTGACAGGTTGGAACGACGGAGTTGCATTCATGGTTGGAATTCTGAACGGTGCTTTCACAATTGGGACCTTGGATGCCATCACTCACATGGCAGAAGAGGCTGCGAACCCGAAGAAAGATCTACCTAGGGCCATTTTTCTCTACATTTCCATCGGTGGTGTTTATGCTTTGGCTTTCGCCATTGTCCTTGGATATGCCATTTCGGATCTTTCGGTTCTTCAAGGAAACTCCAACACCTTCCCATTGGCAGGGATATATCACCAAGCGACTGGAAGTGCAGCCGCAACATTTGTTCTGCTGTTCATTATTCTATTATCCTCTCTTTGCTGCGTCATCGGCACTGCCTTGACCAACTGCCGTACGTACTGGAGTCTTGCTAGAGATCAAGCAGTGCCCTTTTCCCAGTACTTCAGCAGGGTTAGTTCGAAACTTGGAACACCAGTTGAATCAACCCTTTTTGTGGCAGTCGTAGCATCGGGTATCGGTGCTATTCCATTGGGAAGTTCCGTTGGATTCAGTAATTTGACTGGGTCCTTCATTATCATCACGACAGTTTCCTACGCCATTCCTATCGTTTCCAATCTCCTCAGCGGCCGTCAACGATTCTCACCCGGGCCTTTTCAATTGAGGAAATGGGGATTCCTGATCAACGGATTCACTTTACTGCTTATTGTAGTTTTCGATGTGTTCTTCTGCTTTCGTAAGTAGCCTTAAAGTAAATGGCCGTCTAGTATTCATAACTAACATATTCTACAGCGGTAGGGTTGCCAGTCGATGCGACTACGATGAACTACAACTCTGTGATTCTCTGTGGCTTGTGTATTCTTATAACGATCTGGTGGCTGGTATCTGCTGCAAAGCACTACCCGGGCCCTTCATTTCGTCAAGCATTACCTAACAGCGAGGTAAAAGACATGGAAAAATAGAGACTTGTGGTCTTTTGTAGTGAGTCAGATAAAATGGCCCTTAGGAATAGTTATAAGAAACAACATTAGTGAATAAGGTTATGCTACTTAAATTAGACTTTTTGGACTGTTCATGTTTCACCCTAGGACTCAGAGCATAACCTTCCTGGTACCTACTAGGCTAGTGATAATATTCGAGCTGTGTGCTGATTGTCACTTTTGTTCAACCCCATTAGGAGGAGAAGTGGAAGGGCTTCACCGCGGCGGATCAGCTCTATCGTTTCTTGGCCATTGGCTATTTCCGTCGTAGGAAAGTTCGGTCAGTGTTATTTCGAGACTCAATTACGTCATTCACACTGATTCTTGGCATTGTAAGATGATCCTCGCTGCTCACTCTGTCCACGATGGTAAAAACCCCACTCGCCCTAATGCGGATAGATGTCTAGGACTATTGGAACTTTGGACGAAACAAACAAACAGGATACGATCTGGTTTGGGACGTACCCAGCTCGCTTAAGGGTGAGGTACCCGAATATTATGAAAGTAGTAAGGACAGTAGAACAAAAACAAGGCAACTCACCTGCAAGGATCGTCAGTGTCAGCATCATCACGTGATGGAAATATTGAACATATCGCCTTGTTCTTGAAGTTCTGTTCTCCTTTGCCCTTCACTTTGTATTTCTTCTCTCAATTGACATTATAATACTGGGTAGTGCAAAATGCCTGTGCGAAGGAGCACAAGACTGAGAGCAAAGGCTGATGAGCCTACCCCGTCTCAGAACCCAACTCAGGAAGCCAAGAAAACTCGAAAACGCAAGGCTCCAGCTTCCAGCAATGATAAACCCGTCAAAAAAGCACCCAAGATCAAATCTCCTACTAAAAAACGTGATGATAAATCAGCCCATCAACAATCAAAGCTGAAAGCCCAAGATGGGACAAACACGGATAGCAAGTCATCTGAACAGTTGCCAGCCAACACTGCTAACGGCCCGTTTGCATCGTTCCCCCCAGAAGTTATGAATCTGGTTCTCGATAAGGTAGAGTGCAACCCTTATCCGTCGGATTTACCCATCTATTTACAACGACAAGATCGAAGACACAAAGTCACTCGGAAACCTGAGCAAAACCAGCAAGGCTTTTCATGGCTTCGTCATGCCTCAACTCTACAAGCGTGTCAAGGGTTATGTAGAATATCATGCTCATATTGCCAAGCTCATCCGTACGATTGAGCCACTCCTCACAATAGAGCAAAGGAAACAGCTCAAGAAGGAAGGCAAGTACAAGGGACAACAAGAGAGTTTCCCCGACGACACGGATGAAAAGAAGAAACCCGAGGTTGCAGGTTTTGTACGACAGACCATCTTTCAGACTGGTGACCCAGGGCAGAAGCATAGATTTATTGTTTATCGCTATATTGAAGAGCTCTTGAAGACGGTAGATAACCTGGAAGTTTTTGCAGCGACGGTTTTCACAGAGTAGGTGCTCAAGTCTTTTCTGGGATAGTTTCCTCACTGACACTGAGACAGGCCAATGGCAAAAGCACTGGCGACCAAAAAGCATATTCAAGCCCTTTGGCTCCACGTTACCAGTGACAAAGAGTCAGATGCAGAAGCACTCACTACAATCAAGGGCTTGAAGCACCTTAGATTGCACATGTCTAATTGGTATCTTTACAAAACCTCTCCCCTGGAACTTATCTGGAACTCGCGCTCTACACTGCGGAGTTTGGATATTGACAAATCTCTCTTCTACTCTCTGTATGAGAAATTGGTGGACAAGTCAAGCGAGGCGACTGAATCTCCGAATCGACAAGCAGATCTGAGCGCCTTGAAATCGTTGTCTCTCGACGGAGCAACGATTGATCCGGACGATCTAGATGGTTTTACAAGGGCTATCGATTTTACCGCGTTGGAAAATCTCAACCTTGGCACTAGAAATATCAGAGTTGACTTGCTCTACCGGCGCCTTGCTGAAATTTTCTCTGCCACAATGAGTGCCGACATCAAGCTCCGGAGCCTCTCAGTGTATCTGGGCCCCCGGGCTGGAAAGCCAAATGACGAAGACCCTGGCATTGATTTTATATCGTCTTTTGACACTTTGACGAGTCTCACTGTTGTTGACGCTGGTGTTCATTCTTCCGATTCGCACAACCTTGGGTTGAAAGACACGCTCTTGCGAGGCATGTTTATGCATAAAAACCTGACCAGACTGGTATTCAAAAATAAAATCTCTCGCTCTAGCTGGAAGAATGCACGTCTAGATGCTCAGATGGTTACACGTTTCATTGAGAGCTTCCCTCAGCTGAAGCACTTTCAATTTGATCCAGAACAGAAAGAACTTGTAAGAATGTACAGACAGTGGAAGATGAAGTCCTATTAACTTTTGACAGAACAAGATTGCAGAGGCTCTTTCATGGGGCCGTAATTTGGAGTTTGTCGGGATGCCATCAGACAGGCACACTGACGATGAAAAAGAAGAAGGTGACAAACTTCTCCGCGAACTGGTCCTCTCAATCCTGGATCGTGACTCGGACGATAACACAAGTGAATACCGATGGGAAGACCACAGCAAGTTCTGTGAATTGAAGATAGGCATTTCATTATGGGAAGTTGGTTCGAATCTTGGAAAGGCCAAGAAGGGGATAAAGAAGGCCGAGAAAATCGCTTCTAAATCAAATCCCAAGAAAACAGTGATGTATCGATATATTCGACAATGGCCCTTCCTGCGAATAATGAGAGGATATATGACGGAAATGGAGGAATGGGTAGACACTATTTCCAAAGATCTTGATTGAGATGGAGTCGTAGATTCTCGACTCGTTCGTGTTTGACAGATAGAATTCGGTTATCGGATTCGAAAACAATTTGAATGATGGATTTGTAAAACTACCATATTTGGACTTGGTCCAACATGCCGACAAGCGAGATGGTTGCTGTAGCGTCGCTGGGGATATTTATAAGCAGATGACATAATTCAACTCGAAAGTGAGGTCAACATGAAGAACCATAACTTTCTTTATATAAGACAGAAATCTGCCCCAAAACACCCGACCGCTGCAGTTCTCATATCTTACAAGAAACAACTCACCAATTCAATCGTAACCATGGCTTCCAAGTCCCTCTACGCTATCATTGCTGGCGTCGGTCCTGGTACAGGTAAGCTTGGTCTCTTCACCCCGCTTACAATCTAGGTCTTACTGACCACATCTCGCCAGGTCGATCCGTAGCTTTACGCTTCGCCCAAAAGTATCCCGTCGTTCTCTTTGCTCGTCGCCCGGAAAGCTATGAAAGCACGCTCGCAGATGTCGAAAAAGCAGGCGGGAGGGCCATAGGCATCACTGCTGACGTGGCTGACCCAGCATCTCTAAAGAAAGCCTTTGACGACATTAACAAACAATTCCCCGACAGCCATCTCGCAGCAGCAGTGTATAACGTCGGAAGCGGCGGGTTTGTAAGAAAGCCCTTCTTGGAACAGACGGAGAAGGATCTCGACGCCAGTATTGACGGGTCTATCCGCTCTTTCTTTCACTTTGCGCAAGCTAGCATTCCTCACCTCTTGGAAGCTGTGCATGAGTCACACTACCCGCCTACTCTCATCCTTACCGGCGCAACCGCTTCCATCAAGGGAAGTCCGCTGTTTAGTACTTTCGCGGCGGGTAAATGGGGACAGCGCGCGATGCACCAGTCGCTGGCGAGGGAGTTTGGACCAAAGGGTGTTCATATTGCACATGCAGTCATTGATGGGATTATCGATATCCCGAGAACAAAGGAGTGGGCTGCAAATGATGGTGTTGAGGATGGAAAGATTAGTCCTGACGCGGTAAGTCTTGGACTAGATGTATTACTGAATAATGACTAACTTCCGTGGACAGATTGCTGAGGCATATTGGAACCTTCATACACAGCATCGATCTGCCTTTACGCAGGAAATCGATATCCGACCTTATGTTGAGAAATGGTAAAGGTTGGGCGTCAAGGTTGGAACGTGGATGAGGAGGCCTCAGGAGTACGGACGGGACAGCAACCCGATATACGTATTTAATTCACAAGTAATAAATCAATCATATAAATAGAACTCGTCCAGACAAGTTTTGTCATTGACCCTACAAGACCTTCTGATACACAGAGAGGTCAGGGCTGAAACTATGACTCCTTGATACCTCATCGTAACCTTGTCCAACCCCGCTTTTGTCTAAAGTCAGCGGAGACAGCTTCTCCGACAAGATATGCTTATTAGAAGCCACTTTTACGATACAATTCGCGCATTTTCAGTCCATTCAACCAATCTAATACCTTTTAATCTAATATCTTCTTTTGACAGTAGTCATGCCTTTCTACCAGATCCACCACTCTTGTCCTCTCAATCAAAACCAGCGACAACTGCTCGCAACAGCCATCACCCAACTACATTGCCGTACTTTCAAGACACCCTCATTCTTTGTCCACGTGCGCTTCTATCCTGAAGAAAACAAAGATAATAACTACTTTGTGGCTGGTTGGCCTCATCCCGCCACTTCTAACCGCATCGTCGGTCTCGTTCGCAGCTCTCCATCAAGATCCAAGGCGGATTTTGACAAGTTGGCCATCGACATTGAGGAATACTGGTATAGCGTACTGGGAGTCCAGCCACCGGATAAGAAGACAAGGTGGAACGTTGGAGATGAAGAGAAGAGACTGATCATGGTGACCTTCACACCCATGCTGGCGCTTCGAGAAGGGGGCATGACCATTCCAGAGGCTGGCAAGGAAGAGGACTGGCTCCAGGAACAGTTGCCCTACATCGATCGTATGGCGATAAAAGGGATCGAGGGTTTTGCTGGATTGTATAACGATGCTAAAAACAGTGAGAAATGAGCTGAAACTCGTGGGGCAGTGTTTTTTGTTCGACGGCCTGAATGGATTCTGGAACCTGTTTCACCTTTGTTTGAAGGTCTTGATTTACTTGTATTGATAAGATGTATCTAATCACCTGTTTTTCGGACAACTATAACCCCCAGATTGTCTAAATGGATGGTCAATTATTATGCATAAAATTGTGTTGTGCACCGTAGGGCTGTTCCAGGATCTAGGATTCAGACTAGGATGCATGGAAAGAGAATGATAAACTCCTGGTGGAATCATACGATGAGATTGGTAATGGCAACGGATCAGATCTAACTACCGATCTGTTTGTCAAGCTTCTTTCATCTCGTCTTGCCAATATAAGATCCACAAAATACGCTTAAATCTGGGGTGTTCAAAACTACCAATTGGGTATTGTGAGGCTCCTGAGAGTATCACTTCGTGACGAAAAACGATGAGGCACTGAGAGCGGTTAAGAAAAGAGTTGCTGCTAACCGTTGGAAAAGATGGAGTTGTCTTGATGGTTTGTAAATATTGTTGGTTCTGCACATACTGAAGAAAAGATAGTGGGTTCAGCATTGACACTAGGTACACTATTATTCTGGGTGTCACAGAAGTTGTAGCGCTACAACTAGCACTGACAAGTCATGCTATAAAAACTAGTGTCGACGATGATATCTTAGTAATTAGTAACGGGCCCTCAGTTCACCAGAAAGTTTTTTTTACGGAACTGAGAATACCATGTTTTTTTTTAGGAACATCCGCCGAGACTCAATATTGCTATGCTAATGCAAGGGCGAGATGACACGCAGCAAAGTCAAAGTTATTGGCAGGGATACGCGGTAAGAAAGGGGCACTACAGCCAAGAACAGTAGGCGGTCAAGCTCGGCATCTCAAATATTGCCAAAACTCTAACAAAGAAATCTGTATCTCCGGGGTTGCATTGCATCTCATTTGAACGGAGTCTCTTTGATCAAGCTACGGACTGCTTTTCTTTGAAGACCCTTTTTGTCACTCATTAATCAATGTAACGAAATAGACTCTTATCCTTTTTCACAGATCATTGAGTCTATCCCTTCAATGGGTGCTCAATTGCACTCGTCGCTCGTCCTCAATTGAGTAAATCCTGAACGTCATCCGAGCCATTGGCAACATGTCACATCGAATACCCATCGGTTCAACAGCTGGACAGCATCTCCTCGACCCGTGGACCCATGGAGTTGGTATCATGCGCGATGTCTGCTCGCGCTGGTCAGAGCTTGACATCACCCAAATTGGCTCCCTAATCGCCATAGCCGGCACAGTCCCTACAGCCTGGAGATTTCTGAACACTTTATGGAATGAAGTTTACGGCACGATAAGACGGTTCTTTCTTGCATCTGTCACAGTCCCTGGTGGTGATCCTTTGAATAGGAGTGTTGTCAAATGGATAATGGCTAATCGGGAACGACACTATCGCTCATTTCATGGAAGAACTGATGTTGGACAAAACGGAGATCGCGCAGCTGCTCTTAAAAAGACACGGCATTCGATTCAGTACTCACCCCATTGGAACACTAGATGGCTTTTCTGGGGTGGAAATCTATTCCTGATTACGAGACGAGTCGATGATTTCAGTTCTTCGTTGTCGGATCCTAGTTACGACGGCATTGGGGGCGAAGAAATCACCGTGAGTTGTTTCGGATGGTCAGCGGAGCCTATCAAAGCATTCATCGAATCTTGTCGCGAATACTCAGACCGACAAACTCAGTTCTTCGTCATTATCTACGCGCGGGATCGATACGGCCTTTCATGGAAACCCAAAGCTCGCAAGCCAATCCGATACCTCGAAACTGTCCACTTTGACAACGAAACCAAGCAAGACCTTCTCGGCGATATACGCAACTATCTGGATCCAAAGACACAAAAGCGATATCAGAGTCGAAGCATGCCCTATCGACGCGGTTATCTCTTTTACGGACCTCCTGGAACTGGAAAATCGTCTTTGTCAGTGGCTATAGCGGGCGAGTTTGGTCTGGATCTTTATGAAGTCAAGATCCCCAGCGTTGCCACAGATGCCGATCTCGAACAAATGTTTCAAGAAATCCCACCGCGTTGCGTTGTGCTGCTAGAGGATATTGACGCTGTGTGGACAGATCGTTCTAACTCTGACAATGGGCAAGAGAACGGTTCGGCGCCGAACTGTACTCTATCCGGGCTACTGAACGTCTTGGATGGGGTAGGTTCCGTGGAGGGACGAATTATTATCATGACAACAAACCACCCTGAGCAACTCGACAGTGCCCTGGTAAGACCAGGCCGAGTCGATATGAAGGTGCTGTTGGGCAACATTAGTCGCAAGTCAGCAGAGGAGATGTTCATCCGCATGTTCTCTCCCGACTTGGGATGCACATCACATCTGGATATGGATGGAATTAAAGAGTTGGCAGCCCAATTTGCCAAGGAGGTTCCAGATGATACGTTCACGCCATCACTTTTACAGGGCTTCTTTCAATTACATCTTGAAAGCCCTCATGATGCGGCAGCAAGCATAAGAGCTTGGGTTAAGAAAGAGCTTGAGAAGAGCTCGGAAAAGGAGTTTGAGGTTATCACAGGGAAACGAAGAGTTTGAAATATAAGTAATTAGTGTAAATTATGTATTTGTAGAGTTGGAATAGGGTGTTGGAATAAGGGTTCAGGTTTATCATACATAAGTAATTTGTGCGTGTTGTTCAGCTGGGCTCCGTGTGATAGCATCTGCAGTCTGGCATCGACATGGTAAAACATGATAAAAAAAACAATATTTTTAATAGTATTTCAAGATGAAGTCGTAGTCTATCAAAGAAGAAAACGCGTAAACGATAACCTCCAGCTGAAACAGCCTGGACCTAAGCACCGCATCAGTACATACATGGCTCCTGCAACAAGTTATATTATGTGTCTTCCACAATCGTATCCTCTGTCAGGAGCAGTCCTCTCGGGACATGGATCACACATTCGTTGTACTCTTCCAGGGGCATATTTGCTAAGTAACATCGCCTTGAGATGACAACCCGTTCCTTTATTCTCCGACAAGAACTCTGCTTTCTGTTCAATATGATTCATCACCAAGCCACCATTATTCCAGCGCTCACCAAAACCCCAATGGCTACTCCAAGCACAGTCACAACACCACCTCTGCGGATGCTTGAAGCAGAGCTCTCATCATCTTCTTTCCCATCGTTTGCCTTCGCATCATGTCCTCTCCCACTTTCC
Organism: Fusarium palustre; assembly: GCA_014899045.1. NCBI lineage: Eukaryota > Fungi > Ascomycota > Sordariomycetes > Hypocreales > Nectriaceae > Fusarium > Fusarium palustre. Next base: position 603,197 of record JAAVUH010000042.1, on the reverse strand, counting down.
TCAGCCTTGGCATCCATGTCCTCCTTCTTATAAACCAGAGTCACGGCAGGCATCCAAGTCACGTACGCCAAATTTTCCAAGTCTTCATCGCCCCATGAACCGATTATTCTAGTTGACGTACTAAGATCATCAGTTTGACGAGCAAGCGAGAACAGTCCGCCTGTATACGTTAGGCCATCCAAACTTGTCACGATCCAGTTATCGCCGACATCAGTGGCGTATACCTTGCAATACTCTGGAGGCGGCTCATTGCTTTTGGTAGATTCCAATGGACCAATCGAAGACTTGCAGAATCCGTTAATGTCGCCTGCGTAGCCGCTTTAAAGACAAGTCAGTACCTATCACTACTGAGGGGGATACTGACCTACCTAGGACAGCAATAGGCAAGAGTCTCGGACGTATCGAGCACATTCGCCCAAAAATCGGTAGGCTGGAGTGTTTCTGCTCCACCAATCGCCTCAGAAACCCAAGTCGCCGACATTGTCAAGGCGCCTGAGACGTCGATCTCACCACTTTTGCTCCCATACTTTAACGTCCCAACAGTCTCCCATCCTTTAGGGCATGCAACACCTGGCGAGAAATAGCCATAAGTTCCTTGGATACCTTTAGACATCTCCGCGTCCGCAGTGTACCACTGTTTTCCGCTAGGATAACATTCGCCAAAGGGCTTAGCGCTGCAAGAGGAGGCCATCACATAGTTCAGGTATGGAGATGTCGCGTTTGCGTAAAGTATGTGATTATTGTTGCTTGTTGAGCATGATGAGGGTGCTGTGTAGGTTGTTGTCAGTGGACCCAAATTTTGGGCGCTGTAACCGAAGAATTTCGTTGCAGTAGGCATTTCGATAAATAGCTAAACTAAAGTAGAAACGACGAAAATACTCGAGTCAGATGTTGACGGGTCTCTTTATGAGACATGCTCGGCTAAAGTCTTGTATTTATCCGTGTGAATTGCCTAGCTTAGTGAAGCAGGGGTAGTTTTAGCAGGTAATCATCAACGACAAACTATCTCGCTGCAGTCAAAGTTTATAACGGCTAGTGGCGAGGTAACGAGTTGTGTTCATGACTAGACACGTGTTCAACGTTCGCTCTATAGGCTCAGAATCAAGTCACTGCAACTTTGATCTGTTTTCTCGTTACGATAGCTCGCGACATCAACTGAGCCATGAGGAGCGAGGTAGTGAGTTGCAGAAAGGTCAATACAATAAACAGGCGATAGGTCACTGAAGTCACCACCTATGCAAAAGTCAAAGAAGAGGACGTTTTTCACACAATCAGTGTTTTTCATTCTTTCGTTGGTTCTAGACATGCTGAACGTGGCTACGTCTCTAGATACCCAACTGTACCCTCCAACAGCGCATATCTACGTCAGCCCTGCCCGCCAACTTAGTTCTTGCCCTTGGATGACGACCAGATGTTAGTAGAGCCACCGTTCTTGTACAGAACGAGCTCTCCGTCATCCTGAACAGCAAGGTAGGTCTCGTTATCACCACTGGGCGCAGCAGTGTTGGTGTGCCAAGTGGCTTTGCCATTGTTGTCGCTAGAAAAGATGACGTTAATAACCAGACGATAGTCTGAACAAGATAAAGAATACTTACTAAATGCAGAGATTGCCATCACCTTGCATGATGGCACCCTTTGCGTTATTGATTTGCTGGTCGGTGCTCTGCCAGGTGCAGCGTGTGCCCTGGTAGACGGCGAGCTTGCCATCATCTTGCATGCGAAGCTCGACAGAGCGATTCTTACTGAAGATGCTCATGCCAACCATAAGCCAGTTTCCGTTGTCAAGAGTACCGTAACCCATGATGAGTGATTGAATGATATGATATATATAATCGGGAAGGAGGTGCTTAGTGAAGATGAGAGTTGTTGAATCGATAATTTAGGATAAGACTTGAGGAGAGAAGGAGGGGTTCTTATAGGAAATGAGCCGCTCAGGCGACCCTGAAGAGACTGCACGAGAACGTGTTACAAACTGGTTTACCTGCAGAGATGTTTGTCTGTCTCACTATACGACTTTACATGCCGTCATCTAGCGTCCAATATATTCATTGTGCCTATCCCCTGTTACCGTACATTATGCAATCTCACGCATCGGTCGTACCCTCTAGGCTACTGCAATGGCTTGTATACATGCAGCGGGGTGACAATCTAGCAGTAGATGGTTCTTCGAGAGAAGAGAAATCTTTGTTATCGTGCTATTGGCTAGTCTATTGACTTGCATGTCGATCCTGGAAATGATGCAGTCACAACTACCTGGTTTAGAGTATACAATATTCAGTCTTCTGAACTTCTTCTCAGATACGCCTCCTAGGAATAATTACCTACCTGTTTACACCAATTAGTAAGATCGTTGAACAGAACTCTGAAAGATCTCATAGAAACTGATTTGAAGAATAGAAAATGCGAGCCAAACATCTGATCGTGTCCACGAAATAACACATCAATCCAGTTGCATAGAAGAATCTGGTTTTCAAGTAGACGGGGTTAGACTAGAGGATACCTCAATTGTGGCAAGCTTTGCATTGCCGGGTTACACGGTCGGTATGTCTCATCGGAAAGAGTAGCTGCTTGGTCAATCCTGGCTTGTGTGTCTCATATTCAGCTTACCACTGGACTCGCCGTGTCTCAGAACTACGCCTCTCTAAGGGTACAATTTCCATATCTTCCCATGCGTGCAGGAGTGGCTGCTATGCAAGCAGGAGACAAGTTCCTTGTTGAGCTTAGGTTTGCAACAGGCATTGATTGATACGTTTGCCTTGAATACAAACTATTCACTGTTTAGTGACGTGAATGTATTCTGAAAGATGAATCGAAAATCCGAGGCAAATAACTTCTCTTATTAAATCATGAATATGCTTTACATGTGATTCTGTAAGGTCCTGAGGCTTGTTTCAGTACGTCCATCCAAGCTGGCTAAGGCGGGGAAGTGAAACACCACACCAATCGTAACCTAAAACTGCAAGGTCATCTCAAAAGCCGAGATGTCTGGTACCTGTCACTTATGATATCAAATACCTGCATAAGAGCGGTGAGCTAGAGGGCCGAACCGATGTCCCGTCTCACACCATTTCACATCTGCAGGGCTTTGTATGTCGAGGTGCAGATTATCTCCACCAGTGAGCAAATACGAACGGCTTTATTCAACAGGTATTGGTAGCGCTAACCAGACAGAGTGAACAAGCTATCTCGCTCTGCTTTGTGTCTGTTTGGTGCCTCAGTCGGGTTTGAATCTGAGCCGATGGCAGCCGAGCGACGAGGCGCTGTGGCTGCAGAAAGTGTGATATCGTGTTACTCTCCGACGGGGTCATTCCCTTTTGATCTACATCAATCGAGACAGAGGCACGTACATTGGCGGCTGCTTGGATGGTGTCCAACTTGCTTGCAGCTGCTGAAAGTAGCCCACAGTATCATGGAGAGGGGCTTGAGACTCTATCTCGGATTAGTATACCTTGTATTAGTAATGTCTAAGGTTTCAGTACCTTCCATTTTCTGCTGTTGGTTTTTTGGATGCTGAGGCGCTCGAAGGTATCCTTTCATAAAATCGTCCTAGATACTTTCTCTAACCAACAAGTTTAGTATGACGCGGAGGATTCGATTTCGACTGTTTCATACCATGTCAGTAGTTTACGATCTGTATTCAACTGTTCGTGAAGAAGATCGACTATCTTCTTCAGGAATGAATACTCGTCTCCTATCGCATTCTATGTCTATACATTGAGGCTGCCCTCTTGGGCCGCGAGCCTCAATGCCGCTGGCAGAGATGATACCAGTTTCTCCAGAACGTTATCCCTTATTAGACTCTCTTCAATCATTATCTTATGTATTATTCTATAAAGCCTGATCTATCTGCAGTGCCTACTCATAGCAATAGACCAGATTCCACCTGAGGCTTTCCCCGTTCACCTAGACACCAAGCATGACCCATGACATAATCTGTAGCTAAACTAGGATCTATAAAGCGGCAATGTTTTTTTCGTCGATATTCACATGGCAAACAAAACTGTATCAGTACACTCTAATCTAACAGGCCGAACACTTTCTCATTCCATACTTGATGCCTTTGATCATCAGACACACCATACCTAGCAAGCTCCGCCGCCGCCTCCGTCACAACCACCACCTCCTCCGCCATCACCACCACTGCCGCCCCATCCATCTGCCCAGAAACCTGCCGCATTACCTATTGCAGATCCCATGTGGTCATAGTTGCGTTGCTTCTTGTACTTTCTTGAGTTTTTGTATTTCTTTGAGTATCCATAATTGTCGTATTTATTTGCGTAACCCATTGCAGGTTGGGGATAGTAGTCGTATACCATTGGCTGCTTCTTCTTTCTGAAGAATGGTAGACACATTTTTATAGTTTTGTACTTGTTGTAATGTTGTGGTTATGTGTTGGTTTTGTAGAACAGTGTCTTTCGGAAGGTGGATGTTGACGCAGTTCTATGTTTGGGTGTATTGTATGTAGTTGAGAAATAACCAATATTCAAGTTTGTATGGAATTTTCCAGTTGTGGAAGGGGTCTTGGCATGTATCGGTCTGGTTGTTGAGTCTCGATTGCGATGATGGAGATGATGGAGTATGTTTAAGTGGAAGTGACCATCCATATATACAGCACGACTATATTATACGATCAGCCTTGAGGACTTCACATGACGTGATGATGGTATCTCAAACCCAAGGCTGAGCGCTCGGATTCGCACATCCAACATTGTTCCAGAAGGCATTTAGCGTCACAATTCAACTCGTCAGCTGCTAATTGGCTGACACCACGACACAGCTGAGCGGGCTGTGTCGCCAAATGAAGTGGAAAATTGGACCATCGCTCTATCGTTACCGCATTTAGTCTAGCAGCCCATCAGCCCTGTTCGAAGGAACAACTGATCGTTACTGCATTGGGGGACAATGTAGCGATGATCGACACACCACTTGAAATTCGTGAGTCTTGATGCTGCGCCATGGACTACGGGGTAGCCGCGTATTTCTCCCAGAATAGTAAGGATTCGGCGAAATGAATATAGGGTTGGATCAAAGGATACCCAATGCGAATGACTTGGTCTAAGCTGAAAAGCAAAAGCTCTTTGTATCATTGAGCTGGTCGTTAATTGACACAACTCAATAATTTACTAGCTCGCGAATTGTTATCTGTTTTGCCAACCCATTGTAACCTCAAATCAATCAGTAATCAGTAAAAACACTCTCCTCGCCCGTATCAATACCGGCCCATGCCGTGGTAAGAAAATCTTCAGGCTGAATAAACTTGAAGTCAGGCAACAGCTTATTCCACTCATCAGAAACCTGGAATGCGCCATCCTGGAACCCAAGCAATATACCCTTGACTATATTGGCTGCAAGCTCTTTGCGAACAGCAACAGGAATGGACGGGTGCTCGGGCAACGGGAGCCATGAGGCCTTGACTTCTCCAGCGAGAAGGTCTTTACTCTTCAGCTTCTCCACAGTGAACGGCTTGCCTCTGATCTTCTCTCCTAGCGCTACTAAATCATTCAAAGTGATATCTGCACCTTTGATACCACTGACGACAGGCCATTCTTCCTCAGACTCCACAGCCAGAGCAGTGACCTTGGCCGCATCTTGTGCTGTGATAAGGGAAATGACAGCTTCGCCATCATCAACGAGGAGAGCACGACAATCATTGAAGTTGATAGGTGTTTCAAACATGGTAATATGCTTGGATGACTTGTATGGATAGGTCATGTAATTGGTGAAAAGTCCGTACTGAAAGAGTGTGTACTCAATCACCTGGGGGTCTCTGATTAGTTATCTCATATGATACGAGCCATGGGAGAATCACCTTCTTGTCTTTATTGATCTCGGCCAAGTACTGTCGAGCTACTTTCTTGAAGTCATACCAAGGGAGGTGATCGAGTTTGGAGCTATGCAAAGTCAGCGCGCGTACAACCTTGAGCGACTGGCTACTTACGCTGCCCATTCGCTGGGTGCAAAGCGCTTCACTCCAGCGCGAACTGCCGCGTCAATCAACTTTTGTTGTGGCCCGGCTGCAGTCTCACCCGGTGCAACGGACATGAAGGAAAGGACAGTGTGGACGCCTTCCAAGAGCTTGGCCAATTCATCGACATTTTGATAGTCAGTCTTGAACCATTTGACACCTGGTGCGATTTCTTTTTCGGGTGCGTCCTGAAGGTGTGAGAATTGGTTGATTTGTCTTGGATCATATTTCCTACCTGTCGTGAGAGGAGTATGATTTCGTGTCTGTTTCTGGCAAGGAGCGCATCGAGAACCTCCCGACCTACGTCTGTGATTTGTATAAGCAGCATATCATGAGAAAAAAGATCTGTATATTGAACATACTTCCGGCTCCTCCAGCAATTGCAATCTTGACCATGTTGAGCTTAAGGTGTGTTGTTGTGAGGTGTTCTGTTGAAATGGTTTTTGAGTCTGAGATGGTGTTGAGCAGTTGGTTAAATGATCCTCCTAGACGCTCTTATATAGCAAAGTGCCGATTCTTTCGCTGCTGTCTTCTCCGCCATTTCGCAATGCCAGAGATTTGTCCGCCGATGATGTCGTTGCCAGCATCCGTAAAGTCCATATGTCTGACACTTGTTCCCACAGTGTTGTTCGCGGTCTCCAGGTATTAACCAGAAGACAGAATAAAGCATTCAGTTCCTGCGGTTTTACGCGCGTTGTGTGTTGCTTGTTTTGCGCATCCTCAAGCCTGTGTCTTATGACACAAGACACACTATGCCTAATCAAGTCCGGGAAGGGGATGACAAATTATGTCCGGGAAATCGGCGGTCGAACGTTGGAATCCTTCTGCCGTCAGCAATCATGACTTTATTCCCTCCTAAGCAGAAACCCTTCAATACAAACTCTCTATAAGATTCTGGTATCAAAAATGGGTGATCACATTTTATTGGGCCAGCGTCATTTCTCAACCCCTTCCCGGCCTTCGGAAAACGAATCCGCACCAGCCCCGAAACGGCGGAAACTCCGCAAGGGAACACAGTCATGCTGGGAGTGCAAGCGGCGGAAAGCAAAGTGCATCTACTCTGATCAACTTGGTATTTGTGATTCCTGTAAGAAACGTGGCACGGATTGCGTTAGTCAAGATGTGCAGGAAAACCCACCTCCACTCGGGAGTAACAAACATGTCGTTGATCGTCTTGGAGAAGTCGAAGCTTTGGTTCAGCATTTGCTCAAGGCTTCTCAAACTGAGAGACAGTCGCGGGATAGACTTGTCTCACCCGAGAGCTTAGGATCGACAAGACGGAGCCAAGATGGTGAATTTTGCTCCAATTTGCCCACTATTGGTCAAACCAATATCGATGTCCGCAGCGATGACTCGTCCACAGTCAGTCACAGAGTGACAGATTCACGATCTCAATGCTAATATCTTCCAGGATATCGTTCCAAATACTACACTGGAACTAGAAGAATCACCTTTACTTCCATCCGAGGGTGAATACAATGATCTATACAATGAGCTTGTCGCTGCTTGGCCCAGCCCAAACGACATGAAGGTCATCCTTAGCCTTCCAATCGAGCCCTCACAAATTATCCGCGCACTCACTTGCGCACCGCCGAAGGATCGAAACTCTGGTCTTCCATCTCCCACGAACCTTCTTCGCTTACCACCACGCGGATCACACCCCGTCCTCGTGGCACGAAAGATGCTCGTATTAGCGACTTATCTTCAAGGAGTACCGATAGCGTCAGAAAAGCACATCGACAAACTCAGCCTCAGCTACGAGAAGATAATGGCTCGGTTGGTTAAAGTCGCACACGACAAGGTCACATGTAACGACGATCTGGTATCTTCGCTCGAAGGCATAGAGTGTATAATGCTACAAGGCCTGTACGCGAATTATACAGGAGACCTTCGCCGTTCTTGGCTCGCGGCTCGTCGGGCGGTCATGATCGCCCAGATGATGGGTCTTAACAAAGGAGTAGTACCATTCTCCTTCCGGGACGTTACCGTAGACGTCAATGATCTATGGTTCCGCATCATCAACTTTGACAGATATTTATGTCTCATGCTCGGTCTGCCCCAAAGTTCGCCCGATGAGCCACTTCCTCGCATGGAGGAACTCGAATCATATCCGCCTAATCAGAAGTTACAGAAACTTTGTTCAATTGCCTGTGGGAAGCTCTTGAATCGGAAACCATCCGAAATTTATGATCAAACCATCACCAAAGAAGTTGACAAGATTCTTCGAGATGCTTGCACTTCTATGCCTGCGCAGTGGTGGGTCATGCCTGCTCTTGCATCGCATTTGGAACTACCCGACAAGATCCGCGAAACGCTCCGTTTCAATGATCATTTTATGCAGTATCATATCCTGCTTCAGTTGCATATGCCTTACCTGCTCAAAGAAGGTAGTGTAGAGAATTGTGGTTATCACAAGCTCACTGCCATAACAGCGAGCCGAGAAATCTTGACGCGCTTCATCTCGGTACGAACGATACCTCAAACAAAGACGTATTGTCGCGGAACTGACCTCATCGCTTTCATGGCGTCTACGGCATTAACATTCGGTCATATTCTTTGTGATCATCGTCATAAAAGGATTGAAGATAATGGATACCATTTCATTGTCCAACAGAGATTGAGCGACCGAGGTTTGCTGGAGCAAGTGCTTTCTATAGCTGAGAACAAGATGCAAAGTTCTGATGACGATATATCCAAACGGCTAGCAACACTACTTCACTACCTTCTCGCCATGGAGGATAACGTTACAGCTGGTTCGCGGTACAGTGTGGTATTCGCAGAAGATGCCATAAAGGACGGGGGCTTGGGTCATCGCGTCAAAGCCAATGATGATGGCACCGAGCTAGAGATCTATCTTCCTCATTATCCAGTGATTAAGATTTTGCGTCGGGATCCAGAAGGAAAGGAGGCATTTCCAGCTGTAATGGAACTTCCTTGGGGAACTATACCAGTTGATAACAGGGGAATCGGAGGGTCAGATGCCAGGATGACGGAATCTTCCTCAAGTGTCGAGATTGCTGAACCGTTGCCATTGACAGCAGCTCATAGTTCTGGAGCAGATATGACGAGGGATGTTGATGTTCCACAAATTATTTCCAATAGTTCAGATTCAGATACGTGGATTTTGGAAGGGATTGATATGAGCTTTTTGGATGCTTTTACGGATGGACCTGCTGTTATCTGACAGGAAACAATGAAGACGTACAGGATGAATAGTATGGTAGTAATGAAATGTAATGCGGTATGATCCTCAATACTCACTGTATTGTGCACCCGCTTTGGATTCCAGTTCACAGTGACAAGGTGGGAGCCACATGCTGGACGAGTCTGAAACAGTAGATATTTAGGTCTACCAATTTCACGGACACATGCCATGAGACCCAAGTGTTTCTTTGTACAATCACTGGCTTCGGAATTCATACATTCAATGAAACAGATTTTGAATTCACTAGAACCTTGACTAAGATAAAAAATGCCCCTTCTAGAGGTATACCTGGCCAGTATCTAAATCAAGATTGAAATGGCAGTTGTCTCGGGCTGCAGAACAGGATATTCAACAGTGCCTTCGGTCTGGCCCTTTGAATACTTCTCAAACTCCACTCCGGCACTCTTAAGATGACTGTAAAAGTCAGCCGCCGCTTTCTTGATAGCCTTGCAGTTGAACTTTGTGTTTTCTGTTATAGTACGGTTTTTGTTGACATTGTACAACGACTTGGCGTAAGTGATCAGATTGTAGTCTTGCTGCACCTTGTAGCTAAGTAGTTCCGGTAGTTGGGCAGCCAAAAGCCAATCTTTCCACTTCATATCATCGGAACCAATGGGTAGAGCTGCAGTGAGATCCTTCTCCGTGTATCCCTCAAGGGTTTGGAGATCCTTGGGTAGGGGTGTGCAGAGCGCGGGTGGCTTGGATGGCACAAAGCTGTAGTAATAATCCTGGAGATAGTTGACGGCAGTGTGTTGTGGTGAAGCTGTGTGAATACACATGGTGACGGCGTCGATGAGCTCTTCCACAGTAGTAATGGTTGGGAATGATGGGATTTGGCCATTAGTCTGAATCTCCTTGCACCAGTCGCCAATGTAAGGATCCTTCTGGACGGCGTGGTCTGAAGTATACTGAGACTCGATGACAGTCTTGACGAAATTGCGAATTATTCCCCAGAGTAGGTACATATCGTTGGCGTAGGGGTAGTTCTTGTACTTGCCACTCTTGTCTCCCTTGATGTCGAAACCACGCTTCTTGAGATCATTGGGGATATACTTCTCCCGGAAGTTGAAGTTCTTGTATGACCAGTCTACCAGCTTGAAGGCATTGTTTCCCTTGAAATCGGCAGAAGGGCTTGTAGGCCCAAAGCCAGCGATTCGTGCAATAACACCTGGCACCAGAAGCTTGCGTGCGGCGGCGTTCAAGGAAAGAGTCCTGAACCAATGTGGGCTGAGAATCTCGTACAAGAGCTCGCCTTCAGGGATCGTTCGGTTTGTTGCGACGATGATGGCTTCCTCGATCATGTGAGTATCAACGAGATGGGTAGCAATCTCGTGTCTCGCCCAGTCAGCGGTCTGGGCAACAGTCTTGGCGTATCGCCAAGGCCAGTCGTCCTTCTCAGCGATATCACACTTGTCATCTGGAGAGAGTCTTCGATTGAAAATGGTAACGGACTGCTCCAGCGAGCCTTTGTAATCGAGTGTAATAGCCAACGGGTGAAGACGTCCATCATGGTGGAGCTGGAAGATAACGACTGAGGCGGCAGCGTATCGACTAGTGGTCTTTCCAGTTGGAGTGGTGCCTTTTAGTTCATACACCGTGTTCTGGAAGATCTGTTCATTGGAAATACCCGTGGCTTCTCGGAAGTAGGAATAGTCTTGGATAAGGATATCCTTCCCATCCTCGAGAATTGCCTTGACTTTATCGAGACCTTGCTTCTCTGCTTCTGCAATGTAGGCCTTGATCTTATCCTCAGGAGCAGTCTCGATGGTGCTGGGGTTGACACCGCTGAAGTGTTGCTGGGCGAACCGGGCGTCCGAGTACCAATCATCATACTCGCCAATGTTGCGACCCTTCATAATGTCCGCGGCCTTGTTGAGATCGTTCTGGTTAGGACTGTCGCTATTGCTTGTACAATCAGATGATGGGAGCTGAGCCTTGTTGTACTTCTCGACGTCGGCAATAGTAGGCCCCTTGTAGGGCGTATTCTCGTGGTCGATATCCTTAGGAATAATGAAAGAAACCGCTTGAGCAATCTTTGCTACGAAGGCTGTTTCCTGCATATCAAAGATTTGTCCGACACCCTCAGATCTATCGGAACCCGGCTTGCTTTGCCGCTCGTCTGCTGGGAGATTTGATTCTTCATTACCATCGACCTTCAGGTGAGGAGGATAACCGTCACTTCCGTCACTCCATTGGTAGATACGCTTCTTGAGGTCGAGATCTCTCTTTACGGGAAAGATGGGTTCAAAGCCGCGTTTGTCAAAATGGGACACAGCACTATAGTATGGTCAACAGGTTGAGATGAGCTGCAAGATGTAAGGTTTACATACGCGTCTTCCAAAATACTGTATATCTCCGTCAGGGCCAGCCTGGTACCCTTGTACGTTCCCTTCTTGAGACCCTCGTCCGCAACAAGGTCCCCGTCGAGAGTTCCGTATTCATTAGTGCTGAGCGCAATGCCTTGCTTCAGAAGTTCATTGAGGAAAACTCCCTTGTCCCAGACCTCGAGGGGATCATGCTCGATGTTATGTTGGAGTCCAGAGCTCAGGATCGAGTCCAGCTTGGACCTGGGCGGGACGACGTGACTAGCAACAGCAGACATGGTGTAAGAGTTCAGTCAAGGACAAGTGTATGGGTCAAGGTAGAAGAATGAGATGAGTTGGAAAATGAATATGCTCAGAATGTGTGATGGAGGTAGCTTCTATATACCATAGATGTTGGCAAAGGTTTTAGTCGCTTGGACTACTTGGAAACATCTTAGATTCCGACGTGCCAGGAAAGAGAACCATTGACAGAGGTCATCTCGATAGGGTAATGCAGTGCCATTCCAATATCATCTACCAAGAACGTGAACAACGCAAAATACTCTTACCAAAACGAAGCATGTAGGTAGAAGAAACCGCTTAGGCCCCTCTGACTATCGACAAGAATGTACTGCAACTATTTGAAACATGCATTTCAGCTCTACAGAAAATCGCGAAACTTTTCTGGAATTAGCCAACCACATGTGGGATATTCCAATAGCTGCATGCTGTCTCGTTATTCCTCACAATTTCAGACATGCGTAGAAAGTAACCGAAGTGATATTTCACAAAGCATCGTCACCGAGCCAGTAGAATGCTCGACTCGAGGGTTGAGGCTTAGACAAGGCGTTGTTCAATGATGACCTCGACTTGGCTGAACTACTAGCCGGTGGTGAAAGAAACCGTTTAGGTAACTTTGACAAACGCTAATTGATACCCGCTGATGTGAGACATGCTAACCCTTACCATTCAGGTCGCTGATGAGTGGCACAAGGTAAGCAAATCCTGGTTCTGCCCCTGTTCATCACTTGTCCACCATTCTTACTCCACATTAGCCAGGGCGCTAGAGACGTTGAAGGTCTAATTTCAGTTTAGTTTCTGCTCTATGGCTAGCTGGCTAGCGAGTTCGGTTAGTGATATTGGGTTACAAGCCTTTCGAATGTGAGACATGCGCCAGGTGTGTTCGCACATTATTGAAAGCCACTTTCAGGGACCTCGAATTCATCGTGTCTCGGTGCTCAATGAGGGAATCATACGATTTTACCTGGTAGATCCCCCACTCGTTTGCAATCATGGTGGAGATAATCGAAGATGTCGGTGTGACTACCAGCTAACAATACACTAACGCACCCTGCAATACAACACCATTTTGCATCTCGCTCGTTAAACACGGGTAAGCCGACACAAATCTGACTATGCCTTCGGCTCTAGCCGCTTGTCATCAAGAAACAATAGTTTGGTCCAATCAACTCTAACATGAACCTAATCACTCTTTTTTTCGTATCTTGGCTTCGCTACCAATCCCTGTCAACACCGCCATCACAATAGAGTTCTGATGTACCTCTATGTACTGCGGTATTTCTGAGATACTATGAAGACAGACTCAATGCCCCACCCCAAACTTGGAATAGATAGGACTGGTATCGTATCTCTACTATCGTGCATCACAGTCGTTGAAACTACTGGATCAATCATGGTGAGCTAAAACCTCAACGACGATACGTCGATAGCTGTTGCTGTAAGCGTTTACTCTGTGTACCGACGTTGCACTGACGCAACCCGAGCTGAGACATTGCTCAAGCGTCAGGACAAGGATCAGTCATTCTAGACTGTTCTTCTTCAAGATATCTCCATTTGAAGATAGAAGCCTAGTCTGACGTGTGTTTGTGGCTTGCTGAGCTGCCGACGCGCATTTGGTGTGATTGGTTATACATATCACATTTCTGGATGGAGACTACGCTCAGCCGCAGGTCATATCTCATCCTAATTAACTAAACCAAATGTGAGGGGAAGCTTCTGACTGACTCGATTAACCTGGCAGCAGCCGCTCCAGGCTTACTATCCCTCTCAACTTAGACAAAGTTGTAATTTGTGGTTGACATCTACCAAAGTTACTGACGCAATTCTTTTTACCGCCAGCGGTCCTACTACCTCGGACTGAAATACTCGTCGGTTCCGCATCTTGATTTATATGAAGATACTGAGTGCCATTCAATTACAAGTCATCACTTTCTACTCAACAGTTTACTATAATGTCGATTCAAGTCGTTCCTCAAACTACCATCACCGTTGGCCTTGTCAATAATGCTGCGGATCTCAAGTCTAAGACTTGCTTGAACTCCGTTTGCAACAAGCCTGAGCCATCAAAAGATGAGTTGCCTAAACACTTGGTTACTGCGATGCAAGGCATCTTTGGAAAGCATCCGGGCTACCGAACAAGTGAGTCGTTCAGGGATTATGCTTTAGAACAAGAACTTACCACTGCACATAACAGCCCATGCCAAAGGCCTTCTCGTAGAAGGAACCTTTACGCCAACAGAGGCGGCCAAGAACCTTTCCACAGCCGCTCACTTCAATAATGCTTCTACCAAAGTCATTGCTCGCTTTTCGGTTGGTGGTGGCCTACCTCATGTAGCCGATGTAGCCGATGGTGCTACACCCAAAGGCGTAGCCATTCGTTTCCAGATCGATGAGACTACACACACTGATCTGATCGCCCATTCTTTTAACGGATTTGCAACACGCAATGGAGAAGACTTTCTGACCTTCCTCAAGCTCTTTGGGATGGATGGATATACCGAAGCTATGCTCAAGAAGGCCCAGGCTGGAGGCGGCGACTTCTCCAAAGAAAAGAAAGCATACGATGAAGCTCATGCTGCATTTGTATCCTTCCTTGGAAACCCGGACCACAAGTCAGCCTTGAACTTCGTCCAGTCTGAGAAGCCAAATCCCCACAGCTACGGCACAATCACATACTATGAGCCCAACACTCACGTACTTACCAACAAGGACGGCAAAGTGACCAACGTCAGGTATCGCCTTGATCCTGTTGATGGAGAGCATTTATATCCGAACAAAACCCCCGAGGATAAGCAGAAGTTGGCACAGCTTGGAAACGACTATTTGGAGGATGATCTGCGGGAGCGATTCCCAAGCAAACCAATTATCCTCACTGTTCAAGCACACATTGCGGGTCCTGATGATGTTCTGGATGACGCTACCAAGCCGTACCAAAGTAAGGAATTTGTCAATGTCGGTAAATTGGAGATCAACAAGGTTTCGGATGATAATTTTGCTCAGCAACAGCATATTTCGTTCCATCCAAACCCAGAGAAGGGCGGTATTGAGGGAATCAAGTCTTCTGATGACCCTTTGATCCAGGCGAGGAAGGGTGTTTACTGGATTAGTTCAGATCAGCGACGACACGAGACACAATTGGAGTAGGGGAATTTATCTAGTCGCTTCTGTCATTAGAATAAAAGGACAATGATTAAGTTGAAATTCTATACAGTTAATGTTATATAGATGAACAGATTTTTATTTCGCTTCGCCATGACTGTTCGTCTGTGTTTCAAATCTTTTCAGCTTCTCGTATGTTGTTTCAAGAAGTCATTATACCTTTGGAGTAATTGAGAGGTTTCCGCTGCATGAGGCAACACAACATGAAACCAATGAGGAAGACCAGCATAACAGTGAATATCCACCTCGACGCCATCGCTCTCCAAGGCTTCAGCAAGTGCGAAAGCATCGTCGCGAAGAGGGTCTCTACCGGCACACTGGATGACTATAGCTTGTTAGACACTTGCTCAGATCCTCCAACTACAAACTTACGTGTAGGGGGAAGGCCCTTGAAAGAATCAGCCAGTAGAGGCGAGTGCAGGTAATCAGAGTTAGCATTGGGAGTATATGCGTCCCAAAAGGTTTCCATTCCCAACGCACTAAGAATAGCATCGTCACTATTTTGAATGTAGCTGCCATACTCGTACTTGTCTTGAGGGAAGAACTTCGGATGGCACGACGGTGGAAAGTGTAGAGCTTGAGCAATAATACCAGTGACCCCATTTCTAAGGCAGTTCAACGTAAGCGAGGCGGCCTAGAATCTATCAGCGACTATCAAAGTTGAGGTTTCGGGGCTACTGACAATTTGCCCACCGGCTGAACCACCGCTGATAATAATCCTTTCAGGGTCAACACCCAACTTGTCTGAATTTCTCTTGCACTACAAAATATAAGCTTGGAATCCCTGCAAGTCTGGAATATTGGCTAACAGACCCAGATGAGTCCATCGTAACAATCATTATAGGGTGTTGGGAAAGGATGTTCAGGTGCCCTAGTCTCGTCAGAAGAACATCGTTGAACAGATTGGAGCGAAACCTACTTGCGATATTCGACGCTTACAACGACGATATCAGGATTCATGGCCGCATAAACATTCTCAATACCATCGACTTCGTGTCGTCCGAGACACCAGCCCCCACCATGCATGCGATACATGAGAACTGCATTCTTGTTCACTTTATTTGACTTGTATACCTTGAGCTCGATACTTGTACCATCGCGGGTAGGTATGTTGATCAATTCTGTGGTGATTTCTTTGTATCGATCAGGTCCGCCTGGAGGCATTACGGCATCTGGATCACCCGCGACAGCGCGAACGGCTGGAAAGTCAGGAAGACAGTTCACAGCCGAGCGTGCTTTTCGGATCTCAGGCTCTGCTTGCTGGTAGTCAGGTGTCTTCTTAGAGAGATGGCCATGTTTGGGAGGAGGTGTGAAAGGACCTGTGAGGTCGACATAGTCACATTTGGTTTTCATATAACCCATCTTGGCTTGTGGTAGTTGGTTGGAGTTTATAGATCGTTGGGTAATAAATATTGAACAATGGGCTTTCTTCCATGACTTGGATTAGTTTTGAGCTATTTTATAATATTTCACTTTCCCTTCTCGACTTATTCTTTTTTTCTCAATATTCTCTTTTCCGGAAAAGCCGTGACTGACGGCTCATGAATCATAATGAGTACTACCCGTTCGAGTCTAGCGTGAAATCATGACTCGAAGCTAATGAAATGAGCTAGCAGTGCACTTGCTAGGTACGTTTTGTACTCCCTCCTGACACAACAAAGAATAACGATCCCCACGTAGTAGAAGGTATCGGGTAGGGTAGATTCTCGGCCCATTGATGAAAGACAGTCGAATTTTATTATGTATAACTGAGAACATGTAGTTGGTCTTCGTTGGAATCTTTAGCCTTTTTCGACATCGAGCATTTTGAGATTACTTACTTCAAAATCTAATCGTGTGGTGAAATAAATAATACCCATGGTTCGTGAGAAGTTGCCTGACTTGACAAGACCATTCTCCGCTACGGAATCAATTCTACGGGAAAGAAAAGAGTCTTTTTTTGAATGGAACTAGGCTTATACATGGTACAACAATCAGTTTCCAAGCTTCAAGGCATGAGCATGAATAGCCTAGGAGTATGCTGTTAATAGTGAGATGTGACCTACTGCTCTCGTCTTTCATGGCGCTCACAGCTGACTATCTGATACTCTAAGGTCAGGTTGATGTTGGGATGTAACTCTGTCGACTTGCATCGTTTACCCGGGGATATTGTTCATCACATTCTCAACCAATGATTATCCATGGCAGGGCTCCAAGCATATTCTTGGCATAGGTTTTGCTTATATGCCTAAGCTGACCATGACTGAAGGATGAGCACGCGTCAACGAACCCGAATTCCTCTTTCAATTTCCTCATCATTTCTCTGAGTCATAAACCTTGCTACCATGCCCAAATCCACAAATACTGTAGATGAGTATGATGTCGTCAGCCATCAAGACGCAGCATTGGACCCAGAAGTCATCGCTCAATTAAGGAAATGGCTTGAGCCTACTGATTACCTCGCTGAGTCAGGCGAGTTTCGGTGCCACCCTCTTTCACAAGCGCCAGAAACTGGACTCTGGATCCGTCGGACAGAAGAATATCGGACATGGTACGAATCTCCCCATCATGGGAGTCTTTGGATCAAAGGCGTGCCTGGCGCCGGCAAGTCTGTTCTGGCCGCCAGTCTAATCCAGCACCTCAAGGCTACCCAAGACTGCCCAGTCCTTTTCTTCTTCTTTCGTGATTTTGTCGCCGCCGGCTCCCAAGCACGGGCTCTGATACGAGACTGGCTTGCCCAGCTACTACCACATTCCCCGAAGCTGCAGTTCGCACTCCAGTCTCGACGGCTCACGGCCAGTCTAGCAGACACGCCAGACAACGATCTCATTCAGGTTTTTATGGAAGGCGTATCTTGTGTACCAAAACTATATTGCGTCGCAGATGCATCGATGAGATGTCGTCCGACGACACGTCCCTTTTAGGGATGCTCAACAGCCTCGCTACACATCGACCCGATACCTTGAAGCTACTCATAACTAGTCGCTCAGAACAACATTTGCAGAGATCGCTCCGAACCTCGGCAATTGTGCGCATCAATCTACAGCAAAGGCTCGTCGATTTGGACATCCTCGAGTATCTCATTCACCGATTTGATGTGCCGCCAATATCTGAAATTAATCGTCAGCTCAAACAAGATGCCATCCACAAGATTGCACAAAAGTCTACCGCTCTTGTGACCTCACTTCCAATCCGTCTTCAGCAGACCTATGCCTGCATTCTAGCAAAGCAACGTCACGAGTCGAAAATAACCACACAGGTGCAGGTTACGATACTAGAAGCCATCACACATGCAAGTAGACCGCTATAATTGACTGAGCTTGCAAGCCTCTTAGAACGTGTATATCCGAACCTGTCGAAGCCAGATACATTTCAATCCTTGATCACAATCAGTTGTGGGCCTCTGATTGAGGTCCTTGAGGACGAGACTTTACAGGTAATCCACCACTCTTTTACGGAATTCTTACGCGGAGAGTCGAAGCGTTTTCACGCCCGAAGCATCCGCATTTCCCATCATCGACTCGCTGCAGGCACATCGAAACATGACTAGAAAGTAATGTAGGTATGGCGGTGTATTTAGCAGAGGACTATAGTCTCCCATCGCGGTGCACAAAGCCTCCACAGGTGTGTGTATACGTGACCAACTGCAACGCGACGGGATACTTGTGGTAGAGAGCTGTCCCTTTCAATTAACATAACACTCAGCTGCCACGTTCCCACCTCTCCTTTCCACATCCTCCTCTCCCGCGTCCCTCGTCGTCCCCGCAACGGAATAACAAAGGATCCAAAGATAACTATCATTTTGAGACTCCGGCCGTTCAATGCTTGCAAGTCTTCCTGATAATGGCGATTAGGAGTGGAAAGGTACCCCAGTCTCTGGTCACCAATGTACAATTCTCTCGAATCTTTTTCAACACTGTATGGCTCAACAACTTCGTCATCAGACTGCGCTTCTTTTATACCAATCTTGACGGTTGTGACTGTAGTATTGAAGACAAGACAGCCAGGTAGATTAGCGGCCACCCTACAGGCCTTGGGCTCCAAAGTCTGTCGTGCAAGCGTCTCCCATGGGTTTTGTGGACATTCCTTCCATATCATTTCGGTTTGCCATTGCGCGGGAAACCTGAGTCCTTGAGGCGTGAAAGGAACGTGTTCCTGGTACCGGTAACTCTCAATGGGCATCTCGTCGTTTAACCACCATTCTTGCACTTCTAATTTCTGGAGTCCCATTTCGGGGCTCTGGTAGTGGAAATATACCAAGCTTACCAACCGAAGTTCTTCACTGCTTTCGATTGAGAGCCAACGATAGTTCGAGTCAACAGCAACACTTGCCCAGCTCCAACTTGGTATCAGCATATCGGACCTTTTAAGGACCAAATCATCGTTCGGCTGCCACATGAGTGCAAGTTGAAGATATTTCTCGGGTAGACCGTAGTGAAAGGGCGATCCCCATATGTGCTTGAGACTTCCCTCCACACCAGCGAATGCGTTCAAGATGTCTGAAGAGTATGAAAGATCTCTACTCGTGTAGTCCCGGACCCAATTCATGTAGTCTACGATGGAGGTATCTTCGGTGATGTGAAAGTTGATTATTCCTAAAGGTTCGGAAAAATGGCAGAAGCCTGGAAGCTTACTGATGGGTCGTGTTTTTAATGGATGGAGGAGAGATCGGCTCCTGGTCTTGTATGAAGTATTATGAGTATAGATTTCGGATGCAAACCCCAAACAACATTCATATTGAACTTCGTGCTCAGTGATGTAGATGCGACGCGAGGACAGCAGACGTTCCTGAAAGGTCCACCCTCGTGTATTCCATGTAGAACCATCGGCCATTTCAAGACCTCTTTCCACTACGTGGGTTTGAACGTCGTAATTAATTCTTGGCCCGTCGATGCATGTTTTCCTTGGTCTGTGGATAAATCCTGGTAGTCCTGGCGGGTTCTTATCGTTGAGGGCAGCGATAAGTGTGAAACTTGCTGCACGAAAGATCTGATGCATGCCGCTAACCTGGTCATGTTTGGAGGCTGCATCGTCTTGAACAATGCAAAACCGGTCAATCCAAATATAGGTTTCGCCGAGCATTCTGCAGAGTGACATGGCATCGCTTATGAGCGGAGGTACTGATATGTTTCGAAGACTTCCAGGCTTCTCCCATAATTCCACATTGTTTTTCTGAAGCTGTGCCCGTTCCGAGCTCTTTTCTGGAGGCCACATAGAACTCAAAGCTATAAAGCCTTTCTTGGTTTTTGGCTGTTGGACACTCATGGATTTAAGGTTGATGACTCGAAATCTTGAAGGTAGATCACCTGGCAGGCAACAGCATTAGCGTTGCGAGAAAGACTTTATAACGCACAATTCAGGATTCATTACTTACTGAGGTTGATTCTTAGGTTCTTTCTGCACTGTTTGCCATGGAGATCAGCACATCCTATCAACCATTGTTTGAGTAATTCAACATCAAATAGACGTGTGTCAAAATGCTGGACTGCGGTTAGATGTGATGAAGCGGTATTCAAGATATGTGGTAAGAGAGTCGAAGGGTTTTCAGCCCGAATTGGAACTAGGTCGTTGTGCGTAGTTTTTTCTCTGCGCCTTGCCATTGCTATAGATGGCTGATAAGGCATCAGCTTCATAGTAAGCAAGAGTGATTTCAATCGGTGAACACGAGTCACCCGCGTAAGACATCCGTCTCTTGCATAAACGAGTCTAATAAGAGTCTGTACGCAAAGGGTTTGCTCTGGAAAGAAGTTAGGTGGATCAGGCTGTTCTTCCAAGCTTGTGCAAAACTGCACACATAAAAGAAGACAGACTTCGATATTTGTCGCATCCGAAGTCGGGATGTTTGAAATCCATGAGCCGTCATTATAACTTTTAGTTAACAGGTAATTTGGCGCAGGGGCCGTGACATGCACTAAAGAAGTCGACAAGCATCCGGTTGCTGAAAGGCGATACTCGACTGACGACTTAACAATGGCACATATCATGCATGGTGAGTTACCTGATAAGCTCTCCAGACTGATCCAGCGCTTCTCAAGCAACCAGAACCTATATAAAGAGTTGATGTCATCCCATCTCTGGCAGGTTTGACATAGATGTGGGTTGATCGCCCGTGTTGTCATAATGTGTGAATAATGATAAGAAGCGCTAGGAAAGGCCAATAATGGGAAGAAGTTCAAAGAGAAGCCTGAGTTTGAAAGGTTGGTTGGCTTATCCTGTCCAGATCGTACTCTCGAGTTATCTATTTTTACGTTCTGAGGTCGGGTAGAGGTTTTAATCACTTCCCGGAGTGACATAATGAAATCTTTTCGTTCCGTCTGCCTTGTGAATTCTTTGGGGTGGTGTGACAGTCTCCGCAAAGTGGCCACGGTATTCAGCCTCACTGGGCACAGCCTATCTAGGCATCCCTAGATGTGAGACGTAACATAACGAATTAGCCCGTTATGTGATCAGTCTGCAAGCTTGGTCTTTGTTATACCGTGACATTACCTATAAACAACGAAGGAACCCTCGATTCCCATCGATGTATCACAGTTATTTACTATCCTTCTGTCTCGTCAACAATTAATGGAGATTTTCGACAAACAGTCACATATCTGACGTGGAATTCAACATGTTTATTGGTGGTGCCAAACTAATAGATTCGTAACATTTGCATGAACTCACATGGGAGAGGACGGCTTTGTTACCCGCCCCCTCTCGGACCGCGGGTTTCGGCTTTTGTTGAGAGACAGTTTCACGTCGGGAAATGTTACTGGAGGAGACATACATTAGCGTGCAGAGAGGCGTCATGCCCGATGGTATTCGGTATGAGTTACTGTATTGTCTCGTGCGACCCTTGTTGTTTCGGTTTGGTAAACAGATTGCCGTTTCTCTAAGTGCGGGGAAGTTTAAATAATCATGATACCTATATACAGATTTCCCTATATAAACGGACTGAGCATAACCAGAGATGGTCTATCACCTTCTCTCGTCGTAATTCATGCAATCATAACTCCGCATCATCAGTCATGACTACAAACGGCGTAAAGCCCCTCGAACTCAAGGACAACTACGTCCAGATCATCAATGGCAAAAGCGCCCTGACTCAGAAGTCCCACCAAGGTATTAACCCGGCTACACTCGAAAAGAAGCCTGAAGTCCCTGTCGCTTCCCAAGATGACTTGAACAATGCTGTAGACGCTGCAAGACAGGCCTTCAAGTCTTGGTCCAAGGTTCCTTGGGAGGAGCGGAGACAGAGGCTCTTTGCTTGGGCGGATGCTGTTGAGGCACAGAAGAAAGAGTTTGCCGAGCTTCTCACCTCGGAGCAAGGAAAACCTGTAAGCCTTGGTTCTTTTAGTAGCTCTGACGTTCGAGCCAAGTGCTAAATGCTACAGGTTGCGCAAGCTAACGGTGAGGCTGATGCTGCTGTTGCTTGGATCAAGGGCCAAGCAAGCCTTGATCTTACCGAAGAGGTCGTTGAGGATAGCGATACTCGAAAGGTTATTACACGGTATACGCCTCTTGGTATTGTCGCTGCTATTGTTCCCTGGAACTTTCCTCTCATGCTTGCTGCTTCCAAAATTGCCCCCGCTCTGTTGACTGGAAATGTCATTATTGTGAAACCTTCGTAAGAACACCATCTCCTCTGACTACGTTCTGACTCCTAACGATTCACAGCCCATTCACCCCATATTGCGGGCTCAAGCTAGTTGAACTAGCGCAGCAATTCTTCCCTCCTGGTGTCGTGCAGTCACTCAGCGGAGATGATAACCTTGGACCCTGGATCACCAGTCATCCAGGCATTGACAAGATTAGCTTTACTGGGTCTACGCACACTGGAAAGTTGGTAATGCAGAGTGCTGCCAAGTCACTGAAGCGTGTGACCCTTGAGCTGTGGGTATCTGTGGAACGACGAACCTGATTTGTTACTAACACTCTTTCAGTGGCGGAAACGATGCTGCGGTTGTCTTCCCAGACGTTGATATTGACGCAGTAGCGGAAAAGGTGCTTCCTATTCCATCCGTTACAATGTGGAGTAAGAGATATTAATAGAGCACAGGTCTCAGCATTGGCGTTCCTCAACTCGGGTCAGATCTGCCTCAATGTCAAACGCATCTACGTTCATGAATCCATCTACGAGAAATTCCGTGACGCAGTCGTCAAGCATGTTAAGAATTACAACCTTGGCGATGGATCCAACGAAGGAACTAGTCACGGCCCTGTTCAAAACGAGATGCAGTATAACAGAGTCAAGACATTCTTCGAGGACATTGAGAAGCAAGGATGGAAAGTCGCCACGGGAGGGAAGTTTGATCCCGAACCTAAGAATGGATATTATATCACGCCAACTGTGATCGATAACCCACCCGAAGATTCAAGGGTTGTTGTTGAGGAACCGTTTGGTAATCAACTACCCGCATCTCCAGGACTTCATCCATATACTGACATACGCTACAGGACCCATTCTCCCTCTTCTGTCCTGGAAGGATGAAGAAGAGGTTATTGAGCGCGCCAACGATACACGACTTGGCTTGGGCGCTTCAGTCTGGTCTGCTGACTTGGAGACAGCTGAGAGGGTTGCGAAGCAGCTCGATGCAGGAACTGTTTGGGTCAATACTCATTTTGATATCACACCAATGGCACCATTTGGTGGACACAAGGAGTCTGGTATTGGGGCTGAATGGGGTATCAATGGTCTTAAAGGCATGTGTAATGTGCAGAGTTTGTTCCTGAGTAAGGTTGCTGCTTAGGAGTGGATCAAGTAGTACACAGGCGCGGCGTGTCCCTTCATATCAAGGTTGGTTTTATCAACTACCTCAGTGCCTTCCAAACGCGATGCTTTATTTCCTCCGGGCAATCTTCTGTTATGCTCCTCACATTTCAATCCAATCGGAACCCTCTCTGCCACTGAGCTTTTTATGTTAAATCGTTTGCTTGTTGCAATCTGCCTCGCACTGCCAGACCGACAGAAAGGAACCGCTGCTCAATTTATTTCGTGCCACACTTTACGCCTTGTCGAGGGCGCCTTTTGCCTCCCCCAGGTCATGGCATAACAGTAAGAAGACTTTTAGTTTGTGTAACTTGGGCATCATGATTACAAGCTTTAGGCGGCAGAACCATCAAAAAGGCAGTCTTTGTCAACACCGTATGCAAATTCTCAGAGTCCCACCATAAACTTCCCCTCAACATCATCTACTGTGTACCAGGAGAGGTTGGCCGTTGAGATTTAAAATAAAGAAACAATTATTCTAAGAGATCTGGCCTAATCTACTTCTTTCGCCTCTTATGCTCCTGGCGCCTATACTTCCTGATATTCTGACGATCACCACCCATATACCGGAACACTATCATCATGGCAGAGTTTCTAGAGTCTGAGAACCCAAACCTGTTTGGGCCAATACACATTGTTGAGCCTTCGATAAAGCACACGCATACGGCAATCCTCCTACACGGACGAGGTAGCAACGGTCTAGAATTTGCCCAAGAACTTTTTGAAGATACTCTATTCTCTGATGGAACCAACCTGGCCCAGAAATTTCCCAGTTGGCGATGGGTTTTTCCTTCTTCGCGTGAACTCTGGAGTGAGACATTCCAGGAAGACATGCCAGCTTGGTTTGAGGCATATTCTTTGACGGACATTACGGCACGACAAGAGCTACAGATACCAGGCATCAAAGAGTCAGCCGATTATATCAAAAGAATCGTCGACGCGGAGATTAAAGGCCTTAATGGGGAAAGCAATCCAGTGGTGTTGGGTGGAATCAGTCAAGGCGGAGCGATAGCGATGTGGACTCTTCTTCGGAATCGAACCGAAAGGCCGCTGGGTGCATTTTTCGGCACAAACACATGGCTTCCTTTCGCTTTGAGTCTTCGGAATTACATGAACCAGAATCCAGTGGTTGAGAAGAAAGAAGGAGCCACATTCGTGACCGATATGCTCGGTCAGCCAGCATCACAGAACCCAGGTTCATCTACGCCCATCATTCTTGGCCACGGAACAGACGATGCTTATGTCGACGTGGAATTGGGGCGACAAGCTCGGGATGTTCTCACTCGCGGTGGCTATTCGGTAGAGTGGAAAGAGTATAAAGGTGCTGAATTGGAGGGTCATTGGATCAAGGCGCCAGAAGAGTTGGAAGACTTGGTACAATTCTTTACAACAAGATTAGGCTGATGACCATGCTCAGGTCGATATGCTTCATCTTTCATTCATTGAATTAAACGCTGCGCTTTATTATACATATAATGCTCTCATATGAATACTCGTATCCCAGTCATTCAATCTGTCACTCAGCAGCGTCCACCCATTCTTCGGCCTCCCATCATTCCACCCATTCCGCCACCCATACGCCCGCCTCCCATACCTCCTCCCATTCGACGTCCTCCCCCCATTCCTCCTAGGCCACCACCCATTCTGCCGCCGCCCATTCCTCCGTGGTGATGGTGGTGAACCTCCTTGACGGGGCGAGCGCCCATCATGCCTCCACTGCTGCCACCGTAGCGACGGCTGTTGCTGCTTCGTCCGAAAGGAAGACACATTTTGTAGTATTATTTTATAGTGATTTGTATGAGTCTTGGAGTATGAGGAAGAATCGTGTGGCCGAGTATGGTCGATTGATTTGTGGTAATTGTTGGTTTGATCTACTCGGTGATCTTTGGAGTTTCTCGTGTTATTTGTTCCAGAAGTGATTTGTAGTTATAATGTTTTCTGATGAGTACAATAAAGAACAACACTTAAAGGACGAGATCAACCGTAGTATTTATATTTTCGAAATGTAGGTAATGGGATCAATTAATCCGACGTCAGCACCCAATCGAGGCTGAGAAACCTGCTTCAAGACGTAGCAACTCCCGTCATGACGCCACTTGAGTGCAGTCATCACAAACCCCCAAGCCATAATGGCGAGGCTCAGAGCGTTGGCACATGTCATGGTGCTATTGCTGAAGAGTTGTGGCTGCCGTTTGATTTAAACCTTGTTGCAACGCCCAGGAACGCCAAGCCTTGTCCAACGTCACTCCTCTATAGGCCCAAGAAGGGTCTCGGCAGCCGCGTAATGGTTTTGTTCTTGGCTCATGACGAACCTATATTTTCAGTTGATTCAAACAATGGTCCTCTTGTCAGTGTACCAAGTCTATAAATGAATCCGCTGGTGGAACCTGTGCTTGTAACGCAAGAGACTAAATGGAATGTGACTCCATGGAAGACAGATTTCATTTATGTAGATATAAGTCTTAACTCTCATTGACGTTGCATGCAACTAGAAGGGGTCGTACCAACCAGGACCATAATCATCCAGGCGCAAGTCAACCTTGCGAACATCTACAGCAACGGTTGTATAGTCAGTGAGAATTTCAATGGACCATTCTAACCACTTAATGTAGCCTCGCAACACATCAGTTGGATCTGCGTCTTCTTTTTGGACCTTATCCAGCTGTTTGTGGGCGATGTCTACCGCCAATTGTCCTCCATCGTCCTGCAAAAGACGATCGGCCCCAAAATCGAGAAGTAGATCAACATTCGCGTAGAGATGATCATAGCACCATACACTATTCAAGAGATGGTGCAGAGGAGTGCATCCCTTATTGTCCCGCGTATTGATGCTGAACTGCGAATGTAGCAGGAACATTTGTAGAAGCCTGGCGTCACACAGCCATCTGATGTTGCCATGGAGAAAAGTTCTCTGTTCCTTGTTTCTCCGATTCCAATCCACCGCGAATCCCAGCTCTTGGATTGCTCGCATGGTGGAAAATTTGAATATATGGTAATGAAAGATCGTGTTGCCATTCTCATTGGTCGTATTAATATCGCAGCCCCAGGCGTTTTTATACATCTCCAAACCTGACTTGACATACTCAGCATCATAATGATCCACGATCGCCCCCAGTATGTCAATTTCAAGATTCAAAGATGCACCCCAATCAACCTTTAGTCGATTGGCAAGTTCTATATGTCCGCGAGTCAAAGCAAGCTGAATCACAGTTTTTCCGGCCTGGCCTTTCCAACTAACGCTATAGTTGTACTTCTCGATCAGCTCGTAGCAGATGGCCTCGTAGCCTAAAAATGCCGCGGCATGAAGAAGTGAATTTCTTTTCTGATCCTGGTGGTGCTTAGTAAAATAATTGAACTCTTCCTTGAAAACACAGCTGCTTTCTTTCGCCGTCAATAGTAATCTGTACATGTCAATGTTTGAATATCTGAGTGCTACATGGAGTGGTGTTTGCCAATAGTTGTCTTGAATGCTAACATCAGCCCCACATTCTAATAAAAGGCATGCGATATCAAATGACCCTCCCTTCGCCGCAAAATGTAGAGGTGTTTCACAAGCCCGCCCCCATCTCCGATTGATGTGTCGTCGATTTCTGACTTTTGACAGTATATTCTTTGGTCGCACACATGCCTTTGTCAGATAAAATAGTCCTTCTCGACAGGCCATGTGTAGAAGCGGCAAATCAACTGGACGAGATCCATATCGCTTCCCCCAACCACTTGCCAATTCATCACGAATCCTTGACGTTTTGCCAAAGAAATTCATGTGTTTCCGAAGAACTTTTTCAATGTTTTCCTGTAACTGGCGTATGTGAAACGTCCAAGAGTAAACGGCATAAAAGTACAGAGGGGTCTGATCCGGTGGTTTTTCAATACGCCCGTCGCAGATTTCCTCCTCTAGAAGTCGGATAAGGCAATCAAGAATAATTTCGTGCGCTTCACTACTATCGGTAATTACTTTGACAGCTGACGTCGTTGGATCTGTTCTCAGGAAGAAGTCTTTTGCGCTCTGATGCAAAAACGTAGTGCGTAGTTCATTTGAGTTAAATGCAGGTGTTGGCACTGCAAGAGATAAGTACGCAACCCAGGTATCTTCTTCGTCAAGGCTCTGAAGCTGCAGAAGGTGCCCGCACGATTTGATATAGTCAAAACATACTCCCTCCGCAGTGAGTGTATCCGATGCTTGGATCTGAATGGCATGGCATAGTTGGGATATTGTGAGTGGATGTGCTGCAAAAAGTATCCACATCAACATTTCAGCAATTTCGTGGCGGTTTTCCATCTTAATATGCGACATGATCCTCTCATAGACTTCGTAGAGGCCTCTTGGAAGCTCTGTAAGGGCAAGTTCAATCTCACTGGGCGACTTGTGCTCCAGGTCCTGAGCCATGTAGCTGACCCAAAGAAAAGTACCCTCAGCACCTTGACGAAATGCTTCTTCGATACGATGATGTAAAGGACTTGCTTCGATCTTCTTGATTTTGGCGAGATATGCAACCTTCTCTGATATATAAAGTTGTATGTCGTTATTTATATCCCCAAGGGTAATTCGAGGGAAGTCTTCCAGAGTCTGTGGCAATATCTTCGGGTCTTCGCGACTGGCAATGAGGAGTCTGAGAGACACTTTGGAAGGGCTGTTCTGGGTAGGGTCGAATAGGCTCTTGATTTTGCGCAAGAACAAGCCCATAGATTCGTCGTCGACTTCATCTAGAGTATCTAAGACGCAACAAACCTGCTGGTCCTCAAGGGCCTCCAGCATCTGAGTAAAGATTCTCCACAGAGTTTCAAACGAGTTGGTGCTGAATAAGATGTCCTTTTGAATTCTCCAAGTTGAGATGAGAATCGGCAATAACTGAGGGTGGCAATAAATCAGTTGGCTCATCAATCCCCGAAGAACATTGACGGCACTGTTGCGAGTCGCTGTTTTGTTGTCGCAGAAGAAGTATATGACCGTTGCGTCTGGTTTCGTAGCTTCCATAAGCTTCGAAAGGAAGATAGAAATGACAGTTTTCCCTTTTCCCGGAGGTCCAGAGATCCAAAGTAGAGCATAATCAGATGCAATCCAATCTCGGTACTCTTTCGTTTGAGGAATCCACTCGAATGTGCCTGGAGTTCTGGTACCCTTCAGAGTGATAAGACCCTCTCGGTCACTGACAACATCTGTGATAAACAGCGCTTGGAGGCACAGCTCTTCTTCAGTCCCAGGTTGATGGGAGAGCTTCATTCCTTCCAGAAGCGAGGCGACATAGGAAAGCCCTCTGTCGCTTTGGTTCCTGCGTAGTTGTTAATCTACGATCAAATAACCCTACTATATTTCCAAGACTAACAAATGGATAATACCAATCTGGATGTCCAGTGTCGATTTTAGTTGCTCAAGTTGGTTGAACAATGCTCTGATGTCTTCCTCTTTAGTGAAGGAAATAGCAACTCTCCAAGTCCTTTGTCCGAAGGGGTCTGAGCTACTGAACTGGATCTTGCTGAAAACGTCTGAGAGTCGCTGACAGACTTGCACTGATTGATGGTGGAGCTGACATCTCCAAAATGGAGACAAGGCGATTGACGGACATTTTCAATGACATTTTGTAGACTCTCAATTTGTCGCTGCCAGCCTTCTATCTCTTGGGGTGCATCCTTGTACCTGTCTCGAACCTTCTTTGACAGCTTGATGATCTTGACGCTCTGCTCGATGAATTGGCCGCCCGCAGCTACCAAGCCGACGACTTCGGCCATTGTGACAGTATATTTAATACACGAACGGCAGGCTGATATCAGCGGAAAATGGGATCCGGTATTTGGAGGATAACAAAGCTTCTAGCAATCGTGGCAGTTGTTGGAATGAGTGTGTGAGCAGGGGTTGGGCTCTCAGCATATAATGAATATCCGTGAGGGGTCAGTTAGCCTCACTGACGGCTGTTTTTGTGATATTTGTCGGCACAGCCTGATTTCAGCCGCACCTTTCGTATGCGTCGACATTCTCAGCTCGGTCTACCTTGCATGGCGCCAAGGGAGTGTTGCGCAGGCGGCCTGACGAGTGGGCACAGCAACTTGATCATCAATGGTGACGATTCAAGAGAATGGCAAACTATTAGTTGCTGACACTTTTGGGTATTGCTGGGTTAAACAAATCATGCTTCTAGCAAATTCTGTCACTATAGCCAGATAGTCGTGGACTGGGCTTTGTGGTTTCCAGTTGTATTCCCATCCTAAGACCGGAAGATCCGCTAAATCGGGCCGCTACTCCTGTTTCTGACTAGTTGTCTGATGCCTGCAAATCTACCCACCAAGGCTAGTACAGTATGTAGTCTGCCTAGTTCGTTCCTGGTTTCCCACAAGTTCCCCTTTTCACTTCCAGCTCAGAAATGGCTATACCTTCAGGTCAACCCGCGCTCTTTCTGAGGCTTCCAGATGAACTAATTGCCGAAATTTTCACGCTGTGTCATGTATCTGACCACTTCAACCTTGCTCTCACGTGTCGTCGTCTCGCCAGTGGCGGAGACACCACTCTCGAACGCCACAGGGCTGCTTATCAAGAGTATGGCGTCGTTACTGACTGGAAGCACCTGACTATACCGTCTGTTTTGCAGAAAGTCATTACGGATCCATATATCGCCTGGAATGTTCGCACGATTGAAATATTTGGCACAAGGTACAACTGGGAGCAATGGGGAGACTTCATGTCCGAGGTGCCGTCTACTGTTGAAGTCTTTCCTGCCCCGGATCCAGAAGACACAATGTCTTCGACCTTCGCAGGTGGTCAGACATTTCATCAATTCCGATGGCGCGAAGTTTTCGAGAAACCTCCATGGAGAGAGTTCTGGCCCTATGAGGAAACTGACGAAGACTTGCCAGAGGAAGACATGATCTATGCAGTATGGAGAAGAAACAGACGGGAGCAATATCAAGAAAGCATCATCGGTCAGCACCTGTCTACTTATATCGATATACTGATAGAGTATGGACATTTTCGCCGTGATGATGATGAGATCGAGTGGCTCTCGAAACAACTTCTCGAAGGCAACGATGGTTCTCTAAAAGCCTTGCTGATTACTCTTTGCCCCCGGCTGAGCGTTTTGAAACACGCCAATAGTAAAGATGACAAAAACATTTACAATCAGCTGTAAGTTCATTTTTTCTTTCCAAATACGGCAAGGAGATACTGATATATCTTAGAGAACTGATGGAGTGGCTTTCACAAATCATTACCAGAAGTTGGCGACGTGACTCGTGGGCACCGGGTCTCAAAAGTCTACGAGAGGTCTCAGTCGGTATCCCAACAGGGCTTTGGTTTGAGGATCGCAATCTATCCGGCTCGCACAGGCCACGACACTTTCGCAGCCTAATGTTGCTTCCTGGTCTTAAATCTGTCTATTTTGGGACTATGAATCTACAAAGAGACACGTTAGATTCGGAAGAGAGGCCACCCCAACTGGCAAGTCTGACGGGCTGCTCCTCTGTGGAGCACATCTTTCTCGACCAGTTCGTCGACAGATATGACATGCCGGACCAGGAATATACTGCCGAGTCTGTCATGGAGTTCTTGTTGATTCCCAAGAAACTCAAACGCCTGACTGTTCGTGGCGGCTTGAAACTGCAGCTGTGCAATGTGGTCAACAACCAAGCTCTATATGTTTTGATGCTACATCTGAGTAAAAGCCTGGAACATGTCATAGAGTACAACTGTCATCTTCGACCGAGCGAAAGCACTTGGGGATGGTTTGGTAGAACCAATCCTATACGCGAGTTGTACGCAGGAACGACCAAAATCACCGTCAACGCCGTCAACCTTATGATATCAGGCTTCCCACGACTTGCTACACAAAAGGAAGAACTTGATGAGTGGCAAGATCCTCGTGTACCTCGTAGTCTGCGTCATCGGGGTGGTTATCACATCCTGCCGGACGCCGAGGTGCTCCTGGTTCAGAAAAGCTACCGTGATGATGAGATTATGGATGCAGAAGTTATGGAACGTCTAGAGTCCCAGCTTTATGGCCTGGTCGAAAACAACGCACGCAGTGGCAGAAAGTTGAAGGCTATCTTTATACAGCAACAACCCAACCCAAACAAGGGGAATACAATTGCGGAATTTGATTATTCCAGATTGATCAATTTGGGGAGGGAGAGGGATATCGATATCCACGTGAAGGAGAACAAGAATGTGCCATTCTATCAGTACGACTTTCCTACGCCACCTACCATGTCGCTATGTCAACAGACAAGCGCTGAAGATGGTATGGGGGTATTTAATCCTTTCACGGGTTGTTGGACGACAGGCTAAACATTGGCTGCTGCAATGACAAAGAACAAACCAAGTCATTTCATGTTGTTTGAACCAGACTTTTTTTGGACTAGTATTTGTTGATTCTTGCACTGCAAGCCGTCTTTCCTGCAACTTTCCAGGCAATTCGTAGCTATATATATTCTTTGACAAACAATGTCCAGAACTCTTCAATAAAGCTGCTCGCGCTATTTACTTACAGCTAGCTCTCTCTCTAGTTACTCAGTTGTTGTGTCATGCCTTCAAAGGTACCTAACCGGTTCAAAATGAATACCCGAAATTACCATCCCAAACGAAAGGATTCATCAATCCTTAGCGCATTTTCACAGCCAATAGTACCACGGTTAAAATCGAATCACGATCATGTTTCTTTTCCTGCGCCGCTTTGTGTGTCTTAAAACGCGTGCCATTCCCGACCCCCCGATTCTGCGTTGATCAATACTTCGTTGCCAATAGTCCTAACTGATAAAAACAATCGCTGATCTCCCTCGTCCGTTTTGATTTCCTCAAGATGTCTTCAGCACTCACAACCCCCGTATTCATGCCCCCCTTCAACCTTTACCGCCAAAACACGCCCACTGCAACAGTGATATCCGCCAACCTGACTGCCACCACTCTCCAAATCGTCTGCTTGGGCCAAGAATGTGATGGCACGACTCTCAACAATACCGTTGTCGTAGGGCCATGGGCTGACAAAACTGTCACAAATGGCGCTGCCTCTACAGGCACGTTTCACTGGATGGTATCCGTGGCCGATTTTGGAGTCAGTTCAATCGAGTGTCTTGTGAGCAGTGGAACAGCAAAGGCTTGTACGACGGCTGTCGTAGCAGACAGGGAAGGCTTGACAAAGACTGCTACGGGGTCGGAAGAGATCACAGGGGCTTTTGAACTATCTTTTTCGTCAATACCTGTTGTTATTACGAAGGGACAAGATTTGATCAGATCAGATCAGGCCGTCGCTACTACTACGGAAGATTCAAGCGTTATTCAAACTACAGGGAGTGAGAATGCTGCAAGTGATGAGCCCACGGCCATTGGAAGCCCGACTGATGCTACATCGCCACGGGAAACCAACGGATCAGGTTCTAGCGCTGTCCGACTCATTGGTGCTATCATTGTGGCCGGGTTAGCTTCTACGATTATGCAGATTCAAGTGATGTAGGTGATATGATCAGACTGTGCCTTGCATTGCATGTCTCCAAATTTAACAACTTTAGCCTATAGCTCTGATTACGATGTATAGCACTATATCTACAAAATCGTTAAAACGATAGAATAATACTTGAATAGATTCACTATATCAAATGTACACAAGAGAAGACGTGGCATCGAGTTAGAAATGTAATTTCTCATCCTCTCTTAACGTGAGTACCTCTTTGTTTGAACACCATTTTATCTGGCGATTTGCATTGTGGTTACCCGAGAGCTGTGACACTTGCGCTATCACGTAGATACAAAAACCTGGCTGGACAGTGACGTTTGACAATTTAACAAGGAATTGACAAATTGCGTTTAATATTTAGTCCTTTTACTTGCTGACCTGGTAGTATTACAACAATAAACTCAAGGTATTGATTAATTGCCTACACTGTTGCTTCATTTTTCAATTTCAGTGGCATTACGTCAGCTTAACCAGTAGTTAATGCTGCATTGATAATAAATCACAAAGGATTCAATAGAGGTACTAAGTTACTACTTACTTCATTTGCACTTCCCATCAAACACAAACATACGCGATAAACCTTTCGAAAAAAACATGTCTTCACAAGAGGAACAAGTCCAGCAGCAGCTTTATCTGCAAATGCGACAACGACAACAACTGGCACTGAGAGCGCAGCAAATGGCCGCATCGCAACAACAGCAAGCAGCAAACCAGATGGGAGGCCAAATGGGGAACACAATGAATCAGATGAACCCAACGCAGACTCACAAAATGGGTAGTCCTTTCGACGACATTCCCGTGCAAGCACCCGAGGATAACAGCATCCTTTATCAGCGAGATGTGTCACCCGAAACCACTTCATTCTTCTCTGCCTGCAGAGGCGGCGACATGTCCACCATTCAGTCAATCGTTACCTCTCAACCTCGCACGCCAGTCTTTCTTCACCGAGGTCTGATCAACGCCCTGGAAAGCGGAAAAGTCGACGTTGAACGATATCTACTCCAATCCGGAGCACCCATTTCACGACAAACACCAGAAATTGTTCTCAAGGCCCCAGCAGACCAGCAAATCGCCCTTTTCGAGGTTCTCCTCCAACATGGCTGGACTGTCAATACGCCAGCTTTCTACGGAGAAGTTCTTCTCACAAGACTCATCGATTCCAACAACGAAACACTCATCGACTGGTTCCTCGCGCAAGGCGCAGACCCAAACCTAGGCCGCCAGCAGGATTACCGCGACCGTCTAGGCGGACCCGACACAAGCTCTTGCCAGGCACTGGAGCTGGCAGCCTCGCATGGCAGTGCAGATTTGGTGCAGAAGCTTCTAAACGCCGGCGCCCAAATCACCAACGGCGCCCCCCTGTACTACGCAGCAGGCGCTTTGCCACAAGGCGCAAACCCCCATGTTGAACGCGTCACGCCAACAAAGGAATTCGATGTCTCCAGAATACCCGTTATGCAACTGCTGGTGGAGAGGGGCGCTGGGGTTAACGACAGGCTTGTGACACGCCATATGGTGCCATCATACCCGATCGTGAATGCCGTTTGCGCGGGTGCCGTTGAGAGAGTGAAGTGGCTCCTGGACCAGGGGGCGGATCCTGATCAGAGGGGACCGTATGGCAGTGCTAGAGATTACGCTGGCAAGCTGAGCAGCGACGAGATGAAACAGGCGCTTGGGATACTGTAGTGTTAGTTTAGGTTTAGTTTGTGGCTAAATCGGAAATTTGAATCACTGCGCGATCTACAAAAACGTGCCGACAAAAAGTCCCATTGATTCATGTACGCCGCGAGATTCGAGATGTGCTTACATGCATTGCCGATGCCAATTTCAAGTCATTATGGAGCAGGGATGAAGCCTGGTTCCAGGAAAGTCAGCGTCTAAGGTTTAGGATACAGAAATAAACAACCTAAAAGGTCCGACCTAACTAGCATAATCTGACCTACTTATTTCGTCTCTTATGCTCATAGCGGCCGATTTTAATGACATACTGATGGCCTTGCGACAGTAATTGGGGTTGTTGTGATACTGATCATCGACGACTCCAGTTACAATGGACGAAGGAACAAACAATGGAGCTTGCTTTGGTGGCAGGACAGTAGAAACAGAAAAGGTTCAAGACACGAATTGCCAGTATTGGATGAAGGATCTTACTACACAAGCTTGAGCAGTAGTACGACTTGTGATGACTTTTGAGCCTGATATTCCTCTATGGGATATATACTAATAATTGTGCTCTGGTTTTTCACGGTCCGCCTGTTTAGTTGGTATCCCTTTTTTCTACAAAGACAAGATAAATACATCTAGATGCATTCTCTTGATCAAACAAGCTTTCTTGATCGCGTTCGTTTATCTTCCAGCTATTTTTCTTGGCTTGTACGGATCGCAAGATTCGTGACCCGCTGTAAGGCTGCGGCAAGCCACCCCATTCTGAAACCAGAAGGATCAGGGCTAATCAAATCCTGCAGGACCGCTAAAAAAGCAATTCCTTTAGTGGACTCCGTCACTGCTCACTGACGGGCATCGGCTCCAGTTAGCACTGGCACGGCACTTGTCGATTACATCCCACGTCAGCTTTCATCTGCCATGGAAGCAAATGAACCCGGGGCTGAGATGAGAGGAGATGAGACGCTGATCTCTGCATCCGCGTTGCATCAAGCAATCACAAAGCTCACTTCTTCCCCTGTGGCGTGGAGACCAAGCAATGGAAGGATTCGCATCGACGCACGTTCCTGTCAGCCTTGATAGAGACGTCAAGGCGTCTAGGGCGTTCACCACCCTCAGGATGTGAGAACATAAGAGACGAAATTAATAGGTCAGTTTATACCACTTAGACGAAGCTCCTTAGGTCATTTATTTTTGTATCCTAAAGCTTAGCAGTCACTGACTGAGTTATCCATAGGAAAGCTGCCCTAGGTACATATAGAGAAGTTGCGCGACGATTCATCCAGTCTTTACCAACCATAGGCTCTTTGGCCTTTTACAGTCTTTTACTTTCTAGTATAGTCATTCATTCTTTTTGCGCAAATATGCGCACCACATTCTTTGCTTTGGCAGCTCTGCCGTTCTTTGCCATTGCTCAAGACCCCGTTCCTGAGCCCATCCCCACCACTTCCGAGGTTTTTGTACCACCTCCAGCTATTGCTCCTACTACCACCAGCGAAGCTATCTTTATTCCTGAGACCACTCCGGAAGTCATCCCTGAGGAGCCCGAGACAACAGCTCAGGTACCCGATGTTCAGGATACGACTACTGGGCAGCCCTTTGTCCAAGATACTACTTCCCAGGCGCCGCCGCCTCCTTCTTCCCCAGATACTAGCACGGAGCAGCTGCCTCTCCAGGACACTACTACTCAACAGTTTGTACCTGTCGTGGACACAACCACGCAAATACCTCCTGTAGTCGACACAACAACCGGCCCTGTCCCCGCTGTTGACACATCGACTGAGCTACCGCCTCAAATCGCTGACACGACTACTGGCCCTGCCCCCATTGATACTAAAACAGAAATTCCTCCTGTTGATACCTCAACTGAGCTGCCGCCTCAAGTCGTTGATACAGCCACAGACATTCCCCCCGTTGACACCTCGACTGAGCTGCCTCAAATCGTTGACACCACTACTGGCCCTGCTCCCATCATTGACACAACTGCTGATGCTACCCCTGTTGATACATCCACTGGATTGCCGCCTCCAGTTGTTGATACAACTACTGGTCCTGCTCCCGTTGATACAACTACTGAGCTGCCGCTTCCAGTTGTTGACACCACTACTGGCCCTGCCCCTATTGATACATCGACTGAGTTGCCGCCTCAAATCGTCGATACAACCACTGAGGCTCCAGCACCACCTCAGACTACCACAGAGGAGACCCCTGCGCAAGACAGCACGACCGCAGTTGACCAGCAGCCCGCCGAGACGACACAGCATGAGCTCAAGCCTACCAGTGAAGAGGAAGCTAAGCCTACAACAAAGGAAGATGAGCAAGAGCCTTCCAGTAAGGAAGAGGACTCGCCTGTGATCACACAAGCTCCTGCGCCCACTACTGCTCCACCTGAGGCCACCGCCAGTGTCTCTTCAGTATCATCTCAGATCGCTTCCCTGATTCCCGTCATCAACAAGTGGAAGGAGGACCCAGAGTCTCTTAAGGACGAGACCAACAAGGAAGTTGAGGACACACATGATGATATCATCGCTGTTATCGTTGCGCTCGGCGGTAGTCCCGATGTTGGCTGTTCCAATAAGAAGCGCGGCCTTCTGGGCCCGATTGGAGATGTTATTAACAAGCTTGCTTGCATGGCTGAGGACCTTACCAAGGTCTCGGGCGGTATCATCGCGGGCAATGTTCCCGCTGTTACGGGTGCCGTCTCGGGTGTTCAGGGCAAGAATGACGAGTTGACCGACGAGCAGAAGGATGATGATGATGATGATGATGATGATGATGATAAGACCGAGGAAAAGAGCGAAGAACAGTCCACGAAGGACAAGTCAACCGAAGCTCCCACAACAACAGAAGTCAAGACGACGACGACAGAGGCGCCTACGACTACTGAGGAGTCTACAACTGAGGCCACGACCACCACCACTGGTATGCCTGTTCCATGTGCTTCAGGCATCTGTGGTGGCGGAGACTCTTGTCCTATGGGCCCCGGGCCTGGAAAAGACGGAAAGATGTCTGATGAGGGAGGAGTTGTGGACTGTAAGGACATTCCCACCTCCACAACCGACGGGCCCCTACCGACCAAGCCCGGTGGCTTCAAGGATCCCTTCAACGCGCCCCCTACTTCCCGGCCGGATCCATCCGAGAAGAGACATGTGCCTTTGCAACGTCGTGCATTCGCTGACGACACTTCCCCGAACGCTGCGTACGTTGGGTCTTTGAGTCCTATCTGGGTTAGTCAGCAGGGAGACACATCTGGTCACTGGTTCGGCGCCCCTGGCCCGGCAGGGAGAGGCTCGGCCGGAGTCAACGGTATCTATGGCTGTACCGCTGTCATGATCGTCTCTAACACAGGTACCTATCTATCTCACATCTGGGAGAACCCAGTCTTCATCGACGGGGATTGGAACTTCAAGCCTGACGACGAGTTTGAAGCCAAGTCTTTCAACGCTCTTCGTGACGGCACCGCTGACGCTCTGAGTGTCACCTCCCTTATCGGCACAGATGAGACCCCAGGTCATCTGCACTCCTTCAATGAGCCGAAGATCTTCATCATCACCCCCTTCACTAGCCCTGCCGATACCCAGTTCTATGGTATCAACACACTTTATCGTTACGAGCAACGTGCAAACGATTTGGCCTCTAAGCTCGCTGGCATTATTCCCGGGTCTACAAGTCAGGTTCTCGGCTACATCCGAACTGATAAAGACCAGTCTACCGACATGTTCGGATATTGGGGCCGTGCAATTGTCGAGTTTGACATGCTTGAGCGGGTGATCCAGAGTGCCGAAGAGGATGAGCTTCTCGGTCTCGGTATGGCCATGGGCCGCTGGAGGCTTTGGGTTGAGGATAACCTCGTCACTTCGCATGAGTTTTTCGTCTTCCCTCCTGCTGCTCCTGCCGCCCCTGCTGGTGGTCAGCAGAAGCGGGCGGACGAGGATGCTGCCCACAGCTGCTTGGTTCGCGGCGACTCGACTGCTACTGCATCCTCGGGCCCCACTTCTACGGATGCTGTCACTTCCACAGAAGCTGCCCCTTCAACCGAGGCCGCCACTTCGACTGAGGCTGCCACTTCCGATATTGATTCAGCTCCTCAGACTTCCGAGAGCACGGATGCTTCGGTCGGTCCTACGTCTACGGAGACTGGAGACGACAAGACCACTGCTGAGGAGACCACTACCACCGCTGGCGAGACCACAACCTCCCCTCCTACGACTCTTATGACATCTTTCATCACAACCACCTCGGCCCCTGATACCACCTCTGACACTTACACCGGTCCTTACCCTTGTGTCAACTTTGGTGGCCCTCGAGTCGAGACTCCTCACTGTCAGTGCTCTACTACAACTGCTGGCCAGGTGTTTGTCACTACTGCCGCTCTTATCTCTGGCCAGTGCCATTACTACCACGAGTACCCATCTCCCGTCACTCTGGCCCCAACGGAGGCTCCCCCTCCTCCTGAGCCTACCCCATTCACTACCACCATGGATAATGGTGCTATTCTGGCATACCCCGATCAGACTGTTAAGGTTGGCAACTATCCTGGTGGCCGTTACACTTATACTCAAGGCTCGGGTACTGCCTCGACAGTCCGTCCCGCGGATCCTGTGCAGACTGACGGTAACAACAAGGGATCCAGTCAGTGTCACTCTATCGATAACGCTTGTGACCGTGCTATCGACAACTTCAGGGATGATGTCATCTACACAGAATTCGCTTCGTACTATGCTCGCATCAAGAGCGGTTTCATCATTGTTCCCACCTTTGGCCAAGCAGGTTGTGTTGTTGAGTTTGACTGCGATGACTGGAGTGTCGGTGGTCTAAACGGAAAGCAGATCAAGGAGGAGTACCAGTACATGAAGGATAACACTGGTGTTAGCAAGTGTGGTACTGGTTATATGTCCAACACTTGCCGTGTCACAGCCAACTACTGTACCAACTGTAACGAGAGACATCAGGAGATTGACTAGGTTGGTCGCTGAGTCTTTGAAGAACATATTACACATACATTTCGCTTAGGGCATATTCCTGTAATAATATTACATTACTTATTTGATTCATTCATTGATTTATTGTTCCTCGTGGTATCAGAAAGCTTCTCCGCTGAGAATATAAGAGACGAAATGATTAGGTCATGTTATGCCACTTAAAAATCAGAAATCTTAGGTTGCTTATTTTTGTACCTTGGAGTAGAGGGCGATGTTTATGTTACCCACCAAGTTAATAGCTTTTTCTATATTTTCGTTGGGTACCTTGTTCGACTGCAACGTTGGCTAAAAATTAAGCTTAAAATTCTACAATAACAACAACACATTGTGTGAGAGCCTTGAATAATGTTTGCCCGATACAAGCCAGCGTACGCAGGTACCTCACAGTGACTTAAACCAGCCTCAACGTTTTAAGTACGATTTCATCTAGCTTGACCGCCTCGTGATCGTGCTCAGCCAGTGCAAAAATGCAGGGATTCGTTCAGGCTGTGCTTAAAATCAGGGACCAACATGGGGCGGTGCAAGCGCTCAATCAGGCCTTATTATAGGCTGCTAATGATCGTCATAGCCCCTCAGACCCGGTTTTTAAAGCAGGTACGCGTCGTCTAAATTGACTGCGGAAAACATGGACTTGGCCATTTAAATGCTGCATCTGCCCTGGAAATTTGTCCTCAAGTATCACAACATACATAACGAAGTACCTATTACCCAACTACAGAAACGCCACAGCATCATTATAATCCTATTCAAAATACCTGCGACACCTAACTACTCTCTCTCACATACACCCTATAGAATCCAATGTGCCTCTTCAACCGCTTCTCAAAACACGAAGAAAAGGACGATCTACCACCACCTAGACCAACAAATCTTGGTCGTAGAACACCAGAAGCCACATCCAGACTGCAGGGAAGCAAGTTCTCCAGTGACGCCAGCAGAAGATCATCCTCAGACAATCACAAATATGGCCATGGCTCTGGCAATGGATCCTTAGGGGTTGGCGGGCCACATGGCGGGCCACATGGTGGTATATATGGCGGAGTGAATGGAGGCATTTACTCTGGTGTCAGTGGAGGACCCAACGGAGGAGTCAACGGCGGTGTTTACGGCGGTGTTTCGGGAACTTCGAGTGGTGGTGGACTTGCACCTGGTGGAATGGGAACTTCGCCTGGAGGAGGGTATGGATATCTGTGATGGAATTATTGTGATTAATGGGTTTGCGTTTGGCGTTTTGAGTGGACAGAGGCGCTTGGTGATACGTCTGACTGAGGGGTTTGCATCGCATCACTACAACAGTACTTCACTTAACGACTTCTACCAGTAATATTATGAATGATTCCATAACATCTTAAGAACTAACTGCCTACAAGGCCGCCTTCCTTGTGCAACAGGACTAATAGTTAATCAAGAAGTATGTCTTTGACCTCATTAATCTCTATGTGGACTTGGACATGTCTCCAGCCGTCCACTAA
The DNA here is from genome assembly GCA_014899045.1 of Fusarium palustre. Lineage (NCBI taxonomy): Eukaryota > Fungi > Ascomycota > Sordariomycetes > Hypocreales > Nectriaceae > Fusarium > Fusarium palustre. Next base: position 561,987 of record JAAVUH010000042.1, on the reverse strand, counting down.
GCGGAGTATGTCCTTCACAGCCAAAACAACACCATGCCAACCTCTTTCATCAGAGTCATCATTCACCGCGATATAGAACGTCGGTGGATTCATGTTAAGATCTGGATTGTACCCTTAGTTAAAAAGCGCAAGGAGGCTGAGGCAGTCTCGCGTTGCCTCCATGGACTCGAGACATTCGGAAACACGTTTCTTGACGTCGTCCCATTGTGCTATGAGGGTTGGGTCGAAGACTGGGCCGTAGTATATCATCTTCATCAGATCTACCGAAATGATCTCGACGTAGACGGTGCAGGAGAATGCTTCGGTAGAGTGTCGAACGTGTTCAACTATTTCTCGGGCTGCGAGGCGTATCGATTCATGCTTCTCGTCCGACCATTCGATCGGTATGGTAAGAGTTGGTCTGTGAGGCAAGTTCATCCCCCATCTGTTCTCGACACGAATGTCTTTATCAACCGCGCCGCCGGAGTCAGTAGTCGGCAAGTTATGCTTGAGAAGAATCTCCCTTGCTTTGCTCTTCAACTCTGGTGTTATCTGTTGTTCATCTTCGGGCACTTGATGGTAGGATGAAGTACGATCCTGGATAGTCAGGAGACCTGGCTAGCCGATTCTCTTCCATCCCATAACGGGGATTTCGTTTTTGTGGTCGGGTGTTCCGACCCGAGGTACAGGGTCTGTCATGTTGGCGAGTTGTGGTAGCAATAACGGGGGATGTGAAGTGTGGATCAGGTCAAGAAACGAGATCCTGGGAAACGGGAGCCAAGAGAAAATATATAGCAACTTGAATTAGAGTTATCCCAGAGATCGTAACTTAATCTGGTGACTCAAATTAATAGACTTCAATGTGAGAGTTTTTAAGTTCTTGAGGGCTTTCATAAGACTTTTTCCTACATCTTATATTTTTCTTCACTTTCTTAGATGATGGTTAAAGAAAACAATAGGTTGTCCTTGTATAACTGTGGCTAGTGCAATCTCCAAGGTCATTTCTATGGTTGACCACAAAACTCTTCGAGTTATTGGCAAGCCAACAGCAAGTCAGGCTCCAAGATAAAACCCCTCTTTTATCCTTACATTTAGGACCGCAATCACCCATGTTTTGATAGAAACATTTCATTCGAAAGTAGTAATGGCAGGTTCTCTGTCCATATCTGCGACCATCGCAAGATTGGTTGCCCTGGCCAAGCTGATATTCCGATCCGGTACTAAATTCATCGAAGGCTACAAAGGCACCAAGCAAGAAGTCGGAATTCTTATGCGCAAAGTCGAAGATAATTCGGTTGTTCTGCATAATCTTGAACTTGTCTCCTTTGACCTTGAATAGATAGAAGTGATTGACCAAAATATCCCCCATGAAATTATATGTGTGAGCTTCCCACACAAAACTTGTTGAAACGCCTTGGATAAACTGCCGCCGACCTTGCTCGCTACTTATGACCGCATTCGCATGAGAGTCGAAGACTAAAGCGATCAGATAAGGGGATTTGTGAGGAAGACACTACTGCTACTGACTGTTTCTCTCTCCATGTCTTTGAAACAATTATGTGAAAGCATCTCTTTCGAAGATGACATTGTGTCGGCTATGAAGACATGGACAGGGCTTGCGGTGATCGACTAGAGACGGGATTTGTTAGAGATACTAGCCACTGGAATCATTATAGACTATTAACATAAATTATTAAGTTGATTTAGACTTCTTAGGTTAGTTATCTATTTTTAGGTAGAGGTAGCTGAATGTTACTCAGGCTGTTGTGGCTTATTGATCATCACGTGATAACGCCGCCGTCGGGGACTAGATCAAAACAGCGACTTCCTACAAGACCCCAGGCCTTGGGCATCTCGGCTACTAACTTGCCTCCCCGGGACCTTTGAAGACCCCGAACCACATTGCGACACAACAAACACGCTACAGGCCGACACTATGGAGGTTCCAGTGGAGAAGATCCAACAGCATCAGGTCGCTTGCTTTAGTTGTCGCGCTTCCAGGCAAAAATGCGACCGTCAAGATCCCTGGTGAGTGTTTGGTAGACATCAGAGCTGGTCATCGTCAACGGTTACTGATACCTTTTCTCTTTAGTTCTCGCTGTGTTTCTCATGATCGTGTTTGCAAATACCCTGCTCGTTCTAACCGGGGTCGTAAGCATGGAAGTACAAAGTGAGTCCAGTCCTGTGGTCCAAAAACACGTCATGTTCTAACTACGATCACAGCAAGCCTGACAGTGTAGAGAAGCTCCTTTCACGCATTGAGGAAAGCGGTGCAAGAGATGAAATCATTGCTGCTCTTCTCGGAACAGGCCTTCCAAGCCCAAACAAAACCGTCTCCGTCAGAGGAACGCCGTGGACGCAAGCACAGTCTTCCACTGATGGTCGCGCTACGTCTCAGCCTGCTCAACCAGATTCACCATCGGAAGATGATAGATACGATCACCCTGAAGATCTGATCTCACCACTTAGTATTGTCACAACTGCTATCGCGACAAACACGTCTGCTCAGTGTGAGAGACTGCGATCTCAGATGCCGATGCAACCTGGCGTGAGGGATGCCATTATGGCGCCTATTAAGGAACGGCTTGGTGCTTATTTTTGTGAGTTGAGATGAATATCTTTCATACCCTTCCCTAGATTCTTCTAATACCTGGAAGCTTCACACAGAGAGCAACAAAAAGACTGGGATGTTTTGGCCGCTCAGTCTGTTGACTGTCCTTTCAAGCTAGAGAAGGCCACTTGTGACCCGCTTGCTTCTCGATTGATTGATGACAGTGACGCAACTGTATATTTCCAACTGTAAGTCAGCCTCTTTTACACTCCTAGTAGATCAAAACCTGACTATCTCCAGCTTCTTCTCAACTCGCAATCCACTAGTAGGTCTTCTCGACGCCACGCTACACACAGTAGACTATGTCTACGCCAATTCATTCACCCTATTTTCCGTCATCTGCGCTCTCGGGTGTGCCATGTCAGCTCGTCCTCGAGACCGAGCCATATACCCTGTTCTGATAAACCTGGCCAATGGAAACGTCAAATGGTCCATTGCCGCTGCGGTAAAGTCTCTTGCAACTATACAAGCCATAGTCAACATGCAATACTGGATGCCCGTATCCCCAACACAAGTCGACGATACTTCGTCTATATCATTGGGTTATGTGAGTAGAATTATAGATGATCCTTTGACAGTCTAAGATGCTGACCAAGCTAGGCAATGCAACTAGCCAGAGAAATGGGAATCAGCAGGTCAGAAGTTATAAGAGAATACGTCAACGCCGAATGCGATAGTTCATCACCTGAAAATAAAGGACGATATATCCGCAACTTTGAAAGAACATGGCTTCGGACTCTTATCGCAGATAAAGGATTCGGTATCATGAATGGCAAGTTACATTCTGTTAACTGGAAAGAAATTCCCAGTTCCGCAGCACAGTGGTGGAAGGCTCCTCTGGCTGAACCGGCGGATCGTATGCTCAGTGGTATTATTGAAACCAGAAGACTATTAGTAGGTTGACCTCTCTGCTCTGATCAAAAGCTCTGAAGACTAATTGCGAACAGCTGAGTCAAGTAGACAAACGAAAACAAGCAAATTCGACCACATCCTCCATTATGGAATGGCACAAAGAGTCCTACGACGCTTTGACGCATCTGCGCAACGATCGTTGTATACCTGATGACTCGCCATCCGGAAAGTTACTCCCCGTTCTGGCATTTTACATGGACCACAGCATCCTAGTCCTCAACGCCCAAGCCCTTCGAGACATCACTGCTACAGATGGCGACTCCTCTACTTCATCATCGGAAGCTCTTCTGGATATCGAGAGAAAGTCGATCGAGGTGGCAAGTCGTGTCTTGGACCTGTTGACCTCAGATAAAACAATTATTGAACTTGCGCTTGGATTTCAGAACAACCAGTATCTCATGATTTGTCACGTCATGACTGAGGTTTTACGCGTTCGTCTTCACATCTCCACAACCTTATTCACGCCGCTGACCTTTAGAAACAGGCTATCAAAAGAAACGCCCTCACGCCTGAAGAGAACTCTGCTGCCGCAGGGAAAGTCATTGGCGTTATTCCTCTGCTTGATCAGATCGTGCAACTCCTACCCGCAACGTCAGCAGCTCATCTCTACTTTGATCTCGCTCGCTTCTTCGCGTGTCAGATTGACTCGTTAATGGGCGCGCCTGATTTGCAGGACACACGTGAGACTATTGATACAGGAATGTTTACAGATGACTGGTTCAAGGCTATGGATACAGGAATGCCGGATGTTTATACGCTTTTGGATATGGGGTATCTTGGGATGGATCAGCCTATGATGGATACTGACGACTTTATGATGTTGAATGATTTGAATAGTATTACTTAATAGGGCTTTTAAAGCTAAAGACGGCCGAGAATGAATCACGGAGAGGCGAATTTAAGACCATGATTCAGTCCTATACTTGATGGTGATTCAGTCACTCGAGAGACGGGACCCAGTCAAGCCTCATAAATATCAGGATAAAGAAATAAATATCATCTACCTAGTATGACAGCTCGTACCTACTTAAACGTGTGTACGTAATACCTATTCCAGCAACACAAGAGTACCTAAAAAATCATGAAGACGCAAGATCATGGCCCTCATCGCACTGTACCTCACACTTGGCTTTGTTCTCTTCTGTTGTTGTTACACAGTGGCGATGAATCAGAGCTGGAGATTAACGTTGGTGCGTAGAGTAATCAATCACTTTTTAACTTTTGTTCTTGTTCATTTCTGTTTTTCCTTATGCCCGGCCATTGATTGATTCAGGCCCCTTAGCGACTTAACTTTCAGTCATCTTATTGAGTTTTCCAAGACAACCTTGTCTGTCGTCGAATAATTACCTATATAAGCCCAGACAGGTCGGCAACATGACAAGTTTCACGAGCATCCTATCATCAGTCCCCCATGTTCACAACATGGACCATCCTTCGCAGCACATAGCGCGCGCTTACTTTAGTGAGCCCGGGCACCTCTTCTCCCTCACAGACCTTGAGTCGCGACGGGCGGCAGCTCAACAACTTGAGGCATGGATTCAAACCATGTTCGAGGACTTCCATCTACGCACTGAACACATTGCCGTCATTCTTCTCGTTCCCATTGGAGAATTGGCGACAGATGGCGTTCTATCTTCCAGGCATTATTTCTACAATCCCCCAGATTTTCGGAAAAACATACTGGACGGCACCGATGCATTCTGCAAGCACTGTAAGAACACAATCCCAGAATCTTGGACCGTGCCTGACTGCTAAACCCCTCAACTATCTACAGACATGCTTCACCTTGACCCCGAGAATCTCGTTGACCGAGCCTGGGCCCCCGCCTTGCCAGAGACAATAGACCTTCGGCCAGACGAAATTGATCAAGATGACATTGATGCAAAATTGCGGTTCTGCGACTATGACTCTCATTTTAGAACCGATGACGACCTTCAAGACTATCCTCAAGACATAGGCGAGGAGTCCAAGTGCCGCAAGCGCGATGGGAATGTTTGTGTAGTGACTGGGAAAGCCAACCCTAAGGTATTCTGGTTTTTCCCCTCCACTCTTAACGACACCGTAAGACACAACGATATTACGTGCAATCTTGCGGGGCGAGGCACCATGATCGTGGACGGCGTCAATCTCACGGCCATCCGACGACCAAACCCTTTCTGCAGCACGCGCAAACTGGGAGGATCTCACAAAGCATGGAATATGCTCTGCATCCACCCACTTCTCTTCAAGACCCTCACAAGTGGACTCTGTGTATTCAAGTACTATGGTGATTCAAAGCTTGAGGATGGGCAAGTCGAAGTCGCCTTGCAGTTTTACTGGATGCCTCGATTAAAGTGTCGATTCGGCAAACCCTTTGATTTGGAGAGCGACTGGCAACACCTGATGAAAGAGCTCCAGGCGTCCCAAGAAAAGAGCTATCCCCCACAGCCATCTCTCGAGAACAAGTACACCACCAAGTCTGGCGAGCCTCTTCGATCAGGACATCTCATCCACTTGGTTGTGCCGGAACAGGATGCCCAGTTTCTCAAGTCTGCTGTCAAGGTACACTGGGCTTGCAGTCTGTTTACATCCTTGTGTGGTGCCTCTGGACGCCCTTATTTGTTGTCAGGCATGGAGTATGACGATCCCACCATGCAGTGGATTCAGGATCAAGCCAGATGGGAGGAGGAAAAAGACAACTAGTCTACCCGTTGCTTCGTCAGCTCGTGTAGTTGGTCCCTCCTCCTGGTATATTGACGGATTATATTTCGCACCAAATCTCTTGGATGATAGATCTTTGTCTCCACCTCACATTCATGTTCTTGGACACTGGGTATCATGTTTGTCGATATTGTAAGGTTCGTATCTGGAACCAGAATAGTTAGTTTACCGAGATCTCTTGGTATAATTGATGAAACTTGCTTTTTCTTACAAGAATAACTTGGGAGTCTAAGTCCTGTCTTAGCAGGTGAGCGCCAATTCTTCCTCTCATATGTACCAAAGGATGTAAAAAAGAAGTAGTCATTGTGCTCTTCAGCATAGTAAGTTGATCTTGTAATGGCAAAGTCTAAACCATGGAGAACCCAGGAAACTGGGTCATAAGTTCATATGATCAGAACTGGGTCTGGTAAATTCTATGCTTACTCTCCAGCGCCGGAATGAAGTCAGATTGACTGTCGCTCCCGTTCGCATTTGGTCTTGGATCCGATTCCACCGAGATCCACTTCTCGGTGGCCGGTGCCGAGCGCTGGTGGCTTTTCGGGCCGTCAAACTCCACTTGAGCCGCTTTTGTTCCGATCCCTGACAGAAAACTTTTTACTAGAGACGTCTTCCGAGTGTAAAGATTATCACAATAATGCTCCATATGTGGATGTTTTAGTGCATCAAACACGTTATGCTCATTTCTTCTTTCTATGGTATATACAACTTAATACATTTCAATGCTATACAGTCACTCAACCTTTCGGGAATGACGATTTGGGGTATCTTGTTCAATGACGGCCTGCGCAAAAGCAGGCGAAGCAGCGTGATGTCGCTTTGCCGATCGTATCAAGCTGGTGATGAATGATCGGCCAAGTCTTACTCCTCACAGTCGCGATGATCCGCTAACTGACCCGCTTCTCATTTACTTTCTCAACTCATTGAGGTATTTCTTTCAGGTGATACGAGTCACTCAGACCTGTGCCTCAGCTGCGCTCTTGTTCTTCTTGTTCTTCTTGATACCAACAAGACCAATGATCTCCTCCCAGAAACCGGTGGGAGGGTCAATGATCATGGCGCGCTCTTCGTAAGCGTCAATTGCAGGACGTTCCCACACGAGATCGCACTCCTCAGGCTTGACAACCTTTGTGCGGTGGATGAGCTTCCAGCCGAGGTAGGTAAAGGGAGCGATGATCTGCATAGTGTAGTTGGAGAAGAAGTTCTTGGCGTTGAAGGGGGCCAGGGAGGTGTAACCGTAGGTATAGCAGACGATGGTGTGGAGGACGAGGGCGATCCATGCACAGTAAGGCTGGAAGTAACCAAAGTAAGGCATCTTCTTACGGTCAATGCCTTGGGCCTTGCAAGCACGGTAGTAGAAGAGGAAGGTGATGTTCATGGTGATGTAGTCCACAATACCCCCACCGGTGATGAGAGCGAGAAGAATGGTCAGAGCCTCGGCGGAGCTGCTGTCGAGCTGAAGGAAGGCAAGTAGGGGGAAAACCATGGTGACAGCGAAACAGTAGATGGGGATACCATTCTTGGTAGTCTTGCGAAGGAAGCTAGGGGCGCGTCCCTCGAGGGCCAAACTGTACAGAGATCGGGTCGCACAGTAGGTGTAGGTGTTGCCGGCGGAAAAGATGGTGGTGAAAAGCAGTGCGTTCACGAGATGGGGCAATCCCTCAATACCAAGGTTGGCCATGGCGATAACCCAAGGAGAAGCAGCAGCGGTGCCGTGACCAGAGCCGTCACCCAGGTGAACGCCGACAAGAGTGGGATCAGTGTGGCTAAGAGCGATACCGCAAGTCAGGGCAGCGCCGATGAAGAAGAGACCGAATCGGAAGTAGACGGTCTTGAAGGCAGTCTTGACATATCGGCTAGGGTGCTTAGCCTCGGCGGCAACCATTGAGATGTAATCAGGACCGACGACGAAAAAGGCGGCGGAAGCCAAGGCACCCATGAAGCCCTCGAGACGGCCAAGATTGCCCTCGGATCGGAATGTAGCGAATGCGTCATGCACGTTGGACCAGTAGCGGAAGCCATAAGCGTCACCCTGAGGGTTACCGCCGACCATAGTCACAAAGGTAAACATGAAGAGGATGAAGATGAGCAGGACCTTGCCGAGGGCCAGCCAGAATTCAGCTTCACCAAAGACACCAACAGCGAGAAGATTCAGCACACTAATAGGAGACGAAGAGTTTAGTATACGTTTCACACAGCACAATGGACAAGGGAGAGAAAGGATAAAGGTGAACTATGGAGCCCCATCCATGAATGCACATCAGGATGCGACCGCAGTTCGAGAAAAGGTCTTACCCATAAGCAATAATGACAGCGATAATGAAGCCAGCGGTTGGGCCAGCGTCGGTAACGTTATCACTCCAGAATGACACAACCAGGTTCAGAGCGACGATTTCGAAGGGGATCAGGAGAGCCTCGTAGAGGAAGAAGTTCCAGCCGACCATGAAACCGAGAGCGTCGTCGACCCAGTGGCCAGCGAGACGAATGAAACCACCAGAGACAGGCATATAAGTGTTCATTTCAGCGATGGAGTTGTTGGTAAGACCGAGGACCATGGCGTAGAGAGCTGTGCAGACGAGGAGACTGCCGGGGCCACCCTTGGCCAAACCGGCACCGATACCGATGAAGAGACCGGTGCCGACAGTACCTCCGATGGAGAGTAGCTGGACCTGTCGGTTGTTGAGTCGGCGATGAAGACCGTCCGTGTTGCCGCCATCGTTTTCAGAGTCGGCAACGGGGCTTTCGGCCCTCTTGGAGATCTTTTCTCCGTCGGAAGACATGTTTATCGGCCGAGGTAGGAGATGTTGGTGTTAGTTGAAGCTCAGATCGAAAACCATGTACTACCCTCAGATGAAGATCTGGGGTTGAAGAACATGTGGGAGGTAGAGAAAGAGAGAGAGGAAAGACGAGAGAGATAGCAAAAAGAAAGGGAGGAAAAAGAGAGGAAAGGGTATCAAGTGAGAGCGAGAGCAAAGGGTTTTATCGACGATCCAACAGCTCAGAGGCAAGACTGACTCCCACTCCGCAGAGACTCGAGTCGAGACATGGTTCTCTTTCAGTGGAGTACTATTGAGAGGACCAGTGGGTCAACATCGATTGAGACGTTTCTGAACCCAGAATTGTAGTGAAGCATCGCGTCATAATGGGTCGTGTAAGAGTAGTTGGAGGGAGAATGTGGATATCGTCAATATTGAACGAGGTGGAGGCGACATGTTTTTTTCTCCACCATCAAACACTCAACTCGTCCGACCGCGACGATACTCCATCAAACAAGCACCTTGAGAACGAGTCCGTTCACCAAACGCATGTTTGACCCCAATAATAATAAGCTTCTCCTCAGACGATCGTTGTCTTTTTCTCTCGTACAGCAACAAAGAGCCAAGCACAGAGGCACAAAGGGTACGTACTTGTTGGTACCCTTGGAAGATGCGATTCATAAAATGTCGTTTCCTCAACCGTCGATCGGAGATTTTAGCAAATTAGGTAATTGCTAGTCCTGGAAAATCTGCAAAGCAACAAGTCAGGACATCTGACGTCACAGGATCAGTCCCTTTCTCAGCTGTCAAGGGAAATTCGATCACGTGTACACCCTCAGAGCATTTTTCTAGCCTCTACACGTGACTTGTTTTGCGAAAAGTGCGTCGCAAACCGAGTGAGTGGACCCTCGGCCTCCCAGCCCTCAGAGTTTTCAACCAACTTCAATACGTGATTTGCCATAGGATCACTTGTGGATACAAGATAAAAACATGGTGCGGCTTGGACTAAACGGGGTTTCCGCTGCTCTCTTGAAGGTCTGTTTGACAGAGTCAGGCCCCTCAGACTTAAGCGGTGCCTTGAGCCGGACTAACAAGCATGGGTTTTGCATGGACCCCGATCCTTTGGAGCAAAAGTTCAATGGAGCATCAACGAACTGTGTCTTTCGTTTACATAATGAACTGACTACTACTTTGAACTGCAGCAGTAACATGAACCAGCCGCCAATACATTCATTATCTAAAGTCTATACTGTTATCCTGTAACAAAGGTTTCATTTAAAGAATATATTCTCAACTAAATTAAACAATAAGAATGCCAAACATACGACAAAGACTCCTCTGTTGTTGAATGCCATGGCTCGTCGTTAAAATTGCCCAGAGTTTAGCTTGAGGCTCAACGGCAGACCAACGCCAAGTTTTCCATGGCATTTTCCTCTTTCGACCAGTCCAGACACCGAAGAAATCCATTCAACACCGCCACCGCCTTTCCTACGGATTATCCGATGCGGCAGCGCCTAGCGCTCAATGTCGAATCATGGCCAACTCAAAACCCGCATCAGGTAATCGTAGTCGCCTTTATTCTCTCCCTTGGTGCGATCATTGGCGGTGATAAAAACAACTCTTGATGACGCGCTGTAAGCGCCAAGAAGTGAACTGAACATGGAACTGCGGTATTTACGACTTCGTATCTGAGCTGAAGCTCCACCAAGACAAGGACCTCATAACTCGTCGGCAAAACTAACCATGGATAAGAGTTTCATTCGGTTAAAATCCATCATCATGTACATGCATACACAGTATCAACATCGACACAATATTCATCTGCATGTTTTTTGCCTATCTGTAAAATAAACCTTTAATTAAGCTTATATGCCAAGAACTTTTTCTGGTTCTTGTAAGGTAATCCATAGCCTTAGCATTCCCACATGAGAAAGGATATCGTGGGTATTTCGTCTATCTATTCGGTAGAAACAAATCCAGGGTCCATTGTGGGCAAACGAAGCGTCCAAGCTGGTCCGGGGTTGGTCGGACCCTGTAGTCCATGCAACTCTCGGCTCAACAAAAATCTCAAACAGTCCTGAACGAGGAGCAGTGTTAAGTACTCTACATGTGACGCAGTTGCCGACGATATATCTGCACAGCTTGTGCATTGATGCCGCCACTAGAACTGAGTCGAGACCATGCGTATTTACAAGGAAGGCTATTCACGGTGGCCTCGTTTTGCTTCCGACTGATCGACACCAAGGCTAGCTCGTTGGAACATTCTGTCTCAACTACCGAGACAGGGAGGTCATGACAAGCTTCACATACGTCATTGGGATTGAGTCAGGTAACATCAGCAACGAACAGACCTATGGCAATTGAACCTAGTAAAAAGAACACAACCAAGCCAGAAGAACACTAGGCTACAATCTTTGGCTTCGAGTATTTATCGCCGCCTGACTGAGAGTCTTATAGCCTTAATTACCGTGGCCAATATTTTATGTCTGTTCAGGGTTCTGACCATCAACCTTTTCCAAAGCAAATGACTGAGAATTTATGCTAAATAACCAAGACTATAAGGATTAGGCAGCTCCATGGCATGCAGATGTATATATAAAGAAAGAAAAAAGAAACCAATGATCGTGTCGCAGATACACGCTTAGGTTTTATGCAAGCGTTGGAAACTTTCCTACGCTCCGAGATCATCATGGAACAATCAGGAAGCATAGAGGCATCACCCACAATCTCAAACTTCAAAATCAGGATAGTCAGACCGTGGAATCGAAGCCATGAATCTATGCAAGGGTTATTTTTGCGACTGCAGTCAATCTAATTGCATCGCATCTGACATCCGCTTCTCCTTCTCCATCGCAGAAGGCTTACCCTGCACTTGCACGTGGCTCGTGCTTAAAGATTTCCAATGACATAAGCTCTCGACTTTCAAATCACCAATTCTCCAAAGAAGCTCCCCCAAGCAACATCAACCTCATCAAATCCACCCAAAATGTCCGAATACTGGAAATCCACACCAAAATACTGGTGCAAGCACTGCCAAATCTACGTACGCGACACGAAACTCGAGCGCAAGAACCACGAATCTACCGGCAAGCATCAAGGCGCCCTCAAGCGCTTCCTGCGCGACCTGCACCGCGGCCACGAGCGCGAAGAGCGCGAGAAAGACCGTGCAAAGCAAGAAATCGCCCGCCTCAATGGTGTCGTATCAGGATCTTCGTCATCATCGGCAGCTGGTCCCTCGAGACCTGCGCCGCGAACCCAGCCGAGCGCCCCGTCAGAAGCTTCGCTAAAGAAGCAGAGGGAACAGCTCGCCGAGATGGGCGTCGCGATGCCGAGCGCTTTCCGACCTGAGATGGCTATGCCAGGAGAATGGACGGTTACGAATACACGAATTATCGAGAAACCAGAAGAAGACGAGGAGGTCAAGGTTAAGACCAGAGCGAACGGCGTGCGGAAGCGCGAGGCGACAGAACAAGAAAAAGAAGAAGAGGATGCTATGCAAGGCCTATTCAAGAAACCCAGACGATGGGGACGAGATTCGAAAGCGATGCCTCAAGATGATCACGAACTGGATGCGCTTCTAAGCGGATCGACATTTACGCCTCGCGCCGTCAAGGAGGAGGTAGTCAAGGAAGAAGAAGAGGATACAAAGGACGTCAAGAAGGAGGATGACGACGATAGCACAACGCCAGTAAAGGAAGAAGAGACACCGACTGTCAAGACTGAAGCGCCGGATGTAGAGCCTCTGATAAAGCCAGAGCCTGAGGAAGCTGAGTCTGGTGTGCCGACAGTGGTCTTCAAGAAGAGGAAACCAAAGGGAATTCGACAAAAGTAATGGGGTTGATAGTGTATTACACAATTAGATATAATCAGCTGCTTTAGGGGCATAACAATGATACCACACGAATAATGATGCTGATTCAATTGCTGTCTGGTCGAGTTGAGAGTGCTGGCGCTCGACAGAGTTGCAATCCTTTCGTCGCATATATTCGACATCTCGCTGGTCAACACTCTCCGAGTCTTGAGTCCTTGATAGTCACATTCTTGATCGCAAGCGCCATCCCCAGGTTTGGTGTACTGGCATAGCGACATATCTTCGATCTTCGTATGTAGAAAAAGAGCAGGATCATAACAATATTCCTCCATGAATCTCCATCGGCACCGACTCCAGACCGAAGAGCAAACGCCGGCAATTCCTAACATGGTTCCGAATCCCGAAAACATCTGCATAGATTCCAGCCGATACATAATCCGGCGTTCCGTGGAGCACAAAATCTCAAGCTTGGACACGGACATAAGAAACGAAACAAACCCAATGGAACCAGGAAATACGGAAATAAGAGTTCAAGTCCAGAAAACATGTCTATGCACGGATAGACTGAAAGACCCGTCTTTCTTTTCACCAATTGGGTCTCTGGATCTGATGGATCTTGTCTACCACGCAGCAGGAAAAGTGAAGGGTTCATGCGATACGGCACCGACTTGTGGGGTATCTGGACCAGTATCGGCATTTTCGTGCCACGGAGCTCTTACATACCATCTATCTATCTGGTTCCATTGCGTCACGACGGAAAATGGGGTCCGCTTGGGTTGGAAGCTCAGGTCTTTATATAACTCGGGCGATCGTCCGCCGAGAAAAATCCTCAAATCTACAGCATCTATCTACAACAAGTTTCAATTTCACACGTTAATAACAAAACCCATACTCTCTAACCTCTATACACAATGGCTTCCAACCAACCCGGAAAGTGCTGCACAGAGGGTGTGCGCCACGAGTAAGCACTTAACCCGCTGTCTCGGGTACTCCCCCAAATACTGATTGATTGACTGACCATCCATTCTTATAGAGGCGAGCCCACTGGAAAGATGATCAAGCTTTCCAGCGGCCTTGACGCTTACCTCGCGACTGCTCCCGAGGGCAAGGCGCACCAGGGTGCTGCACTTGTCTACGTCGCTGATATCTATGGTATCTGGAACAACAGCAAGCTCATGGCCGATCAATTCGCCGCCAACGGCTACACCTGTATCATTCCCGACCTCTTCAACGGCGATGTCCTGTCCTACCCTCCTGAGGGTGTTGATATCATGAGCTGGATCACAAACGGTGCCAACGGCAACAACCCCCACACTCCCGCTCAAATCGACCCCATTGTTGTCGAGACCATCAAGTACCTCAAAGACCAGGGTTTCTCCAAGATTGGAGCCGTAGGATACTGCTTCGGCGCCAAGGTTTGTCCCCTCAACCCTATAGTTAAGAAAATAACTCGGCTAACAGAAACACAGTACGTTATCCGTAACTACAAGGAGGGCATCAAGGTCGGCTTCGTCGCTCACCCCTCTTTCGTCGAGGAGGACGAGCTCAAGGCCATCGAGGGACCTCTCTCCATCGCCGCCGCCCAGACTGACCAGATCTTCCCCGCCAAGCTGCGACACCGATCTGAGGAGATCCTCATCGAGACTGGCAAGCCTTTCCAGATTAACCTGTACTCTCACGTCGAGCACGGATTCGCTGTGCGCAGCGATCTCAAGGACAAGGCCAAGGTGTTTGCCAAGGAGCAGGCTTTTGTCCAGGCTGTTCAGTGGTTCGATGAGCATCTCATCTAAAGGGGGAAAACGAATAATTTATGATGTAAACAAGCAAATAAAATACCATTGATACCTTGCAATACGAATGGGTCTTAAAGCGAGAGACATTCTTTGTCAAAGTTTGTCTTGTTTAGGAATTGGAATGTGAAGAAGATCCAGCACTAAGTCATTTAATTGTGTTCTGCGCGCCCCAGCTTTAGGCCGCGAAAAATAAATAACTGAATTGCACGAACTGGCTTTCTATTTCTGTCTCTCATACCTTCAGCAACCAACTTTTGTTGTATTTATTACTGTGCTTCTATACCTGTAAGACAAGATCTCGAATCTCAAATCCATCTCTTCCCGCCTCGGCAATCCAGATCCTTGGAATCTTAAGCCACTGACACAACCTTGCTTCCAATAACCCCCCCACCACCCAAGGTTTCAGTGACCTTCAGGGGAGACTCCACTGTGGCGCTTCCACTGCCAGCTCACCTCAGACATCCAGCCAGTGACCTATGTATGCTGATGGGTGTAATCGCAACCTACCTACTTCTGTGTCTCTCCTCTCATCACACGACAAATCTCAACCGCGATTGGACTCATCCTCTCCACGACGCTCATTCACTATACAGAGGATAACAAAAACATGCTTCAGGAGCACAAACCCGCGTGATGGCCGCCTCCGTCGATACCATCCAACCTCGTCATCTCCCACCGCTTCTATCCCCATCCTCGACACCTCCACCATCAACCTGCGCCGACGACCAGACCGCCAAACTCCCCACGATCCCCTCGGACGAGGACCACTCCTCCGAGGATGGATCTAGCGGTAGTGTGCGTCGCATACACTCCAGCTCATCCTCCATCTCCGAACCGGCTGTCGAAGATGACCAGGACGACCAGCAGCAAAATGATCAGCCTCAACAGCAGAATGACGATGCGCAAAAGGATGCGGACCTTGAAACGGCGGTACCCTCTGGAAGGGCCAGTCGTAGCAGCACGATAAGCAACACGACAAACCCAAATGTTCGTCGTCTCTCCGCAACAGAAATGCAGCGCCTCACAAACTCCCCCGAGTCTCTCCCTGTCGCCCCCGCTCCTCAACGGAGGTCAATAGATCAAGATTCAATCTCTTATTTTCTCGACCAGCGCGACGCTACAAGACAGCCACCAATGCGTATCGATTGTCAGCAACCACTCGAGGCCTTCCCCTCGCTGCAGCCGAACAGTGTCGCTGTAGAGGCTCGATCAGCGGGAAGCGTTGGCCTTGGACTCTGGGATCTTCAAATCCCACGACGACCGTCCCCTGGGGCGCGCACTCTGTCCACTCCTCCTACAAGCCGTGTGCACGCAAGCGATTCCGGAAGGTCCTCACCGCGAAGGTACTCTTCCTTCAATCCCGCTGGTCGACCGACGTCTCTTAACCTCAATCTTGATGGTGCGGGCGCAGGCGCAACATCTCCTGTTAATATCTCCCGGCCGACACCTGCAACAGCCATTCCCGTCCAAACCGATGGCCTACGGCCGCCGTCGCCGATCCCGCCTATTATTCCTCTACCTCCCATGTCACTGCCTACGCACCTACAGCTCGAACTAGCAGCTCAGCGACCTAGTCCGTTGTATATTCATCAATCTCACGCATACGACATTCCCTATGAGTCTAATGCCGCCAAATTCGAGCGTCTCAAGAATGTGCTTCTTCTTCCGCCATTTCTCGAGCGCACACTCAACTTTGGTGCCATGGCATGTCTCGATGCCTGGCTGTACAACTTTACCATTCTTCCCGTTCGTTTCACTCTAGCTCTTGGTGTGTTGGTTCGCTGGTGGGGCTATCTGGTTCTTAAGGAGATCCGATGGCTCGTCGACTATGTCTGGTACGGTCTAGGGAGACTTTGGAAACGGGGCCGAACTTCACGGCCTGCTACTACAGAGGACACCACTGATCAAGTACGATCACGCAGCGAGAGTCGCCCGCGAGGTCGTTCGAACGATGAGAAGAAGCATGATTTCAAGCCACATGCAAATGCCCACTTCAAGCCTCTGCCGTCTCGATCTCAACCCAGATCTGGAGCGTTTCGTCACAGGAGGACCAAGTCCATGCCTTCGAACTTGTCAGCCTTCCACAAAGCTGATCTTCTTCAAGGCGCAGTTATCATCTGCAGTTCTCTGGCTCTCATGACTCTTGACGCAAGCCGAATGTACCACTTCATTCGAGCCCAGTCCGCCATCAAGCTCTACGTTATCTACAACATCCTCGAAGTCGGTGATCGTCTGCTCTCTGCCCTCGGCCAGGATATACTCGAATGTCTCTTCAGCACGGAAACGCTCTCCCGTAACGCGTCTGGTCGATCAAAAGTGTTGCTGCCACTGGGCATGTTCATGTTGGCGTTGGCGTATTGCTGTCTCCATTCAATAGCACTGTATTACCAAGTCATTACGCTCAATGTCGCTGTCAACTCGTACTCCAATGCCCTCTTGACTCTCCTTCTTTCCAACCAGTTCGTCGAGATCAAGAGCACTGTCTTCAAACGCTTCGAAAAGGACAACCTCTTTCAGCTAACCTGTGCTGATATCGTTGAGCGGTTTCAACTTTGGATCATGCTACTCATCATTGGCATGAGAAATGTCGTTGAGGTCGGTGGACTCAGTGTCCCTGGTGCTGGCTCCGAGTCATCCTTTGATGATTCCTCTGTGCCGCTGCACAATCCATCCATTCTTCCTCACAGCTTCACTGTACTCCCGTCCTGGCTCATGTCAGGTGAAGTTTTGTCTCCGTTCCTTATTGTCATTGGAAGTGAAATGCTTGTCGACTCTATCAAACATGCCTACGTTACAAAGTTCAACAACATCAAGCCAGCATTCTACAGCCGTATTCTCGACATACTTTGCAAGGACTACTACACCAACGTAAGTTCTTTCCCTGACACTCGTTGTAGCTCTACTAACAAACACAGGCCTTTATGACACCCTCCCTCACCAAACGGCTAGGTCTGGCAGTCATACCGCTCTCGTGCCTCTTCATCCGTGCATCCATCCAAACCTACCATATGCTTCTTTCCACTCACCTCCCAATGCCGATGCCCATTCCTGAGTCAACACAGACATCCCTCACTTCCGAATCCGCAACGCCTTCATCTCCTGCCATAGTCGCAGCACTCAACCATTTCGACACTCTGATTCGCGACTCTCTCGGCCGCGCAACCTACGGCTACCCTTATGGATCACCGCTCAACTCTCGCCCCTGGTACTCCTGGACATCAGATGATGTTATCGCCGCTGTCACCATGGTAGTCGTCTTTTTCATCGCTTTCCTCGTTCTTCTCATTCTCAAGCTCTTGCTCGGAATGCTTCTGCTTAAATACTCGCGCAATCGCTACGCCGACATGAAGCGCAAGGAGCACCAGGGTCGCGCGTCAGAGTCCTTTGACACACCCGGTGCTCGCCGCGTTGGTGGATTTGGGCAGGTCGAAGTTGGCGAGGAGAGGCAGAGGTGGGTGCACGCTGATAGAAACGAAGGACTCAAGGGCGGAAAGGGACCGGGGAAGAGAGTCGAGAAGACAACGGATAAGACCAAGAAAGATGACTTTGAGAAGGTTTCAAGGTATGAGATGGTTGCGAAGAGGATTTGGTGATCTGTAAATAGTTTCTCTTTGCATTCTATGGCGTTACGTCGGGTACTAGACATACATTTTGACTTTGGATTAACTGTCTCGAGCATATTCAGTTTATATTGTGTCTGTGACCAGCCAGTCGAGTTAGACAGTCATGTCGAACAGTGCAGTGCATTCACAGGTTGGAGAAACAAAGAGTCCATATGAAAAGGTATCTTTCTAATTCTAGGTATCAAAAGTCCTAAAGCCTGTCTATAGCTTCGTCAGAAATCCCAGCGCTTGCCATCCCTATAATCCCTTTCCCCTTTTGGTTATCATTTATTCCCGTTGCCCTTTATTTTCCACATCCTAGACCGTTTAAGCATGTGTACCATCCACGGTATATACTCTATCAATGACACGCCGCTATCTATAGGCGTGTCCGAAAGTTTTCTTTCTTCATCAAATCATATCGTAGTTCGTCATTTTCCTTTTTGTAAAACCACCATCCCGAAATATTCGTCAAATCATGATGCTGCTATGCCGTGCAACCAATTTACTGGATGTTGGCAAGCTTGAGGAGACCAGGGTTGTTGGCCAGGAGCTCAGGCTTAGCCTTGTAAAGCATCTGGACGGTCTGCTGGAGGATCTGCCTGGTCTCGGGCTCGAGCTGCTCCTCAGGGGGGCTGAGGACCTTCTCAAAGATGCCGACGAGCTGGGGAGTGAGCTGTTCGACAGTGGGGTTGGAGTGCTGGTAGAGGTTGTAGATGTTCTCGTAGATGGGGGCGTTCTCCTCATAATCTTCCTGGAGGGGAAGGATGTTGACAACAGCGGGGAGAGCCTGGGCAACGAATTCGTTGTTGGGGTTCTTAGCCATCATGCGAGAAACGGCGCCAGCAACGTTGTCAGTCATGCGCATCTCGTTGACGGTCAGAAGAGGCTCAAGCTTCTCCCAGAGGTGAGGGTACATGGGGAAGGTCTTGCTTGTGTCGGACGAGTTGAGAACAACGAGACCAATGGCGTAAGCAGCGTTGGACTTGGCCAGAGGGTCGGGGTCTGTCAGGCGGCGGACAAGAGCCTGGCCGAGAGACTCGGTGAATGGGGTGATGGCCTCACCAGTGTACTTGGTGATCTCAGCAATGGTGCCGACAGCGGTGGATCGGTGGAGATCCTCGCTGGAGCTGGCAAGTCGGAGAATGGGCTTCTCAAAGATCTTCCAGAGCTCACCGAAGCTGTTACCAAGAGCGGCAGCAAGGCCAACGACAACGTCAAGTGCGGTGTCAATGACAAGCCAGTCGTACTCGGAAGAGCCGGCGTCAACCTCGGGCTCCTCCTCCTCGTCACCGAGATCCTGCTGGCAGGGGTGAGATCGGGTGATGATAAGACCAACGACGGAGACGAGCTCCTGGAGGAAACCGTCCTTGCAAGTGAGAACAGCAGGACCGCAAGCCTTGAGGGTGGCGGCAATGTTGCGGTTGATGTCAGTAATGACGGTGCTGTAATACTGTTAGCATATGATTCATGTCAAGAATGCAAAAATCAAGAATTAACAGTGCCATGAATCAGAAGTAGATTAGACGTGTTCTCAGCAACGGCATTTTGCCTCTGAGTGAGCTGGGTATAACGCAAGGTATTCATCATATTGGCAGAAAGAAAAGAATTAAGGGGTGGTACTAACCGTTCACTGTCATCAGACCAGATGGTCATGGTAGCCTTCTCGAGAGCCTGGCCCATGGAGATGAGCGAGGTAGGGGGAGTGTGCTTGGCGGGGAGACCAGCCTCCCACTTGATACCAGAGCTCTCCTCCCAGACCTGGAAGACACGGGCGTAGGTACGCCAGAGCGTGGAGACGGCGGTCTTTCGGCATCCCTCGTATGTGTGCTCGGTGAAGGGAGAAACCTTCTCGATGGTCTGCTCGACGTAGGTCTCGAGGTTGGCGCTGTTGCAAGAGTTGGAGATGACATCACCAAGAACGTCAAGAGCAATCTCCTGCTCCAAAGCGACAGCAGTCACGGCACCGAGATCATCAAGGTCATCAATGTCCTCGATATCATCCCAGTCCTCGTCACCACCGTTGGCGATGGTAGCGTCGTCCTCATTCTCGGGGGCCTTGACCTTGACACGCTTGCCACCAACAACGATGGCACCGTCGCCAAGCTGGCTGGCGTCAACACCAGGGAGTTCAATTTCCTCCTCCTCAAGCTCGAGGGAAGAGAAGAGACCCTTGAAGACACCGGGAAGGAAGTGGTCGAACTGCTCGTGGTAGACCTTGGACAGGTTAGACCACAAGATGAAGCTGGTCTCCTTGAGGCGGGGGTTATCAAGGCTGAGAGCCTCCTCGCTGGCGGTCATGAGGTCCATGACGTAAGGCTGGAAAGCTTCAGAACCAACAGCCATGGCGATACGGCCCAAGCTGTCACAGGTGGAGCTTCGGAGGTCAAGAGACTCCTCACCCTCCTTGATGGAGACGAACTTGCCAAGAGATGTCATGACGTCCTTGAAATAAGGCTCGAAAGACTTCTCCATGGAGGAGGCAATAGCGCCGATGGCGGAAGCGGCAGCAGCCTTGACGCCGAAGTCCTCGTGGTCGAGGAGACGGACCATGGGGCCGATCAGGTTGGGGCCGTACTGAGCCATGATCTTGGTGTCGATACCGTCACCGAAGGTGTCAAGAGCACCACAAGCGCAGCGGATGATGCTGACGTTGCTCTTATCGGAGGGACCCTGAGAAGCAGCCTCGAGGTTCTTGAGGACAGAAGAGATGATCTGCTCGTGGTGAGAGGACATCTCGTCGGCCATCTCCTCAGCAAGGTGGATCAGACCAACAAGAGAGGCGTGTCGAACTCGGGTGTCGGCGTCCTCGAGAAGAGAGATAATGGCGGGGAGAAGAGGCTGGAGCTGAGTAGAGATGAAGTCGGGAGCACCCTCAGCAGCGTTGCCGAGAGCGAGCATGGCAGCCATACGGTACTTGGGGTCATTGTTGCCAGCGAACTGGGGGAATTGCTCCAGGAGAGGAACGATAGCCTGTCGGGGAGGAAGTTCGTTGGACAGAGTGTCGATGAGGCTGATGGCAGTGCGGGCAGGAGAAAGGTCCTCCTCGTCGTCCTCGGGGTCAAGCTCAGTGACGATGTGCATGGCCTTGACCATGAGCTCAGCAGCCATATCCTTCATACCCTGGATCTTCATGCGTCGGTAACGAACGCACTGGATGAGGAAAGCAAGAGCCTGAGATCGGGCATCCTCCTCAGCGTTGACGTTTCCACCAAGCTCAATCATGAAGGAGAGGAGATCTCGGAGATGGACAGCAAGGAGAGAAGAGTCGTAAGCGATGAACGAGTGGAAGACCTCGAAAACGATCTTGTAGCTCTCCTCGTCCTCGGCCTCGACGGTAGCCTTGAGAATGTTAACGAGGCTGGGAACGAAACCCTGCATGGCCTTAAGAGCCACCTCGTCCTCCTCAGGCTCGATGATCATAAGGATAGCTCCAATAGCGCGGACGATGTTGATGCGAACCTCCTTGCTCTGAGGGTCCTCGATACGGGACTGGAAGAGCTTGAGAAGATCGTGTGTGTTGTCGGCGAAGTGTGTGGGGTCCTCCTCGAGGATGGCGTAGAGGAGGAATGAGCCAACCTCTCGGGCAATGACGTTGTCATTGTTGCTGAGAGGGAGGATTTGCTTGAGGAAGTCCTCACCCTCACCGTTCTCCATATCAACGCTGACAATGCCGGCAATGAGACGGGCGAGAGAGTGGCGGACACCAGCGGAGGACTCCTTGAGGACGCCCTCCAAAAGGTGGTTGCGGGCAAGCTGTCGCTGATCCTGGGCGGTCTTCTCCCAGAACTTGGGGATCAGACGGAGAGCCTGGACCGAGGCGAGCTGTCGGACACCGGCATCTCCATGTGTGAGGGAGATTTCGACGAGGGCGAGAAGCGACTCGGGCTTTGTGTAAAAGTTCTTCTGGAGCTCGGCGGTAACGGCCTTGACCTGCTCAGTGTTGGCTGTAAGGAGAAAAAGTTAGCTTCAGGTTGTATAGCAAGAGGCAACACACAAAGCAGAGCAAATCTGGCAAATGTGTTGACGTAGATTAAGAGGCAAAAACGTACGGACCTGGCTCCCTTCAAGGAGCTGAGCAAGTTTCCCCTTATCCATGATTAATTTCTAAGTCGAAAACTTGAACGACGTAGAAGAAAGGGAAAAGAAAAAGAGGAAGAAAAGAAAGGAACCCAAAGGTTTATAGTGGGATGAAGAGAAAGAGAAAAATAAACCGCCAGGGACCCGCGTCTGAATTTTTTAAATTATTTTGGGGTCCTCGGGTCAAGTCGAAATTAGTAGACCAAAGAAAAAAAATTCCCATGCCCCGCTCCTATCACCTGCGATGCTGGTTGGTAGGCAGCGGCCAAAGCTTCCAAGGGTCTAGTGTTGCCCCTCGTTTTTTTCTTCCTTCTATTCCACTCTAGCGCGGGGCTTTTTTTTTTTTTGTTGCGATGGTTTTCTTATTCTCAAGCTTGACCGCCGTCGAGATAATGACGGAAAGATGTTGAAGGTGTTTCTGCTTCTTTGGTCCTTGTCGAATCCTGTTGATGCTGACTGACCGTTCGACACGTTGAAGCCTGACCCTTCTTCTTCTTCTATTCCTTTCTTAGAGACTGTCAGGGATCGCTGAAGACATCGGATAAATGCAACGCAATACAACGCAACGCTAAAGGCCAAGACTTGGCCTGTTGGCACACGTCGGTCGAGAGCTACATTAGCTAACGTGCATGATGACACAGATGGCACCCAATGAATGGCCATTGATAGGCCCCTCATGACGTTGGCTGGTTGATAAAGACGCTCTAAAAGCATTCGGCGCTTCACCACCAAACAATTGGGCAGAGGTATCCAAAGATTGGTTCAGGAGTTGATAAACACCTATTGAACAGCACTTGCTTGTAATGTTGTTGCTATGAAAGCCACCAAATATGCCAGAACCGATCAAGCCCAAATGCTATGGCGTCTCATAGTATGAACGATGGATGGCCTGCTTAAAAGCAGCACCGTCTAGACAACAAAAGACTGGCTCCAACCTCACTAAGTTTAGTCTTGACAGCTCACCAGTCGTGCACCATCATCTGCCGATAACTGACTGGTCTTGCCCAGCCAGGCTCTGTGCGCCATTCCACAAAACATGGTACAACGACTCTCTCAATCGATGCTCTTCTTGCCAGGCACACAAATACGATCACCAATCATAAGCGCGTCGCAATCAAGATCCTTATTCTTCTTCATGATATCATCCACGCTCACGCCCGCCTTCTTGGCGATATCATAGCATGTATCGTCCTGCCTGACTCCATACGCGACAGTACCCTCTGGGCAATCTGGAATAGGGATGCGCTCCTCAGGAGAAGACTTGTGGCCGAGGAACCAAAAGAGAAGAAACAGTGACAGGATGATGAGCATGAGGAAGTTGAGGAAGGGCTTCATCTCGGTGAACCAAGACATCTTGGGCTGTTGGTATTGCGGGTTCGTCACGAGAAACGACTCGGATTCTTGTCCTTCGGGACGCGCTTCGCCAACCTTGGTGAGATGGCCGTATTGATTACCGGGCGCGCTCTCCCAATAGCTTCCGTCAGCGTCGCGGAATGTGTAGACCTGGCTGTCAGCATCGTATCCTACTCTCTGCATTCCCTCTGGGAGACGCTCCTCGTCGGTATCGTAGCGAGAGAATCGAGACATGATTGTAGTTGATAGTAAGTAATGTAATTCTGATGAAATGATAAGGAAGGAAAGAAGAGAGGGAAGAGGATGAGATCAGTTTGCCTCCTTTGAAACACGAGACATGATGCAACAGGGGACCGCGTCATGATCTTAGTAAGCCGCTTCGCCTAACCTCGTTCACCGCAACCGAGACTACCTGACCTCAGTTGAAAGCATGAGAGACCCTGAGGGTATTAGAAACGTTGACCGCTCCAGGTATAATACAGGAAATCAACAAGTCATGTCATGCTGTTTAAACTATGGCCCAGGGTCAGTTATTTCTTACCCTAAAGCTTAGATTATTTTCTTCATCCCAAAATCCAGCAGATGGACTTTCTTGTCGCCACTTCAAAAGGAATCAGGATCAGCAATATAGCTGCTCTATTACCAATGATAACACAAGTAAACAGGCCTAATTGAGAACTTTGAGGAACAAAATAGTGAAAATAGTTGGTTATGTTTCGTTCATCATTAACGACATTCCCGACGTTACGGTCAAGGAAGGTGGTAGGTAGCAGAGTAGCTGTAAGTAAGCTTCATGGGTATCTCACATCATCTCTTTCGGGACGAATGTTGTACATGCGCATTAATGCATTCTAACCAAGAGTCGCCGATCTTTGTACCATGCAATATGTTTCTGTTCGACCATCACACATGCAAACTCCTGTCAGGCTCGGCTCAAGTCTCAGACTCAAAGATGTTATTAGCGACCTATCTACCCTGCATTGCACCACCATCAATAGAACAACAAATACAACATGTCCAAAACTTCAGAATGCCCATCACTAGAGTCGTATTCGCAAGGTACACAGCAAAGTGAGGCTACACTTACAGTCAAATAGCCGAGTCCCACGCTGTGGAATAGATATGCCATCTCAACTCACTGATAACGGAAACCCCTGACGGAAAATATGTTCATACTATGTTTCTTTGCGCTATAAGTATCTATCTTGTATGCATTTCGTATCGTTGCTTCGTGTAGTCGCAGAAGTCCGGATGATGCCGTGCCTTGTCAATCATCCATAGTATATGTTTCTATGATTAGCCGTTACTTTCCCTTCTAACTTTTCCGACAGAACTCTCTACCATACTGTAACTAATAGCCATTTGGGTTTTACCCGTAGAAATCCTCGTCCTCGATTCATTAAACCTACCTCAATGCCAAGCCCGCATTTTCCACTTCCGCGCAACATACCATTTTGGGCGCAACAGGAGCACTTTCATGGAATCAACTGAAGCCAAGGTCATCTTTTTTGACCTGGATGGCACACTGTTCGACCACTACCACTCTCTAAGCCTTGCTATGAGTGCGATACAAGAACAATATAGCGAACTTGCGAAGAATAGTGTTGAGGAGTTGATCAGCCTGTACAACACCGCACTCCAACAAGCCTATGATGATTACCTAGACAAGGTCATTACTTACGAAGAGGCTGACATTCGAAAGATCCACCTCTTCTTCGCAGCAGTGGACCTGCCAGAACCTAGTCTCGACGAGGTTCATAAGTTTCGTGATGCGTACAAGGCAGTATACAGGGCGAATCGGAGAGCAACGCCAGGAAGCATCGAGACTCTCACTCGGCTTCGTGAGCATGGATACCGTATTGCAATCATTACCAACGGGCAAATCGAAGACCAGACAGCGAAAGCCGAGGCTATTGGTATACTGCATCTCATTGAACGCATCGTTACTTCTGAGGAAGCTGGACATCGCAAGCCTGACCCACGCATCTTCAAATACGCCATCGAACAGCTTGGCGCTTCTCTTCATACGACACACATGATAGGTGATTCCGCTGACTCGGACATCAAGGGTGCCTTGGACGCACAGTTAGCCGCCATTATGTACTCTCCCACGGCCGAGGACACCCAACGACTTCTTTTTGGGCAGAATATACCGGTCATCCGTCATATGCACCAGCTCCTTGACTATCTCAACAAAGAGCTGGTCTAATTTGCCAAGAGGAACTAGGTACTCGTCGTCTACGATATGGACTCATGATATGCTACCACCTAACACCCGATAGACGTTACGATATCCTGGATGTTCCGGGGGGCATGGACTGCTGCGTTACCGTCTTATCAACCAGCAGAGTTCAGACTTGAATGTCGGTCAAACCTTTTGAGGGCGAATACATAGTGATCTTGCGATGAATTCGGTATGAGTAGCTAGGAAGACACTTTGTATGCTACAGCACTTGAATGGCAGAAATGGTCGACTGTTTGCACAACTCAGTCGGCCCGCTACGATCAAGGTTCGTGACTTGCTTCTTGTTGTACGCTTCTCAATATATTGGATCAGAGTGATGGAATGGATTGCCCGAATGGATCTTTTAGTGCCCGTGCCCAGCCCCCCACATCCATGGAACCATTCCAGCGCGACATCCGCTAAGCTTTAGGGCTAAGAGTAGGTACTAAGCTACTGCAACTACCTTAATGGATGCCCTGTCATTCCAGTCATGGAAATCTTTCCTCTTCACACATCTGGGTTAATTCGCTGCTCTATCCAACACGACAGAAACCTCTTTATGATTTTCCTCGAATAACCCCTTTATCCAGACTTCCAATCCTTCATATCCCCTCCCTGGTTGAGGCCTGCTACGGTCTTGAAAGCGGCCGCCCCCAATGTTTCCACATCCGACCATCTTCAGCCAAAAACCCACCTCATTAAGCCATCAATCCAATTAAACCCCGGACTTTAGAGCCTTGTACGCCCTCCCCTGTAGCTAGCAAGATGCGAATTGACGAGTTCAAACGAGGCTCTGCGTCTGCAGCTCAATCCTCTCCTTTCACCTTTGGATCCCTCTTCTCTCTTCATCTGTTGCCAAACATGGCGCCAACCTGAAGGATCCATCACTCGGGTCTCGGTTTACAAACGAAAGAGATTGCTTTCCATGTTGCTTCAAACCTCACCCGTCGCATCTTCTAGACTATCTTTCAGTTGCTTCTACGACTTCAGACAAAACGTATTGTCCACCCTGGAAGCCGTGTCTCTCCAGCTAGCGACCACCTTGCCTAGGTAGTCCACTACGCGACGCCACCGCCCAAGACACTAGATAGAGACGAACGAATCGAACGAGCGAACACAGAATATCCACCAACATGGCCGAAGCAGACCCCGAAGTTATCGTGGCCGTTGTGGCTCTCCTCGTGTCCTTGGTCGCTTTAGCAGCCACTTTCATGCAGGTTATGCAGCAGTACTATGCTTCTGCCGCGGGATACGCCCAATGCAATGAGAAAGTAATGGGTAAATGGGCACTTACCAAAACTCGCCGTTTCTCATGGGACGAGCTTCGTTTCGAGGTCGAGTTCGAAGCTCCCGTCATCTTTGTTTCACCCCCAGACAACAAGAATGGTCCCATCCAAGGAGCCGAGATCTACTTCCTGGACGGCAGCGAAAAAAGTCTCGATAATACTTGGTCTGAGCTGGACATCAATTTCAGACAAGAGTATGCAGCAAAGACGAGACGAGAGCGCATTCACACTGCCGACAACGAGCGAGCTTCCTGGACACTACTGCTCAGCGCAGTGCAGCGCATGGAACACGAGTCGGAGAAGTGGCAGAAGAGCCAATACGGAGAGATGCACAAGCAAACCGGACCTCCCAATGCTCAGGAACAAAAGATCGATCTTCCCACGGAACCTCCGAGCCTTTATGAGGCGCATACTATGACAGTAGCTCTTCAGCGCAAACGTAAAAGCTGGGATACGATGCCTGCAACCGTTCTCCGTCCATACGCTACAACAACGATATGCCATCTAATTGAGATGCTGGCGGCCTTGGGTATCTACTGGAAAGAGTTCGACCGTAGACGTGATCGCTACCGCGCCGAGGGCAATGGATTCATGGTCCTTGGGGAAAAGGTCGCTGATCTTGGTTTGATGTTCACCTTTAGCGTTTACGGAAGGAGTCGCTTCGAGCAAAACCGAGTGATACCTGTCGACCAAGTTAAGGAGTTGTGCTTCGGTTATGTGTCTACCATTTACAGTGTGACATTGGATCAGCGACGTCTTCAATTCCCAGAAGATGATCCTGAGAATCTGGCTTTCCTCCAGTTGGCAACTCGTGGCGAGATATCGCAAACTCTGATAAAGATTGGATGTAATACCAACGCTGTTCGTGCTTTCCAAGATGCTGGCAAGCACACATCGCATTTGTTTCCTGGTACGCTGCCTCTCTTCCTCCATGCCACATTCATTAACACTCTCCAGTATCGTTCGAGATCCTTGGTATGCTGAGTCGTACGTTTCACATCAAGGATAGCATGTTTACCCATATTCCTAATCCGACACCAGATCGCTGGGACAAGCAGTCGGTATCACTTGTCAAAGTGATGGAGGCTTACTCCGGACTTGTTGTTGTATCGCTGCCAGGAGCGCGTCGAAACCCAGTCATTCTTGATAAGATCAAGAAACATATTGATCAGATTCGGGATTACAACAAGGATGGTACCATGGCGGAAAGGATGTTGATGCTTAAGGCACTGCATGGAGCAATAGATGACTGTGATCAAATCCTGACAGCCAAGGAACCTGCTGGTGTCATCACCCCCTTTGCTGAACAGATGGGCATAAAAGTTCACGAAACCGAGATCCAACAGAAGCGTCGAGAGATGGTCCAGGATGTTCTTCGATCACATATCCAAGAGGTTCTGCGTCTTCTCAACGATGGAGAGGATCGATCATCTGATGCGCAATCTTTACATGCTGAGTGGAGCCCGGGAACAGCGCACGCTCGACCAGATGGACAACCTAGAGTGGTACCACTTGGGTTCGAAGATATGCACGAAGCCAGTCCGGACGATCGACAGCACAAGTTTATGGAAGTATACTTCCGTGTCATCCGCGAAAGGGTTGTCCCCCGAGCTGCTTGGTCAACAGATCGACGAACGAGTATCGTCGGAGCACCCGCTGGTCACGGTTTCCGAAGAGCAGGCACGGGTAGAACCCAAGCAAGCAGCATGCGCGGCATGGAACGAGCCTCGTCTCCACCGCCGCCCATGCCAGCACCTCGTCTGCAAACAAGCGTCGAGAATATACCGCTCAACACCATGTCAAATGGCCGTCCCTCTATATCCAGCAGACCCGGCAGCGCCGTGAGCGAGGCTTATTCACTGGTAAGTGAGGCGCCAAGAGGGCTAGAGACCGCTTTGTGTGCACAGGAGGTGTCGCATGATGATGCCTGGTGTACGTTGATATTCCGCATGATATGCTGGTTGATGCTGCATGACTTTAATAAATTGGACGTGCAGTTGAGTAAGAGCGAGTTGCTTGGGAGTCGCATGCCAGTTTACATATCATGAGCTTTGGACAAACAGGCTTGAATAGCTGCATGATATGTTGGATTCAGGGACATGTTTGGGAACGTCATGTTTAGCGATGGGGATTTAGATACCACAATAACGACTTATGTAGTCTTTGGAAGTGTAAAAAGTATACCAGTCTTCTCTTAAGAAATCATGCCTGAGATATCATGACAGTGACAGTGATCCGATACGAATTACCCTAGGGGAATAAATCGATTCATGCCGAAGCCTCAGACTTTTCACACTGTACGGCAATCACATTCCTCCTCAGTGTAATCCTATGCCCAAAGAAATCCACCATATCGGCCAACCCAGCCCCGATCGGTATACCCCCGCATCGGCACCCGCCTGGAATTAGAAATCAGGGTATCGGGTATGCCGATGGTGACGGCACTGCCTTTTTGATTCGGCTGACTAAGTGAAACTTTATCGGTACCGATCAGGCGGAGGAAATGCACGTGAGTTTAGAAATGGGATTTTTCTCTTTCTTTGGCACATGTGGCGAATGAGTAAGTCTTGTTAGTGGGCTTTAGTCTAGTTGGTCAAGAATACGGTGAAGTCTGGTGCTGAAGGGAGGGGAGTTTGAGTTGGAAAGGGGAGATCATAGGCTGTTGTTAGGGGAAGGGAGAGAGATAGTCTGCTAAGGGCCAACTGCTTGGAGTATTAATATACACAATAAATATGAAATACATCAAATCATTGACACAAGGTAATGACCGATATATAATAGCAATAGATAAAAGGTGAAATATTTGTGCTCCTGGACTAGGTATCCCAATGTTCCCTTTGACCCATTCGCAAGACTCCTCTATTCCTCCCTTGTCGGGGATAACAAACCAATAATCGCATGGCAACCATAAAAAGCAATTAGATGCACGTTAAAAAGGGTGCTATGTCTCATTCCTCTGTATCCGCACCGCATCTCAATACTACTCCATCAAGTAGCTAATTATAATAATCCGATGTTCAAGCTATAGGCTTCACTTTCTCCGAGGCCGGAACTAACAGCAAATGGAAACAAATCACGTGAAGGACAATGGGGCCTTGTTTCTTGTAGGATTCTGTTCCAAGGCGTGCACGACCACGACCTCGATTTAGGTCATCAAAAGCAGGTTGAGAATCGGCAAGGCTTAACATCGGGGACTAACCAGGCCGACCGAGCGATTCAAAACCTGTCTTAAATTCCAGCTTTGGCGCGTCCGTCGGTTACGGACGTATCCGCAGCAGCTGGGCTGGACACTGGAGTAATTGCAGAGGGTAGCCGGGTGACAAGACACAGACCATGTCAGGTCAGGTTCTTTCCGGTATCTAATGCACACTTAGCTTGAACCATCACCAACAGAGTCAACGTGTAGAATCGCCCGTTGGTCTTTCGCCCAAACACTCTAATTAGCTGTGATAAGGTTGCAGTTCAGTTCATGTCCAGCATTGCATTGCATAACAAGTACACTTTCCGCAGCCGCTCACCAAAAAAAACCCATTTAAAAGCTTGTGGAGATGTACAGCACTTTGTCCCCGTGTCATGTTTCCCCTTCCCCAAGGAGGTACGTACCTGAGCTGCTAGGTCCAATTTGGCACGTGTCCAATCATCTTCAGGCATCAGTCAGGCTAGACCTTGCTGGATTCTGAGAAGGAGCCCTTGTTCAACCAGTGCAGTAAGGCACCATACCCGAATCGGTTTAGCCCAGCTCATGGCGAGTCCACCTCTACCTTGGCCCGAGAACCAGACACCAACTACTACTACTCCTCCGTCACATCAGCCTGCACAACCATATCTTCTCTCTCACCAAAGCCTCGTCAGCAAACGAGCCCTTCGAGAAGAAACCGAAAGAAAAGGGCACGCAGGGAAAAGAAGCAGACAGGCATAACAAAATTCTCCCACATCCATCTTTTGCCCCTTTTCTTGTTGGCCTTGTTTTTCTTTCTTTGTATCTCTGCTTCCTTTTTTCTACTAATCAATATCTCGTTTCCTTTCCTCTCTTTATTCCCGCCCCAACTCGCCACACTCCCTTGTACACCAGGTCTCCCCTTGCCTTTGCACGCGTCTTCTATTCGACAAACTGCCTTGCAACCGTTCCCTCCTCCGTCCTCGCAACGACGCTCCGGTTCACGGTGTTTTGAAGCAGTTCCCGGGGAAGCCACTGCTCGAAACCTCTTCGCGGCTCGTTCTGTCGATATACAACTGCCATCATCCATATACTCCGAACACGACCGTATCTCTGTCTATACATATTCGACTCCCAGTCTTCTTTTTCGATCGATTTGAAGAGCGTTGTTGATTGTTTCCGCCACTTGTGGATTTGTGCGTGATCTGGCGGAACCATCGCGTTTATTGTCCTGTTCCTGTCCTGTTGGTTTTGCCGATTTACTCCCCTCGGTTTTGCAGATTGTGGATCTGATAGTCGGCCTCAATCCGTCAAGGTTGCTTGAACGGAACTTGTCGACCTTTGTTTGACCAGGCAACATCTTCGCTGGCCTGGATGAACACAACCGCACAAACATCATAACGAATCATGACAGTGTCACCCGCGACTAGTCAGGCTCTCGAGCCTCGTCATCCCAAACCCTCACAAACAGTCTCTGTAAACATCTCTGAAGGCAGTCAGAGTCAACGATCTCGTCGATTTCAGCTCGAGGTCAGCGAGTGCGTCGAGACTAAGACTGTTACGACCACTACTCGTCTCACACGCAAGTTTCCCCACGTCTTTGTTAGGGATCCTGTGCCCCTCGAAAATCTGGATACAAAAGAATACCCCCTTGCCATGAAGCCTACCCCCCCAGAACTGATCGAATTCTCCTACAAACTGCCTGGTGCGCTCGAGACCGACGATGAAGGCGAGGATGAGCCCACAGACACCCAAGTAAGTTGGCGCGACCATCACACACGTGACTATCATAACAGCTCAAAAATTAACATTTCCAGATGACATATAGCAACGATCGTTCCACCCCTGGCCGAATCAAAGCCGAATCTCCCCAAGAATCGAATACCCTCGTCCGAGTGCCCAAGCACCGATCACAATCCCCTTCAGAAGGTTATCCCCGCCGCTCCCGAGCCTCGAGAGCCAGCCCTACGGACTCCCCCGAATCAGCACTCTCATCAAACCTTCGACGACTGCCTCGGTCGAACCCACTCAACGCTGTTTCAGATAAGCTTCGTCGGTCTATAGCTCATGGGTCGAGTCGACGAGAAGGAGAGAGGTCATCTAGAGCGCCATCTGGCTTCCTTGCTACCCCTGATACTTCAGAAGTTGTCGGCTCATCCGACCGATCAGCTCGTCGACGTCCGTCACACCATGAACGACAACACTCCCCCGAAGCATCTTCATCTGCTGTTAGCCCGCATTATGAAGTCACCAGCCCTGTTGAGAGCGATTCCCACACCGTCTTCAGCAGTAATGTGGCCACTCCACCAATTACTGACACCGATGCAGAACCATTCGCAGACATGGATGGAGCCCTGCAGCAACCTCTTCGCCCCTTTAATCCCAGACCCAGTATCGATGTCGTTGCTGCCCAAGATGCTAGTCTTCCTAGTCCTAGACTTTCGCCTACTTTAGCAGCTGCTCAGTTACATACCGCCGACGCCGAAGATGAAGGCCAGCCCAGTTTCCAGACATCAAACTCAGACCCCTCTCGCTGGGTCGATGAATCACAACTGACAGAAGATGACCCATCAACTGCACTGGTACCTGCTGGTCATTCCCAGGATGACTACGCGCTTGCCCATTCTGACGGATCTCCCCACGTTGTCGACACCCAAACTCTCCTCGAGGCTTTCGACTCCATGAAGACCGAGATGAAGACGTTCATGATGTACCAGTTCCTTCGCCGATGTCCTCGACCTACTCTTCGAGTCGTCGCCAATGCTGTCAACCCTGCGCTCAAGTGCGACTTCCTTCGACAGCTACCTCTAGAGCTTGGATACTCTGTTCTGTCCCATCTCGACCACCGGGACCTCTGCCGAGCTGCTCAGGTCTCCAAGCACTGGCGCAATCTCGTTGACCGCAATGAGACTGGTTGGAAGGAGCTGTTTGACCGAGACGGTTACAGACTCCCTCCTGGCGAGCTCCAAAAGTCTATCCTTCAGGGTTGGGGATGGCAAGACCCTGTTGGCGCTTCTGGTTACGAGAAGGATTTGAGCATGCGAAGCCGTCTGACCTCGACTGAGCATGAACTCACCCGAACTCTTCGACAAGAGACAGCCTCAAAATCCCGGGCTTCTAAGCGGAAGCGAGCGCTCAACACCTATTCGGCTGCCGAGCGATCCAAGCGACGTGCAAGTGCTCAGGAGGCCGTGACTCGCGAGGAAAGCAGGTCGCAGCCCGAAGTCAGACAACATCCATCGGAGGGACCGCTGTCTGCTGCTAGCGCCGCCCTCAATGCTGTTCCCGACCCCCAGCTTGGACTGCCAAGTCTCCGCGAGCATCATCTCTTCAAGTCACTATACCGCCGCCACCACATGATCCGTAAGAGCTGGACCAGCGGAGAAGTAAAACCCGGCCATGTCGCCTTTGCAGCTCACCCTCGTCACGTTATTACGTGTCTTCAGTTTGACGAGGACAAGATTATCACTGGTAGCGACGATACTCTCATCCATATCTACGACACCAAGACAGGCAAGCTCCGCAAGAAGCTTGAAGGTCATGAGGGTGGTGTCTGGGCGCTACAGTACGAGGGCAATATGCTTGTCTCAGGTTCTACTGACAGGTCCGTCCGTGTTTGGGATATTGAACGTGGACTCTGCCAACAGGTGTTTTACGGACATACTAGTACTGTCCGGTGCCTGCAGATCTTGATGCCTACCGAGACTGGCAGGGACTCCGGCGGGCAGGCTATCATGCAGCCCGAGAAACCTCTCATCATCACCGGTTCCAGAGACAGTCAGCTCAGAGTCTGGCGACTTCCCGAGGTCGGTTCCCGTCGCTATATCCAGACCGGCCCCCCAGCTCACGAGTCGGACTGCCCTTACTTCATCCGGGTATTGGCTGGACACACTCATTCTGTTCGCGCTATTTCAGCTCACGGCGATACCTTGGTCAGCGGGTCTTACGACAGCACCGTCCGTGTTTGGCGTATCAGCACTGGTGAGGCGCTGCACGTCCTCCATGGGCATTTGCAAAAGGTATACTCAGTGGTTCTTGACCATGAGCGCAACCGTTGCATCTCTGGCTCCATGGACTCATTGGTCAAGATTTGGGATCTTGCAACAGGCGCGTGTCTGTACACACTCGAAGGACACAGTCTGCTCGTCGGACTGCTGGACCTGCGCGACGAGCGTCTGGTGTCAGCAGCGGCTGATTCGACTCTTCGTATCTGGGATCCAGAGAACGGGAAATGCCGCAATACGCTTATGGCGCATACTGGGGCTATTACCTGTTTCCAACACGATGGTCGCAAGGTCATCAGTGGCAGTGAAAAGACAGTCAAGATGTGGGATGTCCGAACTGGCGAATGCGTCCAGGACTTGCTGAGTGATCTCAGCGGTGTTTGGCAAGTCAAATTTGATGAAAGACGTTGTGTGGCTGCTGTCCAGCGAGACCAGCTCACGTATGTCGAGGTATGTTTATGAACCAACTACGAACAAGAACAATTACTAACAGGTTACAGATTCTTGACTTTGGAGCTGTCCGAGATGGCAAACCCCCAGAGGAACTGGGCAAGCGCATTCTTCTCAATGAACCCGAGGTCCGGGCCATGATTGAGGAAGAAGCGTGAGATATAAAATCACGTATGAAACTGATGATGGAACATAAATATCAGTTCTATGAGTTTACACGCGGCTTGTCAGTCTATACAGACGACTAATGAAATCAACTGGCGTTGAGGCGTCCAACATTTATGCATAAACAACACACATAGTTACGAGGTACAAGCATGATAGGGAGGAAAGGCGTTTTCGTTATTTGGCAGAGACGAGTATATACCTATTGTTTATTCAGAACAAAAGTTGATTCAATGCTATCAGGCCGATATGGACATACATAAATGTACTGTCTTGTGCTTAGCCTGGAGGATGAACAAAAGCCATGATTTTGGGTCTGAGCATTATGGTTGGGAGTGAATGAATTTTTTACTTACAATGACGGTTTCGGATTGTGAATGTGATGGTGACAGTCTTGACGTCCAAAGTTGGTTGCTTCCATGAAGCGACACAATTCCTGCCTGAAGTTTCGTTGATACAGACTACAAAGGATCCCGACCTTTGAGGCACAGCAATGTAACTACGTGGATCAAACAGAGTGTCACAGGATCTAACAGGCGGTGGAGAGGCCACGGGTTCCTTAACAAGTCTGAACGAAGAGTCCGGCTGGCGATGTAAAACATCTATCTAGATAAGAAGTTACCCTTTACCTTTCCGTCAAGCTCTACAAAAAGTAACAAGCCTATTTATTATTTAGTCTGGATCACATGGTGTAGCAATATCCTGTGTTTAAGCCAGTGCCAAGTCCCGATCATGCCGAGCTGAATACAGGGATCATGTTTAAATGGATGTCATCCTTGTACGAGAGTTACAACAAAAAGCGCATACATGTAAATAAAGCCAAGCTTGAAGATGATGCTGAGAAATCACGGTAAAGAATAGCGACGGATCTTCAAGATATTGCATAGTCGCAGCGGCAACCGAGAGAATGGAGTCATTCGTCTAAAGACTTCTCAGATTGGTCAGATCATTCCGACTGCCAGCGAACATGCGGCTTATCATTCATTACCCACCCGCCATTCTTACACGTATTTAGGCAAACAACAAACAAGACCCCTCCTCACTTCGAACTATCTAAAAAACTAACTATCTTGTTGGTTTGTTACCATGGCGTGGCTCAAGGATTTCGTGGATAAGGCGACGGAGGAGTATAGAAAGGAGATGAAGTTGGAGAGAGAGAGACAGCAGCGATTTGCGGAACAACAGCTGGGGAAAGACCAGAGAGCTTTTGGACATGGGCGGGTTGAGCAAGATGCTTCACCATCAGGTTGGAAACAACAGCAGTATGGACAGTCGACTTATCAACAATCTCAGACTCAGCAGTATGGACAACCTCAAAGCCCGCAATACCAGACCCAGTCAACTCAACATGGACAACATCCGAGTACACAATACCCGCCTCCACCGTCACCATACAGCTCCATGAGCACACAGCCAAACCCAACACCTCCACAATCACCAGGAACAGCAGATCGCAGGACCCAGTACTACGCAGACCTGGCCAAATTCCAAGCCCGAGCCGAACAAGCAAAAGCGGACGCAGCAAAGGAACAAGCGATCCTTCAAGCCCAGATGGATCAAGCAAAGACACAAGCCCAACAGCTTGAAGCGCAATGGCGAGAAGCAGAACGACTCGCGGCGCAGTACAAAGCCGAGTACCAAGCACAAATGAGGCAAGCGGAAGAGCAAATGGCGAATATGAATATTGAACAGAATAATGAGTTGGAGAGGCTGAGGGCGGAGGAGGCGAGGAATTTGAAGCTAGGAGACGAGGAGCTTGTAAGGGAGCAGAAGAGGTTGTTTGATGAGATTGAGCGACAGAGAGCACGGCAGCAGAAGAGGGAGGATGAAGAGGAACAGAGGCCCCCTTTACCGCCAAGGGTCAGTACAGAGGATGTTGCACCGCCTTTACCCAGGAGACCTGTTTCCATATCTGAGAATGGAAGTGCGAGTCCCAGAAGGTCGACTCCTTATCATTATTCTGGAGCTTCTGGACAGAAGGAATCGTTTCTTTCACCCCAGAGCCCTCAAGGCTATGTACCGCCTCCTCCTCCTCCTCCACCTCCACCGCCGCCGCCTGGACCTCCTCCTGTCCAGACCACGAACCAAAGTCAGAGGAAGGGCGCTAGTCAAGTTCCTCAACAACAGGCGTCCTATCATTCTCGACCGTCGAGTTCACAGACACAACCAAAAACCAGGACACAGGAGCAAGCAGATCCAGAACGAAGTCCTATTAATCCACCAAGTCCTGAACCAACTCGATCGCATAAACTGAGGAATTCTTTCCATGCGCCATGTCCTTCCTCTGGATATACCTCCCCTCAACAACAGCAAGAGACTACATCCCGTTCACCTCGCCAACAGATATCTCCCCCTTCTACTCCATCACAAAAACCTCCTCGTGTACGAACGCCCGAACCTGCAAAGCCGCATCCGTGCGGTGCCAAGCCAGGAGCCGAATGCTCAGGAGCTCTGACTTCGTTCCCTCAAGACTGGTTCTATCACGCTTCTGTTCCTGAATTCGTCATTTGCGCACGTTGCTACGTTGATCACATCTACGATACAAAATTCTGCAACTCGTTCAGAAGGAACTTTTACGATGATGGCGAAAAGCGCAGGTGTCGATTCAGCAGCAGACGTATCAAAGACAACCTCTTCCCTGCAGCTATCAAGTCTGGAAGTTTGGATCAGCTTATCGAGTTTATGCACAAGAGAATCACTATCAAAGACTGCAGGGAGCAGAATGCCGTTGAGGGCGAGTTGTGGTACAGAACGGATGACATCCCCAACGGGACCATTTGCCAGGCTTGCTTTGAGGATGGTCTCATTACGTCCTCGTTTGCAAAGTACTACACCCTTCAGGAGAGTCAAGGAGGGGCTAACTGCGATTTGAGCGTATGGTTCCTTAAACGCAAGTTTATGGAATATGCCAAGGAGAATAAATGGAATGAGTTTTGTCGACAATTCAACGAGCGAGCGCAGTTACCGGAGTGTCCAAAACTCAATGTTGTCAAAGCTAGCCAATATACGTGGTACAAGCCCAAGTCTGGGCCAGAGGGGCTGCAAGCTTGCGGGGCGTGTTACCATGATTACTTTTTCGCTTCGGAAGATGAAGACAAATGGAATCATATCATTGGGGGTGACTTTGGCACAAGATGCAACATGGGCCAACTGAACCATGTCATCCCCATGCACCAGGCTATGGATGACGAGGACAGAAGCCTTTTTTGGAACGCGGTAATGGAAATAGACAAGTATCCGTTCTGCAACAGTCAAGGCACCAAGGGTGGTGTCTGGTACACGCCTATCAACGATGCTCCATGGGGTATCTGTGCTGCATGCTATGAGGGTATCGTGAAGCCAGTTGGAGGATCAAGGTGGTTTATGAGAGACACATCCGTTACAGAGGATGGTGTGTATATGTGTGGCTTCAGTTTCGGACACCCGCGCGCGTTCAAAGCTCTAGAAACATACGTCAATGCCCGGAATTGGGGAGAAGGCAGGATTCTTCTTGACTGGGCTGCGCAATGGGGTTCGGTTGAGCAATGCCCGAGGATCAAATTCAGCAAGAACAGACGCTGGTGGGGATGGGGAGTTGCAGCTATCTGTGAAGACTGTTATGCTTCCTTCGCCAAAGGGACAGCTCTGGAACCTCGATTCGCGCTCACGGGCCAGAGAGAACCCGAAAATAAACGCATGTGCGATCTCTTCTCGCCCCGTATGAGAAGCTTATACAACGAAGCATGCACAACAGGTAATCTCGAAGGGTTCCTCGCTACGGCAGAGCAACGTCACGTTATTTACACGCAGACCATTATGCAATGCGAGCAGATCCTCAACCAGCAAAAGATAGCTGCGATGCAGGCGCAAATGCTGGGTATCCAAGGCACGTTCTATAAGAACATGGGAATGACACATGATTTGGCTGTGGGACATACGCACACGGTTGGGAACGCGTATGCTGGGTATGGCCATGAGAATGAGTATGTACTTCAGGGACACACGTACGATAGGCAGTCAAGGGAGAAGGCGGCTGAGGTTATGAGTGGTGGGCCAGTGATGAGAGTACAGATGCTTGAGGCGAGGTGGAAAGAGGTTGAGTGATGTACAAATCTTGACCTTGACCTAGTCTTTTGTGCTCCCATCTTCAAAGCATTTTGTTCTTTAGGCATTAGTCCCTAACATCTAGTCTTTAGAGTATACAATACAACTTGACTCTTACAAGAACAACCGTTTTTTGAACGCCTAGAATACAAGCTCCCACACATCCAGAGTCGACGTCCCAACCTTCAATCCCATACAAGACGTGGCTTTTCCAAGAATCAAGTACTTTCCATCCCAACTAAACGACGCCGCCGTCACAAACCCGCTCTGGAACTTGATAGTATACAACACTCGCCCAGAATACAAATCGCTCACATCCGCGCCATCATCTGTCCGACAGCAGAGGAAACGGCAGTCGGCAGATACAGCAACAGGCCAGCCCTCGCGCGTCCTTCGTCCACTAAGATTATACGACTCGAGCGCGGCTGTACCGTGGTTCCAGTGGAAGATGGTATCGCCCCATACTGCCACGATAATTTCTCCATCGGGAGAAGTTCCGAGGAATAGAGGCTTCTTCCATGTGTCTGTCTCCAGCTTGGCGATTGATTCCCGCGTTTTGACGTTTGTTATACGGATCGTGCCATCGCGGGACTGCGTGATGAGAAGTTCACTGTCAGGTGTAAAGACG
Source organism: Fusarium palustre (assembly GCA_014899045.1). Classification (NCBI taxonomy): domain Eukaryota; kingdom Fungi; phylum Ascomycota; class Sordariomycetes; order Hypocreales; family Nectriaceae; genus Fusarium; species Fusarium palustre. The sequence continues at coordinate 522,396 of JAAVUH010000042.1, read as the reverse complement.
GCATGCGTCACCTCGTCCAGATGACAGGGGATAACGACAGATGCTTTGTTGATATTGGCGCCGCAGTCAACGAGGCCTACGCGACCCTTTGTGCTCCCCACGGCAAGCCAATTCCCATCCTGCGAAAACGCCAGCGGTTTCGCGCCGGGCCACTTTGCGACGGGGACTTTACGCCCGTTGATGTAATCACCGAGATAAATAACAGGCTTCTTGAAGTTGACTCCGTCGTGGTTAGCTGCATTGAGACCCTTGCCGTCTTCCTCGCTGAGATACGCCCATTGACGACCGTTACGAGAGAAGATCATGCTAACGCCGTGCTGGTTCTGAAGGCACGATACCTGGTTGACCTTCATGTCGTAGAAGCGCGTGGGGGACTCAAGGGTCTGGGTGGCGAATGTGTCGGCGCCGTGGCGCGAGAGGTAGGCTGTTTCGATTACTTCATGGTTGAAAAGTACCTTCTTGGCCAGGTGACGGAGGGAGATGCGAAGGGGTGTTGTGGATGTTATGCCGATGGCGTTGTAGTCTGGAATGGGAGGTTCGTTTGTCTCTGAGTGAGGAGACGAAGCGATTGTTCTGAGGTGTAAGTAAGTGTGAAAAATCCAGAATGGAACAAGGATAAACTCACTCAGGATTAGCGAAGCTGCTGTTACTGTTACTGACATCTCTGCTTTCTGCATCGTCTGCTGGTGGAGGAGGCGGTATAGCGGATGAACTCTCTGAGATAAAGCCGTGAACAGCTTCCAAGAACTCAGCGATAATGGTTCGTTGGCTTTCAACGCGGTAGTCTTCGCTGTCTGACTCTCCGAGGTATTTTGAGCGTATGTTGGCTGCTTCCTGAAGAATTTGAGAGCTGCTGTAGCCGGGAAGTTCTCTCTGTCCATCGTGAGGCTGAGAATTGATAGCTCTGAGACATGTGAGTGAGAGATATAAGACAACAGTGGAATAACTCACAATAGCACACAATCCAACCCCAGATTCATAGAGCTTCTCAAGCTCTCTAGCAATTTCGAAAAAGCCGACAGTCGTTCAGCGGTATGCTCAAGCCAACTCTGTGTCCTCTCCTCCTCCTTGTCGAGATCCAGGGCGTCCTCAGCCTCTTCGATCAATTCGCCAGCCTCACTGACGACGCCTTTGAGCGCATCGTCCAGCGTCGCGGGTAATTTCAGGTCAGCGTCGGTGTCGAGAGCTTGAGCGTTGTGGTGAAGCAGTCTCGCCACCATCTGCAGCTCTGCGAGCTCGCGCGACAGAGAGGCCAGGTCCAGACGCGCTTGCGGGTAAGACGTGACGAAACCTCGGAGGCCATCAACGACGTGGGCTGTTGAGGTCTGTAGGGAATCGCAGAGGGAAGATATTGAAGACATTTTGTTTGTTTGCCTTTTGTCTGTCTCTGTCTCTGTCTTTGTCTATTCTTTTTGGGGGGACAGAGAGTCTATGATGATGATGTGATGTTTAACTAGGTACTAACTAATGAAGTTACACAAGAAGTAGTTACTAACTGTACTGCAATTGCCAATGCGGGATATTGTGTGGAGAATCGGAGAATCGGGATGACGCCGGCTTATAGTTTATTTTGTTCTATAAGTTGAGAAGTAGGAACTTTTTATTATTAAATTGGAATTGTAATTATTATTACAGCCTCCAGAGGCTCAGAGATGAGATGGTCTTGGCTAGAGAAGAGGACACCGCACCGGGCTTGTCGAGTTTGACGAGCAAAGACAAGGTACTGAACCGGGGTAGCATAATGCTATAGTTGCCATTATAGGGTATCAGTATCTACAGCCGCCTAATTGAGCTCAACTCTAGAAACATGAGTGATCTAAAGAGATGTCCGATTGTTAACTGACTTTTCTCATGACTCGGTTCACCTCGGAATTATCAACTTCAGGTACCCGCCAAGCTTGCGGGGAAATCTTGGAGACCCCGAGATGACAACGAGAGCCCGACAGCCTCAAACCAAGAGTCACGTTAATCTCACCAACAGAAACTGACTAGCGGAAACAACGTCGTATTAATAGAAGAGTTAACTACGATAGTTATATGCTCACAGTCAGCGGAGAAATCAGCAATCGACATGACATCTTTTGAGGCCCTCTTCTCAAACTCAAACTTGTTCGTCGACACGTTCTTGGTCTAGGGTGAGGCTAAGACCGCTGATCAACATTCGGGAAGACTAATGCTTGCTTTTTTGGATCCAAACGTCTTGATCAGCATCTGCCACATGGCATCGTCTGCTTCAATCCCGAGGAGAACAATGTCTTACCGTTTGTGGTCCCATTGCGTGATGCGGTTCTTGTGTGTGTGTGTGATTTGGGCAGGGACGAGGTGTTTTCAGATTGGAGAGATATCACGTTAGATCGACAGGTCTAGAACTAGAGTCGGCAGGCAAGTCTCGTAAGTTGAGTCCTAAGAGATGGAATAAGTGAGTCAACATGTCACTTGAGATTGTACTTGGCTTAGTCAATTGTTTCTTTACCTTCAATCTTACAGTTTTTACAATGGTAGAGGTCAGCTTTTTGAGCAACTTCCGGGTAGGCAGACAAGACGAACTCCAGACTACGGATTGCTACTGTGTATAGTCTACAGATGAGCAACTAATGCCTCGTCAGTCTCCCATGGAAGCTCTGCCACAATGCTGAGGTGTACGTGACGAGTGCTCGAGAGAACGACAACGAATAGACTCACCCACCACTATGAAACTTGTGTTTATTCGTCTAGACTGTGACAACAACAGCTGAAAGAGGGGAGAATACATTCAAGCCACACTTGGCTTCGCTGGCTAAGTGTGGCTCAGCATTGAATTGGGCTTGACCTCTACTCTAGCGCTGGCTATCATCATGCTCACACTAAAGCCCATGACCTTGACCATGGCCACGACCAACAGGAATCCGTCACAAAGAGGGAATATCCTGGAAGAAAAAAGCCTCTAAAGATCACGGGATCGACAGCATTAACGTGTTCACGGATAAACATCCCCATTGATACATCCGGAATGGAACCATATGTCCCCTCCCCTCACCCCCGGTTCTCTCTAATCTTTCCAGCCATCTGTTTTTTATTCTTCGCGTGTTCTTTTTACCAGGTTCTCCTGATTTTTCCCCTTGTTCGATGTCTCCTACGTAGGTAGCATTTCTCTCGACATCGCCTTGTCATGGTTTGATAGGATGCCAGATGAACCACATGTGCGAAGCGAATTGGCGCGATGGCGGGCTTGGAAGCGCTGGCTCTTTGGGAACCAAAAACAGGGATATCCCTGCTGATTGGGTTGATTGTGACTTTGCTCTTTTGAGAAAAGTGCCAAATGCACAGGCGCCTGACGATGAGGGAATAGGACCAATCGGCATGTATTCCATAGGGTAGATGGGCCTCTCTCTGGTGAGACGATTTGAGTGTCGTCGACTTTAATAGACTATCTATCACTCTATATTGAAGATTCAGGTTGCTGAATCTATCATTGAGTACCTGGTGTAGTCTACTCTCCATGACAACACTACACAAAGAGGTCATCGGTCAACTTGTACCCCCATTGATCCATATGCAATGCGGTGCGATGCGTGGTTGTATGTATGTTTGTATGTATGCAGGATACATTACATTACACTACAACTGCTACCCAAATGTATTGACCACCTTCATCATCGTGCATGCTTGTCACATTTCCGGGTCTGTTCGCTTACAGCTACTGTACCTGAGAATCGCTCTCGTCAACTCGTGTCATCCAATTGTGCTTTCTGTCCGGCCAGCTGGCCCAGCCCAATCCAACCCATCCCCGTATCTCATAGATCGAATTACCGCCTTTGATAACCCAAAGCTGAAGAGAAAGTGTGTGTGGTAATGTTACCTTGATTTCTATAGATTTATTGATCAATCTCTGCAATACATTTTCTGAATTCTTTTCTATTTCCTCTGTTCTATCTTTTCTATCAGACACTGGGATTCCCTGTTGTTGGTAGAAAAAAAAGCCTCCGGTTTTTCCTCACCGACAAATCCACCGCCTCCAAGCATATTCACCACTTTTTTTTCCCTCTATCCTCTCCCCTCCAGCTCATACTCTCTGTTTCCGATCCTAGTAAAGTCGAGTCCCCCTTTTTCCCTTGACATTTCAAATCATCTCCACTGAGTTGTCTGGCTTGGCTGGACTTGTTCTTGTTCCCCGGCGCCACCGCCTATCTGGTTGACGCCACAGCCCTGGAGGCCGCTGTAACTACAGGCTCTTGGTTGCCTCTTTCAGTGGACAAAACTGACGGGACTGATCTACCTACCGAGTGTTTTTTCTCGCCCACCCACCAAATTCTTCCGTGCTTCCTTCGAAACTTCGTCTAAGAGTACCTCTCTATCTCTCTGTCTTACTCTTACCCCCCCTCCTCTTCCTCCTCCCCCCCACTGCGGATCTCTCCAGCTCATCCATCCTTCACCGCGGGACCGGGACCAAGCGTGTGTGAATCATTTATTCTACCGTGCTTCCTTTTCGCCTGGCCTCTTAATTTTCTTATTGCCTGTTACTTGGATCGAATTTGTTAAGGGGTATCCTAGTCCCTGATCGCATCGCATCGTTCAAGACAGGCCACGCCTGATCCTACTTGAACCTAATCAGCTCCATCTGCTGTGTTGCGGTCAAAAGCCCATACCCATCGCGTCGACAACAAATACACCTCTGCTCCCGCCTCGTCTCGTCTGTCTCACCACTGCATTCTCAGAGACACGCATTCCCAACAGACAAACAGAGAGAGAGCTGGTCTCCTCCCTCCAACATTTATACCCGATATCTCCCACTCTAGCTCTTTGTTCCGTCGTTACTTTAAACGTCTCTGAATACACACAACTGCCCATCATGGCGCTCGAACAAACAATTACCGTTGTCAACAATTCTGGCAAAATTATAAAGACTGTTCGTATTATCTAGCGCCTTCATTGGCCCCCCAAGACTAACATTTCCCAGGGCAAGCAGCTTTTCACAATCTTCAAGGAAGCCCAAGGCAACTACAAGGACAAGAAGGCCGAGATCAAGGCTAGCCAATCCCTCCAGCGATCAAAAACCTTTGACGCTGAAGGACGATCAAATATAATCGACGATGATCGCTCCCGTTATTACCCTCCTCGCGCCGCTCCTAGCGAAGCCGGCTCACAACGCAGTCGCCGATCGCGAAGCGTCCACTCGCGCCATCCTCGAGACGACTTTGACGTTCGCAGCCGCAAGGCCTTGACCCTCGACAACCTTGAGAGACACACCGAGATTTCTGCTACAGCCCCCAGCAAAGCCCCTACACAGATGATGTACAAGGACCCTTACGCCCAAACCATGAACTACGCTTTGTCTCCTCGCTCCATGGCTCCCTCAGCCTACGGCGATGCCATGGTTCCCCGAAACAGATCGACCGGAGAGCTTGTGCAGGCGACAAAGCCTCGCAAGGAGATTGACATGGACCTCGCCTACGGCAGCATCCCTCCCGATCTGAAGGATCGCACCGATCTGGACCCGCAGCAAGTCGATGAGAAGCAGGCCATGGGACTCGTTCACCGCGTCGAGGGTCTCCTTACCGAAGCCAAGTGTATCCACCACTCTGCCACGCTTACCATGTCCGAGCTTCAGAAGAACCCTGACCACGCCGCGGCCGTTGCGCTCACGCTTGCTGAGCTGTCCAAGATTGTCAAGAAAACATCACCAGCCTTCCTGACCCTCCTCAAGAGTGGATCGCCCGCTGTCTTTGGGCTCCTATCGTCACCGCAATTCCTCATCGGCACAAGTATTGCTGCTGGTGTCACAGTCATTTGCTTCGGAGGATGGAAGATTTTCCAGAGAATGGCTGAGGCCAAGGCGGCGCGTGAGGCTTTGTGTTACGAGGGTGTCCCCATGGACCGACCTGCGCCCATGCGCACACAGAGCGAGTATGCCCCTGCTGAGTACGGCGGTATGGATGAGGCTCTCATCCTTGATGATGATTTGAGTTCAATTGAGACCTGGATGAGAGGTATACCGGCGGGCTCCATCACCGAGAGCGTCGACATGGAACTCATTACACCTACCGCCTATGACTGTATGGGTGACGATTTTGACACAAAGTCCCGCCGTAGCACAAAAACAACCAGAACAAGCAAGACAAGCAAGACTCACGACAGCCATCGAAGCTCCAAGTCTCACCGCACCGAAGGCAGCCATCGCAGTTCCCGAAGCCGTCGTGACGACGACACCAGGAGCAGGTACACCGAGAGCATCGCAGACAGCGAGCGCAGCCACCGCTCATCAAGGAGCAAGCGCACCGACAAGACAGAGACGAGATCCATCGATAGCCGAAGTAGCAGTCGACGTGATGACGCTTCTGAGGTGACGTTGCGACCCAAGAACAACCGCAACAACAGCAACATGCTCAAGGCTCTCTTCAAGAACAAGGAGAAGAAGGAGCGGTCGCTTGTCATGGCTTAGACTGCCACCTCAATTACCTTTTTTGGATCACGCTTTCTCCTATTTTTATTTATCTTGCATATTACTCTGGCGCAACTTTAAAGACTGGATGGAGAACAAGACTTTACATCTATCAAGACGAGATAAACATTTGGATATTCTTTTTCTACAGATCATGAATGGGCAAAGAAGGAAGCCCTTCCCACCAGCGATTTATTCCCCTTCACCTACCGTTTCTGTTTTATCACGATACTATGAAAGAAGTTGGACACATTAAAGAAGACATGGAAATGGAAATGAACTACCGATATGGATTGGATGGACTCTTGCACACGCTTGAGTAGATTTTTCTCTTTTTTACTTATTGCATGACGCACGGAAGACAGATGACGGAGCTGTTTGCATTTGGGAATTATTAGTTTGGGACGGCATTTTTGTTTACATCTCTAGCTTAGGCATTTTTTTTATATGTAGCGATCAATGCATTGGACTGAAATGGTCCTTTTGATTGTGCTTTGTTTTACATGAGTCTATTGTGAAGTTTGGTGATTTGATTATGTCCATCCATGCTATTGACGTGCTTTCATTCATCTTGATCTGAGATTCATCATGCATATTGATCTTAGATTTGACATGCATATTCGATACGAGATTCGCTATCATCTAGACACGGCTTTCTGCCTGACTTGAAGCATGAGTCTTGCGTAATTGATCTCAGATCTCAACCAGAGACTTGTGGTGTGGGCTTTGTGGGGTGTGTGAGAGAGCAAGCGGGTAGATCTGAGGGCGTATGATCAAATTTCTCTCACGAGACAATTGAAGCTTTCACAGATTGCTTTTGCCCAACCCATCTATCGTATCTGTTGCTTCCCGTAGCTAGTTCGGATACTGTGTGTTTATGTGGTCTGTGAGAGATGTGTCCCGCCAAGTCAGGTCTTATTTGCTATTAGGCTGTGACGCGACAGGGTCAGGTTTGCGAGAAAGGAAGAAGGGGGTAGGACAAAAGAAATGAAGCTGTGCAGTGTCTCTATAGTTTTGATGATACTATTTGGACGAGGCTTTCCAGGGGGTGGCAGAAACATTGGCCTCCCAAGTCTTAGGGTAAAAGAATGAACAGCCTGAGAAATCTGATTCAATTAACACATGCTGACCTACGAATTTGGCACCTTTTAATTCAAATGCCTAATTTATCTAATACCCCGGGGCTTTGTTTCGTGCTGGATGTTTGAGGAGCACGGTCTTGTTGCTACCGGTGAAGAATACACGGGAACCTGCTTCAACTGTCCAATGAATACCCCGACAAAGCCGAGTTGCAGAGTCAAAGCTGCCTTGTTTCCGAAGCCGTGATACGTTTATCAGTAAATGTATGGTGCTGTGATTTCGTTGACTACGGAGTTATCGCGATGCTGCAGGACTCGTGTTTGGTCAGACTGTCCATCATGGCTCAATACGGTAGTCTAGCCCGAGGATTGCGAATTCTCATGTATCTTTGTTTGCATCAGAAGATGCATTGGCTGAGATTGGTCTTTGGACTTGTAAAGATGACGTGAAGGTTTGGAGGATGATAAGTCATCAAGGGTGTTGGAGTCGGTATAAGGGCCTTCTTCTCTCCCAACTTCTGACTTCATTCTTTCTTCCTTATCATCTTCATCATCACACTTCTTTATGTATCATAACTATGTACCGGACCAGCCGTATGATTCTGTTTATCTCTATTATTACCTGAAGTGTTCCCCCCTAGCCACTCTGTCCATGGGTTTCCCTTCCCAATCTCCTTTCCACACCTTCATGTGGTATAGCCCCTCACCTCCCCAGTCTCTTATACATCTTCATCTGGTATGTCCCTCGAATCCAGAACAAGCCTACCATTCCAACACCGTTCGTGTGAAACTCATATGGGCTTTGTGTCAGCAACAAACGCCGGAAAAGGACCTTGAGATGAGCGTGAGCGCGGGCGAGGTGGCCCAGGTGGTTTACCTCAGCGAACTGGTCTTCACCGTCAAGAATTGGACAGATGTACTTGATATAATCAAAAAGAACATAGAGTATGCCCGTCGGTCAGAACCACCTCGCGACATGGTGGTTGACTCCTGTGAGGGACACTTCAAACTTGTAAGTTCTCCCACCTTGGATGAGTTGAAGAAGCGAAGATGACCGACTGATTGTGTTGAAAATGGCTAGCGCAAGCCTGCTACCGAAGATGAAGGATCAGAGCGCGAACGACCTCCTCCTAAGAATCGTCGAGACAAATCACGCCGTGATAGTCTCTATGACCCTGAGAACGACATCGCAGAGGAGATCGAGATTCGAAGAAGAACAGTCGCATTCTTCAATGGTCAATTAGATACTACCAATGGTTCCCATACCTTGGATGAGACACGTTCCATCTGGCAGAGGATCAATTCTTTGAAGAGCATGTCAAAGTCTCCGTGCAGCTGGCTTCGAAATGTTCCGCGTATATGCCATCTTGGACCGAAACTATTTCTTTTACTTGGTCCAGTGGATTGACTGGGTAACACGTGGGCGGATGCATCTGAGCTCTTCTCGATGCTGAAAGGTCATGGTATCAGCACCCTGGTGACATACCGCTTCGCTTTCTATAGGCCTCAAGGTCGAAAAGCAGCCACGAGAGTGGGTTCACTGTAACCCAAAATTCTCAAACTAAGCATCTTCCGGCTGGGAGCTGGGAGCTCATTTGAAAGGTTGAGGCCATCAGTCCCGGTGCTGTTATTGACTTTGCTGACGAGACCAGCTTGTGCGCGGAAGTGGTGCTTCGTTCGAGAGAGGCAGAACACGTCATCTTGGTTATGAGTAGTCTGTCACCTCATTCAGACTTGTTTCCTCAGCGGTAAGTCTTGATGCCATTCCTCATATTGAAACTCCTAAGCTGACAATATGAACTACCTGACATTAAGCATGGACTACTGCAAATCGCTGGATCTGTTTAAAGACAGCGTACCCGAAATTTACAGGATCTGGAGTGGCCTTCGATCATTTCGACCGGAAACATCAAACACTATGTTCAAGGGCGGCTCATTCTTTTACATACTCATTTACTATAACGAAGGGAATGGTGCCGCCTCGGTACACATCGGCAAAACATGAGTTATCAAACCACAAGCCAGATGCCCCCTGAATGGGGCCCCGTCTATGTACTAGCATCATAGACGACTGGTCTCTGGTTGATGTTCCCTCACGAGTGGAAATATGGCCATAGTTTCACAAGTTAGGTGCTACCAGAACACGCATTCTTCTGTCACTTACCGTTTTACCTATACTTCAGGCGGGTTTGACAACTTATCCCTAAAGGCGGTGCGTTTGACCTTCCATGTCCAAGCGCCTTAAAAACCCCGTGACCCTCCCCTTTCGTCAGATGTAGTTACAACTGCGGTCTTGCTTTGACAAGCCAAGCAACATCATCGGCACCAATGGTCGCCGGATATGTTCGACCTCAACGTCACTGGCAGAGGACCAGAAATCCTAACCCTATACTGTAACTGGACAGTCACTGGCATTGGATATTGGTTAGTTATTACCTGGATTACACATCAACTACTCCTGCTAATATAATTGAACAGTTTGTGCTGAAAACAAGAATGGCCAATGCCATGATCGCGGACAACACTGGTCAATATATCTGACGAGCTCTCCGTCACCCTACACAAACAAGCCGCTAGTTTGATAGCTTGATACGCCCAATATGATCGTTGGGTTTATCACATCACTCTGGTGGAGATCTTGCAACATCTCAGCTACACCAGGCAGTCAAGGACATAGCCAAAGTCGAGCGTATAGTTGCGACAACCAGTCAATATCAATATGACGAACACCAGAAACGGCAACTACTCTAGAGAACGCCGGTCAATTTTCTGGCTCTAGTGCGGAAACAGTTCTTCACTGCTGGCTGGATCGCTACATCTTGTGGTAGATCAAGAGCTCCGACAAGAACTCGAGAATGACGCAAAGGTTTGAGCACAACTTTATGCCCTTGCTCACCAAGTCCTTTGACAACGTCCAAACCCGGCTCTGGAACGATGCTGAGATCCGAGAGAAGTTTGATCACTTTCATCGTGGCTCAATTGTAGAGACACAAGAGTGGCGGGATCTCGAACAAGAGCTTGAGGCAGGTTTCGATATCGATGCAATTGACGATGAAGCCACCGATGTGGACCCTGAAGAGGGTGAATACAAATACCTCGAGTCCACGTAGGGCAGGCAGCGACGAGGAAGATCACTATCCATCGTGGCTCAGTCTTCTTTTCGATCAAGGCCTCCTTCCTGGCAGCGTTATTCTTCTTCCTCCCCCTTGTCCTCGGTTCCAACACCATACATTGTCGACGGTACCCGTAAGAATTGACGTAAAACAGCGCCCGAGCCAGCCAAGGTCTTGGAATATTAAAAGACGAAGACATAAGAACTTCGATCCTTGTACGTGACACAGGTCACCAACCCGTGAGACTACGACGTCTTTCACAAATATCACATCAAAGAGCCAGGATACAAATGGACGATGACAGTAAGTCTTTTGGGATTTTGAACGCGCCAACTACCACTAACCAATCTGTCAGGATCCCTCTTGAGTCCTATGTCGAGTCTGCAGTGAATACAGACGTGAATTGGTTCATTGGCCAAGGACAGTTCCTCTCCCTACCACATGTACTTGATTCGGACGTCAAGAGTATTATTGGCCATGTGGAAAACCAATTTGCGGCCTTAGTCACCTTTACATCACTTGTGATAGACGGCCCGTGGCTGACAAACGCTTAACGACCGAAGTCGAGCCAATTTGGAGATGGCAGACACGCTACGTGTCGGACCAAAGTTGTAGGAGCTAGCCGTGGTAGAGCCTCACGCCTTTGCCTATTGTCGAGTCCATGGGAATGACTGCAAATTATAGTCTTCGTATGGCGAGAGCTGATGTCGAAAGCTTTTACCACTTGTGGTGTTTCTTAAACGTCCACGCTCGAAGACTTGAACCGAACGGTGCTGCTCGCATTCGCGCACTACAACAGGCGAAACGGTAAGCTCGACCTACTTACAGGGAGCAAACCAAAATGCAACTCAAAACCAAAAGTAGAAAGAGCGATTTGGGTAGACTACTTTGATCAGTGCGAGATCTTGAACCATGCCGAGCTCGAAGGTAATGACAAAGGTGACGACAAAGATGCAGACGACCTTACACAACTTAAACCTCAAGCAGCATCTGATTTCTTCTCAGTATGGCAGTGAACATTGCGGTGCCGTATCAGTATTCATGCTGTCCAAAACTCTACGTGGACTCAACAGGGTGCCCTGATGGGGAAATGGTTCATAGCAGAAGGCACCGGAATCCCCACGTTTCAGATCAGCATCAAACGAACACTATCCCAATCTCCAGCACCAGAGTTCTCTGATTGAGTATTGAGGCATTATTTGGAACGACGCACAAGACAGAGGACAAACCTACATCGCTGTAATGTCCATCATTGCGATCATTTGCCAGCTATGTCTGAAGGATCTTGAATCTTAGGAGTGTTGAGAGTCCTTCCGAACGAACTGGCCGAACCTTCTCCGATGGCGCCTCCACCTAACCTCTACTCGCGGCATTTTGAATTGATCTCGGGCTTCAAATGTAGCCCTGATAGTGGTATCCAGAACTCGAGCGACCGCCAGGATGGGGATTTCTGTTCTTTGGGAATGCACATCGAGGCTAAGCATGCAGAGAGTATACATGCTTGCTTACATGAAGATTGTGCAAAAAGCCTTAAGAAGTATTCAGATTGGGCACTGAATCTTCATGACAGCGTCGAGCACGGATGCATGGATTGTAACTGCTCGTTTCCGTCTTGCCACTACCAAACTCACACATTGAATCATGTAAGTTGAGATGTTGTATGTGTCATTACCATTGCTAACGTCCTTTACAGACAAGCAGGGAAAGTATCCAGTATTCTTTCCTCCGCGCCACTGTCGCCTTCATCCAACTTTAAACACAGGCTACAAATATTACATATTCTACTCTATCGCCATAACAACGAGGATGGTTAACAGAGGAAACTCGATTGTTGATGGAGAAGAAGAAGCTCTTTGGAACATTCGAAATCATTCTCCATCCCCGTCATCTTTGCACCACATTTGTCATCTCATCCCGATGCTCTCTCATTGCACTGCCTAGCGGCCACCGGAAAGGTCAATCTCTGATCTTTAGGCCACAACAGCAAACAGTCCAAGAATTCGGATGTAGGTAGGATAACTTGGCCTGCCAATTTTGTCCCTTACGCAACTTTCAGCCAATCTTTATGATACCCTGATGACTGCCAAGACTGGAACAATTCACTGCATAGTGTCTCCCTCATTGCGTCGAATCGACACTGGCTGGAGTTGACAAGATCACATCAATGGAGGAGTCGATGAATTTGAAGTCTGCGTCCTCAATATCACAACGTGCCGACTATCATGTTGTCAAATTGGGGTTTGTACGTATACTGGCATACGCGCCCTGACACCCCAAAGAGATGAGTCTTCGCAGCTACCATAACCTCGGCAATACATCTGTTTACATTGTGTATCATGGCCAAGACACCCATATGCATATGATCCTTGGAGACCCGTCGGGTCTTGGAAAGACCCTTTCGTCGCTGTCGATGACAAGTCTTAGGAGATGAAGACGAAGACAAGTAGGCGTTAGCTGGATACTATAACACGCCAAAAGCGCCGAAGCACATGAAAAGTGGCGAACAATCTGCGGACGATCCAGGCTCAGACGAAACGATCTGACCCGCTACTGATTTTGGACGAGGTCCATTTGATCAAGAATTCCCGACACGGAGTTTTCACAGTCATCCACGCAATCAGGCAGACCTTGACAAAGCCTCCGCTGGCAATGTCATATTTTCAGTGGCTTTTCATGAACAAACACTCTGGAATCATACATGGTGGCTGAGGATAAGCCCGTCACTGTGGTCGAAGAGCGGATTTGGCAAGTACTCATATTGAAGGAGCCTTTCTTTATTTGAATGAGATCTGCCTTGGCGCACGCAAGAGCGTTCTGACCTTGCTGAACTGGCATTAGATCCCTTCATAGAAATGGGTTTAGAATATGAACGGACAATGGGGGGAAATAAGATTTATTGGTGTAGGTTGATCACATATCAATACGCGACGACCTAAGATTATACTCTCGCAAAGAGAAGCGGCTCAACAGTATCCAGTACGTATCATTTAACCAACAATCTGCTATTTACTTATAATAATCGGTCAACCTATTGAATAGGATATTTATTTAAACTATTGGGCCACTGCCCAAGGAGGACGAGCAGTAACGCACCGCCTGCACGGCGCCTCGTTCGACCAACCCCCTTGTGGCCATTCATGGTGATCTTGCTGTTCATTTTCTGCCCTCTTTCTCAGACACGCTTCGTTCGTTTCTTGAATATTCAAGTCTATGAGACGGGTATCCACGTTCTATATGTCCAAATCCAAACAAATGGATGGCAGACAGTCTTGGAAGAATAATTTCGCTCAGCTTCTTTCGCCAAGGTAGACTTATACAGCCACGGAATGATCCTGGTGCATTGGTTGAGCAGCTGTATTGCACCCTGGCTTCGCCGTCTTCAGTTTCGTATCAGTATATCTTTGCGTGGTTTAAGCACGAAAGTGTACGTCGATTCCCCCGAAAGAACTCAGTGCCATCTGACCTCGTATTTTGCCTGGAGAATAGCATGAACGGGTCCTTTAATACATCTACGATGTAACGTCAACCATCTATGGACTTCAAAGGCTTGCAGTCAATTGCTAAAACCTACAGGGTTTATTCTAGCTTCAAGCAAAGCTACAATCAGACTCACTGGCTCCACGCTGCGCGTGTGTGTCTATATGTCGATGCCAGAGAAGGATGACCTGAGGCCTGCTGCGAAGCTTCTGTTGTTAAAGGTCAACGAGAAACGGAGTCTTGATCTGTTCAATAGAAGCCCAGGTACCTACCGTCAATCAACACGTTGGGACTATCACCAAAGCTCTTCAGCATAATCGGGTATATCAGACTACGCCCTTGCGCCACCGAAGATCCCGAATGACACCCAAACACGGAAGAGATGAGAGGCGCTGGAAAACAGTGTGAGCTACACCGCCTCACTCGCTATACCGTATAAGTTTAAAGCAGCATTTGGGTATTGCAATATCTCACCATGGAACGAGACATCAATGGGCTACACTTTGTAGTTTTGGATGGTGCTGTGAATCTCAGTGGCCATTGTCCGCACAGGATGAAGGGACACGAACAACCACTCATCTGGAACCCCGATACCGGTGCTCGGTCACACCGAGAGACTCTCACCTTACCAGTCTCTTATACTTTCTGACTTCAAATTACCCGTAACGTTCTGTCTGACAAGAAGAGATTGTGCGCAAGTTCATCTAGTGCGTCATGGGACTAGGCAGAGCAACCGATAGACCTGGTGCGAGCATCTATATACACAATGTCATGAACGCAATTATCCATCATCTCACCAGCAAGGTCAGAGACCGACTTCCATGAGAGTTCTGACTTGGTGGCTGCGGTCTCAACACATAGAGGTCCCGGGCGAGAGGCGGTCTATTCAGCTCTAGTTGAGGGATCCATACTCTGCATTCGAGGTAGAGCGCTGACAAGATTGAAATGGCACGTCGAAGCGCATTAGGAGTTATGCCCCCGTACAATGCCATTGGAAGTGGAGCAGCTTCAAGAGCTGCATGAGGATGACGCTGTTGCAAGATGACAGGCAGAGAGCAACATACTATTGCAAGTTTATCTCTTCCTCTACAACACCAGGCCTGCCTGTCAACTTCGAATGGCACTTCGGAGGACCGACTGGTTTTAGCACGATTATCACAGCTTGATTGCTCGGTCGCATCAAAAACGAGTCACTGATTCATCACGTCCGACCCGCCACCTTCGAAACATGGAAGAGCCACCAAGCTACAACCCCAATGCCTCACAAACTCAAATGAAGGCTCAATATCCACTGGACAGAACCGTTTCAGGTAACAATATAAATGGGAAAGCTTCAAAGAATGCATGACCGGGCGGCTGAGATTATCGCCGGATGACAAGCCTAGAACGACTTCTTGACGACCTACCTATAAGGGATAAAGACTAGTCAAACGAAACAAATACACTAGGGCAACGCAACCGGTACGCCATATTGATATCAGAAACATCCCGGCGACAACAATTCGCTCTATACGTACGACCAAATATACCTCGACATCGTAAAAGACATATTCGCATTCGCCATTCTTAAAAACGAAGTAATCCGGCTTATTAACAATCTTATTACCTCATGCCACAGGCCTACTGTTACTGTCGTTACCACCTCCCACGCCAAGCCCTTAAAGACCAGCCTATACCTAATAAATCGAAAGCTATCGCTCCTATATATAGTCGCGCAGGTACTCATCTTTACCGGTAACACTACCGCTACTAAAGAGGATAAGTACAGCCCTGACCCGGTCGCTTATATATACCGTTTCCCTCTTAAGCAGGGACCGGTCCGCATAAAGGCAGTCAGGGGGCAGTTTTCATACGAGGATTTAAATGTGGCCATTACTATGGTATTTTCAGCCATTAATAGACATGATGGCAAGCACGACTTGCTTTTGCCTACACCTCCGCGTCCGCAAAAGCGGCCAGCCTAGAGTGACAACCTGCGGCTCCAGGACAAAACAAAAATGTACTTGCGAAAGATGTGGCACAATTTTCAGCAAGCCAAACAACCTGAATAAACACCAGAATGACAACAGGTACCGGTCACTATGCATGCCCACCTGGAATCTTGCTTTCTGGCAGGCGACCTACGCCTGCGTGGATAAGTTCTGGAATTCATTCTTCGAGTTCAGGACTTTCGTCAGCCTGACTTTGACAAGATTAGTTGAAGTTACCAGCCATGGAATCACAATTCATGCTATACGCAAGGAAGTCAAGGTATCGGTAGTTCAGAAAAAAGCTGGAATATGATTGAACATCAAAAACTCCACTACTTCGCGGTGGCCATCCTTCTACACAACGGTCACTGCGCTTGACTATTCAGATCCAGTGATGTTTCGTTAGCAACAAGAGTATTTTCAGAAGTCCGAGATGCGCGACACACAATCTTATAGTATTTTTGCGCAAGATAAGGAATATTTACGGGCCAGTTTCGAGCCAGATCACAGTTGTGGTCCGAGTTTGGCACACGACTGGCGATGACAACAGCTTACCACCCACAAACTGATGGTTTATCTGAGGAAGAATCAGACTGTTGAGATTGCCATCCGTTTCTACTACATCTAACACCCGTATGCTAACTGGAAACATCTCCTTCCCAGTCTACAGTGGTCACTGAACGGTGTTGCGCGCTCGCTCTGCAACGGAGCTGGGTACTCCAGCATATTGCGTCTCCCCAGACGAGCTTCTTGAGGCGGTTTGCTTTATTCTCAGCGAAATGGCATTCTCCATACGACAATTATGTTGGAAAGCAGCATGAGGAGGTTGTTTCTGGAACCACAGCATGAAAATACGATAAATTAATCTTTGCGACTGTCGTCAACTTTTGAGTGCGTCCTTATCAGTTGCCATATACCATGCGCCCGTCTCGAGTCTAGTTGCATTTAAGAGAGTGACCGTTTGGAAAGCTCCCCAGGATTCGGCGTTCCGTCTAAATCTCGTTTCGGACCGAGATCTTGCTGTGCAGTATCATGCTGGCAATGAAACACGCACATGACCCAATATAGTTGGGAAAGTTCAATCGTCTTTCTGTCCAGAGAGTATGCTTACTTCCCACGGTTGCAAAGGCGTTCCATCCGGGAGAGCCTGGGTCGAGATAATTTATATTTCGTAGCCGTATGCCTCGTGTCCATCATATGGATAAGACACTGTGGCAAAGCCCCTTATCCCAGCCAATGTTAAGTATCTTTAGACGCTTGGTGCCCCTTATTTTCTCGGTCGCAAATGGGCGACAATCATCTCAACGCGACAATCTTGGCGTCCGAAAAGCCAGTATCAGATCTAATCCCAATTCCTACTACCCACAAGAGGTTGCTCCGTACACCATACGTGGCTCGGTGCGGGTGCAGATTACCCGATGGCCCAGGCCACAGAGTTGCCGGACGGTTGGATGTCCAATATCATCCTGACATATACCTTCTTGGCACTTGGAAACATTCCGGATGATTCCTACGCACACCACATTTTGATGTTTCGACGCAAATTTCTTCCCCAACTTCAGCAAAAGTTACAATTGCGGGTTCCATATCCAGTCTGAATCCTCCCGTTTCCGTGGTGTCTAGCCATGAAACACTGAGGGCGGAAAGGGTATC
The DNA here is from genome assembly GCA_014899045.1 of Fusarium palustre. Classification (NCBI taxonomy): domain Eukaryota; kingdom Fungi; phylum Ascomycota; class Sordariomycetes; order Hypocreales; family Nectriaceae; genus Fusarium; species Fusarium palustre. Next base: position 504,686 of record JAAVUH010000042.1, on the reverse strand, counting down.
GCCAGCATCAGGCAGAATGATGGTAAACAAATGAGCAATTGTCGCCCATCGGGACATCGCAAGAGTGACGTCGGCACATGTCCAGACTTCAACTGTACCGGACTCGCTAATGAGCCTCATTTCTTTCATCGATCTTCTAGAACAAACAAGGCACAGGCTGTTTTCAACTCACAAGCCACCTCCTCTCGACAAACGGTCTCGGATGTCGGATCTTTTATCCTATCTTCCACCACCTCTAGATTGCTTCGGCACGTAATCTTAGGTCATTGCTGGTAGAGCTAGTGACTGTTCTCGATTCTGACCTTCTGAGATGGCGCTATACGGGTCGAGGTATAGATAAGTCCTATAAAGACGGGCACCACTGGCGGTGGAAGGGACACAAATGACGATAAGCAACAGAAAATACCAATAATGCAAGTAAAAGTACCGAATCAGTGAGGAGGGGATCGCCCGACCCCAAATATATACAGCGCCGCAAAGTTTTGCCTACAAACCAGCATGTCCTCCGACTGATATATAGGAACTACTCATCCTTTACGCAATATGTGATTGGGGATCGAGTCAGCTATTTTTATACCCTTACCGGCGTTGCGTTTACGAAAAAGGTCTTCCTCGACACGGTTGACCCGTGGGGATTGACGGATCCCAACTTGTTCCACAAACGACACTACAGCCAGGAAAGAAAAACCATTAAAGCCAAATCCATACCACATCAACCAGGAGTTAACCCTCCTATACATAGCCGCCCAGATCCTGTTTTTCACTGGCAACTCCTTTATTGCTAATAAGGCTAAATACAGCCCTCACCCAGCTGCCTACATAGACCGGCGGCTCCCTCTTAAGCAGATACCGGTTCGCATGAAGGCAGTAAGGGGGCAGTCCTTATATAAAGACCTCAACGTGGCGATTGTCATAACCTTCTCTACTATCAGTCGACGTAACGGCAAGCACGACTTATTATCGCCTACCCCTCCCCAATCGCAGAAGCGGGCAGTATAGCTAGGTTACTGCTCATTAGGATACAAGCTTGCCAACAGCCACAATCAGCACGACAACACCCAGTTGACGCTTACCCCAGCAGACAAGGTCTAGAAACTCATTACTAAAGCCGTCTCTACACTCTCTAAAGAGCAGATCGACAAGCATCTATACTCAGCCATACAGGCGGGCTATAAGGGAGGCAACAGATAAGGCAAGACTAAGTGATAAGACAAAATAATAGAACTAAACTGACTATTACAAGCTTGAGAATGCAACTCTTGCCTCTAGCTGAACCTACAGGGCCTTGTGCTTTAAGACGGATGATGTTGCGGCGCTGCTGCATTGACCAGCCTCCGATTCCAATACCGAACCTATCTCCTTCCCCAGGATGGCAGCAATCTCATGGGGTAAATACAACGTGTTCCTCAACGGGTCTCACGACGCTGTACACCATCGCCACTCAGTTTTTGGCACGCCGACAGTTTTTATATCGTCTGCAGGATCGCTCGAAAGTCCTGGCATACGGTTTTGTGACTGCAACCGAGATATACCAAAAATTCCTATGCTGTAATGATCCGTCAGATTACCGATGATACAACCCGATATGCAAGACAAAAGCTTGCTTATTCCTGCGCTCCTTCATCAAGGCGGTATGCTTATGCCACTCCAGCGTGGCTGAGTAAGTTGAAGGACGATTCGCCCTGTCTCTTGTTTGAACCGTGTTCGGTCAATGTTATACGAACACAGAACAACACAAGACTTCTCCCTTACCAAGAAGCTCAACACGTCGTTCGCTCCCAACGTCCGGGAAATGAACGTAGCCATAGTGGTTGCTGATTCTCACTAGAGGGTGAGCGGCTTCCACAAGTGGTACGACCAGAACGTACGGGGCACCGTGGAGAATCCTCTATGAATCGACACGATTACCTTCGAAACGACCGGCAGAGAATCAGATATGATAAGACAGAGCACACTTGAGAGCTCATTCGGAAGATCAAGACCATGTGTCTCAGTGTTGTGATCGAATGGAAAGGGTCACAGTCGGCTCGAGTAATCGTTTCAAGGTTTCTTGGCTGTCATTTTGCCATTTTTCAGATCCCTGGATTGTGATTCTATTATAGTTTGGGCGGCGGGGCAGACTTTAATGCGGCAAAGACGTTTTCAACGCATCTCTCTCGTACTGTCACCAATTGCATGTCATGACAGGGTCGAAAAGCATTCGTGCCTGATTCAGAATGGATCGTGGCAGCAAGGAAAGGGGGGAGGCTTTCCTTGGCAAGGCGAAATTCTTCAACTGCATCAGCTCTGGCAATGAAGAGCATTACGAGTGGCTATACTTTCCTCGAGCGTGCAAATGCAACGAGTGAGAAGGCCCTGATGAAGAAACATACTATAAACCATGGAAGATGTTAAAAGGGTGCGGTATGGTGTGATGCAGACTGGCCAAATCTGCTTCCTGACCATGAAGATTGGGAAGAAATCCGCCAGAAGGCTGCAGTCCAACATTGGGTAGAGGACCAGGCGCTGGAGCTGGGGAAGATGATGAAAGAGATACCAAACAACCGTCTATCATACAATGGGGCATCTAATATAGATAGTAAAAAAAGCAATAAAAAGAAAACATCAACATCACCAGCCAAATCTTCACAGTGACAATCCATCATTAGTTACAAGGATCTATCCCCAAACCCGATGCATCGGCCACTGTAACCCTCCATCTCATCCCGTGCATCTCCACCAAATTCAGCTCCCCGTCCGCCTCGCCGCCCCGGCAGCCCGGCCCCCCGATATCGCCAATACCAACAGCAGATCACTTTACATATTCAGGGGTGGCTTAAACTATCGGTGAGCCCAAATGTCTTTGATCTCGCATCGTTTTTGTGCTTTTTTCTCCCTGTACACGTTTCTCACTTTGAGTTGAGTTGTACAGGGCTGACGGGGGACCAGCTTGGCTGCGTCCCGTGACGCAGACAGATACAGCCAGCAGGCGTTTGTGTTGGGGATATAGGGGGATGGATGTCTTATCTTAGTCTGATGTTTATACTTTATCCTCAACCCTACTTCCCTCTTTTTTATCAGTTTTCCTTTCTCTAATACAATTCCTACCTAATCTTGCCTTATTGACCACGTCAAGTTGACCATGTATTCTGACTCTTCATTGTCGAATGGAGATGGTTGTGAGGGATGTGCAAAGATATTGCTGAATGAGAAGCGATTATCTGGAGAGACGATTACCTCCGACTATGGTGAGCTCCCAAGTTTTCCATTACATCTCTTGAGATTATCCCAACCGTGGTGGTGTTTTCTCGCCGTGTCCTTTTCTCTTCATCACAACTACCTAGCTTGAGACGGCGATTGAGTTTGGATCGCCGAATCAGTGTAACGCCAAGCGATCACAAGGTCATTTCTACAGAACTCAGCGTCTCTCCTATTCTTACAGTCCAGTTCATCTCTACTCTGATATTCTGTATCTTTCCCCCGTCAGAAAATACAATGTTGAGTCTGACTTACAAATGCCCTTGAATAAGTCTCCGAAGGCTAGTGCCAGGTAGCTTCCCTTTTCATCCAATTGTGGCGCAGTCGCGCTATAAGGCTGGACCAAGCGGTGTTGTTACAACCAATGAGCAGACATACATGACAAAAGGCTGTGGCGTATCTCTCCATCATCAGCCAGTGATTGGAATACAATCGACTGAAAGAAGAATCACAATGCTCAGAATTTCAATTGCACAGACTCAATCAATATGGACCAACTTCCTCACCAAACTTTCCCATCTCAGTCTGTGTTCTGATGATACTACTCTGTACGAGGAACCAAAAGGGATGGACCCTGGACTAAGACCTGGCGCGATCGCGTCATAATGGACCCAAATTTGTGAGCGGTCTCGGCACTGAAGCTACCGCTCGTTGCCTCTACCCTTGTCTCAACTTCAACACCACGTTCTATTTTTTGCATCGCACTTGATCATAACATTTTATATGCCTTTTTCATTCAAGTGGACTTCTTGTTCGAGCAGACAATCCGCCGGTTGACCTTCTTTTCGATCAATACCACCGACAGGACCCCTGTTTCTGCCCCTCCCTTTCTATCAACATTATCTTGCACCTCCCATCTAACGACCAGCTCCCTCAGAATCCAACGATATGCCTTCACGGACGGTGTCACCGACAATGTCCCCCGGTCCAGCGTCTCCAATTCTTTCACCCCTCGAAGCAGCCGAAGACCCTGCCACGAGTCCCGACCTCGTACACTCACTATCCCACGCAAGCACCGTTCTCGCACTCGCCGTTAGTCCACAGCACGAAACCATCTACGCCGGTACACAAGATGGTGAGATAGTAGCATGGTCTCTCGACACGTTCAGACAATTTCGCCGTATCCAAGCGCACAAAAGAAGCATTCTGTCTCTTTCGTTGTCGCCCGATGCCTCGCTTCTGTTCTCGAGCGCTGGAGATCCTATCATCAACGTCTGGGACCCCAAGACCTTGACTCGACTGTACGAGATTTACGGTTCCTACGATGTCGGTGACATCTTCTGCACAGCGTATAGCCCTCAACACGAGACGCTGTATGTCGGTGCGCAAAACGCTACTATCCAATGGGTTGGCCTCAACGACGTTACTGCCCGCGTGTCCCCCGAATCCCAACAACATCCCGACCGCCGAAACCACCGTTTCTTCGACTCCAAAGCCGTTGGCGGCGGCGCGAGTACGCCCCGACGCAATGACGACCGATGGGGATTGATTCCCAAAGCCCATAATGTTCTTGAAATGCATGCTGGCTGCGTCAAGAACTTTGCGCACTACGGCTATGTATACTGCATGCTCGTGGCTAAGGGACCGACAGTCGATGTTGGTGCCGATGATGATGTTCTGATCTCTGGTGCGGGTGACGGTACAATCAAACTTTGGAGTCTGGGACATACGGTCGAGGACGATGAGGAGCTTGGCGGTGGTATACAAGAGATCATGACACTGGGCGCCGATGACGGCGAGTCTGTTCTGTCAATGGCGCTTGACAGCTCGTTCTTGTACGCCGGCAAGCTCGATGGCATCGTTGAGCTGTGGGATCTTGACACGGCGCAGCGATTGAGAGTTATCAAAGCGCACGACTGTGACATCATGTCAATCCAAATGGGTTGGGGATATCTGTGGACTGCCGCAACTAATGGTTGGGCTAGCGTGAGTGCACATTCATATTCGTCCTTGTTGTCTTGCTGACAATTTGCAGAAATACAGCACAACCCACTACGGAAAATACCAGCATGCCGCATCCGGCGCTGTTCCCCAGAAATATCAGTGTCTCCTTCGGTGGGAAGCTCACCAGGGCAAAGTACTTGCATCAGCTGTGACCAACTACAAGAACAAGCAGTACTTCATCACGGGCGCGAATGACGACAACATCTCTGTCTGGTCCATCGACACCGACAAGTGTGGCACCAAAGAAAAGGAAGTCTCGCAGGCGCCAGACAACCTCTTGCTATCGTCGCTACGGGATTTCGTATCATACAAGACTGTCTCTTCTCGGCCTGAGTTTGCAGAGGATTGTCGCAAGGGAGCTACATACCTTGGTGCGCTGTTCAAACGCCTAGGCGGAGATGTCGAGTTACTTAGTACCGAGAAACATCACAACCCAGTCGTCTACGCTCGGTTTTCTGCCAAGAAGGAGGCTGCCGAGACCCGCAAACGAATTCTCTTCTATGGTCATTATGATGTTGTCGCCGCTGATAGTCGCAAGGGGAAATGGGAGACAGATCCATTCACCATGCAGGGAACCAACGGCTACTTGTACGGTCGTGGAGTCAGCGACAACAAGGGTCCCATCATCGCTGCTTTATATGCAGTGACTGATCTGATGGAGAACCAGCAGTTGGAGAACGATGTCATCTTTTTGATTGAAGGTGAAGAAGAGTTTGGATCACTCGGCTTTGAAGAGGCTGTGAAGAAGAACAAGGAGCTTATCGGCGAGGTGGACTACATTCTTCTCGCCAACAGCTATTGGCTTGACGACGAAGTTCCATGCTTGACGTATGGTCTTCGTGGTGTTTTGCATACAACTGTCTGTGTTGATGCGCCTCGTCCAGATATCCACTCGGGTGTGGATGGTTCCTACATGATGAATGAGCCTCTCTCCGACCTGACACAGATCCTTGGCAAACTCAAGGGTCCTGGCAACAAGGTACAGATTCCTGGCTTCTACGATGGCATTCTCCCAGTTACACCAGAAGAAGACGCCCGTTACGACGATATTGCCAGGATTTTGATCCGCAGCAATCCCGAAAAGGGTCCAGAGGAGAGGCTGAAGCAATCGCTTATGGCGCGCTGGCGTGAACCCAATCTTACACTCCACAGATACAAGGTTTCGGGTCCTGATGGCAGTCTAGTCAGCAGTCACGCCAGCTCTCATATCAGTCTACGAGTTGTTCCAGGCCAGGAAGTGGACGTTGTGATTGAATCGCTCACGAAGTTTCTCGAGGAAGAATTTTCGCAGCTCGAGTCGCAGAACAAACTCACCATCAACGTGGACAATAGAGCGGAGCCATGGCTTGGTGATCCCACCAACGCCATCTTCCAAACCTTGGAAAAGGCCATCCTAGAAACTTGGGAGGACTGCTTTGAGACGTCTGCTTCATCTGGAGAAGCCACACCTGATGAGGCCCATGGCACGGACAAGTCTAAGGAGGAAGAGATCCTTTCTGTCAAGACCAAGATGGGTAAGCCGCGCAAACCGCTCTATATCCGCGAGGGTGGATCCATCCCTGCGATTCGCTTCCTCGAGAAGGAATTTGGAGCTCCAGCAGCTCATCTTCCTTGTGGGCAGTCTAGTGACTCTGCACATCTGGATAATGAGAGGTTATGTTTGTTGAATCTTTTGAAGGCGAGAGAGATTTTTGCCAAGGTGTTTGGACGGTTGTGAGGGGGTTGGTTGGGATACAGAGTTAACGGTTCATGATGATGTGAGATGTGGGATTTGTGTATTTAAATTTGGAGAATGATAATGAATTAATGATACCCTTAATCTGGTTGATATGCGTCTGTGCAGTATTGCGGTGTGGTTAGGCAAGATCCTGGTTGTGGTATGGAAGCCTCACTTGAGGACCAAATTTAGTGAGGCAACGATGTTCGCCGGAGAATTAATTGTGCAAGCGGTCCTGCCAAGACTTTTTCGTCTTGTAGGGCTGTAATGATTACTTGCTTAAATCGAATCAGTACTCGCCACAAGTTGTATTAAATCGAGTATGTTCCTGCAAGGTAGAATGGTTATTTGCATCTCAACATGTCGTCTTGATCTCATCTTACCCTACAATGTGCCCAGCCACATGCGAAATCCACCTAAAATTAGCACTCTTAGATCCAATCAGCTTCTTCTGAGATCGATTTGATTTTGTGCTGCGCCATTATGCATGGCTACTACTTACTTACGTATGGGGCGGTCGATCCTGATGGGACTCACTCCACTTTGCTACATTCTGGAGTCCTCTCTCAGCCTCTCTATGACTTTTAAGGACTGGTGCTGACAGAAGGATCATCCAAGTAATTAAATTAGGTCCATGGGCCTTTTCCTTTTTCTTGCTGGTGACACGCCGTAACACGCAGTGCGATTACTGCTATTCCGTCATGATCGCTGTACTGTAGCCACTAATAATTCATCTAATCCCCCCCCGAAAGTTGTTTCTTGCTTTTCTCCTCCCTCTCTCTTTTTTTTGCTTCTTGTTTCTTCTCTTTTCAGATACGCCGCATCACCAACAACAGGTCGCTACCTAATAATCAACCAATATCACTCGCTTTTCCCCCAGTCATTCGCTTTTGTAAAGAGGTGGTCAATTTTTGGTCGATTTTTTGACGGTTATTTGCATGGTTGACCTTTCACCGATTGATTCGTCTGGTTTCGTGGCTGGATAGCTGAAACAGGATTTACCGACCGATACAACTGTTTGCTTGTCTGGTCCCGTCAGCAAAGGGGCCGATTCCCAATCATAACAACAACAACAACCTTTGCACTAAGAAGCTTTTTACTCTTTTTCATCATCGTAAACGACCAATCGAATTAAACGTTTCTTTCATCATGGCGTCGCGCTGGTTCACATTGGCGCTCCTCCTCACGCCCTCACTGGCTCTCAAGAACGATTTCAGCTTCTACCCGACCGGCGCACAAAAATGCCTTGAGAAGAACGCCGATGACGCCTCATGCACAGGTTCTGACGCCAAGGAGCTCAATTACTGCTTGTGTGGTTTGGGTAATTACAATAATGATTTCATCCTTGGCTCCGCGCGCTGCATCGGACAGGAGTCGCCCAACGACGTTGACGAGACGTACGACATGATGAATGAGGCCTGCAACAACTCCAACACGCCAATGAAGACGTCGAAAGAGGACTTTCAACAGGCTGCGCATGATGGGGAAACGACTACGACCGCCGCGGCAACGAGCGCGAGCGCGACAGCTTCAGCGACAGATACTGCTTCTACCACGACTGGCACGGCGGCTTCCTCGACGACGACGGCAGCTTCAGATACAGATGCAGATGCAGACACGGGACTGTCAACAGGCGCGACGATCGGTGTGGGCGTTGGTGCTGCAGCAGGAGGTGCAGCCGTCGTTGGTTTAGTTATCTGGCTGTGGCTATCCCGTCGCAAGAAGAACGCCGAAGAATCACACCCGATGCTCCCCAACTACGAATCCCACAACAACTCACCCTACCCACCCGTAGAGCCCAAAGCCGCGTGGGGTACTACACCCGCATCAGGATGGCAGACACCCGACCCGAACGCATCAGGATACTACGCGCAACAAAAGCAGCACGCGGGTCCCGTGGAACTACCGCCTGACAACCTCGTAGCTGCCCCGGCGCCTGTATTCGAGATGGATGGCACTTCGTCGGGAGCTGTCGAGATGCCTGGATCAACGCCTGTTGATCTCCATCACCGTGGTAGTGATGAGCTCAGCAGAGCGGGATTGGGCTCTTCGGCTGGAGACACTGCCATGGTTTCGCCGCAGACACAGCCTGGGACACCGTACCGACCACATCGAGAGATGAACTAGTAAAACGGGGGAGGATTTAATGATAGAATAGGCTGGATTGGATAACCAGCTTGAGGTAATAGCCTCGGAGTTTTGGGATGAGTGTATACATATCTGTTGTACATGATCATCGGATGGCATTTAGCGTACATATTTCAATTTCTTTCAATTTTGCTTCTTTCGATGATTGTTCGCTGGGCTTATGACGAGGGTATCCACGCGTGGTGCTCTTGTCCTGCGTCGTCCCTCTTTTATACTTCATCACTTCTCTCCTTCATCTTGCCGCACAAGTGTCCCAATTCATCAACCCAAATCTGGCTCATGCAGAGTCATACTTCCACAACAGCACAACTTTGCCATCCGACAACGGGTTGTAACATGCGATGCGAGAATGATCCCCGTGATATCGGCTCCTGATTGGTTCCAACTCCTCCTATGAGCATCTATATCTTAAGGTGGGTGGCTGAGCACCGTAGAACTTGAGACGATTTTCTGACAACTTGGCAAGTGTATATTCTTTCCCTTGCACATAACCCATCGATTTTGGATCAACCATGGCGCTTTGCGATCCGTGCTATGATCTGATCCGCGTCCATGAGCATGGCCGTAGTGTCCAAGATCTCAGTGCATTTGCATTTCGTCACTGGCTCACAACCAGGGATGACAAAGACTCTACTCCGAAGACCCTACCCCAACTCCCTGGACTCGTACATCCAAACTGGAAGTCATTCTGCAACTCTCTCGACAGGTATTGCCCGATCTGTTGGGTTGTCTGGCGCCACGTCAGGGACTCACCTACGGCTTCTTACCAAGATCAGTCCCACGAGGGATTCTTTCTGTGGTTCCACGACTGTTATAATAGATCTAATGGCTTTGGTGTTTTGGAAGTAAAATCTTCTTTGGACATCAAAGGCTCTGACACTATTGTCATGACGTTCCAAAGAACGACAAAGCAGGGATTCGAGGGTGATTTTTCACCGGAATATTTCGAGAGAGAGACTGACCTTCTAGTATAGATAAAGTGGCTGAGACTTCTCTAGAAGAGCATACGGGTTCTGAAACAACACTGGACACTGTAAGAGGATGGCTTTCTAAATGCGACTGAGGCCATTCTAGAAGCTATGCATGTGTTGCAAAAATACGTGCTTTGAATAACCACACCATACCAACCAGACTTATCGATGTCCATGGCCATGACTCCCAGACTTGGTCTCTGATTGAAACTAAGGACGATCAGGCCTTCTCAAAATATGTAGCATTGTCGCATCGCTGGACGGAAGACACGCCTCGGCTGCTGAGGGATAACTACATCGCGTTTCAAACAGGCCAACAAGACACGATCGTAACGCGCAACTACCAGGACGTTTTCGTTCTCTGCCGCAGATTAGATATACGGTACGTTTGGATTGATTCACTCTGTATCTTCCAAGACTCTGCGGATGACTTTCTTCGAGAAGCGGCGACTATGACAGAGGTCTATGCCAATGCCTTTTGCACATTCAGTATTTGTTGGGACTGCCCCCGAGGTTTTCTTCGCCCCCGGGACACTCGTACGTTTACCCGGAATGGCCGTTTTGTCGGAGGCTTGCTCAGCGATTCAGATCGCCATGTGTTTGTGCAAGATCGTAGAGAATTGCACTTGGCGGTTGGCCAAGCGCCGGTCAATCAGCGAGGATGGGTACTCCAAGAGCAATTTCTGTCGCCGAGAGTTCTATACTTGGGAAATGATCAATTTTACTGGGAGTGTTATGACGGACAGTTGTGCGAGACTGAGCCGGACTCTTGGTCACCACACACGGATGATTACAGGAGAGAGATCGCCTTGGTCAATGAGCGCAACAAACACCACACGTGGCAAAAACTTGTGGTCAAGTTCATGGGGTTGGATCTGTCGTTTGAAAGAGATCGATTGCTTGCTATATCAGGCATTGCAAGGTTTCTGTTTAGTCCAGTAGAGAGGAGTCTACCTGAAGGAAGTTATCCTGGCTCTAATTCCAAAATTGAGCGGAATCATGGACAAGCTATTGAGTACTGTTCAGGTTTATGGACGGCTAATTGGATCGAGGACCTTCTTTGGTATCCGGCCCTCGGGGGTTCGACGCCATGGAAGCATATATCCACTGTATACCAAACGCTAAAGCCTGAGTCGTTCAAACGAAGTCCAGATGATGTCGTCCCCTCATGGTCATGGGCAGCCTGTCCAGGACCTATCCGATGGGCTCTGCATCAACAGAACAACACACAGATCGGAGATTTTCCGACGTTCAATGGAGGGCCTCTGTCGTGTCTGCGCAGGAGTCACTTCGAGCCCTTGGGAAGCGATGTTTACGGTCTTCCTAAATCGGCGTCACTGGATGTATCGTGTCTCCTCATCCAAGCCGATTATATAGGGCTTGGCAGTTCCGAAGACGTGCACAAAAAGGGCAATAAATATGCTGGTCAAACACCGCATACGTATTTCCACTGGTACACGGATGGCTTTCTTCTTCCACTACCATACCCTCGACTTCATTGCGACGAACGATCTGTCGTCATTATTCCTGTCGAATCATGTGATAGTTTCACAGCAAAGTGTTTTGTAATGCCGCTCCTTGAAATGATGAGTTACAACCAGGCAAAGATTGTGGGTTTGGTCGTGCAAGAGAGGCTACAGGCTAATGGTAAAGCGAGAGAGTTTGTGCGCATCGGAAGCTTTACGAAGTATCACATGGCCGAAGACAAAATTTCGGATCGCTCAGGCATGGCGGTCATTAACGCTTTGCTAAGAAACGTTCCCGCCGACGGTGACAAGTTTGAGCAGCAGTTACGTGAGTGTGCGCAAAGGTGGAAAGAAGAGGAGAGTCTTGGTAGGGAATTGGAAGACAGTGTCACGGTCAAGGCGGAGTGGGTGAATATTCGGCTCGTTTGAGGGAGAACGAACATACAAGATGACTCTAGTCTCAAGTACGAATACATCTGTTTGGTCAGACAAGCCCTTTAAGGTGTCGCTTGCAAGGGATCAGCGACCGTATCTAAGTCCAAAAGCCTCGTATGAATAAATCTAGTTTAACCCAAGGATAAAAATAGACATTACAAGAACGCGCGTGTTTCTGAAAGCCAAAGACAGCAACAAACTCAAAGACAATTGCCGTACTCTGTGTTGTCTTGCAGGATGTGGCTTGTGGCTAAATGTGGCTAGTGTATGTTCGACGGGCCTCGGTCGGTCCCCGCGGATTTGCTCATGGAACACCTTGTGAATGTATATATTCTCCTCATTGAGCTTCAATTACCTTAACTACACATTTCTTCAAGGGTTACTCGTCCCGGCTCAATCATCAAATAATTGCGGAATATCTTGACCCTGAGCAAAATGGCCGAGAAAAAGACTTACGTCCTCATTACAGGGTAAGAAGACCCAATTGCAGAAAAACTGTTGAGTGGACAAAAACTGATGAGTGTAGATGCTCGCCAGGAGGCATTGGACATTCCCTCGCCAAGGAGTTTAACCGCCAAGGTCAGTCTTTTACTATAATGTGTGAAAAATAAGTAGCATAACTGATGAATAAAGGCTGCCATGTCATTGCGACGGTGCGAAACACCGACATGATCAAAGACCTTGAGGGCCCTGGCATGAGCTGCTTCCCTCTCGAGGTCACAGATCCCAAGAGCATCGAAGCGTGCAAAGAAAAGGTTGCCGAGTTGACTGGAGGTCGTCTTGATATCCTTGTCAACAATGCGTATGTCTCATTGCCCGCCAATTGATCTCCCAGCTAAACCTTGCAGTGGTCGAACTCATACCATCCCCGCTCTGGACATGGACCTTGACGATGTGCGCGCCACATACGAAGTCAATGTCTTTGGCCCCATGTCCATGGTTCAGATCTTTGCGCCTCTGCTCATTGAAGCACGGGGTCTCATCATCAACATATCCAGCACATCAACCCTGGTCCCTTACATCTTTGGCGCCATCTACTCCTCCTCCAAGGGCGCCATCAATGTCTGGTCTCGCGCGCTTCGACTCGAGCTGAAGCCCTTCAACGTGCGTGTCATGAACGCCGTCACTGGCACCGTGCGCTCCAACATTGCCAGCCGCACCCACAGGTCTCTCCCGCAGAACTCGATGTACAAGCCCATCGAGGACTTTTTCCAGCAGCGCTTGACGTTTAGCCAGCGCACGGCGACTATGCCAACCGAGACATATGCTAAGAAGCTCGTCACGGCAGCTCTGAAGGGCGAGGGCTACTTGGGTGGCTTGATTGGAGGAACTCCGGATTGGTTCTATGCTGGTGGCATGGCTACCAAAGTGTGGATTCTGAGCTGCTTGCCTAGATGGGTGAGTGAGTCTGTCATTGGCATTTTCTTCAACATTGGGAGCTTGTCCAAGAGGATCCAGGATGCGCGCCAGAAGTTGAGCTAGGCTCTTGGTGTTTGGATCAGGAATTGACTGGCGATTTTGGCTGGTAAGAACATAAGGGACGAAATTGGTAGGTTAGTTTTCCTAAGATATTTGTTTCGGTACCCCAAAACTTGGATTCCAATGTTCTGTGATTACTAGGTTGGGTCATTCGTTCACTAGTTGCATGTCGAGTCGGGTTCAATTGACTTGTGTTCAATGTAAAACAAGCAAACTTTGCATCGTGCTACTCTATGTCTAATTTAATCCGTAATCATTGTCAAATATCTGCGAAGAATGTCACCATTTTCGCGTCTCAAAACCATCAAGCTTTACTTCTTCACCATTTTCATCAATAATGGACAGTCTAAGCCCACTTTCCAAGAAGACTCATCAAGACCATACCGCATATCAGACCAAGCATAGCCAGGGTAGTGGTCAAAGGACCAGCATCGGTAAGCTCACCACCCAGCATCCAATCCTGCGCCCACATCTCTACAAGACCGACCCAGACGAGAATACCAGCGGAGAAAGCATCCAGCGTACCGATGGCGATGAGTGTAGCGGGATCGTTGCCGTTGAAGACGTTCAGAACACCGATGCCGATGGCCATACCGATAGGTGTGACGATGGCGAAGCCAGAGGCGAGAACGAGCTTCTTCCAGAGAGGGACGGTGGATGTTCCTGTTCGTTCGACCATGGGTGTTGGCGAGTGCGAGTGTGAGTGACTGTGGCCTGTAGCGAGAGGCATCTGACCGTAGCCCAGAGAGGCGATTCTTGTGCCCAGCGCAATACCTTCGAACATCTGGTGGAAGATGATGACGATGGATAGGGTAATGAAGAAGGAGTCGCCAGCCACCACGAGAGTGATACCAATGACTAGCATAGTTGGTTAGTCTAGAAGCAATGAATGGATTATAAAGAACTTACGGAGAGAGTGGAAGATGATACCAGCCTCCATGATACTGATGTTGGTCATCTCAGCCTTCTCAATAGCCTTGGGAGAGAGGGTCATGGAGTCAGTTTCGGATTTCTTGCTCGCCTGCCATCTCATAGCGCGATGGACGAGGAATTCGATCAAGAACGAGATGAAGAGACCGGCCATGACGATCGCAGCTGTGGTAGCTTCGTATAGGAGCTCGCCGAGACATTCGTTACCGAACATCATTGATGCGTGGGTGAACAACTGGGTCTTGTTAGTCATTGTTTTCCGCAAAGGTGAAGGAGTCATACGTGAACAAAGGCAGTAGAGATAATAACTCCAGTACCAAATTGCTTGAGGATGGTGAGGACGATGTTGTTCTTAACGGGCGAGAAGCGCGACAGCAGGATGGGACCGAATACACCGACGGCTGAAGCGACGAGGACGACGAAAAGCATGCCGATTCGGATGCCGATCTTGTAGTCTCTGTCGGTACGGGTGCATGATCGTTCACCTTCGGAGCCGTGGCTACCACCGACACAGTGTCTATAGAGGGTTAGTGATGCGACGGTTGAAGAGAAGGGGGAGAGACGAACTCTACACCAGCGTGGAAATGGCAGTGCTCCTCATCGGGGTCTGCTTCGCCAGACTCGACGTCCTCAGCGGCTAGGATGGGCGCTTCACCATCGTCGGACATGCAGTATCTAAACAGTTAGCTTGGATCATTGGCTTGGTGGTGAGTACATACGTTTCTTCACCATGGCTGTGGCAGCTAGTGAGTTGAGCGGGATACTCCTCGGTGTTGGTGATGGTGGTCTGGACGTAGTACTCTGAAGAGCTAGGACCCATGCAATACCTGTATCTAGTATTAACTTCTGGATGCTTTGCAAGTTCAACGGCACTGGCTTACAGAGACGTCTCGTGCATGTGGCAGTCGGTCACGGCAGTGATCTTGTCGGCTTGCGCAGTGCCAGTCTCCTTGGCAGCTGTTTGAGTTGGGCTGGCGTTCTCGCCGAGGACCTGGACTTCTCCGCCGCTGGGGTTCATACAGTATCTAGAAGAAGTCAGTAATTGTGATACTGGTGGAAAAGTGACGGATGTCATACGTGTCTGAACCGTGGTTGTGACAGTCGGTATACGAAGATGGAGCATCTTGAGTAGCTGTGGCCTCGGTGTCTGCGACAATCTGATACTCGTCGGAACCAGCCATACAGAACCTGTTCCCGTCAATAAATTGTATCAGGTTGGCTTGGAAGTAGACTATCTTACTGGGTAGCTCCATGCATATGACAACCAGTCAGAGACTCAAAGTCCATCTCGGTCTTTGTCGCCTGTCTCTTGACAGCAGCCCCGGGGGCAGTGGCTGAGACAGCTACGACGAAGAGGAGAGCACCAGCGAGGGCAGTAGCCTTGCGGCTCTGGAAGAAGTTCTTGACGCGAGCCATGGTTGGTGTTGATGTTGGCGATGGCATACAGTGCTTGACTGACCAAGTAGGAAGCTCGGAAGGGATGACGGGGAATTATGTAGTGGTTCTGATGCTTGCGAACTCGACCCCCATGCCTGAATAAAGTGATGTATATCCGTGTGGGGGGGCAAATAAGTACTAAGTAATAGAAAAAATAGATCGGCCGAGAGTGCAAGTGAACATCAAGGTCCTCGTTTGTCAGTGTAACTCTTGTTGGGTTGCTTGGCAGTCTTGTGAACCGTGGGGCCAGTTGACCTGGATAGGTCTTGCCTGAACGCAAAGAGTCCAATACAGGCAGCAGAAAGTGAAGAATCTGCATAGCATGACTACTTCAAGACATCTACACCGAGCGGCAACTCTGATCGGCCAACCCAGGTGGCTAGGCTAAGACGGTTGGTCTGGAGGATGAGCTGCATCCAAGACGAGATCCGATTCGACACTAGCAAAAACGAACCAAAGTAAGCTTGTAAACAAGGTTGGAACTTCTTGCTCTTCTCGCTTCCAGGTAGCCAGGCCAGGCTGCTCAACGACCCTTGTTCCTCTGGCATGACTGCTCTCCACTTTGGCTGATGAGTCTTGGTGGTTGAGAACCTTGATGGACAGAAAACGATGCCACCCACGACCCGCATCGAGTGAGAGATTTTCCATGCGCTTTATTTCGGACTTGTTCTACTGGCTAGAAATACTCTTAGGTAAATATGCCAGTGGCGAGTAGCGTTGATGCAGGACCCCGGGACAAAACAAGGTTATGTTTATGGATAATTTGAGTGCGAGGGTGTCGTCCATGGTGGAGTGTCGTCGGAATCCAACGTTCGCTTGTGCACCACGGATACGGGTAAACGAATCGTGGAATCATGTTTCAATGAGGCTCAGCTGTCAGCGGCCACCGAAATGAGTCTTTTTACAGTAGAACGTCATGTCATGTGTTACTCTATCCATAGGTATAGTAGTTACGGGAACACTAAGACGCACAACATCTTAGTTTCCCGATGTAGGTAAACAAATACACAACAACGTTCCATGATATGTCAAATAAAGTCGTAATTAACGATCATCTATCTAAAGTTGATCTGATCCGTCAGAGAAAAAAAAAAAAAAAAGAGTTGCGCATCAAATCATGTCTTTTCTATCCTCCACTGCGTTACATCCAGGAAGTCGACACAAGGGACTATCCCAGACTCTCCAATTTTAGGCCAAAACCATCTTACAAAGCAAGAACAGCAGCGGCGACAAGTCCGGCGAAAGGAACCATCTGCATGCCAGCAGCGTTGTCGGTGACAGCGGCAGCGTCACTCTCAGTAGCAGAGGCAGAAGCAGAAGCAGAGTCAGAGCCAGTGGCTGCAGCAGTAGCAGGACCGTCGCAGTGCCCTGAAATATGAGTTAGTAAAAGATCAGAGAGGATAGTTGGGTGGGAATAACGTACAGTGGTCGCCATGAGGCTCACAGCCGATTGACTCGGTGGGAGAGGGAGCAAGAGACTCGGTGGCACCAGCAGAGTGAGTGTGGTCCTCATGGTCGTGATCATGGGTAGCCTCAGCATCGGTAGCAGTCTTGGCAGCCTCGCAGTGCCAGTGGTCACCATGGGGCTCGCAGCCGGTAGACTCAGTAGGAGAGGGAGCTAGGGACTCGGTGGCACCAGCAGAGTGGTCGTGGTCCTCGTCCTCATGGTCGTGGGTAGCCTCAGCATCAGAAGCAGTCTTGGCAGCCTCGCAGTGCCAGTGGTCGCCGTGAGGTTCGCAACCAGTAGACTCGGTGGGAGAGGGAGCCAGAGACTCAGAGGTAGCCTTGGCCTCGGTGGCAAGAGTAGACCTGGCACCCTCGCAGTGCCAGTGGTCGCCGTGAGGCTCACATCCGACAGACTCGGTAGGAGAGGGAGCGAGAGTCTCCTGGGCAAAGACGGCGGGGAAGAGGCCGAGAAGGGCGACAGCGAAAGTGGTGGTCTTCATCTTGGATGGTGGTGTTTGTGCAAAAACGAGTGTTTGACAAGTGACTTGATCGAGGTGAGGAGGACGAAGATGAAGATGAGGGAAAAGGAAAATGCAAGGGAGTGGAATTTATAAACAATTGCTACTGCGTGGCGCGTTGCTGAATGTCTGCCAAGTAAAAGAATATGTCAAGTACTTGCTTGCCACTGCTGGGTAGTTGAAGACTGTGAAGACTGCCTACATACTAACCTAGTCAAGCCGGCCGGACAGGGATTAGGGGCACAGGTACGGATATTATGTACTAGGGAGGGACGTGAATTAACCTTGAATGCTAGCTTACCAACATGGGAGTTATGCATAAGAAATGGTTGACATGTTGTGTGTCCGTGAGCAGGTATTGATTGATGGATTGGTGTTGGTGACAGCTGAACACGAGATGGATAGTAGGGAAAGGTATTGGTTGGACAGAGTATTGTTATCTGTTGTTTTTACGAGATTAATTTACTTTTACCAATAAATTAAACAAAAACCATTGTGATGTGATTATTACTGTGATATACTCACTGTCCGAAATAGTCGATTCGTCTGTTGACCGTCTTGTCTTGTTCTTTTGTCGATTGGTGCTAATCCTTGGTTCTTTCTTGGCATAGTCCATCAAGGTCCTCACCTTAAAAACTGGATCTCTCTAGCTCTCTCCCCCCCTGAGGCTCCACCCACTACCGAATCCCATCAGCCCTTGTAGGCTGGCTTCGTACCTACAACCTCCTACAACCTCCTACTAACTACTCCGTACCTAGGTAACCTAGGCTTACTGACTTTTTATCCACAGCGTTTCCACCCGGAGCACGAAACAAAACAGGAAGCTTTAATCCGTCAAATACAAAATAAAAAAGTTCCTTTGCTAGTATTCCGTAGTTGGTTATTAATTACGGTATATCCAGTTTTTGGACCCGATAGACCAGCCAGCATTACTATTGGCCAGGACACGACAAGACAAGACAGACAGACAGACAGACGACACGGCTACCATTCACAATTTGTCCGTCTTACCCATTCCCCGACATCCCATCCCATCCTCTCAGCTGAGTCTCGCTCAGGTCAAGGCAGACCAAACTAAAGTCAAGTCACTACCAACCATGAGATCACACTTCATCGCCCTCGCAGGGCTTATCTTCGCACCTTTATGGGCAACTGCAGACCAGAACATCAAGGTTGATGACGTTGCAAACCCTGACTTTGCCTCTATCCCCAACCTGGTTTGTCTCTCAATCCTTCTTATCCTCAGTATTTTCATGCTGCGAAGGACTATGATAGCCGCAAAACATCAACTAACCCCAAGACCCTCGCAGTCTGGCTCCCTAAATGAAGCCCTTGTCTCTCTGGACCAAATCGCTGGTGCACCAAACACACCTCGCCATGTCGACGCCTACAAGAAATTGACAAGGGCCATGGCCAGTGGATGGGGAAATTGGAACGCCCATCATCCCAGACATCGACTTTTGGATGCCTTATATGGATACAGCAGGTACTATGAACGCCAAAAGGCTGAGCTTGATCGACTGGAAGGACTCTACAAACACGTCTCAAAAGCTCAAAAGTCTGTGAGTTGGCTCTCTCACCCCCTGGCAGCATTAAATACTAAACCTGGGCATAGTTACTGGAGCACTCAATCCAATATTCCAAAAAGTTCACCCGCATTGACAATCTTCTCAAGAAGAACCAAGAACTCTGCGACAGCATCGTCCAACATGCCATGAACTTTTACGGCATTGGACATGATGAGCTCGACAAGCACATCAAAGGCCTTGAAGCATCCGGGAGACTTGCCGACAAAATCTCGGTTTCTCAATCCTTGAAGCATTATGTTCGTGACTGGACCGAGACAGGCGATGCTGAGAGGAAAGCAACGTTTTCATGTTTGACGACAACGCTAGAGAGCTTTTTCCCCGAAAGGGAAGGGGATAAGCCTGTGAAAGTGCTTATTCCTGGTGCCGGGCTAGGAAGGCTGGGTCATGATATAGCAAGACTTGGAGGTAAGTCAAGCATCTCATGACCCCGACTGGTTTTTTCTTGCTGACTATTCAAAGGTTTCGATGTGACCATTAACGAATGGTCCATGTACATGAACGTAGCATATCGCTTCCTTGAAGCCAACCGTGCTCAAAACTCACACTCACTCCATCCCTTTGTCGACAACTGGTCTCACCACGCCACAGAATCAAACATGGTTCGCCCTCTCGCCTTCCCCGACGTATCCCTCAACTCCACCTCCGTAGTCATGATCGAAGGCGACTTCACAACCGCATTTCCCACACCGGGCGAGTACGATGTTGTGGTCACGTATTTTTTCATCGACACGGCACGCAACCTGATGAGTTATCTCGACACGATCAAAAAGGTGTTGAAACCAGGCGGTCACTGGATTAATCTGGGACCTTTACTTTACGGTACAGGACCATTCGTCCAGTTAAGTTTGGAGGAGATCTTGGTAGTCAGTGAAGGTTTGGGCTTTGAGTTCCTTGAAACAGACGAGACCTGTGGAGAAAAGACGTTTGAGGGAAGAACAGTGAGGTCGATGGAGGCGGCGTATGGATTTGACGACAGAGCTTTGACAAAGAGTGCGTATAATGCGCAATTTTGGGTGGCCAAGAGGTCCATGAAGCCTTAGATAAAAACAAACATGGTTGCTGACCAATTAAAAATGAATAAAGAATTATGAAGGACTGGTACATAAAATTGTTCACGGCTCCATGTAGTTAGACATAGACTTTTAATTACAGACATCGATTGTTTGAACTTTCTATCTACTTTTCAGGGTCGAATTGTCGATCTATCAGTTCGACCATCGTGATGTCACATTGAATGTCTATAATAAAAGGATAACTATTCAAGTTACCGAATCAACGGCTCAATGATAGGTATGAAACAAAAATATTATCGGAAACCCCAAAACCGGATATCTTGGCAATGGCATTTCGCACATCTCCCCGCACTGGCGGAACTTTTCCGATGCAGTATTTGGTCAAGTCCTTATCCGAAACTGAGGGGCGAGTCGCTTTTCCGTCTCGCGATCCAACGACGATGATCAAAGTGGAGTCCAGGATATCCGTCAATAGTAAAGATATATATCTCCTCAACTACAAATCGCAACTATGCTTTCCTCCTGTGAAGATTATGACAAATTATTTACCAAAATGACTATTAGACACGATTCAAATGCCGTCGAGGCGTCAAAGCCTGCTTTTCAGCAGCCTTCTCAGGCCAAGATGTTCACACTGGATGAGATGATCAGACGACGCGCTGCAGAGCTGGGGGATGCAATCTTGTTCGGAGCTCCAGAAACAGGCGTTGATGATTTCAGGGAACATAGCGCTATCGATTTGGATAGATATGCTGATGCAGCCGTTGCCAAGTTCCAGAGCATGGGTCTCAAGCCTGTGGTAAGCACTATTTCTAACATCAAAGAGACCATGTACTTACATATCAGGATCCAACACTTGCCAAAGCACCCGTGGTTGGAATGCTTGGTCAATCAGGTATTCACACCGTTGTTCAGATTGTCGCATTGAACCGTCTGGGATACTCAGCGTTTCTCATTTCAACGCGTCTTGCTTGTCCTGCCATCACCCAGCTTCTTGACCTGGCAAGTTGCAATGTCATTCTCACAACGCCACACTTCCATCCCGTTCTCGAGCAAGTCCAAGAATACCGTCAACTAGAGATATTGTCAATGTTGCAAAATGCAGACTTGTACAGGCAGGACGCACCACGCTTTGTGCGAGATTACAACCCCGAAGCCGAGTCGCGAAAAGTGGCCGTCATTATCCATTCTTCTGGCTCAACCGGCCTCCCCAAGCCAATCTACCTTACCAACGCAAGTTGCATTGGAGCTTTTGCAGTTCACATGAATATGCGTGGATTTCTTACATCGCCTTTCTTCCACAGTCACGGTTTCTACGAGGTGTTTAGGTCGATTTACTCTGGCAAGCCGATTTACCTCACAAACTATGGCCTTCCCATTACAAGGGAGTCTGTTATTGCGCAGCTCAAGGCTACTAAGCCCGAGATCTTCCACTGTGTTCCTTATGTTATCAAGCTCCTTGCTGAGAGCGATGAGGGAATAGGAATATTGGCGGATATGAAAGTTGTTCTTTACGCAGGAAGTGGATGTCCGGACGATCTTGGAGATCGACTTGTTGAAGCGGGCGTTAACCTTTGTGGCAACTATGGAGCGTGAGTTAATCGGAATTTTGAAAGTTGCTCTTACTAACAGGTTGTAGGACTGAAACAGGTAGACTTGCTACTTCGCAACGTCCAGAAGGTGACAAGGCTTGGAATTATATCCGTGTTCTTCCTCCAGCAGAGCCATACACCGTCTTCGACGAAGTTGCCCCTGGTCTGTTTGAGTGTGTAGCCCTTGACGGTCTTCCATCAAAGAGTACCACCAACTCAGACAATCCACCAGGATCATTCCGGACACGCGATCTCTTCACACAACACCCCACAAGGCCAACACTATGGAAATTCGCTTGCCGTCTAGACGATCGCTTCACTCTTATCAACGGTGAAAAGGTCCTCCCAATCCCCATTGAGGGACGAATTCGCCAAGAAGAAATTGTCAAGGAAGCCATTGTGTTTGGAGATGGGAGAACATATCCTGGTATTTTGATCGTCAAGGCTGATCGTGTAGCTGACATGCCAGATGATGAGTACCTTGACGCCATCTGGCCTTCAGTTGAAGACGCCAACTCGCGAGCAGAGTCTTTCTCAAGAATTCCCAAGGAACTAGTCGTCATTGTACCCGCCGACGTGTCGTATCCTCGAACTGATAAGGGTACTTTCATCCGAGTTCCCACGTACCGCCAGTTTGAAAAGGAAATCGAGGCTGCGTACAGTCGATACGAAGGCCAGGACGATCAAAGTGGCTCATTGACCCTCGAGGGTAAAGAGCTGGAAGACTTTCTTCTCGAACAACTCAAGGCCAAATGTGGCGTAAAACTTGAATCCCCAGAAGCAGATTTCTTCGCTTCAGGTGTTGATAGTCTGCAGGGCATCCAGATGTGGAGTCTCATCAAGCGCGAAATTGACTTGGGCGGAAACCAATCCGAACTCGGACAGAACGTTCTTTATGAAACAGGGAACGTCAAGCTACTTGCTCGTCAACTCGAGAGAATCAGAAGTGGCGCTGGTGACGAGACGCAAGACCAGTTGAAGATTATGCAGAATCTGATTGAGAAGTATTCTTCTTTCAGAACTCACGTCGCTGGATCTGTGCCTCAGCCTGAGAAGGAGCTAGTGGTAAGTTGAAACACATTGTTAGCACATGTATAAAGCTAATTAATTCAGTTACTCACCGGTGTCACTGGTGCATTGGGTGCTCATGTTCTTGCCCAGCTAACAGCTCAACCACACGTTGGAGCTGTATGGGCGTTGATCAGGGCACCTAGTGACCACGCAGCCACTGAAAGATTGGACAAGTCTCTCGAAACTCGTGGGCTGTCTCTGGACGATGAGCAGCGTGGCAAAGTACTCGCTCTACCTTGCGATCTTAGTCGTCCAGATCTTGGCTTGAGCGAATCTAATCTGTCCGAACTGCAAAATAAGCTCACCACCATAATTCATAGTGCATGGGCAGTGAATTTTAACATTTCAGTACAGAGCTTCGAAGACCAACACATCAAGGCCGTTCATAACCTTATACAGCTAAGTCTATCTGTCAAAACACCACAGCCTGCTCGTTTCTTCTTCTGCTCTTCTGTCTCGGCGGCCGGGGGAACACCGAGACCAGGCCAGGTTCTGGAGACATTAGTTCCATCGCCAGCTCATGCACAACATACTGGGTATGGAAGATCAAAGTACGTTGGTGAACATATAACAGGCAACGCATGTAAGGCTGGAGCTGTGGCCAGGGTGTTGAGGCTGGGACAGCTGGTGGGCGACACAAAGGTTGGGGAGTGGAACACTACCGAGGGTATCCCTTTGATGATCCAGACTGCTGTCACGCTTGGTGCTCTACCAGCGCTGAATGAGGTGAGCATCACAATGATTACAATGAAGTGGCCATTACTAACACACGTTTAGGAAATGACTTGGTTGCCAGTCGACCTTGCAGCGTCGACAATCCTCGACTTGTCCAACCTAACCTCTACTCCAACCACAAACCGTTCCTCCAACCCAGATTTAGTCTACCATATCCTCAACCCTACCCGGTTCCACTGGACGAACCAAATGCTTCCATCCATGAGGGAAGCAGGCTTCAAGTTTGAAACCCTTCCTACGAGCGAATGGATGCAACGTCTACGCGACTCAGACAGAGATCCTTCCAAGAACCCTCCCATCAAGCTTCTGGACTGGTTCGAGGGTAAATATGGGAATAAAGCTTCTACGAAGGCGGAGGCTGGGGCTTTGGATTACTTGACGGAATTGTCGAGAGAGGATAGTGTCACTTTGAGGAATGTTCCTGATGTGACGGATGTGCAGTATATGAAGATGGTCCTTGGTCGGTTACAGAAGCGGTGGGAACAGGCTTCGGGACAGTAAGAAATGACTGAATAGCTTTGTAATTCCGTGGTATAACAAATAGGATTGATCTTTGTTATATTGTTCATTCTACATCTTCGTCGATTCATGATACCCCCTGGTAAGTATAATGGTAATTAGGAGTAGCCGCCCGCACACATATGTCTCAAAGATGACCACTTTGCTCCCCCTCTTGACTGCAATTTGATGACCACACAGAAAGTAGAATTCATGCGTCGAGATATCTCCTCGTCGCTCCAGATTTCTCGAGGTTGGTTTGAGCATCCAGTGCGCAGGTGTGATGCTGTGAGATCAATTGAGGCTAGAAAAATTCGGGTTGTCGTGCATAAGCGGGCTTGTTTGCGCAACTCTTGTCCCGAAATGAAACACGGCAGCCATCAAATACATCCACGAACCTAGATAAACACGCCTCGGATCCCGGGGGCTTCCTCCGACTGTCTGCCGACTGTAATTTCGAAGAATCACTGTCAGTTAAGTGACTTTATGTCCTTGGCAAAGTGCTCAGTTTCCCCTACCTGTCCGTTTCCGAGACAATTATCAGCTGCAAAGTATATCTCTTATTTTGAGCCATGTCTCATCTCTCTAAGTACTTGTTGCAGACTAAAACTACGTAGATCTACGTCACTCGGATGTGGGCAAGACCATTCATTTAAGAGAGTATCGTGTCCAAGATATCGCCAATATGTACCCAGATGCATCAAGAATACTCTCCCGTGTGAGCATTGGAGTCATAATGCTCAAAAGTGTGATTGAAGATGGAAAACCTTATAGTCAGGCATCAAGAATACTCATTGGAAAACTGGGAGAGTGGGCTGTAATGCACCACCCGGCGCGCTTTTATTGATGTCCTGCTAGTTTGTTAAGCGGCGATCACGACAACTCGGCGGCCGAGGGAACTGGAAACTCGGTCTTTCTTAATTTGTCTGTTGTCTTTAACCTTTGAAAAGGACTCCTTCTTGAGTGCGGAGGAAATCTATAAAGCCCGGGGACAAGCTCATAACAACTAAGTCTATCATTCTAATGAGCATCGCCTAGATAAATCATAATCGACGCCGGCAAACACCACTAAAAAGTTTCAATATGAAGTTCTATATCGTCACTACTGCTCTTCTCGCCCAGAGCATCATCGCAATGCCTTAGTCTTCTGCCAAGGGGATAAAGGGTAGCGACAAAGAGATCACGTATATTCTCTCTAAGTATCTGCCGCATCTTAATCCCTACAGCCTCATCTCATGGCCCTTCTACAGCCACTGACATGGAATCGACTTAGTGTGCACATCCAGGTCTCTAGTGCTTCTGATCAAGGAGCGACTTCCAAGTCCCCCATTAGGATGAACACGTTTCCTATCTGCCTCAAGACTTACTCGCCTCGGGAGCAAATTTGTCCGCCAGGTTAGGTTAGTGATACTTTATTCTAATCTCTAATAAATATTACTAATCGTCAATTTTAGGAGTCCTATAACTTTATAGGGGATACCTCGAGAGAAAGAACAAGACAAATCATTGCTAACGAAAATAGGGATCAAGTTGCGATTATAAGTGCTGGACCTATTGCGGCAAGTACAAGGTAGATGATCTTTAGATCAGTATCATTTGCGCTTAAGTCACTTGGCATAGATCGCCATAGGAGACTTGGTAGGTGCGAGGACCTTATCAGGACAGGAAATTGGACGTTCGTTACTGATATAATGCAGTCCTGTTATTGGCTCTTGAGTATTTACCTTTTCCCCAAAATGCGCGGAGCGTGAAGAAATCATGTCTATGTTTGGTACCTAGTGCCTTCGATCTATAAAGTATTTCAACAATGGCTGGAGACAAGTTGGCCAGCATTTAGTGAGTAATGAATGTGGTAGTGTTGTAAAGATATTGTTGCATAAATATATCTTGCCAAGAGAGAATTTTCATTTCCGTCTCGGCTTTATTACCGATGGAATGTAAGATCTCCACAAGTCAGCGGCTAGATCCGCCGCTATTGGATCATTTGATCTTATCAGATTTCCGCATTCCCGCTTTGTCATCACGTCACAAGGTCAAGTATCAGGTTCCGTTCCAGGTCAGGTCACATTATCTGATCCTCTTTCAGGCATCCATCTCCATCCATCTCCATCCATCTCCATGCACATGACATGGGTATTTTCGGACCATGCGTGAATTATCAATCAGATATCAGATGACCCCTGTCGTTGTGTTTCATAAATTTCTTCGTCTTTTCCATATTCAACTCGTTCCGTCGTCTTTCTTTTTCCAAGTAAACACTGACGATATTCACATGAATGAGACATAATGTCGTCAGCAGAAACAGCGCCTCTTTTGGGGGCACCCGGCCCAAGCAATTTCCCTGACATACACCCCGATACGACTCCATCTCGACCAGCAAACCCAAAACGTCTATCAGCTGGCGTGGCGCGTATGGAAATCGTATCCCGTAACATCACAACCACCCATCGCGTCTGGCTTTTCATCGGTATTTTCCTCGTCGGCTACGCATACGGTCTCGAGAGTCAAACGCGGCTCGCTTATCAATCTTATGCAACATCCAGCTTCGACCTACACTCTTACTTGTCCACCATCAATGTCTTGCGCAATGTTATCGCAGTCGCCGTCCAACCGAGCGCTGCGAAAATAGCAGATGTCTTTGGACGCTTTGAAGTTATTGCTATTTCGACCGTCCTGTACACGCTGGGTATCACGATTGAGTCCACCGCTCAAAGCGTAGAGGTCTTTTGCACAGGAAGTGTAATTTATCAGACGGGATACACCTGCATTGTTCTCCTCTTGGAAGTTCTCATCGCCGATTTCTCGTCCATGCGTGCAAGAGTCTTCTTCAGTTACTTACCCGCAATCCCTTTCCTGATCAACACATGGATCAGCGGAAATATCACCTCGGCCGTGTTGGGATCGACAAGCTGGAGATGGGGACTCGGCATGTGGGCCATCATTTATCCTATTGCTTCACTTCCCCTGCTCTCATGCCTTTACTTCCTCGAAAGGCGAACCTGGGAGTCTGAAGGAAAAGAGAGTGAAGAAGTTGCACTTCTTTCGCTCAAGACCAAGAAGGGAAGGGCAGACCTTTTCCATCAACTCGATATCATTGGTCTTATTCTTCTCGTCACTGCATTCTCACTCATCCTCGCGCCTTTAACCGTTGCAGGAGGAACAGCCAGTCATTGGCGCAGCTGGTACATAATTCTCCCATTGGTCCTGGGGTTCTCCCTCATGATCTGCTTCATCACTTGGGAGCAACGTGGCGCAAAACATCCTCTAATCCCATTCCATCTCCTCCGCGACCGAGGCGTCTGGTCTGCCCTGGCCGTGCGAAGTTTGCTTAACCTCGCTTGGTGCACACAAGGAAACTATCTATACACAATCTTGATTGTAGCGTTTGACTTTTCTATCGAGAACGCCACCCGAATCCTGTCCTTCTTCTCATTCTTCGGCGTCATCACTGGAGTAGTGGCTGGTCTTGTTATCTTCAAGATTCGCCGACTCAAGTTTATTATTGTTGGCGGAACTTTGCTTTTTATGGTCGCCTTTGGAGTTTTGATTATGTACCCCGGTGGTGCAAATACCTCGTCAAAGGACGGAATTATCGCAGCCCAGATCCTTCTCGGCGTTGCTGGTGGATTCTTCGCTTATCCCACCCAAGCATCAATCCAGGCTTCAGCATCACGAGAACACGTTGCCATCCTGACCGGCCTTTACTTATCATTCTACAACATTGGAAGTGCATTCGGCACATGCCTCTCTGGAGCCATATGGACACAGACTCTCTACAAGTCACTAAAGCACAATCTTGCTTTTCAACCTGACGAAGGACTGGCAAAAGCAATCTACAACAACCCCTTCTCCATCATTCCAGATTATCCCGTAGGAACCGAGATTCGAGATGCGATTATCAACAGTTATAGTTCTGTTCAGCGCCTACTTTGCATTTCAGGAATTTGTGTCTGCATTCCCATGATTATCTTTGCCTTGGCGTTGAGAAATCCGCGATTGTCGGAGCAGCAAGTTCAGACGGAAGATGAGAACAACCATGAAGCTTGATTTAGAATACGTGATATTTGGGAATAGAATTTAGACTAGAGTTTATCAATTTTAGATAGCCATATGATGCGTACAGAGGTTTAAAGATATGCATCCAGCACCATAGTTTTGCATTTCATGTTACCATCCAAACCCCTCAGGTTTAGCGTCTTATCGTCCAGCTACATACGTGTGTTGGTACTGTTGAACTGGAAGTCCCGTAGTTCAAAAACGCGTAGGCCCTGCTCCATTTTTTCCAGAGCGGGAAGCAACTTTTGCTGGATGGTACATGTATGTTTAAGAATCTTACTACCGCGGGCACAATACCAATCAGGCACTCTGGCACCTTGTATATCGGTCTTGACACCTTCAATACTCCACCCGGTAACTTCACCGAGAAGAGACCAGCTGCGTAACATAGAAAGACGCAGTTGCATGTCCAATGTACCCAAGAGCATGGATGAGCATTCGTAGGAACAGTCTGACTGTGAAATCAGACTAGTACGAAGGTCTTCAATGGCAGCGCCTATAGTCGTGAGAGACAATCGGCGTGTTGCTTCAATCTGACCTACAAACTGGATCAGTACACCGTGATAGTGATTAGGAGTCCAATTTACCTAGAAGATCGGCTGGAAGAGGGATGTCCTGAACTTCAATTAATCTCTCACTATGTACCAATGCGAGCCGAGTCATTTGCTGAAAGATGTGTGGTTCAAAAAACACCCAGGATATCATCATGTAGAGAATACAGTCTCGTCCATAAACCGTGGGGAGGGCCAACTTCAGACTTGCAATCCAAATGTTGACGTATAGCTCTACGATTTCGTGGCACTCATAGTAGTCCACTATCATGGCCAGTTTTGCGAGCATCACGAGGTCAAGAGACTTTGGCACATCTCTATGATAGCCATGCATGATAGCCATTATGATACTGAAAGCCTCGGGGTCCCAGTCACTCGCTGTTACTCGACGAAGCCCAGAGTCATCGACCTTGCTCTCTGCAAAAGGGCTGGCAAACATCTTCTCGAAGTAAGGTGAAGCGAGGGCCAAATGGTTTCCGGATACGAGCAGTCGAACCTCGACCTGGTTATTCGAAGTATTGAACTTTTCTCCAAGTTCCAAAAACTGAGCTAATGGTTTCCAGACATGAATGGCCGTTGTAGGATTGGCATTCGCAGCCTCGGGTTCTCCTTCATCGTTGATAACATCAGGTCTCGCGGCAGATATGTCGGCAGTCGCCCCGGGCGGCATCGAGACTGGAAAAGAAGATTCTTGTGAAACTGCTGGTAGTTGCATGGAGACAGCCTTCTTGGCTGCTTTTTTATCCTTCTTTTCTTTCTTCTTTTTCTTTGCGATTTTCGATGCATAGTCTGCTGGACCTATCCAAAAAGTCTCATTCTTCCAATTCAAAGTCTGAGCCTTGGAAGTAGTGAGAACGATGTACGTATCCCCATTCTGATCAAACACATAGGTCGAGGGCTTTCTGCTAGACGCGGTCTTTACTTGAGTCGGTTCAGACTCAGACTCTGTAGGATCGTTTGCCATTTTCTCTATATCGTACTTTAGTCTGGTATGTTGGAAACGGCAAGGTCCATGCTCACCTGTGTCGATTCAGTGAAAGTCGGTTCGGCTTGGCATATCCCAATACTTTCGATTGAGGTGACTGAAAATTGAGTTCGTGGTTCAAGTGTAGATTCGCGAGGAAAAAGGTGAGGAGCATACTCTATCTATAATCCTCAAAATTAGGCTGCACCATAACTTGAATGCAGGAGGCCGACCAACTCCTACCAGCCCCGCTTCTCTTGCTTTGTTAAATGTATGTTTCCAGCAAATAGACAATCATTCTTGTAGTCGAAGACATCATTTTCAGCTCTCGTGAATGCACAGGACCGGGAATCATCAGATAATGACGAATCACGGTCGTACTATCCCCACCGACTGACGGATCAAGTCCAAACCTCCCTAACATTCTCACAATTCTTCTTATACGAGGGTGAACAAAAATGTTTGTCATTGTAACAAACGATAAACAAAAAGTGGAATAACCATGAAAGGAAATCAAGAGACGGTTGCAAACAGGGTATTTGATACTACTTTAAAGATAAAGCTAGACGGCTGTGCCGGGACTCGAACCCAGAATCTTCTGATCCACTCTCAGACGCCCTTCCATTAGGCCACGTAACCTTGTATCCATAAGTACATCATGATACCTCGTTAACAGGAGTACATATCCACGGAGTGTTCAGACCAGCATTTCCTGCATGTAGTTGGTCGTCTGTCTTTAGCATCAGGTCACACCTTTAACAGACCTTCAAACTGAACTTGCCAGCTCTTTTAACACTTGTAGGTCTGTGGAGTTGCTGCCGGCTCCTACAGTTGCTAATAAAGTCAGCACTAAGCAGCACGTGACGCCAGTACGCTGATATCTACTTTTTGTTCGATATCTGTTTCGTTTTCGACTTTGACATTATTTCTCGCGGCAAGAATCCTCCCTCTCCAGCTATGGCGTCTACCACAGATCAGAGTCGACCTCAAGAAGCGGTGCAAACCCAACCTCTTTCATTACTTGACCTCCCAACCGAACTACGTCTTCTGATTTGGAAACACACTCTCCCAGGGCCTCGAATTCACAAGGCGGTCTACAGGCGCTGTTGTGGAAGAAGTATGGCCGTCAAGACTCACATTATATCGCCACGACCGCCCAAAGCACTTAGTATCTGTAAAGAATCTAGAGATGCAGCATTGGAGACGTTCAAAAAGTTTGCACTTTGCCAATGTGATGGGGTTGGAAAGCTTGGATACTACAGCCCACAAGTCGACATACTACACATTGATATCAAGAATCCCTGTGAAGAATGGTTCGCTCCTTGGAGTGACTTTTCTCAGATCTCCGTCACCGTGGACAAAGAGTATGATTGCAAAATCTTGACAGATATCCTATCGGTTCGACCTGTTATCTCCCAAGTCTATCTCACCGTCCTAGAGACAGACGCAAGAATGTCTGATATAGTTACACGAAAGAGGTCGCTGAGACAACATATCGAATACCCCGAAAGATTGATTAGAGCTACAAAGTGTGTTCCGATCAAGGAGTTGGAAGTGATAAATGGGGAACAATCACAGTATGAAAAGTTGCGAGCTATGGCATCATCTCTTGGAGCTTCTGAGAAACACAAGCATATCTCCTTTGATGTAGCCTTGGTTAAGGTCTGCTGTTGCTGCCCGTAGCGTCTACGGAGAGTACAAAAATCACGGATGCGGAAGAACAAGGTTTTTCAAATGTATGCAGGCCTAGGTACGTAGGATAGAAACAGCTTTATTTGAGGATTATATACATGAATCAAAAACTAATCAGTGGTCTCCGATAGGCCACGCCATGACCGTCTACATCTCATTCTAGATTAAATCTGTGTACGGTTCGTAATCCGATGTCTCGTACGAAGACTCTCATATTTACCTTAAGAGCCTTTTGACTGCATCCGTTGTGTCTCCAGAGGACCTCAAGCCTTGCACTTTCCGGTCTCGAAAGTAGTCCTATGAAATGTATTAGCGTATAGTTCAAGAACAGAGTATCAAAGCCGGGATGACTTACTCCACGGACCAGCCCTCTGTATTCGTCTGAGCTCCCTCAGGGCAGCCATTGATACCGAGGCTGAGAAATTTCTGGCACCGTCCACCAGTAAGACCGATCTTCCTTCCATGGGTGGTCTTCATCTCAAACACGAACTTGCCCTCTCCCGGAGGTGCATCAATACACGCAGTCCTGGTTTCATAGAGAGCATACATGCCGCCACCGTCTCCAGTGTAGCACCAGTCATGAGCAGCAGTGAGTGCAGCATCCTTGTTCTTACCCCAGGGGAGGGTGTCGCGGCTGACATAGCAAGCAACTGAGACTGGGTATTCATATCCGATAGTGCGAACACAAACGTTGGCGTCTGCCCAGAGAGTTGAACAATCATCGCCGACGGTAGGGTTCCACTCCTTGAACTGCTCAAATGTGATGCCGTACTGGGTGGCGACCTGGAGGCAGCCTTGGTCTTTCTTG
This sequence comes from Fusarium palustre, assembly GCA_014899045.1. Taxonomy (NCBI): domain Eukaryota; kingdom Fungi; phylum Ascomycota; class Sordariomycetes; order Hypocreales; family Nectriaceae; genus Fusarium; species Fusarium palustre. The sequence continues at coordinate 472,389 of JAAVUH010000042.1, read as the reverse complement.
ACCAAGTGAAAGAGGTCACAGTTGTCGACCATGCCGGGTTGGATGGGAAGGGGAGTAGTGATACCATTGTCACCCATCGTTGCTTCAATAGCTGTAGCCTTGGCCAAGGTCTTGCTAGGAGCAGCGAGAGAAAGGCCGGCATTGGCGAGGAAGAGTGATGTGATAGTAGAAAACTTCATTTTGGGGAACACTAATTCTGATGAGCTGGATCTTGATGAGGGTTATCGTTGTCTTGGATGACTCTTTGAGCTGGTGAGAATAATATCCCTCCATCGAGGCTTCAACCACTTTTATATACATTTTCATACCTCGTTAATGACCATGCTTAAATATCAGCCTCAAAAGGCAGATTAGGCCACCTCGGCTGTGCCCTACTACAGCTTTCTTTTTTTGTGAAACTCTTCCAATCAAACGAACGGACCGTTACATAGTGGCTCGCTAGGAGGACGTTTGATTTAGAGGAACCGGTGGTTGCCTATTTGAGAGATTGGGACGTTACCGTGAAGAGAATCATCGTGGAATGCGTTGTTCTCCCGTTCCAGAATCTTACTAGCTCCCATGCGAGGATCCTCTGTTGGCATCTAAGCCACCCGCTGTAGGGCTAGCCGGCAGGGGTATTGAAAAAATGGAGTTTTCATCGTCAAGCGAGACAAAATGACGAGGACAAAGACGATCCGGTTTCTACTAACTCCTGGATGTCAACTATCCATTTAAAGACTATGGACTCTAATACATAGAACCAATATTTTTATAATATTTTAAGCTCTTGCTCTCAATTTCCTCAGGACCACGGCTTTCAAATGATCCTCTGACGGCAACCCTGAAGGATAATGCTGCCTTAGTATGCGGCACAGTCCACGTAGAACTCAGCTGCCTGTCAACAAAGTGCCGCTAATTACCTATAGCCTATACGGGGCTTTTTGGACCTGGAATACTCATGCTCGTGAGCGTCTTCGTGGTTGGTGGATCCACCGTATTCATTCTGCGTGAGAATCGTATTATCTGACGTCGGTGTGAGTAATCCCTTTACTCTTGAAGGATTCAGGCTCCATAGGTAACGTTACCGGGAAAATGGAATTGCTCTCGGGTTACTATCGTACGCGTAGTGAAACCATGACACTGCTCAGGGCTCTTATGCCTCATTTTTACTGTCTGAAAACGATGCAAATATCATGCTCAGAGTATTTGGATAATTCAAAATGCGAGCGATTGATATCTGATTAATTTGACACTAAGAGTCAAGGTATATACATCCAACTTGCCCATCACTCAGGCGAGAACATCAGAAAAGACTAACTAGATTACATTTCCTTCATCGTACTCCCGGTCAGCACGTGTTGTTGTAGCTGCCTCATCGAGGTGCAATTCAGAGGCACGGATATCAATCTTCTTGATGACTGCACCCAGCACAATCTTGAGCAGCTCGTCGTCTGACATGGAAGTGCCATGACCACTCCAAGTCACCGTGTCGACAATGTCTCGTGTTCCAGCCTCCTTGTGCAGTTCGTCATCGAGGTGCTGTAGCGTCTTTTGTCGCACCAGATCGGGACCACCTAGGCGGAACAGCTGTACACCGGCTTGATGAATGGGTGCCTTGGCCTCGTCGAGAGTACGGGCAGCTTGAATGAGGGGAGTCTTGATATCGTCGTCGAATGAACCGGCTGTGAGAACGATGATGTTGAGAGCAGCCTTCTCCTCTCCGGCTGTGAACTTGTCGCAGTACCACTTGAGCAAGCCGCCGAGTCTGGCACCCATGTTGCACTTTCCAGCGGGCTTGACCTTGTCGAAGATGGCGCCGACTTGCTTTCCTTTGCTGGTCAAAAGCATACTGCCGGCAAAGCCGCCGATGTGTGTGTAGCCTGACTTTCGGATGGATTGGACTCCAGGCAATTTGGCCAAGACGCCTCCTGGTCGGTGGTTGACAAAGTACAGATCGACTCCATCGGGATCGTGTCTGGCACAGATGGGTGCAATACGCTCTATCAGGGTCTTGATTTCAGGCCAGTAAGGCTGCATAGCCTCGGAATCATCGACCAGGAACATTGTGTCGAAGCATCTTAGCTGCAGGAGGGTCTTCTCGTACTCATCGCCCTCGGCGGCAGGTTGAGATTCGGGGGCTGACATCTTGGCTTTCTGAGGTTGTATTGCTGTTGTTTTGGGAGTGTTTGATTCTGAATTTGGAATGAAACAGCAGAGAAATATGTTTGGTTTCAAGTCATCCCAATTCCTGGGCGATCGTCATAAAGACTATAAATTAGTATTAAGGCGGTGAAGACGAATATGACGTTTTAAGTGGGACAAGTCAGAGTCATGCAGGGTCCAGTGGAGGCCTCAACTTTTGACCCCTACCTATTTAGCACCAATGGCTGGGATTGACTATTAATTCCCTATATAAAAAGGAGCATCCATGATGGTATGCGCCGAATCAGACCCTGAACGACGATCGCGAAGCCTCATTGATAGGATGCCATCATGTAATGCTGTCGGAAGTGACAGTGAGTATGAAAAGCAGATGTTGCCCGGCATGATCAACCGAAATTAATCGATAGTGGCTGATGGGGTAAACTAAATTGGAGAGAAATGAAAAGAACAACTAACACTCCGTACAAGCAATGTCGTGGTCAGTATACACCAATTGCTTCGCCCACAACGCTCCGAAAGATACCGTCAGGGTCAAACTTTTCCCTGACTGCTTTAAATCGAGAAATATGCTTCGTGGAAAATATTAGCCTCTTCTTTCAGTGGAGTGGAATGGATCTTACATCAGGGTCCAAATTCTTGGCGGAACGTTCGAATACTTCTCTCGTATTCTTGGTCCAGTGAGGGCGACAGGGAAATTCGTCAATCAGGGTTTCTGCGAGTTTATGATCTACGTCTTTTGTCAGCCTCAAACTCCCAGTTTATACATGCAGTGCTCTTACAAAATGGTTCGTTGTACCGCAGGCCATCGCCGATACTCGGTTTGTACGAAGGAAAGTCCAACATGATTACACCTTTCTCCCAATCCGCGCCATCAGACGTGCCATAAGTTACCTGGCCGAGTAGGTCAAAGTACGGCCTCCCAAACTTGATGTTAATGCCACTTCGATACGTGGAAGCCATGAACTTGAGTTTCTTGGCCTCGTTGTCGAAGAGCTGGCGCACCCTCTTCAGCATTGCATTGGCCTGGGTAATGGGGAATGCTAGCTCCAGCGTATAGCCATGGATGCCGTAGTCCCATACCGGACGCTGGTCGGGATACAAACCACCTATCAGAACATCATAGTTCCATCCATAAACGGGCCACTTTGTGATGGGCTCGTTGGTTGTCTTTTCTCTAAAGTTGGGTTTCTCCCATTGTCCAAACAGGATCTCTTCGGCGAGAAGATTTGACAGAGAAACTCCTTTTCCGGTGTTCCATATAGCTGTTATAGCATCGGCTTCAATTTTGGTTATGGAAAATGTGTTTTGGAAACCCTCTTGGTCGCTTTGGTTGCTCGGAATAACGTCGTAGTATCGCCAGTGAAATTTCTTCTTGTGAGGCCACCACTGCTACTGTTTAGAACACACTTGATATTCAAGCTCATGGAAGCAAGCACCTACCCAAAAGTTTGCAGTGGCGTAAGGGGCTATCATTCCGTAGATGTCGCCATCCAGAACATCACTCTCATCCAAGCTATACGATATCAGGATTCGGACACTGCACGACAGAAATTGATACTCACGTTTTTTGATCTGCGTAGACTTTGAAGTCGGGATAGACCTTGAACTTCATCCTGACGATGACACCCAAAAGACCAAGAGAAGTTGAAGCAGCCAGCCACTCGTCACTGTCGTCACGCTCCAGGTGTCGTAGCTTGCCAGTGCCGTCAATGATATCCATAGCCAACACGCCAGCTGCTACCATAGAATCCTCACGGATAGACGACCGATGAGCGCCCATTGCGACGCAACCAGCCAAAGTGATGTTCCAATTGACCAGGGTGTATCCTGCAGAAGCCCCACGGTCGTGCAGGTACTCAGCGAGCTGCAGGAATGTTACGCCAGCCTCGATCATGACAGTGCCGGCCTCCATATCAAGGTCGTATATGTTGTTTACCTGCTCTGTGCGAACAATGACAGTATTAGGATCATCAGAGCACATCGTGTCATACCACATGTGTGCTTTTCCTGAAGCTCGAACCCTCTGGCTTGCCTTGATGGCATCTTGAACAATGTTTTGGATGTCCTTGACACTTGATGCATCATGGACCGCAGCAACATCCTGACAAGCGGGAAAGCCAGGGCCGTCAAAGGTATTATACGGAACAGCTATAGCACCAAGGGCGAAAGCCAATAAGCCCAAAGATCGGATGATAGCCATGATATCGAGCTTTCTCTGAAAGATCACAGGTCGCAAGGTCGAGGATCGGCTTGCCCTAAGAAGCTCGATGTGATAACCAGACTATTTAAGGAATGTGGCACGTCTACAGGCTTTCATGTCTCGCGCTACAACTACCAAATTCCATGTGAACACAGGAATACAATGCCGAACAAAAGGTAAGAGCCCGTGTCAGGTTGCATTTGTGAAAGTTGAATTGAGTGAATAGACTATGATCGACATGATCAGGCGATAGAATGAGACTCAGGTACTCTCTGCTTGGGGTTGGTCACCTTACATGGGATGTTACTCCACGCGGGGTTGTCACCAAGACTAAGAATAGCCGCGAGGATCCTTGGCAGGAAAACCCGAAAAGAGAGTTTTGAACACCCCTTCAGTTCCAGAAGAAGCAGGTGTTCTAACAAAAGGCCAATAAAACATCAGTGTTATATGTCACTCCAACAGCGTACCCCGCGTTTTGATCTGGAATTCAACTGTAAGTTGGTAAATGGACGTTTGTACACCCACCTTGGTTAGGTATGTTATAGTATTCCTTTGTTATACCTCATATAAGTAGTTGGTCTAATACAACAAGTAACATCTCGACTCCGTGACCGCTATTGGAGGTCCTTCCACACTCAAGACGTGCTGGCTCAGGCTTCATCCTCATCCACCAGGGTCTACTTTCATATTGATCGCATCCACCCCTCAACAAGGTTCTGGATCTTATCGCTGTTCTTTTCCATAAACATCATATGACCATTACCGTGGATTCCCTCACCCCCAAGCTCAACGTGCTTGGTCTTTGAGCAGCCAGCTTGTTTCAAATATTTTGCTGTGCAATAGTCATAAGGCATATGATACGAGGCCTCTCCTGTAACAATCAAAATTGGCTTCTTTTCCAAATTAACAAGACGACGTGGGGCAGGCTTTGTAGCTTGGAGAATACACTCTACAAAATCATTTCCTCGGCTTGGCTGCACCTCTTGGATGAGTTCGGTTGATGGGTCGGTAACAATCGGCTCGTAAGTAAGATTAATGTCAGTCAACCCCCAAGTTCGAGAAGTTTTGTTGCCGAATACTGCGTCTCGGAATGGTGGACCTGATGGTTCGAGAAGAATCAAGCCTTTGGCAAGTTCAGGTCGAGCATCACCAATGAGAATCGGCATCATGCCGCCCTGACTATGGCCTAGGAGGAAAACTGGTTTGCCGATCTTGTCAAGGAGTGCAGCTCCGGCGGCTTGAACGGTCTCCTGTTGGTAGGTGGCATTGTTGATAAACTGAACGTTCGAGCTGTAAAAGGCATCGAAAACAGGATCTCCTCGAAGTCCTGTCCCTGGCCATTGCGTATGTTTCTTGGCCTGTGGCCACAGATTAGAGTCTTGTGGAGCTGTAAAACGTTGCTCGATCATATCGGCAGGATATATTGAGGGCTTTGAAGCACCATGGGCAGGAGACCATGCTGATCTGCCTCGGAAGGTCTGATCAACGATATAGACTTCGTAGCCTTGGGTTATGAACTGAGATGCCCACCCACGTCCTCCGTCAGGCTTGTTGAGAAAATTCTACCAATCCTTAGTCGTAGTCATTTCAGACAAGGGGTCCTCTTACCGTGCCTGTTTGAGCTTGACCGTGGATAAATATAATAGGTGTTTCTTTCTTTGCGCCTTTAGCCGGAGATAGTCGTTCGACATACATCTGATCACGGAATATCTCTCCACCCGCACCATCGCTCACATACCCTCCTCCTACGTAAAAGTATGATCGGATGGCAGCGACCTCATTCTTAGTAATCTCGCTTGCCGCCACAACGCCGCTTCTAAAGGTAGCGGCTGTGACGACGAAAACGGACGTCCAACGCATGATTGAAGAACAAGTCCAAAGTTATGTAGGATGGATCCAAAGAGGGACAGAGTAATGGTTGGCGATGAGCAACCTAGACGGAAAGATTGTTATTTGGTCTCAAGTGTAGGCGACGAGAATGTTAAATCGCTCAAGACTAGGAAAGCTAGTGACCAGGGTCATCGGTTCGTTGTGCCATTTTCGGGTTTGATCTTGATGAGCTAGAATCCGAACCCCGCGGGGTTGAAAGTAGCGTTGTCAAGGTTGCACCGCATTCCCCACGGTTGGAATCATGCCGCGAGTGCCGATTCTAAACTCTCATTCCTGTGGACCTTTTCACGATCCACATTGGAAGATCCAGTATTTCTTGTTTTGTGGCTGTTCATCTATCTGTCGGGTATGTATATATATGCATATTCAACAGTATATTAAGGATTAGATAATGTGCTATTATACGTGCTATCTCAAGGTTTTTCATGCTGCTTTGCTCCTATGATGCTATGTCGTGACGAGTTGATAGTAGTGAACAGCCAAATCCTTCAAGCTATTTTCAGAATCTTTCTGTTATGCAACTGATAAGTAAATCGCCTTGTCATGCCGAGAAGTCTAAGAGTCGGTTAATCTTATATGCACCAATTATTTCGTACTTGCTCAACCCGTAATCCCTGGTCTTTTACCAGGCAACCTCGCACTTAGCAGACATCAACTCGGATCACGTCAGTAACCTGAAAGTCTATCATGCATGCATATGACGTTTGGAGTTTTCACCATTGATATCAACGACGCCAGGAACTGCACAATGAATTCTTCAGTAGCCTTATCGAAGTTCGATTTGTTGGTCAAGAAGAACGTTGTGTTTTTTGACGAGCAACAGCAAATTATTCAACACAATGACAATGGTCTCAAGGTAAGATAGCTGGTGAGACATTAGGACAGTTAACACTGATATGTCATGTCATAGCTCCAATTTATCCTAACATCAGCTCTCGCACGAAAACCTACATTGCAGACAGATCCTCGACAGGCGGAAGAACAAGGTGACAAAATAGTTGTCCATGAGCGAGATGGAAGCGACATCACTGCCACGGGCTACGAGATTCGTGCCGTCGGCAAAACTCATTTTTTGGCCGCCAACAAGTTTTGTTTTGCAAGACCGCATCTGATGCTGCTGACCTCTGATGGACACCGACGTCAACATGAGCCACTAGACCAAAATGACTGGCACGCTCTGAGCAACGTCTTAACTGACCTGGGTGAAGACTATATCGCCTTCTTCAATTGTGGATAAGACGGAGGGTGTAGTCGGCTACACAAGCACATGCAGTTCATACCGAAGCCCCAAAACAGTTTCGCAGCTTTCCTGGACGACGAGTATGGGTCGGAACCCAACGTGTCGTTCCAGTGGTTTTATCATCGCTTCGAGCACTCGTCGCCCGAACCGGACGAGTTTTTGAACATCTACAACAAACTGCTACAAAAGACAACAGAATCGGGCAAAGGCCTATCTGAGCATGCCGACAGTCTGCCAGTGGAAGCTGCGGTTCCACACAACATGTTGGTCACAAAACAATGGATGATTGTACTACCACGACGTCGGGCGTCTATGAACAAAGAAGCGGGGGCTAATTCGATTGGCATGATGGGAGTTATTGCCGTTGCAACTCAAGAGGAGATTGGTGATTGGATACGTATTGGGCCTACAAATGTCCTGAAAGAGCTTGGTGTGCCAAAGAATGTCTAGCCTTTTATTTGTGCGTCAGTGTATCCTTAAAGAGAATTTACCTTGTAAGCTGAGTGAGTTTAGCTTAAATCCAAAGTGTTGCATTTAGTATTAACCTTTCTAATAGAATAGTGTCAGATTCGTGAAATATTCTACGTATGTGTGTTGTCATACGTGCGTTGCCTTGCTGTAGATTCTATCACTGTAGTCGGGCGTTATGAGTTTTATTGCTTGCATCGGCATTGTCTGCACCGCTCAGTAGTACATGTCAACTTACCAATTCAATTCACAAACTGCCAATCAAAAGACGGAACGAAGCACCCATCCTGCTTACGTCTCGGCATGCCCGCCATGATCTGACCCGGTCCCAACAACCAACAGGCTTCCAATATCCTGGTCGACTTTACGATTGGTCCTTACTTGAGCAACTACAAAGTCAGCCCTCAAGACCCAGTCCGGATGTCAATACGTACTTTGTGCGTTCCACGTTGCCACTTAAACATAGTCCTTCAGTGTGATAATCGTGTAGAATATATGAATGATAAACATCTTTTTTTTTTTTTTTTTTGCTAACATTTACATCTATCCTCATAACTTCACAACCACTCATATCAACAACTATGGCCCATGACCCTCGTGCAGAATGGTTTCTAGCCAAGGTCAACCTCAACCCTCCTCTGCGCTTTTCCCGCCTGACTATACCCGCTGACCAAGATTTCCTTCCCTTCGACCTACCAAATAGTGCCATAGCACAAAACGTCCTTGTTCAAGGACGAAAATGCTCTCCCAACTACAAATCTCCGGAAAGTCAAATGTCGCACCTTATTCGCACGAGATCACAAAAGGCTGCGGCGTGCAATACTTCAAATTGGACTTTTACAAAGCATGAAATTGCCAGGGCGTTTGACGCGCTGCTCGATCAGCCTACGCTTCCTCCCACTGGAGTGGCCCAGGCGTTATTAATGCGGACTAGTTTGACCTCAATGGATGAACTTTGGGGTCACCTTCATGATAAATCGCTGGAAAAGAAGATGAGAAGCAAGCGGCAAAGCTTGGACTTGAATCAGCTTGATACAGCTTCCATGACATGGTTGGATACAGTTGTCGCGCTTGACAACGTTAACTACATCCATCTTATCTGTCAAGTCAAAGTCAGTCAAGCTGTTTTGGACAAGGCACTTGGCATCGCGCTATCCAAACCCTCGTTACGGGCGATGAAGCTGCTCCTAAGCTTTGGAGCTATTGCATCGAGTTATCTAGATACCATTGACCTCCATATTCAAGCTGGTAATCTAGAGTTCCTAGAACTGTTGTTGTCAGCTCCTGACTCCATTAGTGTTGATGCCTGGAAGGAATGTCTCGATCGAGAGATTTTCAGGGCAGAAAGCGGGGGGACGTTTTCTATATCATTCCTTCTCCGACTCCTTTCAAACCGTCCGGAAATTGTATCTGCTTCATTATTGCTGAGCATGCTCAGGTTGAAGAACCTTGAAGCTACAGCAATCGTCATGGCGTATTCGACCTCAAATCAAGTCTTTCATCATATTCGCCACCAAACCTTTGACCTAGTGTCTCATTGCCAAGATGATGGTACGAGATTAGCCTTCTTTACACTCCTCTCTCAGTGTGGCCTCATCGAAGACAGCCTCCGGGCTCGCGAAGAGCTCTTGAGGGATGCCAAAGGCCGTCATGTACGGCTGGTGAAGCTTTTGGTTGGTGATGGTGTGACTGTTGATGAACCGTCATGCAACGCTTTGCAGTGGGCTGTTTCCCAGTTCGATTTTGAGGTGATGGAGATTCTCACTCGTGGGAAAGCCACACGCCCTCTTACTCGTTCATTGACTTGCATGTCTGAAGGTGTTTCAGAACAGGACATTCGTCATGGCACAGCAATACTTCGGTCAGGGGATGTATACGCCGGCAACCACCAGTTGGGGAGGACAAGGGTCACATAGCCTCGATATCACTAGTTAGAGAGATCAAGTAGTACTTTCTGTTGCAATAGATTTTATTATCTATCTAACTACTAGCTCTAATCTCTGTGGTCCTATAAAAGCCTCTAAGTAAAGCAACTGGTTCATGGACACTCTTTAAGGCCGACGAGCACAGCACGTCTTATTCGATCTTTACCCCTTTGATCCTCGGCTCTCTTCTTCCTACACTGCGCGCAACATATATTCGGATGGGCGGCAGGTTCAACACCACATTTTGTACAAATTCCTTGCTCTAAACGGATCTGGTACTGCGTGCGCCTGACTGGTCTTTTCATCAAGTCACACACCGTGCACAAACGTTCACCTTGCTCTTTTTCACAAGAGTAGCAACTAAGACACAAGTCATCTTGATACTTAACAAAATCCTTTTGTTCTTTAGTAAGAAGTTTTTTGCCTGGATGGTCTTTGCAAGTGATGTACATTCCAGGAACCAAAACCTGACATATGATGCAATGCCGACTTTCCGACAGGCTCGTGCCGGTGAGAAGATTCTGCTGATGATTCTCATTACAAGAACCGCAGCGGACGGCTGTGTCTCCTATCAGGTCTTGACAATTCACGCAATGAAGCGGAAATGAGCCTGATGCTCGACGTGTAGGCTGATATCGATACTTATTCCAATGTTCGTCCTGGCGATCTTGTTGTGCCATGTTGAAAGAACCTGCAGACGGTTGGCTAACATGGTATCCGGAGCCTAGACGCTCTGACTCCATACGCTGTGGGTCGAAGCCCCGACTGTACGAAGGTCCTGCAGAGGTGCCCTGGTAGAAAGGTGGCTGTGAGTAGTGAGACTGGGCTGTTAGAGCTGGAGAAGCAAATGGATTGTCAGATCTCTGCTCAGTACGGTGCTCATACTCGTAGCCAAGAGGCGGGATGTTGCGAGATAGAGGACCAGAGGTGTTAGGTGCGAAAGGATTATTAAATCCTTGCGGTACATATGCCTATTGAGATTTAGTATTTTCTTCGCTGTCATGGGGCTCGCTTGTATACTTCGATTGTGTCTGACCGAGGATACGACGTAGCCTCTCGATAAGTATTCTGATAACCCTCACTTTGTCCATATCCATATCTCTGCCTATAGTCGTACTGAGATGAGGAGGAAGGTTCGCCATATCCGCCATGTGCTTGTGTCGAGTGGACTTGAGCACTGCCTCCTGCACTGGACCGCTGTGGAAGAAAGGGGTTGTCAGGTCGTAAGTTGACATCGTAGCTTTGGCTGGGACGGTCAAAGAACTCCCCTTCCTGATCATACTCTTGTGTGGGACGCAGATCAGCACCAGTCCCAGCGCTAGTGTGGGGTGTGAACGGGTTGTCCTGTCGTAGGTTGCTGCCATAACCTTCTACGGTGGACGGCACTGAAACTCGTCTTTCGCCCCACCCAAAGCTTACTGCCACGGGAGTAGAGTCATCGAGGCTCTCGATAGGACGGGGTCGGGCGGTGGAACTGGAGTAGTAGCCATATCTATAGTATGGACCTGAACGGAACATTGTTAAAATAGTGGCGAATCGTCTTTTAGATAAATGTTAGTTGCCGGAGGCTGCATTCGTGCATACTCCGCGCAAGATTCGCATCGAACAGCGAAGTTAGGAAGAGCTTTACGGCACACCAGACAAAATACCGCGAGAGGTTTGTAGACCGGAAAGTCACCCAACTTCCGGCAAGCGTCTCTACCAAGTCCGTAATCTTCATGGCTTTTGACGGGAGTGGAGGTGGGATCAGCTTGGTGAGGATAGTGCGAGTGATTAGGGGCGATCGATTGACCAACCCCCAGGAACAGATCATTGTTATTCTGTTCCAGAGCAGGGGCGTCGCAACTAATTCCACTCCCGGGCAAAAAAGGTACATCGAAAAGGTTATTGGGTGTTAACGGCGCGGGCGGATTGTTAGCCATATGAGCTAGTTGAGGTACTTGGGCGTTCATTTGAGCCCCGACGACTTGCTGAGGAACGGGATATGGCAACGGTGCAAAGATCTGAGTTGGAAACATCTGTTGAGGCAGGCCGATAGGATTCGCAGGCGGGATATGGTTGATGTCTGTTTGACCCCGCCACTGCCACTGCGAGGGTTGTTGCTGCGGTTGACTCTGAGAAGACGCCAGCGAGGAATTTTCGTTGATCATCGAATCGGTACCGTCCGCCCAAAGGGGAGGAAAGAAAAGATTTCTATCCATTTTTATGAATAGCTTCAGGTTTTTATCTCTTTGTAATCTTATGGCTTTGAGCACTTTACCAAAAGAAACCGGTTTAAATGTTCCAATTGTTCGTGTACAAAATGTAAAGTAGAGTAACTCCAAGAGGGTGTGCAGGGAGAAATGTTCCATTTTATAAAGTATCAATTAACCTTTCCAGCTCGAATTATTTTCTCTTAAAAGTTCGTTCCAAAGTACTTTCCCTTTTAACTTCAATGCGATAATATTCAGAGGCTACCGGGCCTATGTTACTTGGACGACGCATGCTGCCTGAAGGTATTACTACTGTTGAATATTACCACAAATTGGCACAGGTCAAAAGTTAAGAATACTTGAGCCGTAGATGAGAATACAATAAGTTTTATCACCAAATGTCATAGCGAAAAGATTCGGTGGTATTGTAGAATAAGTGTAAGTAATATACTCTTCTCTGCCTATTGCCGGGTGTTCTATCTATCTCCTGTAGTCTAGACTAGTCTATAACTTTATGCGGTCAAATCTCCAGCTTGCCCTTGATTCACCACAACATGTGCCTTCTTCTCTCCCTGAGAGTAGTAACGTACTGCAATGCATAACGTCCTGATGAGCAGCTGACAGTTTTGAACATAAGGTCCAGTAAAGTAAATATCAGGATTACCATGGATACGGCTATGCAGCGTAGCAAGTTGACCAATATTGTTGAAAACAGCAAAAACCAAAGAATGGCAAATGTCAGCATCGGAAAAGGACTTAATATCGGCAGGATTCTCAACACTCTGGACTTCTGTCTCGGGCTCGGGCCTGTGCTCCAGACTGAAAGCCTTGCAAAATGTCGATGCAACAGCCGTCATTTTCATACCGATCCTGTTGTAATCCATTCCGTAAATGTCTCCAATCAGTTTATCGACGTTTGCGTTGTTGCCCTTTTCGGCTTGCTCCAGCATGTCCTCGTAGGTACTTGCTCTAGTGAGGAGCAGAAGCAGACCACATAGTGCTGAACCGCCAAATGACGAGCCGGAGATACGTTGACACTGGTTGTTTTCTGAGACCTGGAAGAAGGATACTCCTGAGCCGATATTGACGAGTAGGTATGGGTGAGAATTTGGTGGTGTTGACGGGACGATTGTTTCATCTACAAAAGTGTAGATCTCGCAGCTTTGGCCTGGGATTGGTGGACGGTTGTCTGGTGGCAGTTAATTCCCGCCTCTAGGGGGTGAGTGAACAGGTCAGTCATACCGTGGCTTGATCCATCTATGCCATCTGATATTTGGCTGGCATCTATGGGATTTAATAGGTGTTGCAGCGCTGCATGATCAGAAGCTGTGTTCATTTTCGAGAGCTTATTGTTCCCTCAAAAATATGAGTGTGATGATGACTGATATGTTTTTCTCTGTCGACAGAAAGATGTTACTGATGTTGCTCTGATGTTGCATGCTGATGCGGTGACTGAAAGAAGACTAGTGTGAGTGTGGTTGCGATAATTAAGGGGGGGAAACATAATTTGCTGAATTTTCACACCTGTCACGTTCGCTCTAGTGGGGATTTGCCATCAGATAAGATAAGATTTATCCCAATACGCTTTCACCGAGCAGCAACTTGAACTCTATACATCTTGCATTTCGAACCCTAACCACTTTTTTGGCGGAGATGCGGTAATTTTTATTAACTTAAATTGCCGCTAGGTCTGGTAGAGACCATCCAACAATTGAACTCTGTTTCTTTAACAAACTGTAAATTATTACTCTCCTCTTCTTGCCTGATCATCATTCTGTATTGTTATTGACAATCCTTCCGATCATCCATCGGGTATCTCGCATGTCAGACACACTGCTCAAACAGTAGCAGGCTTTCCAATCATTCATAGTAGTTCAGTACCTCAGACAGGCATGTTCATACCCTCATTAGCCTTGTATCCTTCTCCAGTAGCAGCAGTCTGAGCCTCGCGATATTCTGCCTCCTTGTCCTGCTGAATCAAATCACAGCATCCACAACAGCAAGCGGTAGCAAGGTCAACAAGACAGCTACCCTGAAGGTTATGCTTCTCACGAAGATTGGCACGCTGGAGGGCTAGAGGGATCCAGTGTAAACCAACGCAGGTAGAAGCCCAGAACATGAGACACTGGAAATATGTCAGTACGTGTTAATCACAACGTCTTCATCTTTTGGAGAGACATACAGAAGTGTTTACTGGCTCGTAGCCTTCAAGCTTGCTGTTCTTTTGGAGACGATGATGTGTCTTGCCAAATGTCACACAGGGAACGCAGCATGTAATGGCGCAGAGATCGATAGGGCTGAAACAGCCGAAGAAACTGTTCTGCCAAGGCTGAGATGTCTCGGGAGACTTGGAGTTGACATGTTCGCTAGGACGAGCGAGGACGTCGTTGAAACGACCCTTCCACTCGTTGAGGTCGTTATGGTCAATGGGACCGTTGTTTTGGGTGTTTGTTTGAGCTGGAGTAGCCATTGTGAAGATATATAAAGAGAAGTGGTGATGAAGGAGTGACAAGACAAGAGATTAGTGGCAGTTGGCTGGCTGACAGACAAAAAACTTGGAGGGCAAGACTCATTCTTATCCTGCCACGAGATACAATCTCATTCAGCCCAAGGGCGCGTTACTTTCTACAATCATCAGGCTATGGCTTGAGTGCCTGATACTAGCGTCGAGATCAGCCCGCAGACATGCCCAAAGCAAACCACGAAATTGCTGTTTCGACGCGAGGGACGAAATGTCCAATCACAATCGACTTGTTGGAGTATCACGCGGAATGCTATTTCAGCCCTGTGGTGGTCAGAACAGGATTTGATTCGGTGGTCAAGTCTGCCATAGGCGAAAGCTGAAGCGCCACTAATTTACGGCAGATTCGTTTGCGGGTTCGGGCGTTGGAGCTAAGATAGTCTTTGGGGATCAGCTGCAAGCCTCTGGTGTGGTTCGCACGTTTATCGTTGAAGCTACAGATATCGGGGGGGTTCTCCCAGATGATCCAATGCCTGTAGTCTTTGCGTTCTGAGGCTATCCACGTTGCTCACTATTCTTCATTCGAGATTATTCCTTCTTTCCTGTGTGAATCGCAACGAACAGATAGTCTTGTTATGACAGGTTGAGACAGCGGAACTGTCAAATTATGTTTCATCCGGCAGTTGACATGATCCATAGCGGAATGAAGTAACCATGAGATTAAACGCCTATCTCTACACCTGAAACACACTACTTTTGGCTGTCATTTCCTGTGAGCGCTCTAATTCCGCTGCGGCTGAGACACGGCCATTACCTTTTGCAGTTTAAGTGCTGGTCTGTGAAATAAAAGCAGTGACTCATATGTGTCGATCTCATAGATGATTCTATGTACATTCACGCATGATATTCTCATACGAATAGCCTAATTTGCATTGTCACTTAATATGTTGAAATGCTAAATGGTTTGAGTGGGACCTTTGCCCAAATTTCTATCATTCGCTAGTTTATGTGTGTATCTTTGTCTAGTCCAGACTGTAATGTAATAGTTGTAGTGTACTGTTCTTGCTCAAGAAGCTGATCTTGCCAGCAAGTCCTTTGAATATGCGTGTGTGTCTTCGTGAATGTGCATTAAATGTCGTGATGTAGATGTAGTTGTAGTCTGAAATGCCCGCATTTCTGAACCGATGATTTGATCTAATCTTCTAGCCAAGTACTGTATATCATGGTCGTCATAGTCTATGAAAGCCATTAGTGATTTGAACCCAAACCCAAAGAGTATTATTCTATGCAGAAGACCAAGGTGACATACCTTTTCACTTTGTGATGTGCTATACGAGGCAAGTCTTCTATCAAAAGACCGTGATTGTGTCTGTGGCTTGAGCTGTGTGCGAACACCACCAACAACAACTGTGGCGCTACCGACTGTCAAGAGAAGAGGGACAATCCTGGTGAATATTGTTAGTATGTGGCTGTTGATGTGAAGGGGTGAGTGGAGATTTGTGGCTTACTTTTCGACAGGCATGGCTCTCAGGATAGGTTGCATATTGGATGTTATTATGTCAGGGTTTATTCTTGTTTCTCAACGTAGATAGATAGACAATCCAAAAAAGTGAGGAACAAATCAATTGATATAGTAAGTAATACTGGAGATATGCGTGCTTCTGGATCTTGGTAAAGCGAGATGCTGTACAGATATTATATATCATTCATGTCGTATCTCGCATTGTTGATCTTGGTGTCCGTGGCGTGGTGTAGCGGTGTTTCGAGGCCGCTGGGTGGTGCCATGCCCAACCATGAAAATGGCCCGGAACCCCCTGGTCGGGTACTTCCGGAGGCTCAATCAACCTCAGAATCGGGCCATAAGAAGATCCAGATTGTTAGTATCTTGTGGTTTTTTGTGGGCGACAACACGACATGTTCTGATGATTGAAACTCGTCTATTTCTTTTATTTGATGTTTTTTTTTTCTTCTCGGTTGCCGATAAGAAACGTATTACGCGGTCGAAAATCAGGGAGAATCAGATCAGCTAATGTCCATGTCTCTACCACTAAAACTGTCCACTAATAAACAGGCAAGCACTGAACGTGAGTTTGAGCGAGATGAAACAGCACAACAGCACTGTTTGACCTTTGATACATCGTTTAACTTTATATCTTGTCTCAGTATTCACTCATCGTTCAATTTTATTATACTGTCACAAAATGATTTAAAACTGTTCTGACAATTTGTCTCATTCCATTCATTCATTCATTCATTCCTCCCTACCTAGGGTAGCTTTCCAGGTACTATAAAAAACCATCTGATGGTTGGAAGCGGCGTCTGCCGAAACAGGGAAATATGGATGGATCTTAATCCGACCCAGATCGCACATCAGGCTACATCTTGGCCCAAGATACACCAAACTTTTCCATTCGATTAGCCATCGTGGATAAGGCCCGAATATATTTTGAAACTAAATTCCTTCTAATCGTCTTGCAAGTTTTCTCATGGGTAGGTAGGTTCCCGTTAAAGACATTCGCTGCTTGCATAGCATCCATCTCTGAGCTATTACGTTGGCTTGTTGAGTTACTGGGTGCAACCGAAAACAAATGATGAAGGCCATGCAGTCTGCAATTGGTTTGTTTGTATGGCTTCATTTCAGAAATTTGCCAAACTTGATATCTTGGGTGAAGACTTGGCTAAAGCTCCAGCCACTCAACCACGCAAGCTCGTGACGTCATGCCAAGTTGAAGACTTGAACAACTCTCTCCTTTGTTGAACATATAGGTAGATCATACAAATACATACACCTTGACTTATGTTCTAACCTCTCTGACCGATATCTGTCGTAAATACCTTCATCATGCCGTGGAAAGACCATCTCAAGCGTCTCAAGAATGAATTCGATAATCTAGTCGGTGAGCCCCAAGCTCAGAACCAGAATCAAAATCAGCAACATTACCCCCCACCGCCTCCTCCCCCCCAAGGCCAACAACAGCCCATGGGCGGCCAGAACCAGCAAGGACACGTCTACTGGCAGCCCCAATTCCGCCCTGATGCCCCCGTTTCCTCCGAGTGGGACGCAAAGATCGGTAACGGCCCGGATGGCTGGGGTAACCAGGAGCTACAGTACTACACCGCCGATCACCAAAACGCTTTCCAGTGAGTTTATCAGCACATGACCTGATCTGGTAATATATCGATAACGATAACTGATCAAACGCTGTAGCACTCCAGATGGAAAGCTTGTTTTGCGTGCCATTGCAAACAATGCAGAGTCTGACCATGAGAAGCGGTATACCTCTGCTCGACTCGTGAGTCGTCAGACTCTCTCTCGCGACCAAGGCGTCCTCACCGCCTGGCTCACGTCGCCATGCGCGACAGGTATCTGGCCTGCATTCTGGCTTCTGCCGCAGGAGCCCTTTTCCTGGCCCACCGATGGAGAAGTAGACATAGCGGAGACGTGGAACGGCGATATGGAGAACCACTCGTGTCTCCACTGGGGACACCACCATGAGCCGGACAAGCATCGCGTCCTTGGCACCAAGATTCCCGACATGCAGCATCGGCCTGTGCGGTATGACCTGGCGTGGCTTCAATCAGGTGGACATGCTGGCCAAGGCAGAATGATCTGGTACATCGATGGCAGGCCCGTCATGAAGGGAGAGATTCCCGCGGGCACGAGGCCGATGAGGGAGATGAATATTCTTTTGAATGTTGCCATGGGTGGGAATGTTTGTGGTGGCAAAACACCCTCAGATGGACAGTACGATATGGTGGTACACAGTCTGTATATGGGGAGTGAGCCTGAGCATGGAGGTTGGCATAGATTCGAGTCTGATTGGGCTGCTGCTCCTATGGGTAATACTTACTAGCGGTCCCAACGATATGAAAACACATATTTCTGTGGTCCTGTTTCAAGTATTGCTTGCGTTTCTACTCTGTACATGATCTGAGAATCTTGAAATTATCAGATCATACTAACGGTAGATCAGCAGATGTAAAGCTCATGCACGACACATTATATAGATCTTTATCTATATCCATTGATGCTATTGTTAGAGTCCGGACCGATTAATGGTCTTATCGTGATAAGATAACGATAAGACTTGAGATAAGATACAGGATACGAGATAATTTTCGGAATGGAACAAACGTGAGGGTAAAGCATGTACATGGGTATACCCAACTAATGTCGCGCCTTTAGCCCTCATTGGGACTCGATATTTCTTATAGAAGATATCGAAGGTTCAATTTCCAAGATGAGCAATCTATCTATCAGTCTTCCAGCAAAACATAGAGCAGTTCTACCATATTGGTTGAGGGTAGTGTGACGCTAATCCAGCTTCTTGTAAACATCATTTCCTTATAATAACTGACAGTTCAATGGCGTGTGATTGGTGTTCTTGATTCCCTGGAGACATTGGTAAACTTATTTCTCTCCAGGGGCCGAACGGGAATAGTAGCCACGCGTTCGGCCGGCCGGGATGTTTTCGTAACAACTCTAATTTTCTATGTGTGCATAAGAAAATCATCAGCCACCTTCCAGCACGACATCATCATTCTAGAAGGTGCCTGTATTCTTTTCTTTATTAGTTCGGAGCTCCACATACGACTCGGTGTCCCGCTTGGGCATGATCCTGATCCTTCTGACGTATGCTATGTGTTGTTGAGAACACGGTATTCCAGGGAACATGTTGAATCTCAGCTATCACGGCGAATCAGACCCGTGCATGTTGCGGAGACGAACAATCTTTATTTTGTGTTTTGCTGAGAACAAAGTTTTGACTAAGGTGCTGTCATATATGTTCCCGCGGGATTGATAATGCAACATTATGTAACATTCTTGCAATCCTACTCTATCACCGAGTTGCGATGTTGTGTAAATAATGCATCGGATTTCCATTCACACTTACTTGAAGAAACCGGGACAGTCTTCACCTTCATCTCACCTTGCAAGTCCTTTTGTATCGGCAAGAATGCGGTCTTCTTTGCTGTTTATTGCCTCCTTGGCTACTACCGCGCTGGATTGCGACCAGGCCCTTGGTTTCAATGCCAAAGTTGAAACCGAAACTCGATCACTCGATGAGATTTACCAGGCAGCCCTCAAAGAAGGCGGCACGGTCACCCTCTGGCACGGCGGAGATTCAGTCAACATGCAGGCTAGCCTGAAGGCAGCTTTTGAAAAGCGCTTCCCCGGCATGGAGCTCAATGTCACCGTCGATTTATCTAAATATCACGACGCTAGGGTGGATCAACAGCTGGCTGCTGGTGGAAAGGCTGTCTATGTCGACAGCGTTATCCTCCAGACATTGCACGACTATCCCCGTTGGGCTCAACAGGGTGCACTGCTCAACTACGCACCTCATGGTTTTGATCAGGTCGATGACGCGTACAAGGACAGCACAGCTTATTGGTACGGCGTCTACATCTATTCCTGGGCCTTTGGTTGGAACAGCAAGAAACTTCCAGGAATCAAGCCACTCGCCGAGTACCCCGACTTTCTCCGCCCGGAGCTGAAGAACAAACTTGTCCTTACCTACCCCAACGATGACGATGCTGTTCTCTTCGCTTACTACCTTATGTAAGTATTCCTATCACATGTTTGTCTTGACATAAACTGACGGTCCTCTAGCATGCAGCAGTATGGAGTTTCCTGGTTCGAAGGTCTCCTCGAGCAGAATCCTCGGTGGATCCGTGGTACTGCCGCGCCCTCGACCATTGTCGGAGGCAGCAACTACACTCAAGCTGCCTATCTCGCTGCTGGTGGAGGGTTCCAGAATGCTGAACCCATGAACTTTGCGCACCCCAAGAGCGGCAAGTACGTGTCCTGGGCGCAGACCGCTTGCATCCTCAAAGACGCGCCTCACCCTGAGGGAGCCAAGCTTCTCCATAACTTCATTCTTAGCCCTGAGTACCAGCAAGCTGTGGGTACTTGGTCCGTTCGCCGCGATATGCCTACTCCCCAGGGCTACCCTGATCTTGGAAATGAGACCGCTACCAACCCTACTGAGTTCGCGCGGTTCATGGCCGACCGAGCCTTGGTAGAGAGACTTCGCTTCTGGTTTGAGGCCCGCATCGGCTCAGCCCAAGGTGTTGATCCTATTCATGATCCCATCAACATGCAGTCAACCAAAAAAAACAGTTGATGGAAGCAGGATATCAGGATTGGGGTACCGCGAAGCTGCACCGGTGTTTCACGTTCTTATCGTGTAATAGACTAGAGTTCAGTATGCATATCGATACTACTAGCTTAGATCATTACGATTCTATTTCTAAACAAGATTCTATTACTTTTCCCAGTTATTACTACATAGCAATCTGAGTAGGTAACTCAAGATGGCGTCCAAAATTCTTGGGCCTACCCGGGACTGTGGACAGTGAAATGCCATGACTAAAAGAAACTACCCCGCACGATTGGTTTGGTCTGGGATCTCGGTTGCTGTTCCATTTCCATTTCCACTCTTGATATCTTCTTATCGATGATAAGGAAGGACACGCGACAGCGGCATCTGATGATGTTGATTATCTATCATGGACTCAACTCCAATACAGTTCCGTGTACATGATCTAGAACTTGAGAGAAACACTCTATAGAACCTATTTACTTATCATCATATTCCTTTTCTATCTGCCGAATTCCGAATACCCTCAACTCATTGGGAATCTACAGCCGACACCTAGATAGATAAGCCGCCTGGCCTAGCGTTCCTGACAATCAGGTACTAAGACGACAACCCCTCGGGGAAATACGAAACATGGCCTATCTCCGCAGATTGGAGATGGAATCCAAACCCTATTTGGAAAGAACATGCGACAGTGTGTCCGGGGGGCGAACTAAAGAAGCGTCAATACCAGAGTCTCGGGACGCGTAAATGGAACTTAAAGATGGTCAGTCTCCCATCTTGTGCTTCTCAATCGTATTTTGCTTCTCAGTTGTCTTTGCCTCTCAAGGCCGATTGATTAAATGGACGACACACAATTCAAGGTGGACTCGTCCAAAAGAGAGGGCGATACTCACGACACCAAGTCCGTCACTCAAACTACGCCCATCAACGCCTCGGGTCACGTCCAAGAGTTACCCCAAAACTTTAACCTCCTCTCCCTCGCAGGCGTCGGTCTTGTCGTCGGCAACGTCTGGCCCGCAATCGGCGGCTCTATCCTTGTCGCCATCTTCAACGGTGGCCCGCCTGGAGTTTTATATGAATTCATCGCTGTGTCTATCTTCTACTGGGCCGTAGCGGCCAGTGTCGCAGAACTCGCAAGCGCGATTCCTTCATCCGCTGGTGTATACCACTGGGCATCTGTTACCCCAGGTCCACGATGGGGACGCGTCTTGGGTTTTTACGCGGGTTGGTGGAATTATCTCGCTTGGTGTCTCGGATGCGCTAGTATGTCGAGTATCCTTGCGAACACGCTTGTGCAGATGTATGCTTTGAACCATGATGGTTTCGTGGCTGAGTCATGGCATGTCTTCATCACCTACATTATCACGACCTGGCTTTCATGTGCGGCTGTCTGTCTGTGGAACAGCGCCATGCCAGCTCTGAACAAATTCGGTGTTTTCATCATTCTGGCTGGTTTTATCATCACGGTCATCACTGTTACGGTTATGCCTGGCAGTGGAGGTCGTCCAGCACATGCAAGCTCAGCATTTGTATGGAAAGACTGGACAGCTGATATTGGATATCCGGATGGGTTTGTATTTGTGGCAGGGATGCTCAATGGAGCCTACAGTGTTGGATCAGTCCATGCTACGACACAGTTAGCCGAGGAGATTCCCAACCCTAGCCGAAATGTCCCCATCGCCATCCTATTTCAAGTGGCGACTGGTTTCATCACTGGGCTTTGTTATCTCATCGCCATTATGTACGCCATAAACGACTACGACGCGCTTTTTGAATCAGCGTATCCCATCGCCGAGATATATCGTCAAGCAACGGGTTCTGCGGCTGGTGCTACAGGTTTGTTGTCGTTAGTCATGATTTGCATTGCCTTGACTGTTGTTGGATTATACATCACTTGCGGACGAACGCTCTGGGCTCTTGCCCGTGATGGTGCGACTCCTTTCCCAGCAGTGTTCGGTCACGTCCAACAATCTCTTGACATGCCTCTTTGGTCTACCCTCGCCACCGCGGTCTTGGTCTCTGTCCTTGGTGCAATCTACGTGGGAAGTACGACAGCTTTCAATGCCTTTGTGGGAACATTTATTCTGCTCTGCAGCTGTTCATTCCTGTCATGCATCCTCCCCAACCTGCTCAGCGGACGCAAGAACATTACCTACGGACCCTTCAGAATGCATGGAATTTGGGGCTTCCTTGTCAATGGCATTGCTTGTGCTTATCTCCTTATCTGGAGTGTCATCTACTGTTTTCCTTATTCTTTACCTACAACGCCGCAGAGTATGAATTACACATGCGTGATTTGGGGCGGTTTGACGTTTTTGGTTAGTATTTGGTGGTTTGCGAGCGCAAGGAAAGGATACAAAGGGCCTACGACGGCTGGAAGTGTTGTTTCCGGAGTAGCTGTTGGCTCAGTCTGATACGACTGTTAGTTCTGGCGGAAATGACCGAATCGCCTCTTTTGCTTGTAAATAGTTTGCAACTGCACATAATTCGATAAGCGTCTCTGTGTTTCATTCCAACAATCGCCTCATTTCTTTTCATCTGCTGTCTCTGCTGCGTGGCATATTCACAGCCTGCAACAAGAACATCGAGGCGAAAAAAAATCATTCGAACCTATCATATATCAACTCTGCATATCTTCTCCTCTTGTTTGGATATCCAATCTTAGTCATCTGTCCCATTTAATAGGGCGAGACAAGACTAGGTTCAGGACTGGTTGGCCTCAAAAAAAAAGGCGGACTTTTGGGTCTATGTATTCTGTGCACAATCATATGAGGAAATGCATTGTGACTGTGATGGACATTACATTACATTACAGTAGGCTAGGCAACAAAATGATTCTATGCACACGCGTAACATAGAAGGAATTTTGATGAGATCGAGGCCACGCTTTGCATTTGCAGCGCTTATCGAGGGGATCAATGTGTAGGTACACGATCTTTGCGGATCATGTTATGGAGTTTGATTTACACTAGGCTATGCATTGACCACGAGGTGAATTGATGATTGTCGATTTGCCTCGATGAATCTAGAATCGAATGCTTTTGCTCGGGTTCTTGCTTGGTCTCGAAACATGGATAAGCCAGACAATTCGATACTTGGGTTCCACATACATGGACAAGGAATACGTTTGAAATGCATTGCCGCCAGAACTTTTGAGCTGTCTTTGCGGCAAGGTATGTATTTTCAGTTGATAGCTGGCAGGCAATGAGTAATACCGACAACACCTCAGCTTACTATGGGTATACTGCGCCGCCTCAAAGAACAACACCATTCGAGGCCACGGCTGTGAGATGGATATGGTACTACAGAGAGAAAGTCGGGCATTCCTTGATGGAAAAGTACGGCTACCAAAGCCTTGGTTAAGGGTTCAGAGGAGGTTGGGCATAGTCGATCTGAAACCCCGCAAACGGGGTCTGGTGGTTGAAGCGCCGAGACTGATTGATAGCGATACGGTAGTTGGTGTAGTGATCAGCGTTTCCACTGCCAAACGTGAATAGCCTCAGTTTTTTGTCAGGCGAGCAAGGAAGGCCAGGGCCATGGATGAGACCATTTCTTGGCCAGCCACAATGAGTGAATTGGGCTGGCTATGGATGGAATGAGTCAGACAAGAAAACAAGCCCCAATCCGACTCATCTCTATTTATTACTCATAACCGTCGTGTCCCTCAAAATGTAGGCTGTCAGGCTGTCTACTATCCAAGCAATTCTCCTTGTACTTTGCCTCACTGAACTGTCCATTTCTTGTTCCCCAGCTACAAGCCAGTCGACTAAACTAGAAATCTTTACCCAGTTTTACGACCCTTCTCGAACGAATCGGAAACCCCCACATAAACGTTGCAGCCCGACCCGACATAAACGCCTAAAATGGCCTCAAAAGCTACAGGGACTCCCCCTGTAGGTCTAGGAGCCCAAGCCGCTGATCTCTTTTGTGATTTTGACTGGATGCCTTGATTTTAACGATTGGGCATGATGAAATTTGAGTTTTGTGGGGGACAAAGATGGACAGATAGACTGAGAGATAGAGTGACGGATAGATAGTTGGACAATAACAAGGAAAAGGCACGAGATAGAAATAGAAAAAGAAAAAAAAAACCACAAAAAAAGAAATAGGGCAAAAATAAGCGAATTTTCAGTGGCACAAATGTAACGCAAAGAATGGAATTATGTACGTGCTCGTAACGTCTCGTGAATTTGGCCTGGCTTTGTTGTACACGTAAGACACACAGCGGTATGGAGTCGTGCATTTCTTTTTATCCTCTTTTCTCCCCTCTCGTGCAGAATAGAGGTTATCGCTTAGTCCTCCGGTGAATGAAGCTCCTCTCGACTCGTCTAGGACCTGCACAGACGTCTTTCCACTTCGGCCTTGTTTCGACAGCGGAGGTGCCGGGATCCCCATTCCCCTGCAGAGGGGTCACTACCCGGGGAATGATTCCCTTCAAACCACGCCTGTCCACATGGCCAGACAGTCCAAGTCTTAGACTCTTTTTGTCAACTGTCAAAGCTTCACCTGTGCAGTAGCCTCACCCCGCTGACTCCGGGGGGTCCATTATCCCATATGTACATAGCCCATGAGGCCAATTGGGCCCTTGCAGCATGTCGGGTCACCTTTCTCACATACCAAAATAGACTAGGGCCTCTTTTTCTTTCCTTCTCTCCCGTTCTGCCGTCCAAGGATCATGCTTCTCTCGTCATGGGCACAGCCGATTTGGCAGTTATTGGTCCAGCTGTTCAACTGCAGTGCAGGCCAGACCTGACCGTGCCCAATCCATTGTCATGTTTCCAATGTGGTTGGTAGTGGATCAAAGGTCAAGTCACTGATGACCCTGCCCCTGTTGGAATTGGGTTGGGCTTGGCTTGGCTCGGGCTCTTCCCCCCCGGCTCTTGTAGATCCAAGGCAAAAAAGAGGTTTCGAGCCACCACGAAGAACAAAACTGGCGGCTATACACCTTATTTCCAGCCCGAGCTGAATTTCTCTTCCCTTTTTCTTTCTTCCTCTTTTTCTTTTCTCAGAGATAGCTCAACAAAAAGCATTAATCAATTGCGAGGCCTCTTGTGTCCTCTATCCTTATTCCATTTATCTATCTAGTCCACCCTCGATCCCCTTCACCGCCCGTCGATCATATCACCCACGGACCCTGGTACCGTACCTGTCTTAGTATAGTGCCCACGAAACCCCACGGAACTACAGAAAGAATATACACACGACCGAGACAAAGAGAGAAACTCAACTCTCCGTCACCGAATAATTCCCTTCAACACATACACATAACACAACACAACACAGAACAGTCTCATTTCAATATGAGGAAATCATCACAGAAGACGGCGACAAAGCCGGCGCCATCACGTCGGCCTTTCGACCCAATGTCACAATATGAACAGCAACGCCAGCAGGAGACTGCCATGGCTCTCACAATCCGGGGTAACCCACCCAGGAACTCGTCCGACGAGAACACAAGGAACCCAAGGACCACCTCAACTGCCCTCACACGAAACCGATCTGTCTCCCGTCCACCACCAACTCGTCGACCAGACGATGATGGCCTATCCACCGTCTCAGAAGCCACCACAGCACCATCAGAGGTCTCTACCGTCTCTTCATCCAGTGAAGTCTCATCCGTGTCACCACCACCCATGAACCGACGACAGGACTCTGGAAGAGGCTTCATGTTCCAACCACCCCAGCTTCGTTTCAGATCCAGCCATGACACACGATCACCAGAGCCCTCACCAAGAGCCTCCTACATGTCCGATGAGAACTGGGACTCTGCTTCCGAATTAGGATGGGGAAGCTCATCTAACGTCTCCGTCTCCACAAGGGCCACTACTGTCATGAGTGAGAGTGAGGATGACTACTCCAAGACACCTACCAGGTCTCGTTCCATTGTGCGCCAGACAGGTGCTCTCTCAACACAGCAGTCTCGTCCTACCGAGAAGAGAGTCGAGTTTGAGACAGACAGTCAACTAGAGAGAACATCTGGACGACAAGTTGAGCGCCAGCAAGAGAGAACCAAGGAACGGTCACGAAGCCGTGGTAGAACATTCCACATTCACATTGAGCCTACCGCCCAACAGCAGCAGCCTCTCATCCCACAGCAACCAGTGCAGCAGCAACAACAGCAGATCACTACTCAGCAGCCCCAGACAACACAGCAAACTATCACCCAACAGCCCGCTGCTCAGAATGGCGCTGTCATCCATGCTACCACGACAACTACTTCGTCGTCGTCCACCTACACTCAGCATCCTGCTGGTCAGCCAATGATGCAGCAGCCTCTCATTCCGGCTCAACAACCTCTTATTCCAGCACAGTCCGTCATGTACACTGCTCAGCCCATCAGCCCTCCCATCGTGCAGCCCGTCGTGCAGCCACCCTTTCAACAGCCTCTCATCCCACAACAACCACAGACTGTTCCTACACCTCAACGCATCCCAGAGGAGCGTCAACTCCCCCAGCCTGAGCGTCCTCCTTCCCGACCAAGAGCTCGTTCACGCCACGATGTGGAAGAGACCATGTCTGTTGAGCTCGAGAACCTCCGCAAGGAGCTCAAGATGCTCAAGGAGAAGCAGAAGGAGACACACAAGGACCTTAGCGATGCTCGTTACAGACTCTCCAACATGCAGACCGACAAGGATGAGCTGCGAGAAGAGAGGAACAAGGCCCAGGCTACACGGGACAGACTTGTTACTGAATTCGAGGAGCAGACCCGTCTGCTTGAGAGGACGAGGACGCGACTTGATGAGCAGCGTCGCACCCTTGAGCGATTCGAGAAGGACCGTGACACTTCAATTGACAAGGTCAAGAAGGATCGCGACCAGGTCCTCGACAGGTTCAAGTATGAGCGTGACCAAGCCATCAAGAACGTCGACAAATTCAAGCGAGAACGCGACCAGGCTGTGGAGCAGGCACAGAAGGATCTCGACTCTACCATCTCCAAGTCCAAGAGGGAGCGCGACCAAGAGTTGCAGCGACTTCAGCGCGAGCGCGATGAGATGGTCTCTCGAATCCAGCGTGAGCGTGACTCTGTTGTCGACAAGCTCCAGAGGGAACGTGACTACACTGCTGAGAAGGCCAAGAAGGATCTTGACATAGCCATCTCAAAGTCCAAGAAGGACCGTGACTCAGCCATTGCCAAGCTCCAGAAGGAACGAGACCAGGCTATCGAGCAGGTTAAGAGGGAGAAGGATCAGATCATCAGCCAAGCCAAGAAAGAGCGCGACATGATCGTCTCCAAGCTTACTCTTGAGCGTGATGAGCTTATCAAGACTGAGACTGCCTTCAGCAACAGGGTCAAGGAGCTTGAGGACCACCTCACCAAGCATCGCGAGCTCAAGGCTGCTCTTGAAAAGAACTACGAGGATCTCAAGAAGAACAGCCTCGAAGCGACCCAGAACAACAGCAAGTTCGAGGCCAAGGCTATCAACTTGGAGCGTGAGCTCGAGGACATCAAGGCTATCCGCAAGTCCCAGGAGACAGCCTATGTTGCTCGCATTGCCACCATGGAGATCTCTCAAGAGTCAATGCAATTCCGTGTCAACAACATGGAGCAAGACCTTGTTGAAAAGTCCAAGGAGCTGGGCGAATTGACTGTGGCTCGCGACCGCTACCAGATGGAAAGCGAGAACTCCAAGAACCAGGTTGAGTCTCTCAGCAAGGACAAGCTGGGCCTTGAGGAGGACAAGAAGAACCTTCAGCAACAGATCACTGATCTCACAAGCGACAAGACGAGACTACAGGAGCAGCTCACCGGGCTCGAGACCGACAAGAAGACGCTCGAGGCGCAGGTCACGACACTCCAGGCTACTATCGACGATCTGATGAAGGACAAGGAAGCCTGGGCCAAGGACACCGAGAGTAAGGAGGCCCAAATTGCTGGTCTGGACACGGAGAACGGAGCTCTCAAATCCCAGATCGAGTCCATCACGAAGGAGAAGGAGGCTGTGGCCAAGGACATGGAGGAGGTGGAGAACAAGAGGAAGAAGCTCAAGAAGAAATACGAGCAGCTCCATGGTGAAAGAGACGGATTAAGGGACCAGATGAGGGGAATGTTGCACGCCCAGGACGACCAGACTGCACAGGTACTGAGGTTATCAGTGGAAGTCTCGGGCTTGAGATCCGAGAACATGGCTCTGAGATCTGATGCTGGTAGCGTTGTTTCGAGCTCTATATCGTCAATCGGCAGCTCGATGAGCAGCGTCAGCGACGTGACCAGTGTGGCATCGGAAGCAACGGAGAAGGCCGAGCCTCCCAAGGCACCAGAGCCTGCTTCTGTGGAAGATGTACCTGAGAGCGTAGTGGAGGATGTCATCATTGTTGAGGAGGAGACTATAACAGAGGCTCCTCCTGCTGAATCTGCTCCTGAACCAGAGGGCGACCCTGCTCCTGCGCCCGAGGTTGAAGCTGCCCCCGCACCCGAACCTGAGCCTGTGGAAGCTCAACCCGAGCCAGAAGCGCCTGTCGAGACTAAGGTTGAGGTCGAGGCTGTTGTCGAGGAGAAGGCAGCAGATCCAGCTCCTGAGCCAGCAGCACCCGAGCCTGAAGCAGCGCCTGCTCCCCCAGCCCTCGAGGTGGAGAACACTGAGCTCAAGGAGAAACTCACTACCGCCGAAGAAGCTGTTACTGCCATGACCACCAAGCACGATGACCTCACTATCAAGTTCGAAGCCACGGCAGAGAACGCAGGTCGCCTCCAACTCAGCGTTGACACCCTCACTGCAGAGCGTGATGAGATTACCCAGAAGCTCACCACGCTGCAGGAAGAGGCTACTGCCCTCCAGCAGAAGGCTGATGAGGTCACTACCGACCGCGACGATCTGAAGACCAAGCTCACCGCCGCTGAGGAGCAGATTGCCACTCTCATCGCAGAGCGGGACGAGCTGAACAAGAAGCTCGAGACTGCGGAGCGCGAGGCTGTCATTCTGAACGCACTGAGGACTGAGAACAACAATCTCATGAAGAAGCTCGACGATGCCAAGAAGGCTCAGAAGGCTGCTGCATCCAAGGTGAACTCTCTCGAGACTCAGATCGCCGCGCTGGTGAACCAGATCAACAACGGTGGCGGTGCTCCCAGGGCCAGTTCCAAGGGAAGGAAGTCTATCAAGGATCCCAAGCGAGCACAAGAGCTCGTCATTGTGAGGGATCCTCGAGAAAAGGGACTGTAAGTTTAAATCCTTTGATGATTTGTATGGTGATTACTTACTAACAGTTCCTAGGAGCTCTATCGTACGCCGACGAAACCTTGACTCTGCTGTTGCGAGGTCGGGATCTCGGTCTGACGGGTCTGCGGATTCGTGACTAGTTGAATGGCTCAAGGATGTCCTTCACATTGAGAGAAGCGACATCTAATTCAACACAACAACTATTATACCAAAACATAACAACTATAACAACATAAAACGGCATGACCTCACTATCCATCTCTATAAGAGATTGGTCACGCTCAACAAAACACAACATGACTTTGTCCTATTCTCAACGAAGAGATGGGTTCAGGTCAACACAACACAATCTTGCGCTGTATCTCTTTATATACCGAGATCAGTCCAAGGTTGGCACTCTTTTGAAACCATTTCCTTTGTTTATTTTCCTATCTTCCTTCGCTTATCACTTTTCATTGAGTTTGGGTGGTAATTCTGTTGTTCATCTTTGGGGCTGTTTGAGTAGCAAGCGGGCATGGCATGTAGAACGGTTTTAAAAGACGAGACGAGCGACGCGATATTTGTATCAAGATTATATACGGGTGCATGGGAATGGAAATGTTTTAGTTAGATCAGAGATGGAATTATGGTATCTATTGCGAAGGATCATAATGGGTAACTGATAGTTTTGGAATAAAGATAAATTGAATGGATTGTCTTCAAATTGTGAGCCTTGACCACCGAATCTGACTAGTTTGTGGTCTTTACTGCGCTGTGTATCCTCCATCAACTGGTAGATTTACCCCAGTGATCCATCTTGCCTCTTGACTCGCAAGGAATATTGCTGCACCTACAAGGTCTTGGGGTGTACCTGTTCCATGTAGCGGGTGCTTTGCGCGAATGCCTTCCTTGTCGTGCATCTTGATGGTATCAGCGAAAATCGCCGTCTCAGTGACTGCAACAGTGTATCAGTAAACATGCTTTCATCTCAGCGTCAGGTAGGCATACAGCCAGGGCAAATGGCGTTGCAATGAATACCGTCTTTTGCATAATCGAGCGCGACAGCGCGAGTCAGGTTTGACACTGCTCCTTTGGAAGCAGCGTAGCAAGCTACTTCGTCAGCAAGCCGTCAACTTCCGTGTGCCATGTACTTACGGACGGTGTATCCTCCGACTACACCAAAGATGGATGAGATATTGATGATCCACCCGCGATCACCAGACTCGTTTGTCTTTTGTTTGAGCAGTTGGGCGATGGCATATTTACTAGTCAAAAAGATCGATTTGAGATTAACAGCCATGGTCGAGTCCCACCACTCCTCTGGTGTTTCGTGGATCCTGCAAGGTGTCTTGCCTGCCTCAATAGAAATGCCTGCGTTGTTGACCAATCTGTACCTTGTCAACATGTCTGCATCCTCATCAGAACATAAGTGCGACAACTTACACATCTACTCGACCAAATTGGATCACTGTTCTAGTGATGAGCTCCTCCACAGCAGCACTCTTGCTAACATCTGTCTGCACAAAAATGGCCTTTCCACCTTTATGTCTGATGAGTTCATCGGTGCTTATCGATTCTTCGCCGTTCACTTGTGCGCGTGCACCTTGTTGCAGATCGGCACAGACAAGCAAGGCTCCTTCACGTGAGTAGCCCAGTGCTATCGAGCGGCCGAGCCCGGAGGAGGAGCCTGTCACGATACAGACTCTGCCTTTGAGTCGGGTTCCAGATGTTGATGTGCTCATGTTGTTGCAAAAGTCAGTTTCAGTTTGTGGTGGCCAGATATGCTTGAACCTTGATGGTATTTATGTGCACGATTCAAGGTCCGAGGACATCGGCAAGAATGCCGTTGTGAGAATGCATCACTGAAATGAGGCCCGAAGAGTACATCAAGTGGGAGATAGTGGGTTCCGATATTGAGTTTGACGTTGCAGTGCTGATCCGTAAACGGGCATCAAGGCGAATGCAACTGCATTGACTAAGTTTAGGCAGCAAAATTTCAGTTCTCTCTAGTAGGGGCAATCAAGCCGAGCAAAATTAATATTATATCACTCTGATAACGGATTCTACCATTGTACGACTAGTCGGAATGCTCGGTATTACTTGTGTCAAAGGCTGAGAACAGATACCTGTATGATAGGCACAGTCCTTTTCGTTTTTTTATTGCCAGAGCCTTCATCTATCTAGATATGTAGTGACAGTGCTGGAAGGGGATTGTAAGTTTTTATTGTTGGCTGGAGATTGAGGCCTTGATTTATCTTTCTGTGAACCTGTATTTAGTACTCCATCTCTTCCAACAAACCCTGCAATTTCCCTTTCTGCTCACAAGAGAGTTTGTAGGATGGCTATTTCGACTCATGAAAGGATGAGTCCTTCCTTGATGTTTCCATACTCCTACTCTCCTCTCTAGTTGATCGGAAGTGAGAACGTTTTATAAGTCGTCTAATCCGGATACATGTCCGTACATCCTCCTATAAGTTAACCTGACTATCGGGTACTATAGAAAGGTTGGCCTCTGAAGTTAGGATACAAAACTGAACAGTCTAGGATCTCATCGAAGTAGCATAAACTGACCTATTTGTTCTATCTCTTATGCTCCGCAGCCAATTGTAATCCTGCAAAAATAAAAACAAAGTGTGGAATACAACCCTAGAATCAATAGTCTCAGAGACTATTGACAGTAGCGTGAGGCTAGTCCAGCCCCAGATCATTCTGATAATCTAACAAACAATTTGTTAAATAGGGGTCGAAGACAACCAAAATTATTATAACTATATTTTTATAACCTTCCTCTTACGTTGACTTTCCTTGCGGTGTTTTAGCCGCTTC
Organism: Fusarium palustre; assembly: GCA_014899045.1. NCBI lineage: Eukaryota > Fungi > Ascomycota > Sordariomycetes > Hypocreales > Nectriaceae > Fusarium > Fusarium palustre. The sequence continues at coordinate 439,801 of JAAVUH010000042.1, read as the reverse complement.
CGTTCGTTTAGAATCGTCCTTCTTCAAGATGGTTTCCCGATCCGTTCTTGCTGCAGCGGCTGTCGCCGGCGTTCTTCTCGGAGCCGAAGCTGGCCCTTGTCGGCCCACTACCGTTACAAGTAGCTTGCCCGAGATCGAGACTTCATCGACTGTTCTTTCCGTGCCTGAGTCTACCACGGCGACAACTTTGATCGAGACTACTCCCACTGCCGTTGCTGAGGAGACTACATCAACTATTCTGGACGAAGTCACCTCGACCACTCTTGCTGCAAGCACCACCACTGCCGCAGCACCAAACTGTGCAACAACTCAAGTTGTTTCCAACCCAGGCTTTGACGATAGCGATACTTTCTCACCCTGGACCAGTAACGGATTTGTGTTTGCTGACAATGATGCCCCTTCCGCCCCCAATGTCGCGTAAGATGCCCTGATGATGCCTCGACGTAGTATTGGTCGTATATACTAATGACTAGTGTAGGTTTCTTGTGTTCTCCAATGGCCAGGGCAGTAGTCAGATTGCGCAGAATTTGCCTGTCCTCAATGGCAACTATGAATTCTCCTACCAATGGCGTGTTGCTGGGGGAAACTCGCTGGGGGCAGGGTTCAGCTGCGAAATTCAACCCAAGATTGGAGACAACATGCTCGACGCCACATATCCCGATAAACTTAACGGGTGGCAATCGGAGAGTCTGACATGGTCTACCGGAGGAACTTCTGTCGCAGGGGTCTCCCTCTCAATCTCTGTTGAATGCTCTGGAGAGTATGATCAGCTCAACATATATTTCGATGACGTTAAACTAACTCGAGTCTGCGATGATGACATTCGTGGCGATTGATGTGGATAGCCGACACTCATCGTGGTAGGTGCTGTGGAAATGAAACTCCATGATGATACCGCTATTCTCGATGCTGCACTATTTCATTCCCGGAGGATTCAGACTTACTCTATTTCAATTATTTCAATTCTAACTACATTCTTGGAAAGATAACTACCAATACCAGGGATAGCTATGTTTTGCTTCTCACTCAGTGTCTTTCGGCCACTCATCCACTAGTTTCGCTCTGTGAAACTTCGTTGTCCACCCTAAATCTCTCTCTACGTCTTCCAACAGCTTCAAAACCGCGTTTTGTTCTTCTTTTTCATGAAAGACCTGCCCTGCGACGAAAAGTGCCTGTACAGAATTGGCCCTAATTGGATCACTTGGATCGGCGAGACTGATCCCGCATATCTCCTTTGCGTAGCGACGCACATCCTCTTGAATCTTTCTGTAGGAATTCAACCGCGCCGAGACAGTGGAGCGGATAAAGGTGGATTCTTGCGGTTGATTCACGAGTAGTAGTATCATTGCCATGTAGTAGTTTTGCATGGTAGCAGCGCAAATCGGCAGCTCGTACCATACCTGGTCAAAGGCGGTGAAGTATGGTTGTGATGGCAAGTCTGTTGAGGAATATGGTGTTCGCGCACACGGCGTAAACGTCCCAGGGAGGCTCTCGTGCCACTTTTTGAACTCCGCCATCAATATTCTCCAACGCTCGAGCAAACGCTCCTGAGTTACCCCTACTGTAGGTCGTTGACCATGAGGTAGTGCGTAGTCTGTAGGATTGATGGCGTCGCCTGATGTGAGATGATTCGAAAGCTTGCCTATCAGCCAGGTTAATTCGTTACTTTTGGTGTCTTCTTCTACATCGGCCAAGGTTCGAATGTCTGCCGAGCAGAGGGGGCTGAAGGGCATGAGAGTGCCGTCTTCGGTAGTTGCGAGGCCGGCGTTTTGCCAGAGGCGGACGTCTTTCAAGTCGAGTCGCGTCTGTGTTTCGCTGATGACTGTAATTTGTCAGATACGAGACATATGAAATGGCAAAGCTAGTCTCACAGGCGCATAATAAATCTTGCCTCGCCAAGCTCCACAGGATAGGCCCTTGGATAGCGGTTCTGGGAATTACTATCGGTGAGGCGGGATTAGAAGGATCTTCTGTCGACTTAAACAGCGGCAAAGCACTCAAGTGTGCCCTCCATGCTGTTCCAGGTGCATCCATAAGCTCATAGATACATAGAATCGCCACAGCCGCTAGCATATCCTCTTTCTCGCTAATGTCATTCTCGTAAGTTTGTAAGTCCACTGCTCTTTTTAGGTGATTGATGGCTTCGTCGTAGTGCTTTGCAGATTCATAACGCCAGTCATTCGACAACAATAGAGTGTCTCGGGGTATTGATCTTGAGCTTGATTGAAAGTTACTCTTGCTTAGACGGTACAAGTGCTTTGCGGAAATGGCGCAAATGGAGGACTTGAGGAGAGGACTCGAAGCAGCTTTGACGGGGACTTTGCCTGAGAAGTAACACCCAGTATCAAATATGTCGAACCTTGTTTGGTCAGACTTGAGACTCCTCCTTTTATGTAGAGGACTCACCAAGTACCGGGTCCCTGTTTGTAATGCTTTATTAGGTGAAGTGTTGCCAGTCTTGAATCAACAGTATGATTGTCGTGATTCGGTGTCTGTTCCGGAACAGGACCGTCGCCATATGATCCGTCATCAATGATTGGGGAATTCTGTTCTCCCCATAATACTGATGACTGGTATGGCGTTTCAAAAGTTTCTTCTGCTGTGATGGTGGCATCAACTATTGTGTCGTCCCGCTCAGCATATGGATCCTCTACGTAGACAAAGTGGACTAGAAGGTTTTCATGAGCAACAGATATCAGTTGAAGTAAACACGGTCAGACATACGCTCTTCGGGAACTTCAAGCCATACATGATCTTCATTGAAAACATGTTGACTATTTCCCGAACCAAAACTCAGATCATCATTTTTGCTTTTTGCATTATAGTTCTGGAATGGTCGAAACACAGATCTTCTAGAGTAACTGCATTCTCGTGAACTCTTGGTACATGCACCACAAATCGGCTTGACTTCATCACACTTTAATTTCCTGTTTCTGCACGTTTCGCTGGGATTACTCAGTCAGCCTGTTCACTGTGATGAGGGGATTCTTACCAGCCCGAGAAAGAGCGCATTGCTCTCTTGGTTGAGAAAGTGAACCGAGAAATGCAATGAAGCAAATAAGGTTGTTGGGCCGGGGAAGGTTATATCAGATCTGCCCAGTAGAGGTTTGTCATCAGTAGCTTAGTTGCGTGGTTTGGAAGGGAAATCAAGCCGAGTGAGCTAAATCTAATGAAGTCATCAAGGCGAGGAGGGGAACTGTGGGGGGCATACGGAGTTAAAGACAGTTCAAGACTTGACAGGTTGATAAGTGGGGTTGAAGAGAGAGCTGACGTTGGCTGATGCGGGAGCGGCTCCGATACTGTCCTGCTACAGTCTTATATAACCTTGGCTACATTCAACATCACTATTCTGGGACGAAAAATCAAACGAGATATCTTGAAAGTTTTTTATTTCACTATATTTGATAATGACCTCTCAATCTAAAAATTCGTTCTCTGTGTCCAGCAAAACTGCCATTATCACTGGAGCTGGTTCAGGTTAGTGCATATAAGTAGTTGTCAAGGCAAAACACTAAAATATATCAAGGCATCAACTTTGAATTTGCCAAGATTTTACTCTCCAAAAATTGCAATGTTGTCATTGCAGACCTGTCTCTTCGACCAGAGGCCCAAGATCTAGTATCCCAATACTCCTCATCCCCGTTACCACGAGCAGTCTTTGTCAAAACAGACGTCACATCCTGGAAAGATCTAGCAAACGCTTTCAGAACTGCTGTCAAGGAATTCGGTGATTTTGACATCGTCTGTCCTGGTGCAGGTGTCTACGAGCCCAACTGGTCCCACTTCTGGCACCCACCAGGATCTCCAGAGAGCAAAGATGATCCAGACGGTGATGGCTACAAGTTGCTTGACATCAACCTTACACATCCTATCCGAGCCACTCAAATGGCCATCTCATACTGGATGCATGGCTCTGGCACAAAGGCATCACTTGAAAACCCTAAGCGGGTGATTCACATATCCTCCATCGCAGCCCAAATTCCCGTCTTTAGAGCACCTATGTATGGTGCTAGCAAGTTTGGCATCACAGGTTTTGTTCGATGTTTGGCCAATCTTGAGCAGGTGGGTATAAGAGTCAATGCAGTTGCTCCCGGTGTGGTGCGTACACCTCTGTGGACGGAAGACAGTGAAAAGATAAAGTACGTGAAGCAATCGCAGGATGCGTGGGTCACGCCTCAGGAGTGCGCAGAGGCGATGCTGGAGTGTATGGTGAGCGAGAAGCATATTGGAGGCACTGTATTGGAGATTGGAAAAGATAATACACGCCAAGTCCAGGTCTTCAATGATCCAGGACCGGATTACAAGGATCCTACAAAGGGATTTTCAACCAGTAATGGGGAGGAAGGGGATGCAAATGTTTGGCATTGGCTTGGTGAGAAGGACATTTGGGGTTACAAGTTGTGATTTCGAGCAAGTTAGTTTGCTGTGGTGATACAGAATACGGAATCACTCCATGCTCAGAGTCTCTCGCCTGGTGTCTTTGGAAGTTCCTATGCGTGATAAACTTTCAGCTTCACTATTATTCACCAATAGTGACCCGTCCCTCCCATGTTCTAGTTACACCACTGCATGTACACATTACTGGATTGAGTAACTGACGGGCGTCAAATGACCTTGAATGTCTGAGTTGTTCTTGTTTCCCCTCCCACGCTACCTTTTCGTCCCGGTTCACTGCATGCAGATACCCCACGGAAATGCAACCCCCGCTCCTCACTGTCGGCACCTATCGCTGCTGGGAAAGCCGAAGTTTAACTGATGCCCTTTCGGCCGATATTACCAAAAACCACGGGACGAAATTGACGTACCCATGACATCTCGGCTTGATTACTGCTTTGAGCTGGGGGAGAGTCGTCGATGCAATGGCTGCAAATAATGATCACAGCGCATGAAGAGTTGAGGGGATTGATTGAACCGATGTGAAGACTAAAAGTCAGCTTATAAATAAAGTCAAGTTCTATCTAGTTGGTTGAACATTGTCTCATGCTGTGCTACACACATTTGGTCCTCTTCCATCACTTCTGTATTCACCATCATGGCCCAGACAGACGTCCTTATTATCGGAGCTGGAATGTCAGGCATAGGTCTCGGCATCCAACTCGTTCGAAAATTCGGGACCAGAAACTTTGAGATTATTGAAAAAAGCAACGCCATCGCCGGAACTTGGAACGTCAACAGCTACCCTGGCTGTGGGTGCGATGTGAGTGAAGCCATACATTAAGGAAACTTCATTTGACGATATACATCAGGTTCCCTCGCATTTCTATTCCTACTCTTTCGCTCTCAATCCCGATTGGTCACAGGAATACGCTTTGCAGCCTGAGATCGAAGCCTACTTTAAAGGCGTTGCAAATAAGTATGGCATCGAAAGACACGTGAGGCTCAATTCGATAGTTGAGTCTGCCAGATGGGATGAGCACACCGGCGTTTGGGAAGTTTCTATCCGAGATATAAAAACATCAGAAGTCAGCTTGCGCCGCTCAAAGGTTCTCGTCTCTGCCGTTGGCGCGCTTTCTATTCCGAAGGAGTGTGACATTCCTGGGGCACCTGACTTTCAGGGACCTTTGTTTCATACAGCAAAATGGGATCATGCCTTTGACTGGGAGAATAAAGACGTCGTTGTCATAGGTGAGCAGCTCTAATTATATGAGATGGCGGGACTGATGGATGCAGGTAATGGCTGCAGCGCGACTCAAGTCCTCCCAACCATTAGCTCGGGAAAAACGGCCGTCAGAAAAGTAACGCAATTCGCAAGACAATCACACTGGCTGTCCGAGCGACCTAATACTACATACTCATCTACTTTCAAGTGGATTATGCGATGGGTTCCTTTCGCTATGCGCATCTATAGGGCTTGGCTGTACTATCAGAAAGAGAGGGACTTTGCAGGTTTCGACATCACAGACGGTCTCAAGACGCGAGATTCTTGGAAAAAGGAAACAGTCGAGTACATAAAGAAGACGGCACCTGACAGATACCTCGACTTCTTGATCCCAACAGCAGAGATAGGCTGTAAGAGGAGAGTGAATGATACTGACTATCTTGCTTGTTTGCACCGAGACAATGTCGATCTCGTGTACGATGACCCCATACAAAAGATCGATTCAAAGGGTGTTAGGACAAAGTCTGGGAAGTTAGTGGCTGCTGATGCAATTGTTTTGGCTCATGGATTTGAGACTCAGACACCTCTGTTTCCGATGAAGATATACGGTAAAGATGGAATCACCATCAACGAACACGTCAGTCTTTTCCTCGTTCGCTTTCGCGATATACTGACATTCGCAGTGGGATCAAGTCAGTGGCGGAGCAGCATCTTCCTACTTTGGAACCTGCCTATCTGGGTTTCCCAATTTCTTCATCATGATGGGCCCCAACACGCTCAGCGGCCATCTCTCGGTTATATACACCACCGAATGCCAATTCAACTTTACTTTACGCGTGATTCGTCCGATCATCACAGGCAAAGTAGACATTGTTGAGGTCACACCTGAAGCTGAAGCACGAGATATAAACAATGTGCAAGAAAAGGCAAAGAGGTTAGTGTGGGCTACAGGTTGCACCTCTTGGTTCATCGATGAGACGACTGGGAGAAATACCATCATGTTCCCAGATTGGCAATTCAAGTTTTGGTTGAGGAGTGTGTTTGTCAATTGGAGAGATCTAGAGTATCGAAGAGTTGGTCGGAAAGGACATTAAGTACTTGCGTCGGGATGGAAGACATGGCTAGGTGTTGCTGGATCACAAGGTGCTTGGTAATTCTTTTAGAAATTGAGGTCATAAAGACTAGGCAAATTACCGTATAAAATCAGATCCAGGACGTTGTGATATAGAAAAGACTTGAAAATTTCAATCGATTCAAATACTGATTCAATTTTAGGTATTATAACCTGCTAACTTATTATGATAATGCGAAACTAAAGACTCCAAACAATGCTAATACGATTTTAACCTCACACCAAACTCATTAAAACGTCCTACTTTCTAAAGCTTAGGACCATTCTTGCCTGCGCAGCAAGAAGAAGGCTCCTCCTTCTTCTCACCAAAAGCATCCTTCGAAGCAGCATCAACACAAAGCGCCGAAGGTGGAACCCACAGACCAGGGTTCTTCTGGTAAAAATTTGATGCTCGCAGCATGATACTGACGGGCTCAGCAGGCATGACAGGGAAGTCCTCCGTGCGGGGGAAATGTGTCAATCCAAACTGGATATAGCAGACGATATCTGTGTTCTCGATAGGCTCGTCCCGATTCACCCAATCAATGATGTTGCTGTTGAACGGGTGGTTCTCGATGCCGGTAGACTGGCAGACGTAGTCACCAGCAGGGAAGATCTCGTAGTCCTTGTAAGGCGTCACCCAGAGACTCTTGCGCGCAAAGGCAGCGCGGTTGTAGACGACACTGCCTGGCTTGGCCAAGAGACCGGGACAGCTGTTGTTGAGGATCTTGTAGGCAACGGGCTTCTTGGCGGAGGGGTTGATGCTGTTGGGATTCGTGATGGCCCAAGAACGACTTGTCTCGTGGCAGTAATTTGAAGATGCGTCCTTGGAAGTCTTGTAAGGCGTGTTCTTACAGTAGAAGCCGTTTCCGTAGGGGTTCTCGGGAGATCCGACTTCTTCCTCTGAGGGGAGGGCGTCATTTTGGACGACTGTGTTGTTGGGACCGTCGACTTCGGGGTCGACGCGGAGGGAGAAAATGTGCTGGTGGTTGTGCGCGTTGATCGTGGGAGCAACTTCAGTACCGTAGGGAGCAGCTGTCTCGGAAGGGTGCATGCAGTAGGTATTCAACATGCCGGTAAGCTTGATCTCGAGCTTGTATGTTCCGTCGAGTGTGAAGGTGTGGTAGAAGCCATATTCGTAGTTGGCAGCTGTGATGATTTGCGAAATGATAAGCTTGCGATCACGAGCTGAGATGACGGTGCCGTCGCGGTAGTCGGTGTGCTTGTACAAAAGACCGTTGTCTTCTTCGTGGATGCAGATGGCGTTCTTGATGACGGCGGGATCACCCTCGCCGGTGGCCATGACGGCATCGAGGTAGTGAATAGCTCCCTTGCAATCACATCCCAACTTCAATGAGTTGGTCATGAGACCAGTTCCGTACTCGCCGACATCAAAGGCATGCTTGCGGTGGTGAGGAGGATCGGGGTTTCCGTAGGGAACGACCATCTCTACAACACTGATTCTGTTGAAGAGAGTGCGCTCGCGATGCTCGTGGTGGTCTTCCATGCGAACATCTGACAATACAATGCCTTCGCGGTAGTTGAAGCCAATGTGCATCTTGTATCCCGCCCAGGAGATCTCATTGCCGCGCATGCGGAAAGACACGCCCTGGGGCTGTGTGATGTTGATGGGCTTGAGAGTGCCATCGATGTAGTTCTCGCCAATGAACTCGGGCATGTAGTTGTGCTGAGTAAGAGGGATCTTGGTTCGCTCGCCATTGACAAGGCGAACATCCACAGCGAGAACCTCTTCCTTTTCCGTGTCAAGAACGACGGAGAAGTCGAGAGGATGAGCGTACTGGTTGTCGTTGGGCGAATCACGGTAGTACACCAAGCCCTGCTGAAGACGTCTCTCGTAACCCCAACGATCGTCAAATCCGATAGCCCAAGCATCGATAAAGATCTTTTCCATATCGGTGATACCAAGCTCTTCGCAGGCGCGAATGACGCGAGGGTCTTTGCGGGCAATGCGTTCGCAGACATCGAGATCCTCAAGGGTCAGAGTAGGACCAACGTCAGTGACGGGCTTCCACTCTTCGACCTTGCCCTCGCGAATGTTGGCGATGACCTCAGCGACGTGACCGGTTCCGCGCTCAATCACAATCGCAAAAGCGCGACGAGCAGGGCGAGGGCCGGTGCGAGCCTTGAAGGCGGAATACTCGGCTTTCTTGGGCTCACGAAGGGTGAGACAGTTGAACTTGAGGGTCTTGGGGCTTGCATAATCGCGAATGAGTTTTGTTGCGGCGCGGATCTCATCAATTGAAAGGGGGTCTATGATGGTAAGCGATTAATTGGGTAAAGAAGGGATAAAAAGGTGAATTACCAAGAGGGTGAGTGTGCTCAATTTGAGACAGATCGGGAGCGGCATCGTTGGGCTCTTCCCGAAAGATGGTGTAGCCGGCGATAGAAGAGGTGTCTGGAATCATGATGGATGTTGTCTGGACTAAGCGACTGTGCCATACGGTAGATTGATTGCAATGCAAGGGTTGCTAGCGTGTTGCAGGTATTAATTGGTGTTGTGTATGAGTTTGCAGCTTAGAGTAAAGTAAGTGAGACAGACAAGCTTTGTTGATCTTGGACAGAAACAAAGGCTTCAATTGAGGATGACAGCTTCTTATAGACAATGCAAGTACAAGCAGTACAGAACAAAGGAAGAGTCCGCCCACTGTAGCGCCGCCGGTTCCATGACATGACACCGCTCCGCTACCATCTCCACTCCCCGCCGTGTCGCCTTATGATGGGCTCCGCTGCACATGTAAGTAAGACAGGAGGAAACAACACGTCCACGGCCACTCGACGCTATGCAAAGTTGGCCGAGATCCATCAGATCTGTCTTTGGGTTTTTTTGCTGTCTGTTACCCCAAAAGCGCAATACGATTGCATTTTCTCAGATCCGTCCCCATACCCGTCCCCGGCAGTTGCATAGACGCTATAATAGTCAAGCTATCCAAAGAGAGGCATTGAATTGAACAACCCAAGTTTCCAATTGAGGGGTGACCCGCCAATTGCCTTATCATTCCGTTATCTAACGGATTGGAGAGTACAAGTATCATTGGAAGCATCATGTTCCGCCTTGTATCTGTGTCACCTGGGCGAGGCTCTGTCACTTGACACCTTGTAGAGCCAATTAGACTGTGGCTTCCCCTCATTCCAAGGTTGTCTAACCGTTTGCAGTAGCTGATTCTCAGCTTTTGTCCCCTGTAACTTGTGCATGTCAGGCTAAACTCTTTAGGGGTAATGTTCTGAAGGTTTTGGGTAACAGACGATAAGGAGCTAACTGCACCGAGATAACCGAGCGAGGTCCCATGTCCTTTGCCACAAACTGTTAAAAGACATGTCGTTCCCCCTTGGACACGACCGGGCCGGTCACTGCTGAATTATCTAAGATTGAAACAGGGGACAAAGCATGATCTGACTTGTTGTCTACAACTAACTCTATTTATCACGTAATGGAATGCCATGGCTCAACCGTCAATCGATGTTCCCCATGGGGAAGGTTTTCTTCCCCGCAGATCGATCAATCATTATTCCCTGTGGTTGGTTGCATGAGTCGCAGCCTCGAAAGGGAATTAATTCATGTATGTCTTTTGTTGTCGCGTTGCCATCTTGGACTCGTCTTGTCGCGACCAGAAAGAAACGCGAGCACTGACCTAACTATTAGCAATGACGTACCTACTACAGAGTTTTCGTCTTTTTCTAGGGTAGGGCAGCATAAACCGGGGTCAGAGATAACAGTGACACCCTTATCTATACCCAACTAATCCAAATGCGCCCTTTTCGTAACAGGTTTTCCCTCATGTCCCTCTCTACATCTTCAGTGATCAAGTAGGGCACAATTGGGGTTTTAGCTAGGTAGTCTACTCTCTTTACAGAAGGTTGCTTGCACTAGACGCACACTCTATACAGTATTATCCGTGTTACTCTCAGCTTGTCACACAGCCCGGCCCCGGCTCACTACGAGATACCCAATCTGTTCCTCCAACATCTCTCTATCTATCTCCCCACGTCTTTGTAGCTCATCAAACCCCTTGGTCCGTTCGTCGGCGAACCAAGCTGGGGTGAATTGGATATAAGCAGCGACAATCACTCTGTATTTCCTCCCCCCTCCCCCCTTCTTCTGCATCCCATCCATTTCATCCAGAGTCGCAAATACCATCTGACTCACCTCTTCACCTTTACAAGGCTGCCCGTCGCCTTTTCATCCTTCTCACTTACGTCATTTATATATCCATCTCGACGCGGTCATTGTCAGACGCGGCCATGACCAACGACGTCGAGACAAACTCTGCGCTCAAGCGCCAACCTTCAACCCCCCAAGCAATTCGCGATGCAGAGGATCTCGCCAACTTTGGCCATGACCAGAGCCTCACGCGCAAGTTCAGCATGTGGAGCATGCTTGCCCTGGCCTTTTCGGTCCTGGGCACGTGGTCGACCTTTGCGCAGGGAATTGACAGCGGTTTGACAGCTGGAGGTCCCATCGCCATCCTCTGGGGTCTTGTCCTTGTCTTTGTATGCAACATTTGCGTCGCCGTGTCTCTGGGCGAGATGTGTAGTAGTATGCCCACCGCCATGGGACAGGCCTATTGGATTTCTAGACTATGGCCTACCCCTGCTGGAAGATTCACTTCGTACCTTTGCGCGTGGATCAACATGACGGGCTGGATCACTTTGTCCGCGTCGCAGATCGCCTTCATGGCTGAATTTCTGCTCAAGATGAAGATCCTCTTCCAGCCGGACTGGACAGGCGCTGACAAAGGCTGGGTTCTATTTCTAGTCTATGTCGGTGTTACCCTTCTCATGACACTCTTCAACGTGGTGGCATGCCGCAAAGATGTCATTCTTCCCTGGTTTAACAACTTTGTGGGCATTTCGTTCGCCAGTCTCTTTGTCATCATCAGCATGGCTATGCTGATTTCTGTCGGCGTTAAACAAGATTTAAATTTCGAGTCTGCAGGTTTCGTGTTTGGAAGATGGATCAATCAGACTGGTTGGCCTGATGGTGTTACCTGGTTCATCGGTCTTGTGCAAGCAGCCTACGGTCTTACAGCTTTCGATGCGGCTATCCATCTTGTCGAAGAAATCCCCTCGCCTCGAACCAACATACCACGAATCATCTGGCTCTCGGTTACCATGGGAGCCATCACTGGTTTTATCTTCATGGTAGTCTGTCTCTTCTGCATGGTCAACTCGGACATCTACCTCAACCCGTCCACTGGTCTTGCTTTTATGGATCTCGTCAAGGATACTGTTGGCCTCCAGGGCGGAACAGTCCTTCTGACGCTGTTCATTATCAATGGTATTGGTCAAGGCATTGGAATCGTCACGACGGCTTCCCGATTGACCTGGGGTTTTGCTCGAGACGGTGGTCTTCCGTTCAGCGGCTACTTTGCGCATGTCGACGGCTACTGGAAAGTCCCTGTGCGAGCCTTGTGGCTTCAAGGTGCCATCATGGCCCTCATCGGTATTCTCTACACCTTTGCCTCGACCGTGCTCGAAGCCATTCTCAGCGTCAGCACCATCGCACTCACTGTTTCATATGGTATGCCCATCCTAACTCTTCTTCTCGTTGGCCGAGACAAGCTCCCACCGGGCGAATTCGGACTCGGACGTTTCGGGTCGGTGATCAACTGGGTCGGAGTAGTATACTGCGCAGTGACTACTGTCTTCTTCTTCTTCCCGTCAGCACCCAACCCCGCAGTGGCCGACATGAACTACGCCATTGCTGTTTTTGGCATCATGCTTGTCGTCACGCTTGTGTTTTGGGTCGTCAAGGGCCGAGTCACTTATCTCGAGACCGAAGAGGCGCAAGGGAACATTATCTATGCGCAGAGAGCCGAGAGGGCCAACTATGTCGATATCGTCGGTAAGCAGGATACGGCTAGTCCGCAAGCGCACCAGGCGGGTGAGGCCAGTGGCCAGTGAGAGAGACATTGTTGGCTAAGGGTAAATAAGTGACTGTATTAAGTGATGGGTAGTAAATATTTGGTTGGTAGTTGAATGACAAACAATGAAGATTGTACATGCGAAGATCACTCTATTTAAATTACACTGTCTTTTTGTCCTATCTTGCTGCCAGTTTGGGAATAGACCCATTTTTGCCAGCAAATTCCTCCATTTGGGCAACACTTTGCACGGAACCGCAACCGTCATACGAGTTACGGTTTGGCAATGCTACCAACATGGATACACATTTGCAGGTTCCGGCCCAAAGGATGGCAGGACAACACTTTCATGGCATAGTTGTTGCATTTCATTACCCAAATTCTCCTCTATTGCTTCGCCGAATGACTCCCAGCTCCCGAATAAGGGAATAGAAAGACATATTGATGTTGATACAGGGTATCCCAAAGCCTCCCCACACCAAGCCGGCTGGGGTATAGCATGCCACTATGCCGAAACGGGGCGATACTTCTCATGTTTTCTGTCCGGGGAATCGTCACAATGGAACCTTGTATCGGCAGTACAAAGGTACTTGCCGTTAGTCCGATCTAAGACAGACGCGTAAACGGAAAAATAGCTGGGTTGTTGTAATCTATACAAGGGTGGCTTCTCCTCAGCAGATTTCTCCAGAATCTCAGCCCATCATCACATCCACACATCCACAATGAGTCTAGAAGTCCAACTTACTGCCCCAAATGGGCGCACTTACAAGCAGCCTACCGGATTGTTCATCAACAACGAATGGGTCAAGTCATCCAATGGTGACAAGATCGCTTCCATAAACCCAACGTAAGCTGCCCCATCACTTATCGGCGTCGGGGCCATAACTAACATTGATAGCAACGAGCAAGAAATCACATCCGTCCACGCCGGTTCCGCCCAAGATATCGACAAAGCCGTCCGCGCAGCTCGCAGTGCCCTCCGCAGCCCAGAATGGCGAGACCTTTCAGGCACCGAGCGTGGTAAGCTGCTCAACCGCCTTGCCGCACTCGTTGAGGAGAACAAGGAAATTCTTGCGACAATCGAGACTTGGGATAACGGGAAGCCTTACTCTGTCTCTTTAAACGATGACTTGACTGAAGTCGCTGAGACGTTGAGATACTATGGCGGCTTTGCGGATAAGGTGTTTGGACAAGTCATTGAGACGACAGGTGACAAGTTTGGATATACCATTCGTGAACCTATTGGTGTTTGTGGACAAATCATCCCGTAAGCCAAGCAATATATCCACTGTTGAAGACTACTTACTGACAACGTTGATAGATGGAACTTCCCTCTTGCAATGGCAGCTTGGAAGCTTGGTCCTGCTCTGGCTTGTGGTAACGCTGTTATCCTCAAGCCCGCAGAACAAACCCCTCTCTCCATTCTGTACCTTGCCAACCTCATTGTCCAAGCAGGCTTTCCACCTGGTGTTGTCAACATCGTCAACGGTCTAGGAACTGTCGCCGGTGCCGCACTTGCATCACATATGGACGTCGATAAGATTGCCTTTACAGGCTCTACACCCACAGCACGCCAAATCATGAAGATGGCGAGCGGCAATCTGAAGAACATCACTTTGGAGACTGGTGGCAAGAGCCCGCTTATTGTGTTTGACGATGCAGATGTCGACTTGGCTGCGTACTGGGCCCATGCTGGTATCATGTACAACCAGGGTCAAGTGTGCACGGCTACAAGCCGTATCATTGTCCAGGAGGGTATCTACGACAAGTTCATGGCTGCCTTCAGGGAGCAAGTCAAGAAGATCTCCAAGGTCGGCGATCCCTTTGAGGAGAGTACCTTCCAAGGTCCCCAAGTGACTAAGGCCCAGTATGATAGAATATTGTCCTTCGTTGACGTCGGCAAGAAGGAAGGCGCCAAACTTGCCCTTGGTGGTCAACCATTTAAAGTTGGAGATGGAAAAGGCTACTTCGTCGAACCGACAGTCTTCACAGACGTTACACCCAAGATGCGTGTTTTCCAAGAAGAGGTCTTTGGTCCATTCGTGGTCATTACAAAGTTCTCTTCTGAAGACGAGGCTATCCATTTGGCCAATGACACACAATATGGCCTCGGAAGTGCGCTCTTCACAACGAATCTCACCAGGGCGCATCAGGTCGCAAAGAGGATTGAGGCAGGTATGGTCTGGGTCAATTCGAGCAACGACAGTGACTGGAGGATTCCCTTTGGCGGAGTGAAACAGAGCGGCATTGGCCGAGAGCTAGGAGAGGCTGGTCTTGCGGCTTATTCCAACATCAAGGCTGTGCATGTCAACATTGCGGCGAAGCTATAGACAGATGTACGAGAGATTTGCACTCGTAGGATTGTCATTAAATTAAACAAATTCACCCACATAACTTCCTGAAGACCTCTTCTGGGACACCCTTTCGAATACTCCATATAGTATCGTGATCAGTTCCCTTAACGGTCTTTGCGTTGTAACTTATAGTGTCACCAACGTGTTCGCCCTTCCAGCAAGTGTTCATCCATTCTGGTCCTGCTGTCCCAGGTGCGCCTATCATGGAATCTGCTTCGGCGTAGAAAACATCAATGGTCAATTGCCGGCCAGACTCTCTCAAAGCACTTACTAACTTTGGAGCTAGATCGTCATAGTCAAGCCAATCGCCAAATCCAGGTACTCCGTTTATCTTTTGCATGAGAAACAAAGACTCATCCGAGAACCCTTCGATACTCTCTGCATGAACGAATTTGAAAAGAGAAGGCTCGAGTGACTCCTCGAACTTGGAGAATTCGGTATCTTCTTCGGGGTTGACTGGAGCTGGGGTTGTGAACAATTGACTGAAACCAACAGAGGAAGTAAATGCTGGGCCAAGAGTATTGTTGAAAAAGCCAATGGCTTTGTCTGCTTGCGCCATCATGCCCACAGGCAATGCTTTGACAAAAGACATGGACCAAATATTTGACCTCGATGGTAAGATCCAAGGCGCGCCGATGGCCATATATGAGCGTCCGGGATGAAGTATCTTGGGATGGTGAAGCAACATGTCGAGCGCGTATACTGTTCCTCCGCTATGACATGCAACAGACACCTTTTCAATCCCAAGATGCTTCAAAAGAGCCAGTGTCATTTCTACTCCACGTTAGCCACTACTCGGTCAAACCGCAGGGTGGAAGGAGACAATAGCATGACATACTTCGACATAAAATGGCGCGCTTTTCCAACTTCACAGCACCCGTTCCTCCAAAACCAGGGCGATCCATTGTCACGATGCGAACACGGTATTTCTTGGCTAGCTCGTCTTTCGCACAATGGATGATGCGTGACGCGCAAAGCGGTGCAAAGAAGAGGAGAACATTTTCCTCCTGGGGATTAGAGAGGTTACGATAGCCGTAGTCTGCGTATTTGACCTGGACAGCAGTGGTACCATCATCAGAAGGGTCTGGCGGGAGATGGAACGTTTGGGAGAAGCGCGGGTCTTTGATAAATGTCTGAGGATCTATTTCTTGTTGTTCTGCCATGTTGATGGATGACGAAAACTTGGATCTCAGTCCTGGATATCAGACATGATGTAGAAAATAAGACGGATGAGGGAATAAGATGGCAGATGTAGAATTAGTTGTCACGTGTAGTTCTGAAAGCCTATCACAAAGCTGGTCTGGAGGCTGACCTGAAATGGGAATCCTGGTCGAATGGTTGGCTGATGAACTTGCTGTCTGTTCTCGCTTGACAAACTCAATCGTTGCCGCATCAAGCTTTTCTGAACAGCTTCAAGAAGCCGAGGCAATGTAATGCGGACTTGATACTATATGCACACGGATAATGTAGATCATTTTGAAGACAAATCCCTCTTGGTATTCTCGGCTTTTCAAGAACATAGTGGAGATATTCAAGTATCTACGACATGATATTTGAATCTATTCCCCTAGGTCGGGAAGTCGTGTTGTCATCAGCTGTATGATTTGATCTCAATGAAAGGAGGTATGTGACAGATTGGTGATGCGCAACATGTTGAACCCTGACTGTGCGTCAGATGAGGATGATTGTATCTAGATCCAAGTCAGAGTATTGTCTTGCATGGAGTTGTATATCCAAAGACAATGGAAATGATCTTTCGACTCGCTCAAGAAACTCATTTGCTTTGCTTTTTTTTTTTTTTTTGCTAGGTACTTGATGTCGCTACTTCAAGGTTGACTTGTTCGTCTACGGGGACCCAAAAAACAAACAATAATTGATAAACTTTGTGTGATTTTGTCTTGTCCACGAGATATGAGATCAAACATAAAGTTACCAGGCAAGAGTTTCTCCTCGTCATGATTTAAAGGCTTATGATGTGTTGTCAGGGATACAAGGTCCTGACCAGGGGACTGTTCAATGCTCGAAGTTGTCTTTGGTGGATGACCTCTGAAACATTGCGAAAAGCTTGCACGAAGGATTGATGATCGAGATCCAAAGCCAACAATTAATTGAACGAGGGAGAGCATGACTCGTTCATTGATTGTGTCCGTCAATATCTATCATGATGGTAAGACATAAGACACGAACCACCACGCATAAACAAAGTGATGATCCCTTCATTACAGCCCTTGTCTACTAATCAAGACAGCAAGGTTTACAACGATAAAAGATCACCCAATAGATAAAACATCAGCCCAACGAACAAAGCAAGAAAATTGATCTTCCAGTTTAAAGATTATCTTATCAAGCACTTTAATTACAATGCTCCACTATAATCCCAGCATTGGGCGTTGATGGGAAGCGAAAAATCTTTAAATTTGAGACATGATGTTTGAGAGGAATGGCACTGACGCTTGAGGCTCAAAACGCAACCCGATCATGCCCGCAGGCCCTGTAACTAATTTCTTATGCTGGAAGGTTGGGCTACAAGGTCCTGTCTGGGTTGCTGTTGGGCGGCGAAGGGGAATAGACGCCGAGACGACAACCCACTTTTGATACTGACCTGGTCTCTTGGAGTACGATGTGTTGCTTTATCCTGTCGACCAGACAGACAGATGGATATTATTATGGAAATAAAGAAAGTCAATACATACAGAGTATTCTAGGTATTAATGAGAAAAGCGTGTTGTCGCATTGTCGCGTTGTCCTGGTGAGGCCTCTCTTATTAATTTATTATGGACGTGCTTGTGGCGAAAACCTGTTGAAGTTTTTGAGGCTCGGCCTTATCTCATGTCCCTTGCTTCATACTTCGTGTTTCGTCCTCCCTAGTCTCTCCGATGAATTGGCTACCGGGACCCGGCGCACCGGATTCGCATTCCGCGTAGCCACAGAATCATGTTGATGTCCAGGAATAGCCTGTCAGTCTGCGTCAACTCACTCCCAGGACTTACGAATCCGGCCACCAAGACTGCGCTAATCCTTCCACCAAGAATTAGCGTCCGCTCCCTGTAGATAGCACCCGATGAGGCTCAAGATTACGGCATTTACAGTGGACCAGAGCCCGCTTTTGGGCAGGGAATGGAAGCTTCGATTTGACTCGAGTCACGGTTCCATCACGAGATTTCTCAAACTTTGGGTCAAAATTATCTTGCAATCGCCCCTTTCGACAACAAGTATGGGTCGGGTTGGCTGAGCATTGATAACTTAGTATATCTAGACTTTCCAAGCCGTGGCTTTTATAAATACACCAACCATGTCGCTACTCTCGGTTCGATAATTCTACAGATACTCATATCAACCAACCATTGCATCATTATCCAAGCCTTCCATTGTTTAGACTCCCTACAAAATGGAAATGCTAGGCCGAGATCTCAACACCACTTGGGTGGATTCCAATTCACCCACGAGGCGCAACTCTATCGACTTCTCCGCCCCTTCGCCACCGCCCGATCATCAAAATGACCCAAAGGCCTTTTTGAAACATCATGCTGCTAAAACAGCTTCATCTCGACAACCCCCAGACCCAGAAAAGGGCAGCAATGACTCCAATACCGAGAGTGATACAACACTACAGCAACCGGAGCAGCCTCTGTCACTTCGGCAAAGATTGCATCACTTTACATGGGCCTGGTTCACTCTACCGATGAGTGCCGGTGGATTGTCGTTGCTAATCCATGTACAACCTCATCAATTCCCCGGCTTGAGAATAATTGGTACAGTGTTGTACAGCATCAACCTCTTCATCTTTACCCTCTGCTGCATTGGCATGATTCTCCGGTTTTCATTCAATCATGGTGACCTTAGACGATCGCTCGCGCATCATCGGGAAGGTTTCTTCCTTCCTACCTTCTTTCTCGCCATCGCTTCATTAATCACCAGTACTCAGCGCTATGCCATTCCCAAAGACAGCCCTTCATACTCTTGGGCAACACAAACAATCTTCTGGGTCTATGTTGTTGCTACCTTCATCCTGGCTATCTGGCAATACTCTTTCCTCTTTGCAGGACATAGTTTTAGCTTACAGGCTATGATGCCTGGCTGGCTGTTGCCCATCTTTCCTGTCATGCTAGCTGGAACAGTAGCGACAGTTATCCTCGACACGCAAACACACCTGAATCCTCTGCCTATCATCTTTGCTGGTCTGACTTGCCAAGGATTGGGCTTTTGCGTGTCAATGATGATGTACGCCCACATGATCGGTCGACTTATGCAATCCGGTCTTCCGAACCGTGAACATCGCACCGCTTTGTTCATGAACGTCGGTCCACCATCCTTCACAGCCTTGGCTCTCATCGGTATGGCCAAGGCCTGGCCAAAGAACATTTCCGGCATTGATGAATTGGCTCTCAATGTCGAAACTGTCCGCACTGTAGCGCTTCTGTGCGCCGTGTTCCTCTGGGCATTGAGTCTCTGGTGGTTCTGTATCGCCGCAGTCGCAGTCATTTCATCTCCACCCAAGGCGTTTCACTTAGGTTGGTGGCCTATGGTGTTTCCCAATACTGGATTTACACTTGCTACTATTTCTATTGGGAACGCGTTCAAGTCTGAGGGTCTTCTATGGACTGGGAGTGCCATGAGCATTCTCCTTGTCATTACGTTCCTCATCGTCATTTCATTCAATATTAGAGCTGTGTTTGTACGAGACATCATGCACCCTGGAAAGGATGAGGATGCCGATGATCACTAAAAGTTTTGTTAGAGATGGAGTAATGGGTTTTGCGTTTAGAGATACCACGGGATACAGGATAGACAAAAGGTTACAAAGACTAGACGAGTTGTTTCTGGGTTTAGAGCTATACATACAACTCGTAGACATACATAATTCTAATTCATTAAATCATCAAGATCCGCAACATTACCATCGTGATAGTTTGCTGTACGAATCATCCACACCACTACGGCCCAAGCCGGACCAGACCCTTTGATGCCTGTTGACAGGGATTAAGTATTAGGCAATCAATAAAGTGACAACAGGGCTTCGATCAGGAAACTTTTCCAGAATCAGACGAGAATTTCTTATGATGCTTGGATCGTAATCGCTGGGGTCACGGTCTTACGAGTCCGTGAAACAGGGCCGATAACATGACTCTGAAGTTGCTGCTCCCCCTTTCTATCTAAATCTGTAGCTCCGGTTTTCGGCGAAACTCGGGCAAACTGACGGTTTCGCCGATGACTCTACACAACAATTGAAGATGGCCGAGCAGACAAGATGAGAGTCTCAGTGGTATTTAAAGAAAAGCAAATACTATGAAGGCTTAGCAATAATTCGAATTATTACGATTATAGAATTAGCCGAACCCATACGATGTGCACCATGGACAGTCAACAGCCTATGTTCCTTAACCAGTAATGACAAATTCAAATAGCACACGTTCTAAGGGGTCAGGGATTAATCGAATAGATTTGTGTTATCAAATTTTCTTTTGGGTATAGCTGGTATTAGATAGATTTATGAACTTTTACAGAAGCAAATGCCATTGGAATCAGGCTGAATACGTCAAGTTCTTAAAGATAACCACTCAACAAGTTTAGTCTTACAGCAGATCCGTCCAGCTATTGATATTCATCCAATCCTGGTCCGAAGTAAAACTGTTAAACTGATGCACGCCCTCCGCCCCTAGCAACCGGTTCCAATCGGGCGGACTCTCCGGGACCATGACCTGCTCACCCTGTAGCCGCTGCGAAACTAGCGTCTCATACTCGCGATGCAGTTCCTCAAAAACACTATGCACCGCTTCAGCATTGGGCCAATGTCTCGCAAGCAAGATGGTACATCGCAAGAGTCTGGATAACCTCTCCAAGGCGTTGATAGCAACCAAAAAGGTTTGCGATGTCACTGCTGCGCGTATTTCTCCAGCAAACTGGATACCTGCTGCTGTCACAGCGCTGACTGATGTAAAGTGGCATTGGCGCAGTTCGTCTCGTGCAGAAAGCTTTTCAAGGGATGTTACGATCGCTTGAGCAGCGGCGGAACATATCGATGAGGAGCTGGGAGAGGGGAGGTTGCGATGGAGATGGAGGAGTAGAAGGTTGTAATGCATGCGCAGATGACACGTCCACGAGTCGTCATCTTCCGCGACGGTGGAAATACCTGAACGCAAAGACCAGAGGCCCAGACGTGCATCAATTGACGAAATGTCTATCATTCGATCCCTTGCCGGGGCGTTCAAAGCGATGACATCTAAGCCAATGTAGGCCAAATCGACGAGATGATTCAGAAAATCTGGGTTTACGCCTGGAGTCTCGACCATTGACGGATCGGTAGTCGCTGTGTCAGTCATATCTTCCTGCCGAAGTGGTTGCTGATCAATATCTTCAGCCCTCACCGCACAAGGCCTTCCCGTTTCCAGGGCTGAGAAAACTTCACAGAAAAAGGCAGACCACCAACATCTTCGATACTGGGCCATTTCAGCAGCCGGGAGCTGTAAGCTCCTCCTATGCGCGCCAAGACCTGTTCCTATACGTACTGCTATGCCAGCCCAGTACCACGGTCCTCCGGCTACCGTGTCTCCATCACCAATGTGCCATGTAAACAGTGCTGCGGCCTGCAGGAGATGCATCCTGTCGGATTCATGGCGCATGTGATACAGCATACTTGCTCTTCGGAAGAGGATGTTTTGCACAGCGTGACGATCATTTGCAACAAGCGGGTGAGAACAAGCATGAGCACCAGCCATAAGGACGGATTGAAAGAGCAGCAGCGGTGGCGGATTATCAGGAGTACGGTACCTAGCAAGGAATTCCGGCTTGGACACGATAGGGAGAAAAGGATGGATGTGTTCAAAGTATGCCGTGACGAGAGCATCGCGAACCTCTTGAGCAGGAAAAGATGATACTTCTGTGACAAGATCCTGTGACATGCCCCAAGAACTCGGTGTAGGCTTCCAAGAGTTTACCTGTCGGATAGGAGGATATGGGTAATGTAATGGCTTCCCACCACCAGTCCTGTCACTCGTAGAACTTCCATCTGCCGCAGAGTCCGCAAACGAGCCATGTGTGTCCGGTCCTGTCGGTCCTGAGATATCTCCTATGATGGATGAATAAGGCTGTCTAAAGGATCTGTGCAAGTCAACAAGATGCACTAGATTTGATACAGCTGTTCCGACATAGGCAATACGGAAGCTCTTGGTAGAGGCAAAGACAGCCCATGCTGCTGCACCGATACCATGTTTGAAGAAACGGGCTAACCCTTCCCTAGCGAGTTTCTCTTGGCCATCCGATGGGGGAACATTTTGAGTTTTGTCTTTTTGTTGGTGAGTTGAGTTCTGATCGGGTCCGGTGATAGAAAGAGGATTAACAGCGTTGGTGTTCCGTGTTTGCGCGGCTCCGGGATCCGGATCCGGATGAGATATGCCTGGTGATCGACTTGCTATTCTCTCGTGCAAGGAATGTCTGGACAAAACTGAACTCCTCCTTTCGTCCGTCCATTTCGATCTATACAATATCAACACTATTCTTCTTCATTTAACACACACGCGGTGTGGTATGCGATTTCGGAACCGCGACACCGAGACTTACCGGCATTCCAAACCCGATTTTTCACAGACTGAGCAAGGCCCTGATGGTCGGTCAACGATGTCGCAGCGGACTTTGCGACGACGACATATGTCACATGCTTTTCGCTGCTGGCGCCGACGTTTATCTTGTTGCCCTTTTTGTGGTGTCAGATCCATGATGATGTAGAGCTGTAGCAATGGGATAGAGGAGAAATCGGAACCGGTTGGCGGTAAGGATCGACGGTGGGTGGGTAGTCTCGGCTCCAGAGGGATGAGAGCCGAAGACCCGGGAATTGGGCGGATATAAATATACTGAGGATACACATTATTATTGTACTACGAGATATATGTTTTTTGAGTTGCTGTTATAGTATATCGTATAGAAATCTCGAGTGATAATTGTTGTTTCAAGTCGATCTAGTTAAAGCTACTTCCAGGGAGGAAATGGCCATTCTTTACAAGGTCAACGGTGCAACTCCGCATTGTAAAACTAGGCCTACTTACTTCCGAGTTGCGGAGAACAAGGTCTCCTCATCATTTCATGACCAGACCTCAACCGCATAACAGACAGTCCATATACGATTATCACCTTGTACAAGATGCCTTTCAAGATATCAGGCTCTGTTATTCTGGTCACAGCAGGCACATCTGGGCTTGGTCTCAGTGTAGCTACCAAGCTCGTTGAACTCGGTGCAAATGTCGTGATAAACTACGCCTCAAACAAAGACCGCGCCGACAGCGCACTCTCCCACCTTGAAGAATCATCGGCCAAACAAGAACATTCTCCCAAATGCATCGCAATTCAGGCTGATGTTACCCAAAAACCCGAGATTCAGCGTCTCGTAGCTGAAACTGTCGCTGCCATGGGCAAGCTCGACGCTGTAGTGTCCAACGCTGGCTGGACTCAATTTGCCAACTTTTCTGATCTTGACGACAATGTCGATGAAGAAGTCTGGGACAAGTGCTATGCAGCCAACGTCAAGTCACATCTCTTTCTTTGCCATGCTGCCAAGAAGTACCTTGAGAATGCGAATGGTTCTTTTGTCATGACCTCTTCTGTTGCTGGAGTCAAGCCCAGTGGAAGCTCGATTGCAAGTTTCTCTCTCTGTAACTGTTTTCGAGTTGAATTGAACTAACGAAAGCTACAGGCGTACTCGGTTACGAAAGCTGCACAAATTCATTTAGCAAAGTCGCTGGCTATGGTGATGGCACCATCAATCCGCGTAAACGCCGTGTCTCCAGGATTTATGGAAACGGTAAGAATAACGCTGACCCGTTGATATACAACTAATAACTGATGACCACAGAACTGGATTGCAGGATTTCCACAGTCGAAGATTGATGATGCAAGGGAAAAGACTTTGCTCAAGCGAATTACCCAAGTTGAGGTATGTCACTTCGCCACTTTGGAGACCAAACACTAACAATCGACAGGACGTGGCAGATCAGATCATTCTCCTCATCAAGTCAGAGTCTGTCACAGGAGCTAATGTTATCATCGATTCCGGCTTCTCTATATGAGATAGACTTTTGAAATGGTTTTGTGGAGTTGTACTTCGCGTAAGTGATGTTCACAACGTCGGAAGCCTTCCGAGCACCACATTCCGAGCAGATAACGGAGAGGTTCCAATCTCGGGTTCGCGCGGAACCGGTAACTTATCTCAATCCTAGATAGCAAAGATAAGGATTATTAACTAATGTTATTCGGTCGTTGCCACATTGTGACACTACGATACCACGATGTACCTAGACTTATCCTTGGTGATTTGGAATACGGCTCGAGCCTATTCCTCCATTCGTTAACCGCCACTGCGACGTCATTACATAAGATTTAATGCTTAATGATCTAAATTGAGACAGGCTCTGTGTCAAAGCGATCTAACTGTCAAGGGGTGCAGGCGATCATGGCCTGAGATTAGAGTGCGTAATGCTATCTGCTACAAGATCTCTCCCATGATTGCGGAGATTTTAAGTTGCACCCAGCTAGGATTAGAGGGGACTAGACCGACAGAGGTAGTATTCTTCAGTCGTAATGTCAAACCATTCCGAGTTGCCGATTCCGATCATGAAACTAAACGTGAAGTTAATTTATTGAAACTTGACACGATGAGGCTTGAATGGTGTCGCAGCACGCTGGAACATATTCATGAAACGGTTGACAGCACTGATACATTGCTTGAGACTCTGAGGATTCATTGTGAAAGCATTCCCAATCTATATAACAATGAATAGTATTACAAACAGATAATTTACAACTTTGGCCCATCTTCCTTGCAGCACCCTGATGTCAACTTGGATCCCACATCCTTGTCACTCGGCACATCAATTGCCGGGTTCCTTGTGAAAAAGTCCGAAGGTGTGATATGCAGCTGAAGCATCTCAACCGGCATAACTGGCCAATCCTCGCTTCGGGGATTATGCGTAAGTCCAAAGACGCTCCACAAGACAATATCCTGGTTCAGGACATCATCGCACCGATTGGCTGCGTCGCTGACACCGCCGACTTCAATCTTTGATTGCAAAGTGTAACGGCCTCCCGCATAGAGCTCGTGATCTTTGTACTTTGTAACCCACATGTGATGCTTTGCAAAGAGTGCGCGCTTGGCTTGGACGCTGTTGGGGTCGGCGAGCAGGAGTTGGGTAGGCGGAGGAGTGATCTTGTAGCCGACGGGCTTTCCAGATATCGGGTTTCGTTTGTTCAGGTTTTGCACCTTGAAGACTCTGTTGTTGAACGGGGCTGCGTCGATGCCCTGGGATGTGGTTATTTGTGTCTGACAAACCTCGTACAAGTTGCCTTGGGGATTTGTCCGTCTGTCCATTTTCAATGGAAAACTCTCCTCCTGCACGAGAGTGTTCTCCGTACCATCGACAGAAGGATCGATTCTGACACAGAAGACATGTTGATGGTTTTGTGCCAAGGCTCCAGGGCTAACAACATTTCCCCATTCGCTGGTCTTGCCAGGATCAATGTTGACAACTGACACAATACCGGTTGCGCGGGCTTCCACGACTATACCTGCAGCTTGATCGAACTTGTAGTTGAAGATGTACTCGTAGTTGGCAAGCGTGATGATGAATTGGATAACCAATTCGCGTCGGCGAGTAACAACGGCTCGGCCAGTGCGCCAGTCGGTGTGTTTCCAGTTAATACCGTTGTCTTGCTCATGGAGACAGATCATGTTCTTCGTATCTAATGCCGATCCATCTGAGTCGATAAGAACACCGTCGAAGTACTAATAAGTCGGTCAGTGTTGGTTTCTATCTTGTACCTGTGGCGCACATACCTTGATGACTCCTAGACAATCGCAGCCGAGAGCAAGACTGTTGACGCAGTGTCCGAGACCTCCGTCACCAAAGTCGAACGCTTGCTTGCGATGATATGGTGGTCGAGGGTCAGCATAAGGAACAGTCTGTCTACTATTAGCATGATGTCATATTATTGGCATCAAAGTGAACTCACCATGTCGCTGATACTCAATCTGTACAAGACAGGGCGTCCATCGTAGCGGATATCATGAACAACTGCACCTTCACGAGGGTTGAAAGTGACCCTCATGCGCCACTTTTGCCACTGAATCAGGTTCCCATCCGTGACAGAAAAGCTTGGGCCTTGAGGCTGCGCAATCATCAAAGGCTTGAGATCCTTGCGTGTACCGCCAGCAACAAGCTCAGGAATGTACTCAGCGGGCTGACAGTGGTCCAGGAGACCAGGCGCGTGTGTCTTCTCTGTAAGACTGTCGCCCTTACCTCCTGTAGCGGGCTCCTCGACGCGGACAATCTTCTTAGTCTTGGCGTCCATCACTGGAATGAGGGGCACGGGATAGGCGTAGAAGTTAGAGTCGGGGTGTCCGTTTTGAGTATCTCGCGCAAAAATCAAGGCTTGGAAGAAACGCGTGTTTCCATCCTCAAGATCTGGCGCACCGTAGGGCCAAGGCTCAATGACAGGCTCGAAGCCTGGGGGAAGCTTAATCTTTGCGAGTTTCTCTTTGAAGAGCTCTGATTCTCCAACTGCTTTGACCACATCTTCAAATTCGTAGCTGTTGATGTTAGTGGCCCGGGCCAGTCATAGAAAGAATGGAAATAAAGGAATGGCTTACATTGTCAAGCTAGATTGATGCTCAGGACTGACGATTTGCTGCTCTTTTATCGTCTTCTTTGTGAGATCCACCACGGATTCATAGTACTGAGTCTTGGCTTCACCGCCAATGATGTCGTAAAACACCTGGGCACAACGATCAGGTCTCGGAGAGTTAGATCGCAGCGCATTAGAGTGCTCTAGCTCCAAGAACTTCAGAACTTCCTCCTTGGGCGGCTCAAAAAGATAAGATTGTCTGAAGTACAGCAACGCGCCAGGGTGCGCTTCTTTGACAATGTCGCGTGCAAGGTTTGTCTCGTTGGCGCTCAAGGCCGAAAGTGGGTGTGGGAAGGACATAATGATTGGGACAATAAAAGCCAATACAATTGGATGAAATGAATAGTTTTTTAAGGAAGGTGGGTAAAGATAAAGATATATGTCGGAACCGATATCGAATAACAATGAAAGTTGTCTCGTCTTTAGGTGTTAAAATAGTCGTCGTCATTGGCTCTCGGAATCGAGCTTCCGAGCAGTCGTTGCGGAATGGAGCTCGGAAGTGCGGAACACTTGGCCTGTCTTCCAATGTAGTTAGTAGTTATATGCTACCCCATGTTTTGATAAACCCCTTGTCTAGTGCGACAGTGCCAACTAAGTTAAGATCTCTTATCAGGTACATAGTCTAAGTGCCGCGCTATCCAGGGTAACGATTTCTTATCTCTGCCATGTTAAATTCTGACAAGACTACATGTACCTAAAAGCACGACGCAGTCGTAAGAATCAGTTCCGAGATAGGGTATTACCAGCAGTTAGGATGTTGTACATAGAGTCGTAGACATCACATTTGATTCCCAATCCCAAACATTACAAGTCAGAACTTCCCTGTCGTCACTACAACCAACGTGTTTCGTTTGGGCGGGTCTACAGTGAGTTGCTGATCCTGGAGTACGGCCCGTAAGCATATTGCAGGGACTGAAAACTCTAATTCTATCCATATTCTTATCATTACCTTACTTATGAACTAACATATCCTCTGGAAGCAGTATATCGTTTCCCATTGATGAACATACAAACCAAGACACTTCGAGGAAACATAATACAATTCCGTATTTAGCCACTATGACGAAGAACGAAGCGAATATTCTCGAGAAACAGACCATGGACAAAGGTGCTGATAGTCTCACTGACGCACCCCCGGCGAGTGAAGATGCTTTGCGACTTGCACAGCTGGGACACGAGCAGGAGCTGAGAAGGCAGTATTCTCTTATCTCTTTGGGTGCCCTTTGTCTCTGTCTCGGTGCCACCTGGGAGGCTCTGTCAACTGTTGTTGTTACTGCTTTGGTCAATGGCGGCGCGCCCTGTGTCTTCTACAATTAGTATGTCCTCTCCATCCCTTTCTGGTGGAACTGTACTTACAAAACTATCCAGTGTTTTGTCAGCCATCTTTTCATTGTGCACTGCTAGTTCCCTCGGCGAGATAGCTTCTATATATCCTACTGCAGGAGGTACATTCCCATTCTCCTTACCTAGATGTTCACTGCTAACCCAGTCGCGTAGGACAATACCATTGGGTAGCAGCCCTCGCCCCCTCCTCGATATGCAAATCTGCATCCTTCATGACCGGTTGGATCAGCATAGGCGGCCAGCTAGTCTTGACAGCTTCCGCAGCCTTCGCAGCCGGTCTGGAAACACAATCACTCATCATCGTCAACGACTCGTCATATGTGCCAGAGCGGTGGCAAGGCCTCTTGTTCTACTGGGCCGTCTTGGTGTACGCTCTTGTGCTCAATATCTGGGGTCAACGAGCTCTTCCTTGGCATAACTACGTATCTGGTAAGTACTCGATCTTGCAGGGGTGACGCAAGTACTGACTGATGGACTAGGAATTATTCATGTTGGCGGCTTTGTTATAGTTGTCATCGTCCTCGGTGTGATGGCACCCAAGAACTCTTCTTCTTTTGTATTCAAAGAGGTCACCAATCAGAGTGGCTGGGCAGACGATGGTGTCTCGTGGCTAGTTGGCCTTTTGAGTTCTGTTTATCCCTTCCTCGGGTATGTATGCCTGACCTCCGCGTAACTGGGATGGCCCTAACTGACCCTGTCTAGATACGACGCAGCCTGCCATCTGGCAGAAGAAATGCCCCACGCGAGCCGCAACGTTCCCATTGCCATGATTGGCAGTGTCGGAATTAATGGTTTCCTTGGATTAGTATACGTAATCATCCTTCTTTATTCTGCTGGTCCTCTGGAGACCCTTGTTAAAACCCCCACGGGATATCCCTTTATGCAAATTTTCCTCGACGCAACAAAGAGCGCGGTCGGCACTACCCTCCTATCCCTGTTGATCATACTCGTCGCCGGAGCTGCTACTGTTGCGGGTACTACATCGACGTCGCGAACACTGTGGGCCTTTGCACGAGACAGATCTACGCCGTTTGACAAACAGCTGAGCAAAGTCAATCAGCGACACGAAGTCCCCATTTACGCTGTTGTTGTTACAGTTGTACTGCAAATGGTGCTTGGCTTCATTTACTTGGGTAACACGACTGCCTTCAACGCCTTCTTGTCCATGGCTATCATCGGAATGTATACTAGTTATGCACTCCCCATCGTGGCTATGCTATTTGCTAGAAAGCATCTGCTGTCTGTCAATGCTTTTGGTGCATTCAGACTTGGACGAATTGCCGGTCCGGTACTCAACGTTGTTAGCTTGATCTGGATTATCGTTGTTGTTGTGTTTAGCGTTTTCCCTTCTGTTATGCCTGTTACGGCGCAGAACATGAACTATTCCATAGTAGTCATGGCAGCTTGGGTTCTTGCTGGGTGGTTGTATTACGTTGTCTTTGGAAAGAAGAAGTATCAGGTACCCAACGTCGACATGGCGGTTATTGATGCCGCTCAGGGTTCGGGATATTGATATGATCGTGAGTCTTGATCCTAGAGGAATGTTGAGATGAAATCGCAACAGCGCTAGCTCGCAATTCAGATAGAATTCTTTTTTGTGATTTCTGACTCTGGCTGAACCAAAATTGGGGATGGTTAACAATGGTCTCCCGAATTAGCAAGCTCTGAAAAAAATCACTTTGTTTATTTCCAACTCCCTCTCCAATTTGGTTGTAGGTTTCGTGGTAGATACTGATAGACAAACAATAGAATGTAGTATCAACGATATGGCGACATATTGAGTGTCTGCCTTAAACAGTTTTGTTTGTGAGATTTCCCTATCAATGATCGTTTATTGGGGGGCACTCTCCACATCTAGGCCTGGAAAGAAGACCTAATCAGCTAGTTAAAGTATATAAATAGAGTGAGTGACTAAAATAGTTAAAATTATATATAAATGAAGTATGCCACTTGGGCTAAAAATATGAATTTGACTTCTGAATAGTCAATAGCCGTCAGTCCTTGTGTTGACTAACCTTGCATAACGCTACTGAATCTCGTCAAATCACCGTCTAGTCCAACTCCCGCTTGCCCATCTGATGCTCCATGTGCCAAAGAACTCTTAAAGAAATTATCCTCCTCAAAGGCACTGAACAGATTCAACAAATCCGTCTCTAGGCCGAATCCATCGGATGTCAGATCACCTAGGTCAAGGCTACCCGCTGAAACATCCCTGTGATGGTGTCCAGCATCTCTCTGCGCCCCGGAATGAGTTTCATTCTCAAGAGGTCTCGCCCCGACTGCAGTCCCATTTGCTGTAACAGATGTCTCCAACGATAAGGCACGGTTGATAGTTCCACGGATGGACTTCCAAAGTCTTCGACTCACCTGTCCCTGCTGTGAGATATTCTCCAGCAATTTGACAGCATCTCTAAAGTCCTGTCTGCAACGATTCGCAAAAACATCGGGTGCATTGCAAACCGCTAATAAGATAGACGCCAAAGCTGCGGTTAGAAAATAATTGAACGCCGGTTTCTGCCGAGCGTATATATCACTTGTCTCGTTCAAATGCACCAGCACTTGGATGGTGTCCTGAGCTAGACTGACGACAAGCTGTGCGCCTTGCATGTCTGCGCGTAAGTTGGCGGCACTCAGAACATGATGTCGCAAGACCAGACCCCGTATATGGTTTCCTCTTAGATAGAGAAGGGTTCGCAAACGCTGTAATGTCCGGGGCTGCTGTTGTGGTGCCTGAGAGAGACGCGGGAAGACCAGTTGTAAGTCGTGTGGTATGGAATGCATCCATTTTTGAGTGAGAAAGTCAAATAGATCAACTTTGTCTTTTGGGACAGATAGAGGTGACGAGTCGAGAGGGAGTTCTTCCCAAACTTTAGAGCATAGCCGGGCGTAGGAGACCATGCACAAGAGATAAGGGTGATGTGTCTGAAGACGTCATCAGTATATAACAGTCTTTGCAAGCTGTCAAATGTTGAGAAAGACATACCGGCTCTGGCAGCTGGGGATCAATGTCGCGATCCGAAATCCCAAAGGACAAACTCGTTCCATAACTCCACCTCCGGTCAAGGATATAAACGCACCAAAAGCACCGCAAAGCCAAGTCCCGGTCTTGGGGCTCCTTGAAGTTTTCTAGAAGTGAGGGCCGACGATGCAGTCCAGCCTCAATGCATTCCCTCCCTGCATTGCCTATGGCCCTCCAGGCGAGAAGTTCTTCTCCGCAGTAAAACCAGTAAATACTCTGACTTATGTTAGTTAAGAAAAGAGTGGAAACTGAAATACGCACCAACATCATCATGAGTTGTAGCTCTTGAATATCGATAAACGCCTCGCCTGAAATACTGCATATCACAGGTTCAACGTCGTCAATGAGCCTTTTACTAAGGTTGTTCTGTCCCTGGGCTTCGATTGCCAGAGCTGTACCAACAGCTAGTTTTATAGCTTGTATTTCCTTGAGCGTATTTTCTTCTGGGGACTCAAGGACTGACGTGACGTTACGAGACAGCCCGTCGATTTCGATGAATGGATATACAGTCACAACTTCTTCACGATATAGTTCTAGAAGTCGCAGTGTCTCCACTACACCCAAGCTGGGAAGAACATCAACGTCTCTCAAGGGAAGAGATCCACGCTCACTTTCAACGTCGGGCTCTGAACTCGAAGGGGAAGGGGACAAACTCATAGCTGAACCAGGACGGCGCTCGATACCCATACCCGAAAGAGAATTCTCGGCGATTTGAAAGCTGTAAGCGGATCTCATCGGACCAACAAACTGCGGTTGTCTGGGCTCGTTTCTGACGTTTCGAATTTCTTGTCTGTATGTCGATCCATTGCCTTGAGATACAGATGTTGTGGTAGGCGGGTCGGTGAGTTGAGGAAGACGCTGAGAAACGTCCTGTAAAGCTGTTGTCAGAGCGCTAACTTGGTTTTGAAGGGCCGCAACTTGTTGGTTCAAGGCAGTTAGATCTGGTCTATTAGGTCAATTAGTATTGGAATTTTCGAGAATCAATGTAAATATGGTCTAACGGACTGAGGCTCTAGTGTTGGCCGTCGTCTCGGCGAAGGCTCAATAGTTTCGTTCGACGAGTGAGTGACAGAGGGAGCAGCGAAGACGCACTCGACGCGGGTTGCAGCGCATCTCCTACAGACGTCTTCGCCCTCTTCTCTCACACATTTTAACTTCCGCTTCTTGCACGTATCACTGTGAATGTCAGTTTACACCTTGTTCAATCAGTATGACGCGCGTGGTCTACCATGCTATCGGCGCGTATTTAGCGCGTTTAGTACGCCGATTAGACAATTCGGATGTTTCGGCTGTTGATCGTTTTTGGTTGGCCTCCATGACTGAAGAGGCATTACAAACATGGGAGAAAAAGGAGCCAAAATGTCGAGGTATTCTGGTTATGTAGTATCAGTGTCATAGGAAAGGCAAAAAAGTGGTTGACTAAAAAACAGGCCGGCCATTCTGGGGTACCCTGCACTTTTGAGGGTTTCCGCTAGTCAAGTGTGTCAAGATAAGACACTTACTAGACCCGAAATGTGTGGCTCCCACTGAGACCCCGGGCTTGTGTTATCATCCCTACCTAGATTATGGGGGGTAGGCTCCAGAAGCCCCCGTCGTCTTCTGCCCTCCACAATGATCGCCACATAAACTATCTACAGCAGACGCTTTGAGTTATTTTGGTTGTTTCGAGTAACAGCAAGGATGAATGAGGTCCTGTATGCTGGCCCTGTCGGAGCTGCCCTTGCTCTCCGCCCTGGACGGGAGTATTATTACCGAACCGGTAATGAATTCTAGACACTTGGCAATTCCACATTTGTTCCATGCATGCCGCTTAGGTTTCTTAACACGACAGGCCAGGCAACATCTAGACTAGTAGTATAGGATGCTATATTATTCTGATGTCCTAGGTCTAGTGGCACGTAGGAGTTTAAATGTAAGGAAATAGACTTATGTTGTTCTTATTCTTGTACTACCACGCCATGATATAGTGCGCAAGCTATAACGGCACCACCAGAAACTTGGGTATATGTGTACCAAATCTACTTATGATGCCAAGTTAGGTAACTGGGTTGGTATCAATTGCAACAGTCTGATAGTTGCTGTAAGAAAGGAAAGAATACATCAGACGGAAATATTGCAATGGAAACCACGTTGGATTAATGCTCTTGTGCTCTTGTTAGGTGGTTGAACTCATGATTGCGAAAGTGTTTCTCGTGTTTCTAGTAGGGAGTGTCTCTTGTTCCGTTTTATATGTTTATTCGTGCTACTCAACGCTGCAGAAGTTCGCCTGAAGTATGCGTTGCTCGATGACGTTCCGAAGTTTTCCATCAAACCAGTCAACTGGCTTTCTTCTTCGAAACACAAGGCTGATGCTGACCTGCACAGCTACAGCCTGATTTGGCCAATAGGCACAGTCTTGGGTTTATTATTAACGCCTAAAAAATCATCACCCCCGCCACTTTCTTTCTTGCACCAACATCACATCACTCGCAATTTCGAGACGTGTCGTATCTGCTGGCATTTACCCTCCCGCTATCACAGAATCTGGATACTATCTATACTTCAGTGCGTCTCAATATTCAAGCCTGACGCCTCGACAACCGAATAGCATCTAATACCATATTTCAGATGTTTCTTATCCCGCCCCTCGGTCGCACTTCTTGGGGGGATCATCTCTGTGAAAAGCCTCGCCGACCATCTCGAATCTCCCCCTTGCTTGACAGTGCAACCTATCGGGATAATCCCAAGACCCTAGAGTTTATTAAAGACATTTGGACCGAAAATTTATATGGTGACGACCTTCAGTTGCAAGGGCCGTCAATACAGCACAATGGACTGCGGCATGAAATGAAAAAGCTGTTCGCTATCATGATCTTTATTCAAATGGATCATCAGGTGTTGAGTCTCCTTGAAGAAATTCTACCGTCCCCTGCCCCAGTTGATTTTCATTCACGCTATTTTGATTCAGTAGACGACTGCCATCACACGCACTCTTCCCATGCATCTGCTATAGTAATGTGTGATAACACTGTTCACAGAGAACATACATGTCATTTCTATCTGAGACATTCTGCTTCCACAGGTGAGAAAGGCATCTGGGGCATACCAATAGCACTATGCGATACAGTTTCCAGATTCGGAGTATCACTCGAAACGAACACGTTTGGACTGTATTGGACATACATCAGCCACCGGGCTATAGAGCTCTATTTTTTCACGTGTGTCAGATGTTTGACTCATGGCCTTCGTCTGCGAACGAGTGGCTTTACGAAATGGAAAATCCTGTTGATTATTGGGATTCAAGGGACGATGCAACAAGCAAGGAGGCAGACACGTAGGATCAAATATGAAGGATTTACCACCAACTATATGCATATATGGTTGGCGTTACAAAGTTTTGAAAGGCTTCCCGACGTCAGACTATGTCTGTTGCTTCGGTTACCATTTTATCCGTCGTCCATGCGTCAGCAGAGTTTATTCCTTCAATGGAGGATCGAGTGTGCGAAAAGCCCAAGTTCCGAGGGTTGGCAGTTCTCAAATGGGAGGACCAGAGACGCCAGCCAGGAGCGAGACTGTGAAGGTGGTACTCATAACGCAGGAAGTAACTCAGAACAGAAGGGAAGGGGTGACAAGGAAGATACGCAGCAACTCCAAAGACCATCGACTTGGCCTTCTCAGTCCGGCCAGAAACGATCGGCGACCTCAGAAGGAGTCCCGGGAGACAATGGTGATGATGGATCAAGTGATAAAAACCCCCATAAGAGACGACGTCTCGAGAGCGAGAAGAATATGAAGTTTGCTTGTCCTTTCTTCAAGCACAACCCTAATAAGTTCATTGGCGAACGGTCGTGTTGCGGGCCAGGATGGAACAACGTTCAACGAGTGAAGTAGGGCAGCACAATTCCTTTCTTTGTCTTTTGCTATCATACTAACTTTAATGCAATTATAGAGAGCATATATTCCGGAGGCACAAAGCACCAGAGTTTCAGTGTGCTAGGTGCTTTACCGAATTTGAACATCTGTCGCAACTAGACGACCACAGACGAAGCACGGTGGCATGCGAAGTTCGTGATAGGCCGTCACCTCCGCCTCACGTTGACGAGGGGACAATGCAGCTGTTGAGACAAAGAAAGAAATCTGCAAGTCCTTTAACAGAGATCGATAAGTGGCAAGCCGTGTATAAAATTATTTTCCCTCACGACACTCAAATTCCAAGTCCTTGTGGGTTGCCTATTTCCTTACACTGGTAAACGACGAATCGACTAACGTCGGATTAGACTACGAGCTGGAAGAGAAAGCGCTCACAAACGTCTCGGAAGGTACTGCGGAGGAAATCTTCCGTAACAATCTCAAAGAAACACTACCACCAGAGGCCCTAAAAGATGCGGGATTGATGAACCTCATCATGCCTGGTGTCGTGTCCGCTTTCAGCAAGACATTTTCTGCCTTGCACGACCAGAAAGAAACTGTGCTGCCTCATAATACACAGCCGACATCAACCACAAGTACAGGATCTTGGCCCGAAAATGCCGGATGGCTTGTACTAACACAGCATCCATCTCAAAATGACAATGCAGTTAAAGATGAACACGTCAACCTTTGGACAGATTCGTCTCTATTTGACTTTACCTTGCCTAGTCCAGTTCCGAACCCAGGAATGAACACAACTGATTCGTCATTGGAAACGGCTCCAGATAGCGGCTTTTATGAGACGAATGAAGATGATGGAAGGGAAATTTTTGACGGGGATTTTACTAGCGGTGGAAACCTTAAGGATGTGTTGGAATCAGTGTTTGACCGCGGGTGTAGTGAAAGTGAGGAGTTCGCAAAGCACTATTTCTGGAGTGAAGAGCATTCCAGAGAGTAGCAATGCCTATAAGAAGGATTTGACTCCGAGGTAGTGGATTTGATTGTGGCAATTGTCTGCAAAGGCTCACGGAGGTCACGAACGATTAGTGACAGGAGTGTAGTATGTTCTTGGACTATGGTTTGCTACAAATCCACGTGGGTATATCTAGTCGTGTTAAGCATAGTAGCCTTCGCATTCCCTTTCTAAGAAGTTCATATGCTCCTGTTCGTCCTTTGCCACCTCACCAATCATCCAGTCATCCACTAATGTGTCTTCTGGGTCCAATGTGGATTCGTGAGTAGGAGCGCAGTCTGCAGCAGGTGTCGGGAGTTGAAGCGGATATTCGTCAGCTGTAGATGCAGAAGTACTTGGTTGATTTTCAACATTAGCTGCTCGATGAGACTTAGCATGACTGGCAGGGCGGGGACCGAATCTGCTCAGGGTGTCGTGGAAAACTGGTAGGTATTTGCAAACGGTAATCATGTTCTTGATCGCTTCCTCCTGACTCGTTCCACCTTGATTGGCAAAGTTGAGGACCAATAGCTTCGTAAAAATCTCCGTAGGGTCACGCGCGACTGCTAGAGCCTGGCTGAAAGTTGGGATATATGGTGCTGGTGCATGAACAGTATCAGGATGGGCGAGTCGGTACATGTCGGTCCACAACACATGATAGGGATCACCTGCCTTCTTGCGCAATTTGAGGATGCTTTCAATGTGATTGGCAGTGAAGTGCATGGGCGTTTCGCAGTCATTGTTGCAATTGCAGATATGCTTCTTCTTCATATGCTCACTGTCGCGTAGCGGCTATGATTAGAAACCTTTCTATACATGATCAATGGTGCGTACCGAAAATGTCTCCAGTCAGGCTCCCCGGTACGACAAGCCTCGGGGACGGAGCTGGGATCTGCGTAGGATTTGAGGAATATACAGGCAAAGCGAGAGGGGGTCACTGTTTCTGGCGAAGAACTCATAATGTTGAGCTGGGGCGGTGCTTGAGAAGTTAAACACTGGCTGGTGCTGCTACCATTTCCCCAGGTATCAACGTCACGACCGCTATCCAGGGAAGAGGGAAATGGTTCATTAAAGACCGATATTTGTAGGTAACGCTATATAGGAAAAACAGCAAGAGAAAGCACATATTCTGACTACCTCTACTCTACGTGCATGCATGTTGCGGTCGGACCTTCGAGTCTTCTCATAGTAAAGGCATCCGATGACATCTATTGGGCTCAAACACATCCGCAGTTGGGATTCCCGTTGTGTGGAGTTTTTCTGGATGGGTAGAAACCGCTCCTATTCGTTGCAGTCTCACCTCCAAAATGCCTTGGTTGAGTGGGAAAACCAAGATTTCTAGCAATTGGTTGAGAGCTCGGTGATACATCACCGGATCGAGGTTGAAAATAACATCGTTTGCAGTAGCTACAGCGAGCCACCTGGCGAGGCATTCTAGCTACCCCTCATTCACAAGACAAGGCGGCCATTGGACTGGTGGTGGTGGGAAATGTCGAGATGGACATTTTCCAACTGTCTTGGTCCAATGAGCCGTCATCCAGGTTGGACCTATCGCGATTGCATGTGTCCTACAATTTCGGCATGCTGCAATCAATGGCTGTCAGACTGCTGAAGATAACGTTGAGTGTGGTAGATGTGATCCATGTTGGATAAGTTCGATCGAACAAAGTCAGGAAATAAACAGCGACTTTTTCCTGATACGCCAACCTTATTATTGTATATTCAGGAAAGACACGACGGGTGGAAAGAAAAGGTACAGCAGCAGAATATAGAAGGTAAAGTCGTCGATAGTGGCTTGAAACAGGGCGGGGAAGCTAGAACAAGGTGCTGATGCTACAGTGGAAATAGAAATGACGACCGGCCGAGCAGTAGAGGCTGAGAAGCCCACGATACTTCGACGTTATGTGTTCGGAGATGGTCAGTCAGATGTACAGAGGCGACTGGCTACAGGGACGCCAGCTCCAACCGTTGCGGACAAGACTGTAGAGATGACGAGGTACTTGGAGTCGTTGGGTCAGGGACCTGTAGCAGCGAGCGACGAACAGCAGAACAACAAGATGGCTCAGGAGCTAGAAAGCCTTGGACACAGTAACTAGAGTAACAAAAAAGGCTCATAAAGCTTATAGACCGGTGCAGTCTTCGAGGCTAGAGTATATCGTGTCGGGCGGGGATCGGTTCGTGGGCTTCGGTAAAGTTGTCTTCGAGGCGAAAGGGGACGGTAAAGAGAGTAATGCGGCAAAACAAAGCATCAAGTTTCGAAAAAAAAAAAAAAAAAAACAATCTAGAAAGTGTTCTAGTTTTAAGAAAGTCAAGCTCTATTTCCTATGGACACTACGTTTACGCAAAGCCACATCACTCAAAACTCAACGCATTTGCGTCGAGACGCAAATGCGTTGAGTGCTGGAGCTGAGGAGCGATTCACTTACCCATACCCAGGCGTCTCTCACTGCCACTGCCAGATCATCTTCCAGGGTGTCACCTTTCCGTGTATTGGTGGAGATAATGAAGGCAGACACGTGCCATGTCTTGGTATAACCGTAGGCACTTGACCCATGTTGCAGATCAGATCGTATGGCATTGGTTCATGAGGCCTGCCAATCATCAAGCCACTTTCATCCCTTCTGCCAATCAAGATTTGTGTATCTGTAAGCTGAGAGAGAGCCTTTCATGTAGAGATTTTGAGACCATTTCCGCTGAGATTGCATCAGCCACACTTAGTCAATAGCGTGAACACTTGCAAAGTCAGGAGGCATTAAACGTACGGCCAAGTCCGACGCCTCTATAGGGGTCAATAAATACGTTGGTGAGCTAGCGATGCCAAGTTCTACTGCTCAATTTCAAGAATCATTTGTTTCCTTTTGCGAGAATTGCTGCAGTAGTGTTCACCCTAGAACACTCAGCTCAATGTCATTTACCATGCCAGAAAGAGGAACAGATCTTGGTATAAACGGTCCCTGCGTATCTAGAGTCTCCCTGACCACTGATAACCAGGAAGTGGCATTTTGGCGCTTCGATAATGCTTTCTTGGCAGCCCGCGGACTCTCCCCTAGCTTCGCTTGCTCAAAAGTACGCTGGTCTAGACTAGTAAAATAGAGTTTCGTCAAGAAACACGCTACAAGGATGGAATACTTGATTGGGGATTAGCCACTAAACTGACCATTTTCTCGCCTATCGCAAGCTTTGCCATCCTGCGCAGAGAACGACCTGGTTAACCTGATCGAGCTTCGGATCGCACTGACGATCCTCCTGTCCCGAATATTGATTATTCCCTGTACGATAGTGCCATCTCTCAATATATTGTTCTGGTCCTTTGTATTCCTAATCTCCCCTAGTGACATCCCAGAGCCCCTTTATCGCCGGCCTTAGACTGGACTGGGCAGGTCAAATGGTGGCGCCGCCCGCGTAAGCATTTGGTGTGGAAATAACGCCGTCTTGATGCTAACGATTTAGACTCTCCCGACCTTGTGGTTGCCCTGACTCGAACGCTTAAGCTTATCCAATGGGTCCACGCAACTGTCGCAGTTGTGCAGCATATATCATGTGTTCTGCACGCTACCGCCGGCGCACCTGGTCGCCTTTGCTCTACATCTTCTTTCACTCCTCCCTGTAACCCCATCTGAGTCTGGGCCTGCACTTGCAGGCTGCATCCTTTCGCAGTGATGATCTCCAGCTCTGCCGTTATGGTACGGACATCCTTCACAGGCAAAAGGAATGAGTCTTGCTGATATTGCTTACATAGGCATTTGAATGGACAATCCTCGTCCTTGCGTATATCCTTGTCGCATGTCGTGTCTATGTCCGCATGTTCCTACGCGGTGTTGGCTTACATGCAGCTGACTACTGGTTGATCGTCGGCCTGATATCCTGCCAGGGTCTCCTTATTTGTGATACCCTGACATTCAGGATGCATGCCATGGATGACTTTGTACTTGCGAGTAACAGTATACCCATCAAGAAGGTTTGACAAACTTTCACCACTTTACTCGTAATGTTGAACTGATCCTCTTATTCCAGATCCGTTTCGCGACGAATTACCTCTTTGACGTGGGCATTTACTTTCCAAAGTTTAGTATCATCGCCTTTTACTTCAACCTTGTGCCCGTTACGAATCCGACGATGAGACGAACCCTTTATGCCTTGACGGGTATCACGGTGGCATTTGCGTTTATCACTATCTTTTGTGATACATTTTGGTGTGGGCCTAATCCTTCAATCAATTGGTAATCTGTTCGATATGCCATATTCACTCGAGTAACTAACAGCTTCTCAGGGCCGAAGGAGATCAAAAATGCACAGTTTTCACGTCGATGACGCTCATGAGATTGAACTGGTCTCTGAACTTCATAACAGAAGTGCTCAGTATGTTTTCAGTCTCATCACCTGGTTCTATCCTTTTAACGCTCTTCGACTAGATCTTGTATTTCCTATTCCACTACTACAAGGCCTCATGACCTCAGCACGGAAGAAGATCGGACTAGCTGTCGTCTTTGGAATGGGTATAATCACCATTGCCGTCAGTGTTGGCAGATTCGTCACAATGCTCTATGTCAGCAATGACATTTCAATTTGTAAATTTACCCAGTTTTCTAACCCACGTACAACTTTGACTAACAATATTTTAGACATCTGGGCCACTGCCGAAATTTGTATCTCTGTCATGATCGTCGCTCTAACAGCTCTCCGACCACTCCTCCGAAAGATGACCAACTCGATGTCCACGAGCAGTGACGATCGCTCAGGAAATCCGTCGAGGAAAACAGGACTGACAAGAGGTTCGATGTATTGGCCGGGAGGGAACAAAATTCCACGGAGGCACGCAGTAGAAGTGGGCTCGGAGAGTTTAGCGGGAAGCGAGACGGAGTTGAATACTATGAATCGGGGGATCATGATGACAAAACAGGTCACTGTCTCGGTTGGCCATGCCGATTCGGATGGGGGAAGTAATTAATAATGAATATTATAGCTCAATAAGAATGCCTATAGATAGAGTAGTACGTATCAATCAAGACTACAATTGCGTGCCGGAAGTACGGCAGACATTAGAAGGCCCTCAAGTGACGATTGCTACTTCGAAACATTCTGAGTGTATCTCGTCATCAGGTAGGATAAACGAGACTTCAATAACCAGTCGACGTGTCAAGCAAAACAAGGGCAGGGCTAGGGTGGTAACAAACACTATGTGCTCGGATAATAAGGACTTGTGTATCATGGTGAATGCGGCTTTCAAATGCTGGGGTTTTAATGTCATCGATTGGAAATTATCCCGCCTATCTCCATGAATCTATAATAACTAGACTAGTAGAGATGTTCCACACAAACTTGCAAAGAGACAAGGCTGGTCTCGTATTACCTTAGACTTCAGGATGCTCTTTCAACCATTGCTCAAATCCCATAGGAGTAATCGACTCTTCCCATCTTTTGCAATCACTGGGATCGGCAACTGCCACACCCTTCAGGATAGCAAGTGCGTATGCCAAGTCAATGTACTTGTTTGACTCCAAAGGACTCATAAACTGCCTTGCCTGCGCCAGCATTCCTTCA
The DNA here is from genome assembly GCA_014899045.1 of Fusarium palustre. Classification (NCBI taxonomy): domain Eukaryota; kingdom Fungi; phylum Ascomycota; class Sordariomycetes; order Hypocreales; family Nectriaceae; genus Fusarium; species Fusarium palustre. Next base: position 398,444 of record JAAVUH010000042.1, on the reverse strand, counting down.
AGTTCAGGTTGGCCACCAACAGGTTGCTTCTTGATTTCGATATTTCGCACCTTTCCATACATTTCACCCAGCTCGGGGACGGTGCATCGGAAAGATTCAACATAATAAACACCCCGCTGGATGATCTCAGGGTCGGTAATCGCTGCAAGGGTATATTTCGCCAGATCTTCAGCACTGATCAAGGACATCTTGTCCTCGCCGGTTCCACAGTAAGAGATAGTCTTTGTCTCAGAGTCAATAACAGATCGACGGCCATCCTTCTTGCAGTTGATAAACATGTATTCGAGGATAGTCCCGCAGAAACTGTAGATGGGTTTGAGACCACTTGAGAGTTCAGCAAGACGCTTAAAGGACATATAAGCATCGTATGTCTCATGGTCACCCATGTTCAGTTTCGTCCAGTCGAAGTTCCAAGATGCAGCGTGGAAAACCTGTAGTTCAAGTCAGCATAGATCCATGTCGAAGGGTTGGGGGCCGGACGTACCTTGACACCTGCTTTCTCTGCCTCCAAGAGAAGTGACAATTGACCTGCTCCAATAATGCTTGGCACAGTTGGCAGAGCGGCGATTACGGCATCGACTCCTTGAACAGCTTTTGCGTAAGAAACTGTGTCGAAGTAATTCCGACAAGTGACGAAAGACTCAAGCTTGGAGGAGATTTCTTTGTCGAGATTGTCCGCGTTTCTGCTGAGACCGCGGACTGAATGGCCTTGAGCAATGGCGGCGCGGGCTAATGGCTGCCCGACCATTCCGGTTATACCAGCGATGAGGATAAGCATGGTGTCAGAAAGTGATAGATAATAAACTGATGATTCTTGACTTGGTGAACTGATTTGCTTTAAATGAGAGAGCAGGAGATCTGAGACAAGATCTCTTTATATAGTGCGATACGCAACTCGCGGAGGTTACTCAATTGGACTGGCAGTCGCAGTCATGCGGCGCAGGATCGCTTGGCTTGTTTAACTACTGTTATAAACTTGGAATGACTTATCCGCATCTGTAGTGGCCCTTGCCTATCTACAGAGACTAATGCTGTCAACGTCAGCTGCATTAAGGGCAGAGCGAATGGCTTGCCTTAGACGAGCAGGTCCTCTCAGATAGCGTTTGCAGCAGTACCCCTACAGGCTCTTAGGTTCAGTCGACGTTCCATGGGTTTGTTAGAGCTAGGATTGGTGTCAGCAACAGGGATCAGGGCAGGATAAGCCAGGCATGTTAACTGGCTGAAAGAGGGACTGACGGTGTTACACTTTACTCTTCGAATTTATAAATCGCATCACAAACCTTCAATAAACTTATAATTCTGCTCTCCTGTACAAGCAGTAAATCCTGTTTGATAATTTCATTACTGGATAAGCTCGTCGGGTTGTTTCGTTCTGTTTACTGTTTGTTTTCCCCGCTCATGGCGATCCACAGACCACGTGGTTAATCTTGGTAGATGCTAACTTGTGTCTAAATCGGTCTAAAATCGAGATATATGCCGAAAAGGGCCCTTTATACGGTGCCATATACGTAGGCGCGAGTCAGGAATCTCAGTTTTCATCCGCTTCCCTGCCATGAAATATAAAAAGTGTCGAGGGCCGAGAAACTTTCCGCGCCTATTGAAGTTACAACAACGGTCCTCCACCTGTCTTGATAAGTCCAATCGTCTCGGTGTTTCTAATGGCAATGACCATACACAATGTTTTATCCAGACCTCATCGCTGCTTTGAGATATTTTAATCCCAGATCGACTTTACATTTATTACGGATTAAGGTCTCGATTGCACTTCCTGGATTGTTTTCGTGAACGACTGTTGAATATCTGAAACCATCTCATTCAATCATCTCACGTCATTCACCGAAAAGGAAATTGCCGATATATCAGCGCAGACACGTTCTTACCGCTTCCAGTATTCAGAGCACTTGTTCGAGCTGTCATGCGCAATCTAACACTGTCATTATTGCAATGAGATCCATCATCGACGATATTCTTACGGCTAGTTTTGCTAAAGTTGGATTTGAGAAGAGAAGCCTCTATCGAGAGAGGACTTAGGCTCGTCGAAGCCTGAGAACTATACAATGTCTCGAGGTATATGGGAGGGGATTATTGTTGGTAATGAGTGTAACAGTAAACAGAAGCATCTTCTATCGTAGCCCTCAACATAGAGTTCAGTCGTTGCTACGCTGGCAGCTGAGTTATATAAAGGTTAGTTGGGAAAGATAGTTATGGAGATACCATGCGATTTTGATATATTAAGTTTTTGATCTATGTATCTTCTAGTTAAGAATTGAGAGGAATGTTAAGAGGGCTTGGGCTTCGGTTTAAAGCTATAAAAAATAAAGTGAAGGTAAACAGCATACTCTTGGATGTGGCTACAGTATATCTTCGTCAGAGATTGCACACAGTCAAATGAGAAGTATTGGTTCCCGAAACATATCTCATTATGCAGTTTCGTACTGACTTGGAATTTTGGATCCAATCGAAAAGGCTACTCCATGATAACAAATCGCGACAATTTGGTAAATCAATGTAATGCAGTATCAAACTGGTAGATTACGTGCCCTCGTCCGGCTGGTATAGAGGTATATTTGAATCTCTGCACTCGGTGGTAGTTTTTCGATGATATCAATACCAAAGTCTTGTCTGAATTCTCGTTCCTGCGTCTAGCAATACAAAAACCTACCATGTAGTGAGAGTTGATTTAAGTCCATAGCCAATTCCTGTGAGCTAAATCGGTGTAGCTGAATAATTGGTATAAACCTCTTACTATTCTCTCGGTCCTCATGGTCTGCACTAGGTGAAATTCAAATGCCCTAATGCAGACAATTTACTGATTGTGTGTTGTCATGCATTTGCAAATGCATGATGTGAGAATGAGGTACGAAAATTGGTGAAGCATGAACCACAGTGTTGCGGGGCTATAAATGAGTAGTGGTATATATTTCGTTGGCAAAGCTCGTAAGATCGTAGGTAGTTGGAATAATCGTGAAAAGTAATTACATGTAGGAAAACAACCGATACCCCAATCTATGAAGAATCATGTTTCTTTCTAGTACAGGGACAAGTCTAAGCGTGGGACTTTCTGCGGGTATCATCTTCAACACCGTTGGGTGTCTTGGGGCCAAAAGTGAACATGTCAAGGAACGAGCTCCGCCTCTGCTGTTGACCTGCGTCCTGGTCGTATGACTCGCGTCTGCTACCGGCGGGTGACATCTTCTTACCAGCTCCGCCCAAGTAATCCATGATGGAACTACGCCGCTGCTCGAGAGGCTTGGGAGGATTGCAGACCATGATCTGAAGCTCAAGGTTCTCAATGTCGTTGTCCGTCTCAACCTTTGTGCGGCCGCAGTTGGCGAAGCTGGTGCCAGAATAGAAGACGTAGCCAGTGAAGGGGCTGGCCAAGGCCACTACTACAGCGCCCTTTTGGCGGGCAACCTGCAGGGTTTGCTTGGAGAGCGTCTTGGCGAAACCTTGGCGAATCCAGTGCGGATGCGTGATGACGGCATGGAGAAAGATGACCTCGTTGTGAAGGGCGAGGTACTTTTGCTGAGTATCTATGATGCCCTGTTGAAGAGCCGTGAGCCTCTTTATCGTCTTTGTCTGGTTGTCGTCGGCTTCCAGGCCAAAGACTGTAGTAATGCAATACGAAATTAGCTATCTGGCATCCAAGAAACATGGCAATCAAGGTTTCGCAGGTTGTGGAGAGTAAAGCTTGAAGTGGAGGTGAGATGAGGGGCAGCTAATTTACGTACCTTGCTGGGCCTGCTCGGCAACGCCCTTTTGCCCATCGGCATTCTGGTGGATGGTTTGGCAGATGGCCAATGAGACAGGATCGTGAGTCTTGGGAGCATCAACCACAAAACAGAGCCAGCTGACGTTTTCTGCGTCGATGACCCTCTTGAGGACCGTCTCGACATGATTTGACGCTGTTTCTGACCGCGTCAAAGGGAAGCAATACTTGAAGACGGAATCTTCCGACAAGCCCTTGAGGATGATCTCCTTCAAAGCAGGGATATCCTGCTGGGTAGCGATTCGGACGCCCATAACTGTTTTGAGTCTGAAATATAGATAGAGTGATGTGTTGATGAGAGAGTTGAGATGAGATGAGAGATTTGAACGACCAACAGGTGAGCAAACTTCAGGATATCTAAAAGAGTTGGGTCTGTTATTGTATCAGGGCTTGAGACTCATAATATCGCCGCCTCCGCGGGCACAAAAAAACCAAGAAGTGGGCTTTTTGGGGTCATTGCAAACGTCACACGTGAAGCAATTTCTGATCATGAGCCGACGCCAAGCCAAGCAAAATGAGATCATAGCGAGAGCCAAGAACGGGATTGGCCTGGTCGTAACATTTTTCCTTTACCAAAAACAGGTGTTGGCTTAGAGGCGTCTAGCACTGAAGTGAGGCGCTGGCGGCCTCCTTTGAACACACACACACTCAGACACTGCTGAGCTAGGGACTAAGCCCCCCCTGGCCCACAAAGGATCGGCTCATTAGCTGCCAAGTCTGCTGATTCCGCCCTAACCGTCCTGTCCTGTAGTGACTGGTTTTTGTCTTCTGGGGGTATCATTTAAGCTTAACACCCAAGGTTAAAAATAAGACCCTTCAACTATCATCCGATGGCTGATTGTCATGTTTATATCGTATGAGACCTGAAACCCGGCCATGAACTGATAGATATATCAAGGACAATAAATAAATAGTTTCACAGCATAGCGACATGTAATTGTCATGTCCAATATGGGTCTACGTACGACGTACCACCTTTGCCGAGAAACGACAAGAGATGTCGTGTCGGCATAATTTTCGGAAACGGTTGCAACCTTTTTTAATTGTCGTCAAAAACGTGCATACAATAAGATCCTGCTTTCTGTGAGACGTCTGGGGGTCTAAAAGCAATACAGCCATCAGAAGTCAGCTTTTAGACCTGCCAGCACATACAGACAATGCAGTCAAGAACAGCGATAATCCCGCAAATTACCGAGTTCTTCCTGTCATGCGCTGTAGCAATTATCCCTCAGAAGGGTCTCGATCGTCCCCCATTCGAGGTAAGGCTCTGCAGTCATGTGATGATGCGCAACTTGCTACTTGATTGCAATAACATCATAACCTGCAATATTGAAACTTGGTCATGCACAGTTTCATGCCACATAGTAGCAGCCACAAAGATGATAGCAAGTCTCGCATAGATTGATGTCAATGCCAAATGGAGGCCTCTGGTTCATCACGTCTTGCATACAGTACACCGAGTACACTCCACAAACAACGTTGCGGGGAGCTGTAAATAGTTAGCAAGGCACCATCCGCACCTGCAAGATCCCGAAATAGATACCCGACGGATGCTATCTCGAACTTGCGGGGTTCGGTTCGGCTCAGCCCTATTCAAGATACTCAAGATTGTCATACAGAGTGTGATTGGTTCGTCGAGCCAGCGTCATTGCCAAGTTCGATCTCGTTGCGGGAATTTTGGGGCAGCCAAGATCCATCAACAGCACGGGGTGTTGATGGATGGACATAGTGGTCTACGGCAGCTCATTTAAATCGAAGACAATATCAAAGATATTGCAAATCCATTGGACCCTCCTACGCGAAATCTCTCCGGTCTGTATATGGTGTTCAAGTTGGGCTTGTCAGGTTTCCTTTCAGTTGCGAAAGCAGTCGATATTGCCCAGTATGGATGAGTGTTTCTTTCAAACCGTTTTATATTGGTTGGCAATACAAGCTACGTTGATCCGTCTAATCGCTCTTGTCCATCCATGGTAGACAGGCTTCATAAACCATTTTGAAACCAGGATGTGCCACGCACCGCAGGAACACACTCTCATCAATGGTCCGCGCAGACTGAAGCGAAGCAGCAATGAAAAAGTCTGTGTAACTAGGGCAATCTCCCAATATGAACGGCCCCTTCTCCTTGTTTGTCATCATCAAATCACTAAGCTCTTTCATTTTCTCTGTGACTCCTTCCCAAGCTTTCTCTTCCTTTTCTCGATTCATCAGATCTTCCAACTTGCAGCCAAGTTGGGTTTCACTTTTGGCACGAAAATATTCCTGAGATCGGGGTGAGAGGATGAGATGTTCACGTGGTGTGATCGAGACCCGAAACGCTGGGCCTATCGCGCTACGCGCCTTGGCCTCGATCTCTTGACCAAGGTCAGATGTAAGAGTAAGAGGCGGGTTGGGGTAAGTAGTCTCCAAGAACTTGGCGATGGCTGGTGAGTCCATATGGTATGTACCTGTAGGAACATGTTTGATCGTAGGGACTGTGTAGTTCACTCGAGATCCAGAGCCTGATTGATGCGGGGCCAGACCACTGGTATATGGAGATGAGTAGGGATTAGTTACAGAGACAGAACGAACTTACAGCTCTTCTAACGTCGGCTCGATGTCAGGAAATTCGAGGAAAATGGTACTGTATGGGACTTTTTTGTAGTTGAGCATAAGACGGATTTTCCATACCACGGGAGAGAAGCACACGTTCTTGGTGCAAGCCAAGTCGTACAGAATGATCTCGGGCTGCTTAGAGTTGGCCATGTTGACGCTGGTAAGTTTCAAACAAGTTGGTGGACGATAAAAACATCAGTCGGGTTGATAATTTGGAGTCATGGTACGCAAGCTGACATGACGAACATTGCTAGATCCATATTATTGGCTAGAACGATGTGGCTGCCTAAATTAAGAACTCAATGTATCTTCATTTTATCACATTTTCTTTATGGTCGAAAGCTTTTAAACAAATCTGTTTTCGTCACAGTCGAGTTCCTGTATTATTCCTTGTGATGGAAAATAAACATCTGGCCACCCTATACTCAGGGGAATTGATACTGGACCAAATGCCGACGGTGTTTATAGTGACGCGTAGCTCCTTGCATCTTATCTTATCAGATGAAACCGCAAGAATAATCTTCCGACTCCGGCAGATGATCAAATCCGTACTGAAACGGTTGTGCCGCTTTCGAAAGTGTATCAGGAGATGCCGATAGCGGTTGCTGAATAGACGACACATGATGGTCTAGATGAAATCATTGTTTGATGCTTGGCTTGTTCATGTCTTGACATGCTGATAATACAACAATAATTAACGTGCCTCGGCATCCACAGATAAAGGCCCCGTCGTCATGACCCACCTTTTTAGACACAGCCGAGGTTTGAGAGTCTTAGTCTCATCGATTTTCCGACATCGCTCAGCCGAACGATTCCCCATAAAGTTCACTTCGACCTCCTTTCTTCGTTCCTCCCCCACGACTAAATCAACTCTGGGGTAAATCTCATAATCCGGGGTAGTAACAACTAATAATCATAAACCAATACTCATACACACAAAATGCCTCCTCCTAATCCAGACTGGGTCAAGGCCCTGACTCCCTCAGGCCCTCAAGGATCTGAGCTTATCGCAAAGGAACGCGCTCAATCAGACATCAACGTCGACCAACTCGCCACATTCCTCTTCACAAAGGAGGTCCTCGAGCGCAATGCCAGGATCCTCAAGATCCTCCAAGAAGACCCAGTCTTTGACAAGTCGCAGAACTACTTCCGTGGCCGCACAGATCGTCTCGAGGCTGCGCTCGCTAGAGGAAAGCACCTGAAGCGTCTAAGCGCGAAGCACAACTGGACCGAGGAGGAACACCATGTTGCGAATGACCTCATCAGCGAGCCTACACCTTATGGTCTGCACGCGACAATGTTCTTGAAGACACTAGAGGAGCAAGGAACACCAGCCCAGCACAAGCTCTTCCTCGAGAAGGCGAGGAATTATGAGATTATCGGATGTTATGCTCAGACTGAGTTAGGTCACGGATCTAACGTGAGAGGTCTTGAGACCACCGCCACTTGGAACCCCGAGGACAAGACCTTCACCCTGCATTCTCCTCATCTCACTGCTTCAAAGTGGTGGATCGGTTCTCTCGGCAAGGCAGCCAACCATGCTGTCGTCGTCGCCCAGCTCATCCTCAACGGCAAATCATATGGCCCTCACCCCTTCGTCGTGCCAATTCGTGACATGAAGACTCACGAGCCGCTTGAGAACATCCACGTCGGTGATATCGGCCCCAAGTTCGGCTACAACACCATGGACAACGGTTTTCTGCTCTTCAACCACGTCAAGATTCCCCACGTCAACATGCTGAACCGATTCTCTGGTGTTGACCCCGAAACTTCAAAGTACATCCGTCCTTCTAACCCAGCTCTCATCTACGGAACCTTGACCTTTATTCGATCGTCCATCGTTTTCCAGTCTGGCTCTGTCCTTGCTCGTGGTGTCACTATCGCTACCAGATACTGTGCCGTTCGACGACAGTTCCAGGACCGCGACGCCGATGCTGGCGAGGTGGGCGAGAATCAGGTCCTCAACTATACTATGGTGCAGCACCGTCTCCTACCTCTCCTTGCATCGTCTTATGCTCTGCACTTCACCGGTCGCGCTATGATCAACCTCTACAACGCGAACCAGAAGCGTATGGCTCAAGGCCGAGACGCACGCGACGCGAACAGCTCCAAGCGCGCCCCCGGACCTGAGGAGCTCAACCCTGGTAGCGACCACTTGGCTGATCTGCATGCCATCTCCTGCTCTCTCAAGGCTTTTGCTTCCACCACCGCTGCTGAGGGTCTTGAAGTCTGTCGTCGCGCTTGCGGTGGCCACGGCTACTCTGCCTTCTCTGGCATTGGCAGCTGGTACGCCGATTACCTCCCCACTGTCACATGGGAGGGTGACAACTACATGCTTACCCAGCAAGTCGCCCGATATCTCCTCAAGTCGGCCCGCGCAGTTCTCGCAGGAAAGGCACCTGACAACGGCATTTCTCGCATCTTCAAGGAGTTCATCCGAAGACAGGATATTGGTGCTGCGTTTGATGTTCTTGACAGCGATCAGGACCTTGTTGATGCTTTCGCTTGGCGCGTGTCTTTCTTGACCTTTGAAGCTCTCAAGCACAGAGATGAGGAGAAGCAGTCTTGGAATAGCCTCTTGATCGACTTCTGGCGTCTCTCGACTGCTTATGCTCAATACCAGGTAGTCAAGAACTTCCACGAAGCCCTCAAGGAGGAGTCCACAAAATCGGCTCTTGACCCCAACACCCTCACTCTTCTACACAAGCTCTTCGAGCTTTTCGCGCTGCACCATCTTCAAAGCTCTGCTTCCGAGTTCTTTACCAGTGCTGCCACAACAGTTCGCCAGATCCAGCTTGCGCGCACAAAGCGCACACTCTCTCTGTTGGATGAGATCCGCCCTCACGCCGTCCGCCTCGTCGACGCGTGGTCGTTCCCTGACTGGCAGCTTGACAGTGCCCTGGGGCGATCTGACGGCAAGGTTTACGAGGACTTGTTCCGTCGTGCTTCGGAGGATAACCCTGTTAACGATATCATCTTTGACTCTAATCCTGCTTCGGATGTGCTGTTCCGAAAGATTGGCCCCAAGGCCAAGTTGTAATAGCGCTCGATATCACGTCATTTAGAATGTTTGTTGTTATTTGTAATAGTACTCTTTGCACATAGATTAAATACAGTCAACATGTCCACACTTTACAACCAGGTTCCTCTACCATGACTTCTCCCAAGGTCACAACTATGGCCCAGAGCTCCTTCCGGGGCGTCGATCTCTTTGTTGAGGAACATACTCAATGGGGGTTTTGGGGAGCCACCTTGTGCTTTTAGAATGTGATCGAGACTTCTGCTACGTAGTTGTTCCACGGTGTCAGGAGTTGCTTTGTATGTGGATACCGAAGCCTCAATGTTTGGCTGCATAGGCTCTAGGGTGTAGAGGTGCATTGGCTGAAGAAAACGCAAAGCTAAGAATAAAGCATGTGACCCTGAGCTTCCTCTAGTGGATATAGAGCGGCTTTTGCATCATTAATCGGTGCATTGTGATCGCTCGTGAAGCAAGAAAAGTCGAGATGAACTTTTGTTGTAGGAAACTTTGTCTTCCCGGTGAGTACGAGAGATCAAACAGGTCCAGAATAATCATTGCGTCACATACCGAAAAGCAAGGTCGCCGAAAGCAGCGTCTCTTTTGCTCGGAGGACAGCTTGGTCGTATCAGAACGCGCTCTGCCCACTTCGATGAAGGTTGGAGTGCCTGACAATGTTTGCAACGCGGTAAAGGCTGCTCCTCCTTCTTCAGTTTGGCTGCATACGACACGTAATACTCTAGTAGACCGATAATGATTCAAAATAGTGCAGCCTGGCCATTAAGCGAATGGGTCCCGCCAAGGCATAATGGTCGTGGGTAGGCAGCAGAATTTCTTCCTACCTAGCCACGCACGACCAGTGGCAGAATGTTGAAAGGGATTCTTTCAATCCTTCCAACGCAATCAAGGATTTCCTTTGTATATAGTGCAACTGGAGTGAGACGCCAAAGAGTACATCTGCTTTTCTACGTGGGTAAGGGAATCTTCTGAACCATCATCCGTACCCATGGGAACAGTAATACAACTACCGTAATCTACTTGTTCCTTGTCTTGAGTGTTTCTCAGGTTTCAACGTGTCAGTGTATGTATTGTAGATGAGTTTATTTAGCTGCGCATCTAATGCAGATCCTAGCGGTCTTTCGTCTTCTTCATGTAGTTGTTTCAGATTTCTAGACTAGCTTCCCGGTCATTGCCTTTTTCGCATTGCTTCCAGGGCAAAAATCAAATTACCGGTAATGCTTACATAAAAATCCAGCCGAGCTGACGCAGGGCCAGGGCGCAGCTCAATGGAACAACTCAAAAAGTCATTCGTTTCGACTTAGCGAGGACCGTGCCTCTGCTCGCCAATGGTCTAGAATTGCGATCTCCTGGGGGACAATCCTGCGCTCCACTCGGCAGTACGAATAAATAAGAAAGTTTCTTTCGAATTGAGCAATCGCCGGGAGCATGATTGCGTCGCTTGGACAACAGATGCTGATCCTGTAATCCTTCCATGAGACTTATCGTCGTAGCTGTGAAGTAAAAGACTCCCAATTCACCGTTTCATTCAACATCATGTAATTGGCCAAAGCGTAAAAGGTGTCGTTGGTCAACGCCGTTTAGCCGAATAGAGTTGCCTGATTGATCCTTCAATGGGGACCCCGCCGGTCTAACACGGTGTTTGAGTTGATGTTCGGTCTAGAACCTTTGCTAACGGCATTGCTCGTATAACTGACTCCCTTCCCCTCAGGCCTGACTTCAATGTCAGGTTTCGTGGTGCGCAAAAGTTGCCATGGCTATGGGTTACGAAATTGCCAATTCATGTGAAGCTGCAATGGTCGACGATGTTCAGAAACGTCCGACTAGATTGACGGTCTTGCGACATCACTTGCGAAAGAACTGGCTGAGATATATCACCGGCTTGTTATTCTGCTTGTACGTTCACACTCTCTCATGTATATCTCGACTCAACTAATTGTCGTGCAGATGTATTGGCGAACTCATTTACATCCAACACCTTAGCAAAGGTCTAATCCGTGTTTCCAACGACCCATACGATATTCGCTTCAGCGGTCTTACGTCTAAAAGCCCCGAACTGTGGGATGATGCCCACCAGTCCTTCCTCCGCAACGTCGAACCAGTCCCAATCCATTCCCACAACGACTACGAGCGTCAAATTCCCCTCTTTGATGCTCTTGGATCAGGGTGCATCAGTGTCGAAGCAGACGTTCATCTAAAAAGGTCAAGCTTACTCGTTGGCCACTCAAGTTTGGGTCTCAGTAGTAAGAAGACACTGGAATCATTATATCTAGAGCCTCTGCAACGGATGATCAAGGCCCAGAATGCGGGACTCACAGGTCAATGGAAGGGATTGTTTGACAAAGCCCCAAAACAAACTCTAACTTTGCTGGTTGACTTGAAGTCTTCTGGGGAAAAGACATTTGCTGAGTTGGATCGGCATTTACAACAGTTACGAGATCTGGACTATCTCACGTATTGGAATGGCACAGCAAGAATCACACGCCCGCTCACGATTGTGGTAAGCGGGAACGCGCCGTTCGACTCCGTCATGGGCATGAACTCAACGCACAGAGATATCTTCTGGGATGCCAAACTGGAACGTCTGGTATCCATGGAAGATGACTTCGAGACCGCCCCTCCGACATATCGCTTCAACCAGTCCAACTCATACTTTGCATCGACAAGATTCCGAAACGCTAAGCTTTTTAGGTCTGACTATGAGAGTTCACTCCAAGTTCTACCAGGAAGAGAGAGAGACATGACATCGACACAAATCGAGCAGGCTGAATCTCGTGGATTATTGGCTCGGTACTGGGATACCCCTTCAGAACCGCCGAATGTGAGAGATATTGCTTGGCGTGTGCTAATTGATAATGAAATTGGAATTTTAAATATGGATGATTTGGGGATCGTGAGGCAGAGAGCCAAGGGATGGGGACGTTTGAGAAACGAGGACTTATGAGCATGATTGATGACTTTTGTTGTACCTAGACTATTGTACCAGTACCTAGACTAGCCTTGAAGGGCTTTATTCTGACCAATTAGATGAAGCATCGTATACGACAGTGGAGTGACAGGGGCATCAATAGGGCAGGTAGTTTAGAGCTGCACCGCCCCGGGCTGAGTCACCGAGAACGAAGGATTTCTCGTATCATAATGAATTGCCGCTTCAAGTTGGATCAATCATCTGTTTACACTAGTTCATCCACGTGTCCACCTACATCCCGATAAGAAATCATAGCGCGAAATCATTCGGCCGTCAAGATAGCGAATGTCACGCTAGTCACAACACCAAGCGTCTTCAAGCATGTCACCAACCAGCAATCGAAGGATAAGCAGGCTGGAAGCTCTGCCGACTGAGATAAGGCTTCAGATCTTCCACGCCTGCGCAGATGTTCTGAGTATTCGGGAGATGTTTGAGTTATGCCTCATCAACAAAGACTTTTACCACATGGGAATGGAAGCTATCTTCCAGTCTGACATACTTCGGCGCGCGGTGTATTGGGATCCCGTACGCGGAACAAAGGTGTTCAATGAGAGGATTGTCGACAACGAGAGCTTTACATACCCTCGTCTTCTTGATGGCTATAACGATTCCGAAGATGATAAAGAAAATGAACTACCGAGATACTTTAAAGCGCAGTCACCGCTTGCTGAGGACTCCGGCGACGATACAGACCGCGAATTCATTCCAAGCAATACGTTTTGCGCACGATACTTAACAGCTCGCACCTTGGGAAAGATCAGAAACAAGCCGCCCACTCGAGATCACATGACGTTGAAAGTCATTGGAGAGCTTATGATGCAGTACAAACTTGACCATGACACATCTTGCAACACCACAATAGAGGAAGAAGTCCAAGCGGTCTGCGAGGTCGCAGTAAAGCACGGATACATTCATAATCGACACGATCTATTCACTGGTGAGCTACAGTGGGAAGATAAGATTCCACTATTATGCTTAGATGAAACATGCGAGGTTGTTCGTGATGGGCTAGTCGCTATGGCGATCTATCTCGATGAGCCTGACATACTGAGAACTATTTTGTCCAAAGAGCAATCCGTGTCTTGTCCGCATCGCTCTGACGATCCGTGGACTTTAAGCCGACTTTCGGATAAGGAGGTCCAACGACTGGCACCCTTTACACCCTGGCTCCCTGAAGCCGCCCAAGTCGGGGCCAACGTAAAACGCGGCTTCAACCCTCCCCAGTGCGGACGATCTCTTACCCGACTTGCAAACTCTGCTCAGATGATGGTCCAGACGGACAAAATGAACTGTGCTACCATATTACTTGACAGCCTTTCCGCACACTCTCGAGAGCAAGACCGTGTCAGACAAGAGATCATCGCCGAATCAAAAACCGTCGAAAGGCTGAAATGGCTGCGCTTTGCAGTCACCTGCGGTCCGTCGTTGACCAAGTACGACATCGTTCTCCCAGGACTGCAGCATGAGCTAGATTGGATGGGGCGCACAGATTATGCCGGCCGAAAGTATGCAGCTGTTGAGCTGAGCAAGATTCTGGACACGACGACAAGTGTCGACATATTTGATGTTGTTTACGATGCCGTCATGCAAGGATTCACTGAGGAAGAGGGTGTCTGGTGGACCAAGACCTCGTACAGACACTCTTACGCGACGCATACATTGGCTTCCTGGGGAACGGCCAGGATTCACCGTGCTGTTTTGGATAATTGCATGCCCTTGGTTAAAAGGCTAGTAGGATTAGGCTTTCGCCTCAGTCCGACACACTCTGCCAAGGACCTCGAGGATGAGGACGTAAACACTTTGGTGGATAGCGAGAAACCAAGGGACATATCTTTACAACTGGCCGCTAGTAGAGGTGACTTGGAAATGGTTGAGCTTCTGTTCGATATTGGTGCAGAAAAGAACAGGAAGAATGTGCGAAAGGCGATGCGAATTGCCATGGAACAAAGTAACATGGCGATCCTTCAGGTTCTTGTGAAGAGAGGCAATCCAGAAGGACTACTAAATCAGAGGCACAAGGAAATTTGGAGGCATGAGTTCGCGGAACGGAGACAGCAGGATATGCTACCATTGGTAGAATTGATGTCAAAAATGGTAGAAGACTAGGAACGAGTAGAGAGTAACTGTAGCTTAATTATCCTACCACTCATTCACGACAGGGTGTCGAATTCACGACCAGACGAAGACAAAGGGTAAAGTTCTCATATCATGCTATTTACACCTTCACAGTAGTTGTCATCTTTCTCCGTCGCAGTTTTGCTCCTTCTTCAGAGTCTAGAATTAATTTCATTGTCACATCAAATAACTATCCAAAAGAAACCTTGTAGAAATTTACTGTGTTCTTCTAGTTTTCTGCTCCCGCTGTCGTGGAGACTTGTTCAACAACCACATGGCTGGGAGTCTTGGTTTCTCAACTCGCCTGCTTTTGAGTGCCGACTCACTGTATCAATTCAGGAAAGTCTTTGGCATATTTGCTACCTCAGTTAACTGAGTTTGGAATGCCGATGATAAGTTCCGCAAGCTTCCTCGGAGGTTATGATGCCGACATGTTTGCCGAGTCATCCATCCGACAATAACGTACTAGATCAACCAAGTTGATGCTGAGCTTTGACTTTTAAGCGTGTCAGGTAGTAAGTTAGAGGTTGAAGAAACTAAAACTCCTCGGCGCCGCTAAGTCTTCAAGAGATCAGATCGACATCAGGTGATTCTGTTGAACTACCATGATCATGACATCAACTCAACTTCCCCGCATTCTGTCGAGAAAGGAGAACATGGCTATGGAGCCATCTCCTGGGCTTCCATCCACTCAGAAGTGAAGTTTCAACGGTTCAACAGCTGATAGTCGCGTTGACTAGTTATCCGGACCCACAGCCACGTTTTGCTTTGCGGAGAGGAAAGTGTATGCAAGTCGGGCCAACGGACATTCTTATTAGGGCGGAAGCTGCAGATAAACTACTTACGACGATCAGCACAAAGCTCGCTCTTCCCTGTCAAGATCCCTCTCTGTGCTGTTATTCCGCGGATCATGAGGGGTTCTCAGACCACCTCAGACTCTCTGACTCGTCCGTTCTTGATCATCACAACTCGTATCCCTGACTTCCCCATGTTCTCATCTTCATAGCAGATATCCTCTTGGTACCCGGGTGTGTGTTACCCGTACCTCGGGCTCAGAAGACTCGATTACTGGCTGTTTTCCTGCAGATACAAGTTCCCAAACTCATGTATCAGATATAATTGGATAATGCAATTGAGGTGGCGGCTTCGTATTCCCCGAGTCCCAACAAATCTACGATGCCTCGGTTACCTATTATGCTCTGCTGCCGGTGAGGTCCTTAAATATCCCAATTTCCCCCGTAGTATTATGCCAATGTATCCAAGTTAATGATCTGACAAACCTTCCAGGCTTATTACCTCATCTTAAACATGTCTGTACAAATCCCCTCTCATCAACGCGCGGCAGTTCGTCAAGGATCTGGTCCAGATGCAACAGCTCCCGTGAAGACCATCCCCGTTCCTAGCCCAGGCCCCGGCCAAATCCTCGTCAAGGTCAACTGGACTGGCCTTTGTGGCTCAGACAAATCTCTTCTTCACGATGAATGGAGTGATTTTGGCATCAGTATGAGAGATGTCACCAATGGTATTGCTGGTCATGAGGGAGCCGGCTCTGTTGTAGCAGTGGGTGACGGTATGGAGAAGCGATGGAAGATTGGTGATCGAGCTGGTGTGAAGTGGATTGCTAGCACGTGTGGCGAGTGTGATTTTTGCAGGGTTGGGTCTGATGAGGTGCATTGCCCCGAGCAGACAAACAGTGGTTTTTCGGTGGCGGGAACATTCCAGGAGTACGTTGTTGCGGATGGAAGATATTCTTCCAAGATACCTGATGGTGTTTCTGATGAAGAGGCTGGGCCTATCATGTGCGGTGGTGTTACCGCGTATACTGCTTGCAAAAGGTAAGTCGAAGTTTCTTTTGCTTTTGGGATATTCTAACTTGGACACCAGATCTGGAGTCACCCCAGGACAGTGGTTGGTCATTCCTGGTGCAGGCGGTGGTCTCGGACATTTCGCAATTCAATATGCCAAAGCAATGGGCATGCGTGTCATTGCTATTGATGGTGGCGACGAAAAGCGCGACTTGTGTCACAAACTCGGTGCGGAGGTCTTTATCGACTTCAAAACCACAAAAGACATTGCAAACCAAGTTCTCAAGGTCACTGGACATGGCGCCCACGGTGTCATCGTCACAGCTGCAACTCGAGCAGCATACGAATCAGCGCCAAACTACCTCCGTCCAAACGGAACAGTTGTTGCCGTCGGACTTCCTCAAGATCCTACTGTTCTTGCTGGCGCGCCCCCAATGCTTGTCGCGCTGCGAAGGCTGAAGATTGTGGGGAGTGTCACGGGGAGTTTGAAGGATGTCGAGGAAGCTCTTGACTTTACTGCCAGAGGACTCGTTCATGTAAGCGTATCATCTAAGAGGCAGTGGCGTTCTTGTACTGATTGATTGCAGCCGATTCTATCAAAGGGCAAGCTTGAGGATCTTGATGAGTGGGTGCATAAGTTGGCGACTGGTCAGGTCGCAGGTCGATGTGTTCTTCAGGTTGCAGCATGATGGGACTATAGAGATTGTGTGTTTGGTGGTTTGGGGGTGTAATTTTATGCGACGCGTTTGTGATCAATGGGCTTGGGCATCTATAAATCGTGTCTGGAGAGACGAAGCATATGAGTTTGTTCAACAACATCATTTTGTTCAACAACGTCATTCTGCTCAACATGTCTGTAGTTGGAACAGTCTGCTATTTGATCTGATGCATCTTTTATTTGGGACACAAATTCCTGCCCATTGCTAATCGTCCTGTACCGCTCTTGTTAATCAAATCACTTTTCTTTTTTGTATACATATATTTGTATTTCATATTCATCTTCATGTCTACGTCCTGCATCACCGTTTCAACCCCGGATTCTGTCAAGTCCCCGCCTCCTCATTTTTACAATAAAAGGGCCGTTAACCCACGCGCCTAGGCCCGCAAAGCATCGCCAACTTTATTTCCCCCCAGCATTTCACAAAAAGGGCCGAATGAATCACCTTCGCGAAAATAAAATCACTAGCAGACGTCATTTTTATTTCTAGCGGTTTCCATTTAGTTGCAGCGAAATCCGGGGAATCCAAAGCCGCGTCTCACCTTTTACAGCGATCACAATCAATGCCAATCATTTCAATAATAGTAATTTGAGGATGAATTAATGAATCTGTGACCATTATCAAGTCGAAACAATGAAAAATGCAAATATACATGCATGCTTCATACATATTCTTTAGACGTTGACCTGCTGTACAGAAAGCTAACCAATTTTCGCAAGTAAGCAGTCATTCATTTCGAAGCCATCTCTCAAGACGTTCGGCGAAAACGTTCCGCCGGCACATTCCACCTGCCTTTGGCGCATATACCTAATTTTGGGACAGATCTATAGGGAAAACCATATTATTTTCTACTTTATTTATGAGTAACCCGAGCTAGATGCGATGCTCTTACACTGGACACATGAGCAGGATATACGTTCAAGATTTAGGGTAAGTACATCTACACGTTGGTCGCGTCTTGATGTCTGCATGAGAACCATGTCTAAAAATGTCTTATAAAACCTAAATCCGAGACGCGCCGAAAAAACACATGGCGTTAATCATCCGCCATCACCGTTCTGGCAGTTTCAGAGACCACACCTCCGCGTTAGCCAGGAGAGTATACATGAGAAAGACGAGACTAGATAACTAGCCCACGCGCTTGATCTGCACCTATTGCACATCATGTCTTGGCTGTTACATTCTGAATTATCTCTGCTGTTGGTAATTATCGTACTGTGGGTTCAAGTCAAGAAAGCCGACATAATCCGATGCTGGACCAAATGCCTCTCGGAAATAACGTCCTTTGATGGTTAGGACCAGGTTTTGGTTAATAAGAGCTAAATAACGGTGGAGCAACATGTCAGATGCCAGACGGAGGTCATGACTCAATTTGGTCTGTGTAGCATTCTGCTTTGGCCTCAGTAGATCCGGGACGCTTTTCCGAGGGCTAAATGTTTAAAACGGAGAACAGACTGGACTTGTCTCCATTCTAGACTCGGCCAAGGTCGTAGAAGGAGTTTAAAGGGCTCTGGGGATCGCTAGTCGGCATCACGTGTAGTTCCGGTTTGCCTCGGATACCAGAAAATGGGGAAGAGTTGACGATGTTACAGTCAAAGGACATTTCTTCTTCAGCTGAATTTTGCATGATGAGCAGGGGCTGGGCTGGGCTGGGCTGGACTGGCGAAAATGCTTTTTACCCAGAACGTGCGGAATCATAACGCCACACCACAACAATGATGACCTACTGATGCTGTGTTCCCGGGGCTGAAATTCCAACAGAGAAATCAGTCCATCTTGTCTGACTGTCAGTACGTAATAGGGGGATGGGCTAAAATCAAACTAAACTAGACTCATCGACTCCTTTCTCCCGAGCCAATCCCCGCATACAATTCCCCTTCCCCATGGGAAGAGAGGAGTGGATACAAAATCAGTTGTGGACATGGTGAGACACGCAAACGAGAACTAACCGCGAAAGCCCGTCATTCTTTAATGAAGCTCTTTGACGTTTACCTAAATTATTCAGTTTCAAGGATTAGGCATTTCCAGAAGAGGGAGGTAGGATGCACTAGACATGCTACTATTGACCCTAGGAACCAAGTGTCAAGAGACGAAGGATCGGATCTAGAACAGTTTGATTTGGTGACCCGTCTCCCCGGTACAGTTAGCAAAAAATCTTGGTTGACTGAACCTGAGGGAGGTGGTGCCATGCCCTCAGATCCATGTCCGTGCCTTTTGTCAGGGAGATCGATCGACAGTCGGTTGTAAAAAAAGAAAGAAAAAACAGCTTTAGAAAAAGAGCCGCATTGTCTTTGCGCGATCGTCCTTGTCCAAGCTTCTAGAACCCCTGAGGGCAGAAAGATGCCACGGTCCAGCGAAGCCGGAATATGCCTGGAATGTTGCTTTTTCTTCTTTTTCCAATCTTCCTTTTCGTTTCTGTCCCCTCAAACGCTCCCCCGCAAGAACCAAACCTAACAGGGAAAATGTCCAGCTAGCTTTATTCTTTTCTGGTTCGACCCTTTCTTTTTTCTCCAGTTTCTCATAAAAGTATCCACTCTCTGCCCATGGAGAAGAGTGAGCAGCGCCGAAGAACGGCCGTGATATCTGTACGTAGTCGCACACTATCTATTTTCTATGGACGTGAACCAACTTGTGGTGCACGGGTCAAGTCAATTACCCCAGCTGGTGGCTTATGCAAAAGATGGCAAGACGCACAGTCACCCCAAGTTCTAGCCGAGAGGGTCCATGTGTTGTCGATCCTATATATGTCTGTCTGTGGCCGCGGGATAAATGCAACCAGAACCAGGACCTGCATCTGACAGTCTCATATCGGATGACACTAATCATCTAATAATAAATCGCCACATGGCATACACTCCTTTCTTCTGTTTCTTTTAATCCCAGTCTCTCTTTACAATCACCATGTTCGGCTCAGGGAAATCCACCTCGTCCGAGAATGGTAGTAAAGACGAGATAGTCCTCCTCCCTGTCCAGTCCAAAGCTGGCATCCTTCGTGTCACAGAAATCGAAACAAAAGTGCACGACCCAGAAGGCAATCAAGTCCCCGTCGTCCAAGATGCATCCACCACTTTCGATCTTCCAGATAACCACCCCAACAAGAATGCTGTCGAGATATTATGGCTCCCTCGTGGATCGCACAGCTCCGATGACACGGGCGAGAAAGTGCGTCGTGCACTCAACAATGAAAAGGACATGACGATTCTGGGTTGCTGTAGACAGTTCCCCAAGGCTATTTTCTGGTCTTTGCTTCTATTCCTCACGGTAGTCATGGAGGGGTACGACAAGAGTCTTGTTGCCGGTTTCGTGGCTTTTCCGGCTTTTCGAAGACGCTATGGCGAGCTGTTTGAGACGCCGACGGGGCCAATCTACGAGATCTCACCACTTTGGCAGACAGCATTGCAAGTATCTGCTATTGCTTGTGAAGTTATTGGTCTGTTGCTGCATGGATGGATCACCTACAGAATTGGGTACAAGAAGATGATGCTGATCAGTCTTGCTTGGATGTGCATCGCTGTCTTTCCAGCTTTCTTTGCGCACAACATTGCTGTATTGGTTGCTTCTCAGGCTCTTTGTGGTAAGTTACTATTCTTATTTCCACTTCTATTCTTTCATCATCTATGGCTACGCGTACTGACTACTACTGAAAGGTATCTCATGGGGTGTCATCCAAACACTTGCAGCCACCTATGCTGCTGAGGTTGTACCATCAGCCATCCGAGCCTGTCTACTCAGCAACGTCAACATGTGCTGGGTCATCGGTCAACTACTTGGTACTGGCATCTTACGATCCCTTGTCCACAATGATTCAGAGTGGTCCTACCGTGTGCCTTTCGCTCTCCAATGGGCCTTTGCCATTCCTCTTCTCATTGGCATCATGTTTGCGCCTGAGAGTCCTTGTAAGCTCGCCATCTCCTTTTTCACTTGATAAAAAGATCTAACAAACAAACCAGGGTGGCTCATCCGTCGCGAGCGCAAGGTCGAGGCCAGACACGCGCTCCAGCGTCTCACCAAGCAATCGCAACTTGACATCGATGATACTATTGCTGTCATGGAACATACCAATCGCATCGAACGAAAGCTCAATTACGGCGGTTCAAGCTACTTGGACCTGTTCAAGGGCGCAAACCTCCGCCGCACTGAAATTTCGTGCATGGTCTGGTCCGTCCAGGCCCTCTGTGGTTGGATTCTGACTGGCTACGCGCCCTACTTTCTTGAACAAGCTGGCTTTGACTCTTCCCACTCGTTTAGTCTGTCCACTGGCATGTATGGTATGGCTTTGGTCGGAGGTATCATCTCTTGGTTCCTGTTGTCTCACATTGGCCGTCGTAAGCTATATCTTGCTGGCCTCGGTGCCGCCGTCGTTATGCTTACCGCCGGTGGTGTCGTTTCTGTTGTGCTCGATGGCCAAAAGGGCCTCAACTGGTCGCTGGGAGCGATTCTCATCACAACAACATTTCTTTACAATCTCAGCATCGGTCCAACATGCTACGTTATCGTTGCTGAGATTCCATCAACTCGCCTACGCGTCAAGACGATTGCTCTTGCACGTGTCATTTACAATATCTTCATGATCATCAACAACGTGGTCGTTCCACAAATGCTGAACCCAACTGCATGGAACATGCAGGGCAAGTCGTGTTTTGTTTATGCTGCCACCGCTCTCCTTTGTTTTCTGTATTGCTACTTCCGTCTGCCAGAGACTCAAGGTCTTTCGTACCTCGAGCTAGACATGTTGTTCGAGAAGGGCGCGCCAACGGCCAAGTTTAAGGAGTTACAGCAGAGGTTGGCTAACTCTGCTTACCTTACTGTTGATAGAGCAGAGCGTATGAGGAATGCTTGGCATGGATGGCTCACTTACTCTTAATACTATACTGTAGAAAGCCACATATTGGTAGGAATACATGACCATACAATTTTATTTCAAGATATTTTCGATGTTCTTCACTTGTGTTGATCGACTATTTAGTGGTTCCAGTATGGTGCTCAGGATACATTATATCATTACGTAGTGTTCATCTAGAGGAAGAGTAGTCTTATTGATCCTGGGCCCGCCCGGTGGTGTCCAGCACCCGTATTGAACCGTGATATTAGTCTTGTACCAGCAGACCGATCGTTAATACTCAGAAGATCCTTCCCAAGTCTTCCATACCATTCTAAATGATGCAACTTCTACTTAGTTGTTGCATTCAGCGGCAGCATCATCCTGACCGGCACCACCTCCTTGCAATCCTTGAAGAATGTCGCCAAGAATGCCGCGCTTGGCTTTGCAAGCAGCATCGCCATTTGCATTACCACCTGCGTTGTCTTTTGAGGCTTTGTCATCATTGTTGCTCGCATCGTCGCCGTTTTGAGCAGCGTCTCCCTCTGCATTGTTCCCGTCTGCTGCGTCATTACCGTTGCCAGTGTTGTCTGCTGCGTTGTCTGCTGCGTTGTCTCCTGCGTTGTCTCCTGCGTTGTCGCCATTATCATTTGCGTCATCACCTTTGGCAGCATCATCCTTGTTTCCACCCGCGTTATCGTTTTTTCCACCAGCATTGTCGTTAGCTGCATCGCCATTGTCGTTACCGTTGTCGGCAGCATCCCCAGCGTTATCATCCTTTGCGTTGTCGTCGGCATTCGCATTATCGCCCGCATTATCTTGACCATTATCATTGCCATTGCCACCGTCGGCATTGTCGTTACCAGCGTTATCATTACCGGCATTGTTCCCGTTATCGTTGTTGTTGTTGTTATTGTTGTTGCCATGCTTGTTCTTTGCCTTGCAAGCGCTGGGAGCAGCAGTGGCCGCAGCATCAGTAGTTGTAGCAGCGACTGTCTCATTGGCAGCCCCAGTACCAGCGAGGACAGAGGTTTCGGTAGCAGCGGCATCCTCAGTGGCGTTGGCAGCATCAGTCTGCGTCTCGACAGCAGTGGCATCAGTCTGAGTTTGGGTGACAAGAGTCTCCGTTGCGGCATCACCGGCATTGTCGCCTTGTTGACCACCTCCATTGCCTTGATTATTGTCTTGATCATTACCCTGGTTATTGTCTTGGTCATTGCCGTGGTTGTTGCCCTGATCGTTGCCCTGATTACCATTTTGCGCTTCATCCTGATTACCGTTATTTTGGTTATCGTCTTGGCCAGCTTCTTGGTCACCGCCGTTCTGGTTGTTATTGTCTCGGTCATTCTGTCCATTGTTGTTCTGTCCGCCGCCTTGTTCGTTATCATCATCTTGATCGTCTTCATTTTCCTGGTCGGCTTGATCATCTTGTTCTTGATTGTCGTTTTGTGCTCCTTGTCCACCTTGAGCATGTTGGCCTCTCTTGTGATGTGACTACATTGTTATTATCAAGGAAATAAAGAAAGAATTTGACGTGTACTTACTGTTCTTGGCTCAATGAGCCCCATCAAAGGTGCACCGGAGACTGGTAGAGCCCCAGCAGCCATCAAGGCCTGATATTTTGTCAGAATAGTGCTGAGACAATGAACAGAAATACTTACTGCATACTTGCCTGCTTGCACAGGGCTGGGTCCTCGAGTGTTCGAAACGGCATGAGCGGCTAAGATGCCGACAACGACGTTGGTAAAGAACATTTTGATTAAACAGAAGAAAGATACTAGAAAATGAGAATTACTGCGCAGCAGTAATTTAGCAGAGGGAAAGAAGAAGAAGAATTGAAAATTAGACAACAAAAAGACGGTAAATGGCTGATTGATATTAGAATGGAAGGAGGAAATATCGCGTCAAGCGATTCTCTTGGTATAGAAGTATGGTTTGATGAGTTAATGAAGACACCGACCTAGCATTGGACAGCAGCCTTCTTATAGGTGATGTATTCATGTCATCCCGATGCATTTTCTATAGCGGTATATCATAGGACAAATCTCGAAATAGATCATCTGAGAAAAGCTTGTACTCGTAAACATTACTGAGACAACAAACGCCAAGCTTGATTCGTTTGCAGTATCATGTTACCCCAGAAAGTAAAGTTAGAATACGAGTGGCAGTTTCAGAACCCGGAGATCTACGGCTAAGCTTTCCCTTGGCGACTTAATTTCATGGTGGAGTAGCGGAGTTCTGGAACTCGGATGTGAGCTAGGCCGGATGTAACAGAAGCGAAGTCAGGGATTTGGAGGTTTCAAGTGTCGGCGAGACCTTGCAGACTCCGTATTGTATCAAACAACATGGTTATGCGAAACTTGCCTTACGCAAGCTGATCGTCATGTCATTCTCACTAACAATTTCGTGGTCGAAGGTAAGATGAACTGCCCTAAAAGACGCGTCACTGGCCTTATGTATGGGCTTTTGTCGTTTCCAATCGCTGGAAGGCTTTTCAGCCGTGTGTGATCGACATTCAACAAAGGCCTATGTAGTACGAGGCAGCAGATTCTGTTTTAAACTTCTTTGCCAATTGAAAGGTTCACAGGCACTAGCACATCGACTTGACTCATCGCGGAGACAACTCATATATTTGGGAACAAAGATTTTGGAAGAAGAGTCAGATGTACTTTGGGTATAAGAAAGAATATATATATATAATATTAGGAAATACAGCAAGTAGCAAATTGAAGATAGAGATTATCGAACACCACTACAGAAGCATGCCAGCTCCTGCGAGAAGCCCCAAAGTGATACCAAGTACGCTCACAAATCCCTGTCGTGGGGTCGTAACTGAAGCGGCACTGTCGTCGCCTGCATCATCATCGCCATCTTCGTCATCCTTGTCATCCTTGTCATCCTCCTTGTCTCCCTCTTTGTATACAAGCGGCACGGCAGGTATATGAGTCGCAATAGCCCAGTAATCCCGATAAGCAGGTGCAGTTAAGAGAGTATCATCCAGTCTCGTGCTGGGCGTATAGGTTCCAGATGAAAAAGATACCAGCTGGTGAGCCCCTAAAGTGGTTCCATCCCAGGTACTGATCGGCACGTGCCCGTTTCCGTTGTAAGTCACGCACATCTTGGAGTAGGAGTAGGACTCGGTGGGACCCAGAATAGAGACGCACTGTCCATAGGCATCTGCTTGGTAATTACTGTCCTTGTTAGTCATAGCTCGAATCTTTAGGTAAGTTGCTGGCTCACCTAGGACAGCAAAAAGCCAGAGTTTCGGAAGGTTCCAAAATACCGAGCCAGAACTCGGTTGGATGCAGACCAAAAGGTCCTCTAATCTCATCCCATTTTGGTGTTGCTAGAGCACCTGAAGCACTGGCCTTGTCGTCATTATCGTCATCGTATGCAAGAGTTCCCACAGTACGCCAGCCCGAAGGACAAGCGATACCTGGTGAGTAATAGGCGTATTCTCCTTGCACAAACTTAGTAGTCTGCTGGCGGACAGCGTCCCAAAAACTGCCGCTAGGAACGCAATCCCCGAGGGTCATAACATCGCAGGTAGGATCGGCCAACGGTCTGACTGGGTCACTTGCGTTGGCATAGACAAGTCGGTCAGTCCCTGTTGCGCAGCTGGATGGCGCGGTGTAGGTTGTCGTCAGAGGACCTAGATTGTGGGCGCTGTAGCCGAAGAACTCTGTCGCTGTAGGCATATTGACTAAAATTCCACTAAAGCCTCAACAGGCTTCAGAGGCAGATAATAGCAATAGGGCTGATCGTGGAGGATTCTATCAGACCAAGCAAAGAGGAAATGTTGGTGTTTTAATAATCATAGGAGAGCCAGCCAAGAGTCAGTTTACGATGTCTTTCAAAGCTGAATCCTGGTTTCAATGATTCCAATTCCAGGTTTACGTCAGGGCGGCTTGGCAGCGATTGATTTTACCCCATTGGGTTCTTGGCTGACGGGTTTACGAGAATCCTTCCGGCGATTTCTCTATACGAACGTCGCGGATGGCCTATCAGAAGAGGATTGCTTGAAGGTGTGTGATTGGGATTGCCTTTTCTTGCTCCTGTTAATTCCCATAGGCCTAATCTTGAGCCAGAAATTGATCTATTCTTCATGCTAGCTAAGCTTTATAGCTCTGCAATTCGACAGTCATCCCGTCCACCGAGCCTGAAATTGGAAAGCTATGCGAAAATAAGTAGTAATCTAATTGATCAAGACATGCTCAATCTCTGTAAACATATAAAATTTCAACTTTTCTTTCAATTGCTTGCTAATGGGATCGACCATCTGTATGCTGCTAACCTTGAATTAGTGTATCTCATTAGGTACAAGATGCTGTTTGCTTTCTCGTAGAAGACATGGAAAGCAGCTAGTAGAATAAAATTCAGTGTCACTGGTAGGCATCTAATTTCATCCTTCTTCTTCACAGAAGCCGGTGCGATGGGACTCGCCGATTCTATGGAACAACTTACTCGAGTAAGTTTCTTCGCTCCCAGTGAGTTTTATTAATGGGTGTCCGAGACGCTTTACAACAAGTGGAAAGATCTGTTGTCATGCTGCAACTATGTCCACTTAAACTCTCAAATGGTTAAGATCAGGTGGGTTTATACTGTGATTTGAAACACTGGGTATTGAATACACTCGTCTACTTGGTGTTATGCTTATAGTGTTGTGAACTTGCCTGCTTCAGCCTGAATCTCTACTGAATTCCAGGTTATCAGGCTATACCACGCCTCACGGAATGCAACGTCGGGTAGCGTATCTATCATTATCCAATTCTTCCTATCAATACTATGTCGCTTACAGGCGTGGAAAAGTAACATTCCGAGGTAGCAGTATCGTACGACTGGCTCAGAAATAGCACGCATCAAGTCCTACGCTGATTATAAAGAGCTCATTATGTACTTGAGGCCCAGAGTTGCTCCAGTTGTCTAAAATATATCAAGAGGCCCCATTCCCATTTTCAGAGACTTCACTGACCTTGATATCCTCAATCTTCGACTCTACTATTCTCCAGACCACCTTCAGTTGTGCCTATCATACATTAAAATCCACTATGAACCAACTTGCCGCGCTCACTCTGCTTCTGCCTGCAGTTGCAGCTATAGACGCCTACCTATTTATGACGCCCGACTGCACCGTTCCTAGCGGTCCTGGTGCGGGTTACGGCGGCTACTTACGCTGCAACGACCTGAGAGCCAATACTTGCTGTGGTATTAACACTGTCGACAGCCCTTTTCGCTCCGTTTCTGTCCAGGGAGTCTGGGATGGATTTCTGGTAATTCTATCTGGCTATAATGGCGGCAACTGCACCAAGCTCCTGATTAGAGGTAGTAACAGCCCACACTCTAGAGTTTGCATCTATGATCTTGGGCCGCAATATAACTATACCGGGTGCGACTACAGTTCAGGTTTCTCTACAAAGGATTCCTCAAATGGCAAGGCCGGGTGTCAGAGTCCCGATGTCCTGGGTTTGCCTGACGGAACTGAGTATGATTTGAGTGGACTCAGCGATGATAGCTTCAAGGAACTGTAAGATCCCGTTTGTCTCTGTTATTGTGTCAGTTATTTCCTTTGCTAACATGAATGTACCTTTGACAGCATTGACATCAGCGTCCAGGCGGCCGGTTCATCTGACATTCCTAGCAAGTTTCAAGTACTTTGAAAGGAACTAAAGAAGACAATCCTGGTTGATAGGTTGATTTTGCTCAACTATCAAATACTCTATGAGGAGAACTTTATGATGTGATAGGCTACCTACTTGAGCAGATTTGAAGTTCCATGACTTGATTGATTACTTAGTCGACTGTGTTTTATCTTGGTTGTTTCCTATCATTGAAGATGAACTATGCGGCTCCTGGACTACGGAATGGACATGAGGCTGGAGTCACGAGCTTTGTTTCCCTTGCTGGCTGTGCAACTGACATCAATAATGGGTCTTAGTTAGTCTGGGGTTCGGCCTCGGTAATTATCAAGTGCTGATTGGGTTCTTGACCTTGGCTGTTGTCAATCTTTGCCAAAGCTGGATAGTGTCTTGATTAGCTTTGTACCCCGCATTGAGCCCCTTCTTCCCCCATATACCGCCTAATTTATTTTCATTCCGTCCCTGGTCGTGTAACCTTTTGATTCCGACATCTCAGACTTGGCTCCAATACCCTTTCCTGCCATGACCTCCATGACTGCTGTCGCCCCTGCTGCTTGTATGGAGACAACGAAACAGCGAAGTCGGCGACCTGCATACACGACTGTAGCTTGGTATGCTCCTTGACTATACATTGCAGCGTCTTGTGGCCTTATGCGCTGCCCTGTTAGCCTGTTAGATACTAATCTCCAGATCTCAGTGATACGTGTCGAAAACGCAAGAGTAAATGCAGCGGCGGTGATCCCTGTGACCGTTGTCGCGAGCATAAGGCAACATGTTCTTATCCACGAACAACGCGATACCGTTCTGGTCGCCGTGACTCGTAAGTATTAAAGGCATATAGAACATGCTTCTTCCTTACGCGTTTTCTATATGTTCAGCTCACTGATTTCGGCACGCAAGGGCTATTTCACGTTCGACAACAGATACCGACAGGGCAAATCCTGTGCGACAGCAAAGGGACCTGACGAACGATGTCTTGAGTGATTGTTCTGGCGCTAGCTCCGTACCTTTGAGGCCTGAGAGCTATGATTACTCTATACGCCTTGGCGAGAATAACTTTGGCTCTGTCAACAATGATACGACAGGGAGACCGTCTGGAAAGCCTGCTTCCAACTTTGTGGGAGTTGACCAGATTCGTCAAGCTATTGAATGCAGGAACGCTGGCTTAATTGGAGGCGCACTTGCAGCCTTCAGCACGGAGACCTGGATGGCAGTTTTGCAACTTTGGGATGAGGAAGTCGGTCTTCAATATCCTCTTCTCAACATACATCAGCTTCTCGGCGAAATTGATGCAGCAAAACAAGACACTACTTCACCAAAGCCATCTCCGGGTTCCAAGTACCAATACGCCTCTGATATCGCGTTTCTTGTTCTTGCAATACTTTCCTGCATCAAGGACGCAAGTGCAGTTGAAGTGGCTGATCCCGCGGTCCAAGAGCTTCATGGGGTTGTTTTGATCCAAGTTCACACTGGAAGCATTAGACGCGAACCCGTGGTACTATTACTTCTCACTGTAAGCATTTCCATACCGACGCTTCACTTCCATATACTCTCTGTAGTACATCATACTGATCTTGGACATTTTGAAGGCTGTTTACTCCTTTCTCGTCGACCGGGAGATTCTGGCGTGGAGGACTACAGGAACGGCTCTTCGCTTGCTCCAGGAGCTCGATTGTGAGGACAACAGTGGCCACGAAAATGAAATCGACGACAAACTATTCTGGACGGTCTATACGCTGGACAGGAGATGGAGCTTTGGCACAGGGTTGCCTTTCGCCGTTTCAGACACCGATATCACCCGCAAGTCGAAGCCGGATGTAAGTGCCACCGGACAGATCGGGACAAATGAAGTCAAGAAGCCTCATTAACAACCAAACAGGACGGAAATGTCTCGTCAGCATACCTCAACCAGATGATTTCATATTGTAACATCGCTTCTGATGTTCGAAAGTCACTGTTCAGCTCATCTCCAGCAGCTGTGTCATCCACATCGACGCGTGACTTTCTCGAGTTTCGTGTTCTCCAGTGGCAACGGAATCTGCCGGAAGAATTGCGATTCCAAGGCCCACAGGACATGTTCGACTCTTCTAGAGAATCACGAGGTGAATTCAGACTTCGGCTGCTGCTCTATCTAAGGGCCAACCAGATGAGAATAGTCATTCATCGCAAGTTCGCTACAAGGTCGAACACAGATACTCTTGACTCTTCAACCACTCGCACCATGATTGAGGTTGCCCAGAGCACTATCCATGTACTTCTTTCGATCGCTCGCGAAACAGACATCTACTATGCCCAGCACAAGACTTTCAACCACTTTCTAGAAACAGCCCTATCTTCACTTCTCTTGGTTCTTTGTTCCCATGCGGCTTCTCAACACTCATCGTGTCTGTCAGATGTCTTTATGGCAATGGACTTTATAAGGCAACTGGCCAAAAGATCACCTATATCTGAAAGGCTGAAGAATAAGCTGCAAGGTATTCAACAACTGATTTTTGAAGCCAACGGGCAGAGCTTGAGGCCCTCACATTTCCCCAGAATTAACAGAGACTCTGCAACCTTGGAAGGCTCTTCACAGAGAAATGACACTACGGCAATTGTGAATTCGGAACCTAGCAAGCCCGCAGTGCATGCTGGACAGTCGGGACAAGTAGACTTGGCCACGAATCCACTCAACACATGGGCAGCGGTCCATCAACTACCATTACAACAAATAAGAACCAGCACAGCTGCAGATCTACAGGCCGACACGGTAATTCCGTCGCCGGCGATACCAGGCCCAAAACCCTCGCAGCCAATCTGGATAAATCAGGAGGATTCCTCCAATGTTATAGTTGCGGGGAATCTATCTGATGGAAGTTCCCCGGCACATGGCGTATCATTCGAGAGTGTTCCTCGAGTTGAGGGAATATGGCCACTTGTCGCCACAGATCCATCAGATCCACAGGAAATGGACTTCACCACTGAGGATCTTGCCATCTTTCGTTCTCCTGACATGGCCGAAATATTGAAAGACTATGACTCCTTTTTCTTTTGAACATTCGGGTGTATTTGATCAGGCCTAGTTGGTATCGGGGGCGTCTGGACGGAATATGATATGGGAATGCAAACGCTGTATCACTAGTATGCTACTCTGTCCATTACTTGACTATTGAACCAGTCGAGACTTCGAGCTTCTGTAAATAAAACTGAAATAATGTTTGAATTGCCGATAGGCTGATGTGTAGCTTGTGTATAGGTAGCCACAAACTAATCCTCCAAGTACTTATTTATGAAATGCATGATGAGTTGCCGTCCCTCGGCACCTTCGGGATGCGGTAGCAGAGGCCAAACATGAATCATATCCTCCTTCTCAACATATATAAATTTGTCTGTCTCTATACTTCCCGGTAACGCCTCGTTGATGTCGTTGCCGGTAAACTTTGACTTCAATCGCCGAGCGTCACTACACAGCATATCTAAAGTACCACACAGAAGAAGCGTTGGAGGCAGGTTATCAATGCTGCCGTACAGAGGACTAACAACAGGGTCTTTGATGGGGAGGTTCGCCGCGAATTTCGGTCTGATAACGTCGCGGAGGCCATCAATAGCAAGCCACGGGTCGGTCTGTTCCAGACGTGCAACTTCTGGGTGATCTAGACCGAGGTCGAGAGCTGGCGAAGTCAGAACTAGAGATTTGACCTTGGCGAAGAGCTTTGGTTCTGCGTCTCGGAGTTGCTGGGCAGTCACCATAGCGAGCATACCACCAGCTGAATCGCCAGCTATGCTCACCACCGGACTCTCAGACAAACGGCAAATATCAAGCAGTCCAGCCGCGAGGCTTTCTGCCGTAGCGCTCGGTCGTGGCACAAGGGGGTAAATTGGAATCAGAACATCCAGACCCGTCTCACGAGTAGTTTGTGCGACGAAATTCCAATGCATTTGACCGATCTCCCGGAACCAGGCGCCGCCATGGATGTAAAGAAGTGCTTTGCGAGGCTCGGTTTCAGCTGAAGATTTATGCGCGGACAATTTGTATAGAGGCCAATCGTGCACATCGACACGATCAATTACAATGTCGGTTCCGAGGTTAGCAGGAGGATGGAAGTCCTGTGGCCGCATATACACCTCGTGGAGAGCACGACGCATCTTTTCTGGGCTTCCCATTACGACCTTGCTTTGTCGAACCCATTTGATATAGAATGCGACAAAGGACGCTGCGAAGGAGGGCATTGTGAAGAAGCACTATAGAGTGAACTTGATTCGCGGATGAAATAACGAAGGGAGAGTTGCAAGCTTCACCAGTGCACTAGAAGCAGACCAAGGGAAGTCAAGGGGGTTATATAAGGAGGATCAAAAGAGTCGATACAGATGGTCGAGTGGTGAGTAATTTGCGTCAATAATGCCAATTAGGCTTTGAACGTCGTGAATACCTGCCCGGATTCAGACCCACCGGCAACCTCGGCACTTCATAAAGTAATTCCAGTGCCATACGTCACTGGGCGTCAAACCCATCAGGAACGGATGAAATGGAATGTAGATACACCGGACTTCGGAAACTTCAGCTCCGACTGACACTTGCAGAAATATGGCACTAACTGGTTTTAGCTAAGGCACCTCGCTTTTCTTTCACCGCCAAGGATATATCATCTTCAATACAGTCATGGCTACTCAAAATGAGTCCAACACAGCCGCAACTCAACAGTTTCGACTTTACGAAGCTACATCTCTGCAAAAGGCTCGAGATGGACATAGAATTCTTGTCACAGACTGGCTACTCTAGTGGTCCTCCTAAAGTTTTGGAACCATCACTTGAATGTACTTGGACTGTGTCCAATCTTCAAGCGCCTCCTTGCCCAAATCCCGGCCAAATCCGCTCTCTTTGCATCCACCAAAAGCTACGTTTGCATTGACAGCACCCCACATGTTAATGGTAACCTGACCGCTCTCGAGTTCCTCGCTCACACGGATTGCCCTGTTGATATCTTGAGTAAAGACAGCCGAAGCAAGTCCAAAGTTACTGTCGTTAGCCAGCCTGACAACTTCCTCTTCCGTGCCAAACTTGACAATGCAAGCAACGGGGCCAAAGATTTCCTCCCGGATCACAGTCGCTTGTGGATCGACATCTACAAACGCAGTATTGGGCACAAAATGACCCTCGGCAGGCAGCTTGGAATCATCTGCTCCGTGCAAGACCTGGACCTTCTCATCTTTACCTTTCTTGATGTAATCCATAACCCGCTTCTTGTGTCCCCCATTTATGACTGGGCCTTTTGTGGTTTCTTGCAACAACGGATCACCAGCAATAGCATCTTTGGTTTGCTCTGAAAAGGCCTTGACAAACTTGTCGTAGATATTGGTGTGGACGTAAATGCGACTTCCTGCAGCACATATCTGGCCATTGTTCATGGTGATGCCAGCTGCTGTCCACTGGAGTGCATTCTCAAAATTCGCGTCATCAAAGACGATACTAGGGCCCTTGCCCCCAAGCTCCAACCCGATCTTCTTGAGATTTGTCTTTGCAGATACAGCTAGAATCTGGCGGCCCACGCCAGGGCTTCCCGTGAAAGAAAGCTTACGGATAGTCGGGTGTGCAGAGATGGCCGAGCCAGCTACTGTTCCTAGGCCGCAGAGTATACTGACAACTCCGGGAGGAAATCCTGCTTCGGCAATAAGCTCAGCGAGCTTCTGTCCATACAAGGGTGAAGCCTCTGGTGTTTTGATGATAAGGACATTCCCGGTGGCCAGGGCAGCGGCAAGCTTCCAGACAGTGATCATTCTATCCGATCGTTAGTCAGCTCTAGAGAAACAATGCTCGAACTCGGAATATATAGCGTTACTTACAATGGTGCGTTCCAGGGAACGATGGCGGCACAGACGCCATAGGGGATTCTTCGTGAATACGAGATACCTTGGGGTATATGTAATGAATGTCCGTCAACCTTGTCAGCCCATCCAGCATAGTAGCGGAGGGTCTCCACGGCTTGGGGAATAAACAAATTGCTAGAATCTCGGTACAAAATACCAGCATCGACGGACTCAAGCGAGGCTAAATCTTGAACGTCTCTTTCGATCAGGTCGGCTAAACGGTTAAGTAGATTTCTTCGAACTGCGGGTTGAGTCGACTTCCAAGTCCCCTTGTAGGCTTTTTCGGCGGCAGCGACAGCCTTGTCCACATCAGAGGCCTGAGCTGCCGAGACATGCCCGAGTAGATTCCCGTTGAAAGGGTTATCGACTTGGACGGTTGCATTATCTTGTGCAGGGACGAACTCGTTGTTGATAAAAAGTCCAGTAGGGACTGATTGTTGTTAGCTTACACAACCAACAAGAACAATCAGTACGAGGTATTGGAACTTACCATTTATCTTGCGTCCACCAACACCAGTAATAGTGACTGTAGTCATGTTGATAATTACCCGTAGTTGATATGAAGGAATAGGCGACGTGGAAAGGATGGTTTGGGAATCTGTCGCACGATTGGCACACCGAAATATTTATGATATAGCAGAAGAACGTGACTCTTGTTATATCTCGGCTATCAAATGAGGGAAAATAGATTTGAACTACCTAGACTGGAGGAGAGGCATACAAGAATATGGGTATGTGATAAAGGTATCGTTGGAACGGAACCTCATTCCGAGGTTTCCGCTGCGTGCTTCATTTGTAAGCCCCATCAGATTCATTCAACACGCCAAAATGGACGAATAAAACGCGGCGGAATCGGTAAATGGCCCCCGACCCTTGTTTCCGCCCGCTTTTGATAAGAACCTTGAGATTTTGCTTTTGATTGGATACGTAGAGATGATACTAGCGTCGGTACTGTAGCTCGGAAAGAATCTAGAGAGGGTTCCGGTTTGGCCAATACCGTAAAGACACCTTCTGGTGTTTGCGAT
Source organism: Fusarium palustre (assembly GCA_014899045.1). Taxonomy (NCBI): domain Eukaryota; kingdom Fungi; phylum Ascomycota; class Sordariomycetes; order Hypocreales; family Nectriaceae; genus Fusarium; species Fusarium palustre. The sequence continues at coordinate 364,118 of JAAVUH010000042.1, read as the reverse complement.
TCCACTAGTAACGACATTTTATACGAGGAACATTTTTAGTAATTTTCACCGATGATCGTTAGAATATGGTACTGTAGCATCAGTGGGCAAGTAGCTAGCTTCCACTCAGACGTGCTATCAAATTCAGCCAAGACAGTGATTCACAGCACGATTGATTGGACCAGCTTTGACCTTGCACCATACTCTTATATATTGGCATTGCTTTACCACCCGCTAGCCCTTACCCAAACATCAACAATTCTTTCATCGTCACCTTCGGACGAGTCCACGACAAGATACCATCCGTACAAAGCCCCAGTGACACAAGCGTGATTCGGAAAGATAACAACATTTTGCCCGATTTCCAGAGGGACAGGCGGCAACTCGGATGTATCATCGTTCTCGGCGTGTTCCCATGCCACTATTGAGTGCTCCTGGCTTATTCTGTCGACAATCAATCGCCTCGCTGCATGTGGCCCAGTATCATAAGACCTCTGGCTCACTACTCCCCATCCTGAGTAAGCAGCGCAAGGTTCACGACCTAAACCCAGTGTGCCAACAGCCACTAGCGCTTCCGGTTGAGCTCGTTCGTTATCATTGTATATGCTACAAACTTCCGCAATGACGGAAATGGCAATTTCTTCTTCATAAGAGCCTAGATGTCTTCTTGATTTGGTGGATATTTGCTGCATGTCGAGAATGGAGTAGACGCCAGCGTGAAGCTCAAGCTTGGTCTGAAGGCCACCGGGCTGACCATTAGTTACAGCCTTGATGGCTTCTCGCAGCGACTCGGCTGCAGATGATAAGTCACCATGTGAATTGACCAGGTTCTCGGCAGCTGTGACTTGAGGAGAAGCACCGACACTTATGACAATCTCTTTGTTCTTTGCGAACAAGTGTGCTTGAGCGTTTACTGCATCGAGACACCCTTGGATTTCACCCTCCAAGTTTGCCATGGCTTGCTCTGCTGTCGAGTCCTTGTAACTAAGACTACTATGCGAGTACAGCCCCAATAGCTCGGCTTCGCCATTCTTCTCAAGCTGTGCAAGGGATTCGATCAAACCATTCTTGTTTAGTGAATGCGGCGGAAGTCCTGCGCGATGGTAGCCTGTGTCAACCTTTAAGAATACTCTTGCAGGGAACTCGGCATGCTGGTAAAAGGCTTTGACCGACTGGAGTTGCGATGGGTGATCGATGAGAACAGAGATACTGCCTGGGCCCAACTCTGTTCCCAAGGCTGCCAAGCGCGGGATCTGGGAGCGAGGAAGCGGCAAACCGTAAAGGATGTCAAGTCGACGACCTGATTCTTTGTATTCTTTGAGCAAAGGTAGAAGGTGGTCGATCTCAGCCAGTGTGGACACGATGAGCTTCACATCACGGTTGCCCTGTCCGAATTGGAGACGAGCGGCTTCGATCGTCTGCCCAAATTAGTACTTAGACTCCAAGTAACCGACGCGAAACATACCTTGTGAGTCTTTACATGCGCTCGAAAGCCCAGGCCTAGCGCATCAACAGAGTCTAGCATGGACTGACAATGGTGATTGATCCTAGCCTTGTCAAGAATAACTGCTGGTTTGGGAACGTCGTTGATGCTTTTGCCAACGTAGAATTTACGTAGTTCCTCGACTGGAGGAGTTTGTCTTTGTGGAAAGGCCATATTGAGATAGAAAAGAATGTTTTGTGAGGCAATTCTTGTTTTGTTTGATTTGCGTATGAGTAGATTGATTAATAGGTGTTAATTTATTCTTGTTGCGGACTTTTCAATGTCCGCGGAAGAGTTTCATGGGGATGAGTCATGCACATGGAGAAAACCCGTGTAGGGTAAGTGAGGAACAATGTTCAAATAAGAAAGGAAATACAGGATAGATAGTCAATTTATGGGAGGTCGCTTTCTTTTACTGAATTCTTTAGATGCGACTTGCAAGTCGAAGACCGAAGTCTAGCACTTCCTAAATACGCACAGCTGTACTGTCAGAAATAAATGATGCTGACCTGTTTTAAACTGCTTGGTCAAACCTCAAGGGCTCAAAAACCCTACACTTGAGTGACGCAGGTTCGCGTAGATTGTCAAGAGGATTTTCCAACATATTATCATTGCTCTCATTACATGAATTCTGAAATAAAAAGAGCCTTAGAATCTTTATCTCTACGTAACCGTATGAAGAATTGTGAATTCAAGTTGAACAGCAAAGGCACTTCCTGAGCAGTCTTAGGAACAACAAATGGCAGACCAGGTTGAGGCCCCACATACACTCAAAGGAAGGTGAGTGAACTAACGGACTAAGAAATGTCCGCGCCCCAAGTCACCAAATGCGATCTCTGGAATAACACGGCGATGACAGCAAGAAATAGGTTATCCTTACATATAATTATGTTGATTATAAGAGACCTTGAAAAATACAAAAATAATGTCTTGAATAAGAATACCACACCGACGACTCAGAAAAGAATAAGAACTAGTATACTGAGTCCAGAGACTTGACCAGGCATTGCGATAAAGAGCAAGCTAATGGATGAAAAGGTCTTTAGGCAACTTCATGTTGGCAAGCCCCATATGTTCCTGCGAGCCATGTATATCGTTCTCCATAAACCCGCCCGCCGACTTCTTAACACCCATCCGGATTCGGGGAATCGTTACTTTGAAGGACATTGCGGGATCAAAGAAACCAATCCAGACGATGTCTTTCTCGGAGATACCAATCGATTTGGCTACATTGCTGGGCGAGAGAACACCGGAGGCTTTGATGGCATCGTAATTGGTCTTTGACGAGAACATGGCATCTATAGTGATCTCGTATGGGCCTGCATTCTTGGAACGGAGAACACGACAGAGATCTGATAGTATCCGAGGGTCTTCGACAGGTTGGTCCGGAGTGGGTGCCATATGTTCAACGCTCAACGAATGCAGATTGATGTTGGTCGACGACTCTAGTGGCTTCTTGGGTTTCTCTTCCGAGCTTCCCTTGCCAATTAGAGATATACTGCCTCTCAATAATGGCCCTTCAAGTGTCTGGCACTTGCCATCATCATTGGGGAGCAAACGTTGCTCGTCAGGCTCTAGGTCCATCAGGTGATAGAGAGAGAATTCGGCACAAGGGCCCATCTCAAACTCCATAAGCCCGCCAAGCCCGAACCCGAAGTTCCCAGCTGTAGCCTTTTGTCCAGGATACGGCGCGTGCTTCCACAAGTTAGCTGTGTGACAAAATTGTATAAGCAGAACTTACAATCATCCCTACTCTGGCCTTGGACGCAATACTATTTGCCAACTTTTGAGTCGAAGCGAGTGCCTCACCAACAATGAAGAGCTCTCCTAGTCCCACAGAACTGTACTGGCCCTTTCCATAAACGTGAAAGTCAAGATTCCATTGGCTTGCGGGCTCTGTGTGTTGTTGAGCCACGTAAAGTTTGACACGGGCCAGGAGCTTCTCGATTTGAGGTATCAGGATATCTGAGTACATGCGTCAGAGTCTCTTTCAATACACGAGTGGAATGACTCACGATCTTTGATGCTGCCCATAAACAGAGATCTATATCCAGCAATTCGCGCGGCTTCGAGCTTAAACTGATAAGGCAGTCCGTCCTCCTCTGAAGATCGATATCTACTGCCACTGACGCGAACAGACCTCCCATCAGATAATTGCTCATATTTTGAGTCTTGAAGATGGATGGAGCCTCCGGGTCCCTTTAGGATATCTGGTCTCGTGTTCTCATAGAGTGTATGAGCAGCAACTGAAAGAGGATTGCACTTTGAATCCGGTGCCGTAGGCCTGACATCGAACAGCCCCGTCGCGTATATAGTGGCAACAGCTCCGTGAGACTTTGGAGTCGAGCATTGTCCTCCGCACTCCAAGATTTTTCCCATGTGCAGGAACCCGCCCAAACTGGAATGAAGTTGTTCGTTGCTTAAGCCGCTCGTCTGGCGCATGAGTTGGTGTATGCAGTATGCAGCGTATGGGGAAGGGTCGTAGGCCCTGCCGCCGATGATGACATCGAAGTCAGGATTGAGATTCATCGCATCGAGGAACGGTTCGTAGCCCATTTGAGCGACTATATGATTAGAAGCTTCGATTCCTGTCACGTCTGCGGAGGGAACACAAGGTCCACAGCCTGTAAGACGACCTTGCTCAAGACGTTTTAGGATCGTAGTTTTATCGATGTTGGAGAATAAAGAAATGGTATTGAAGGAATAGTCACTAGAACCAGAAAGTCAATACACGTCGCCTCGATTTGGTATTTAGGAACTTTACCTATTTCCCTCTTGTTCTGCAATTTCAGTGATGATATCCTGCATAACTTGCACATGCTCGTCAGTTCCATCGCCACCAGCAGAACTAAAGATTAGTGGCACTTGAAAAATATGGACAAGTCGAAGCAGCTTGGTAAGATCTTGGGCGTACGCTGAACGAGGACATGACATGGACCCAAGAGCTAATTTCTGTGGACCGCTATCGGTAGACCCAGAGTCCATTATCAAGGCCGTGGGTATGCCATTCGAAGTAAGGCGACTGAGTTCTTGATGGATGATTTTCTCGTCAAAGCCATAACCTAACATGCCAACAGGCGTAATGACCTGACAGATCGGGTTTGTGTCCATCGTGAAGACAGATGCGTGTCTCATGCACGCTGGCAATAATGCGCGGAGTAGGAAGGCTGATACTGGGGCTGTTACTGATGATCCCAACGGAATAAAGACTAGTAGAGTGGTATCTGCCTTTCTTGTCGCATCGAGTGCAACGACGACTTTACATATTTGTCCAAAACCCTGTTAGGTATTATACGAATTGATGCTTTTTGAGCTGCTTTCCAGCATGAGAGACAAATTGGCTCATTTGCCCGCCTGATAACCAAGTCCGACGGGTAAGCTGCAAATGCTTGTTTGTCCTACGGATAACCCTTGCATAGACTAGTGTGCGGCATTGTGGCAGATAGATCGATCTAGTTGAAAGTGCCGGTCATTTTATTAACATGTACGCTAACAAAAACAAGGTGCCGAATGCGTTATCTTTCAGATTTAAGGTTGTAGAATGTGAATCTCTAGTCTATCAATCGAAAAGTGTCCGGGAAATGTGACTGCAGGTGACCGAGCTGGAGATCTCAATTATTGCCGGAATTCTGTTTAGCGTTTAAGAGGTAAACTGATCCAGTCCCTGTTCTCTCTGTTCAGCATAAACCTTTTGGATAGATTTTTGATAATATTAATCCCTATGAATCCTATAACCTTGAGAAATTCCGTTCTCAAACACTTTGAACCCCTCCCAAGTCCGAGGTCCGTAGGGCTAGCAACAAGGATTATAGAGTAGGATCCACCATTTTGACTGCGCCATGTCAGCAAGGAAGCCATCCTTGTTTCATCGTAGACAGGCTCTTATGCGATTGGGTCTTGAGATGATCAGTGTTACATCGTGGAAGGAAGGATTCACGCTTGGATTTACTGCGACTCTGACTATTTTTGATAAGGTCCGCAGGGCAATTCACCAAGTCCGAGGGTGCAAAATGCGAGAATGGGATAATTTAATACCCAAGTATTCCTCGTTTTCCAATCTTGTTCTTCGACATCATTAAACTATTCACAATCGGAGCACTATTTAGTCCGTACGGTGCAACGTTCAAGTTAATTTCGCTTCTTTGTTTAAAATTCTCCGATCGTTTATGCAAACCTACCTACTAGCACCACAATGAGCTACCACGACCGTCGCGATAGCGACCCTATCAAGCCAAGCATGCATGAGATGGAGACTTCGAGATCCTGGCAACAGGTTCCCCAAAACGAAGAAGACATCACATCGTACAACCCATACACTTCTCAAACACAGGACTTGAGCTATTCTGCGTCAGCTTCAGCGGATAGCAAAAACTCTCAAGAGGAGGACGGCCAGATGCCTCTGCGACAGGCTATCAAGCTGTATCCCAAGATTGCAGGTTATTGTATGGCCATGAGCATCCCTGTTATCGGATGGGGCTACGATCTGGTCATTGTCGGAGCCATTGTCGGTACAGATAGCTTCCTAGACGACTACGGAGAAAAGATCCATGGCAAGATGGACATGCCTGGTAACTGGCTATCTCTATGGCTAGGCCTTCCTCCGGCGGGTGCAGCAATTGGATCACTACTTGGAGGCTGGCTTCAGAACAAGATTGGGCGAAAGTTCACGCTCCTCATGGGCACCATTGTGTCAACCGTTGCCATTGCTTGCATGTTCTTCTCCCACATCCCCGAGCCTCTGGAAACAAAGCGTATGCTTCTCACCGCTGGCCTAACTATCCAAGGATTTACTGTCGGTATCATCAGAGGAGTCTGTGTCACTTGGGTCTCAGAAAACACACCTACAGCTTTACGTGGATCAGCCATGGCCTTATTCCCCGTCTTCACTTTAGTCGGTCAACTGATCGGCCTCCTCGTCACGCTTGCCATCAACAGTATTGAAGGAAACTCTGGCTACCTGGGAGCTTTTGGATCGCAATGGATCCTCGCTATCGGACCTCTTGTTCTCTCCCTTCTCATGCCAGAGAGTCCAGCACACCTTATCCGGACAGGACAGGAAGAGCGCGCTATCCGATCGGCGACTCGACTCTATGCACCCAAGATCAATCCTTACAGTCAGCTGGAACGCATTCGTGCTACGATTGAGGAAGAGAAAGCAAATACGGCATCTGCGACATACTGGTCTTGTCTTCGCGGAACAAACCTCAGAAGAACTTTAATCGTCAGTCTGGCTGCTATCTTGCCGGCACTGTTTGGAATGGAACTTCTCTCCAGCGCAAACCTCTTCCTCCGGAGTATGGGCATGGATAGCACTCCTTCGTTGGTATTCATGGCTGCAGGTGTAGTTGCTGGAATGTTTGGCAACGCCATCGGTTTTTGGCTTCTCTCGCGCACCGGTCGTCGCAACATGATCATTCCCTCCATGGGCGTAGCTGCTGCTCTCTGGGGAGCGATGGGTATCACTGGCTTCTGGACCAGCGAGGCACTAACCTGGGTCGCAGGCGGCGTCATGATGTCTGTCATCATTGTTTGCGGTCTTGGGGCCTGGCCTGCCAGTTTTGCTATCGTAGGAGAAACAAGTTCCCTCCAAATTCGACCACTTACCCAGGGATTGGCCAGCATAGCTGAGAAGGGCCTGTCTATCATGATGGCTGTAGTGTTACCCCTACTTTTTAGTCGAGACAAGGCGGCCCTAGGAGCCAAGACTGCCTTTATCTTTTGCGGGACTTCGCTTATCGGTGCTGTTCTGTCATGGCTGTTTGTTCCTGAGATGAAGGGGCGAAGCGCGATTGAAATCGATCAGATGTTTGAGATGAAGTTACCGGCGAGGCAGTTCAAGGGTCTGAAGCTTCAGGCTCATCAAGTTCAGGAATCTGCGCCGCTCGCTATGCAGCAAGAATATGCTTAAAGGCTCAAGAGAAAAGAGTAGAATGAAAGGAATAGAAATGAGTTGCATGCTCGAATAAAATAGTTAAAACACCGTACCACCCCAGGGTATCATTTAGAACACTTTGTTAACTTTGTCACTCCTCTCCTCCTCTCGCTCACCCCATCTGTCTTGCCAGAGATCCGATCTCACGTACTGCCAGCCCATGGGTGCGCCGCCCATTCCCCGTCGCGTCTTCATTTCATCAAGAGTGACTGGATTCACAAGTTCGTATAGCTCGAGAATAGGATAACCATACTTGGACTCTTTGCGCCCTGCGTTGAAGTCGTCGTTGCCGATCCCAGGTGGTTCGGGGGGCACTGAGCCTGGCTCATGGCGCGTGGTAGGTGGAATAATGGCGATGTGGCTGCCAATTCAACAGGTTAACTCAGCCTTTTGAGTGAGAATAATAAGTGAATTACTTACGTTATTGATGAGCTTCCTCCTCCACTGCCAGTCTCGTATAGCCAGAGACGTGACACGCCATCTTTCAGGCGGTACTTGCGATATTCATGATTCTTTTCGCGGCTAGTGATGTTGGCTAAATGATGTGGCTTGATCGACAGAAGGACATCCGAAAAGATGCGTCCAGGAGCGGAAGCTTGAGTCTTGGAAGCACTCGCCCTGGTCGATTTGGAGATAATCACTATTTTTAGAAGTGATCAACCGGGCCCGCTGCAGATGTGGGAGGATTGGTCGTCCAAGCATGGTAGGCAGTCTGTGTCACGGCAGAACCTTAATCCCCCTTCCTCTATGCATACCTAACCAAATGTTGGACAGAGTAAATTCCAATAATGGAACTTTAAATCCACAATTCATTTAACAATTTTGAGCCACAGTTCATGCAAGACATCTCCTAGATAGTTCTGTTACCTCAAAGCTGTGTTTCAAAGAGTCAATGCTATTGCAGAGTTGACGCCATTAAACAGGGTATTGTTGATCCCATCTGGATCCGGAGCCGCATTACCCGCCTTATCTAGAAATGCGGGGGACCGTTCCGTTCACGCTTTGGTCGAATCGAGAAATAAACTGCCTCTCCTCGCGATTTCATAACTCCGGCGAGCTATTTACAAGGTCTTTTGGAGTAACGTAGCATGTTGTTTTTGCGGTAACGTAGCGCACAACATGCGATGAACTTGGCAAGAGATCAAGGGTAGACTCACATACATAACAGGACGGCGAATTGCTTACTTTCTGTGTCTTCACACCACGCTGGTTGTTTATTTTTAACAGCATTTTTCGAGTGGTTCAAAGAAAATGAAAGCCTTGCTGCTATTCCTCTTTGGCACGGCTGTTGCAACTGCAAAGCTGAAGCCACTGGCAAGCGACATCGGTCATCAAGATGCAATTCCGAACTGGGATTTCCAACAAATAACTAAAACCACCGGAAAAGTTGCATCTCTTTCTTTACCCAATGTTGATACTTCCTCATGGCATCACGCACCTGTATCACGGTGTACCCTGATGGCATGTCTCCTGGCCGAAGGCACCTACAAATTAGACGGTGAAGATGGTCTCTGGTACTCTGACAATCTCGCGCACTTCAATGACAGTCTCTTTCATACTCCATGGGTTTATCGTCATCAATTCAACTTGGAAAACGGATACAAATCAGCAGACGTTCATTATTTTTTGCAAACCAACGGAATCACCCCCGCTGCAGACCTGTTCCTCAATGGCAAGCAAATCGCCGATAATGTCACGCAATCCGGTTCTTATGGCGGCCATACATATGACATTTCGCCTCTTGTTGCACAGGAAAACGCACTTGTGGTCAAGGTATACCCTACGGACTATCAGTACGACTTTGCCGTCGGCTTCGTCGATTGGAATCCCTATCCGCCTGATAATGGGACGGGAGTATGGAGGGATATCACTATCAAAAAGACAGGCGATGTCTTTATGGGCGCTGTGAGCGTACTCGTGGACATGGATACACCCATCAAGCAGAGTCAAAACCACCACGCAGTCATTACTGTCAGGGCTCAGGCTCGCAATTTGAAAAAAGGCCCAATCAAGTTCGTTGCCAAAGCCAACATCAAGTCACCAGGTGGAAAGACCCTCACGGTACTCACAAAGACTCTTAACCTGAGAGCTGGAGAATCAACCACAGTAGAGCTTTCTACAAAGATCCAAGACCCAGAGATTTGGTGGCCCGCTGCCTGGGGCGAACAGCCTCTGTACTCTGCTCAACTAACTTACTCTATCGGACATGACAACTCAGATATGAGCCCCGTCACCAATTTTGGCATCCGGACCGTCAAATCCGAACTCAACTCGCACAACGACACCATGTTTCGCGTGAATGGCCACCCTATCCAGATCACAGGCGGTGGTTACACCTCTGACATGTTCTTGCGGTGGGACCCACGGCGCTTTGAGGACATAGCACGGTATACTCTAGACATGGGCATGAACACCATCCGACTAGAGGGAAAGATGGAGCAGCCTGAGCTCTACGATATCGCTGACAGACTGGGTCTTATGCTCATGGCGGGTTGGGAGTGTTGCGATCGATGGGAAAGTTGGCCCTACAATCACGACTTATCTCAGGACCCTCCACCTTTATGGTATGACGCCGACTACGAGACTGTCAATGCTTCTATGAGACATGAAGCTGTGATGATGCAACACCACCCAAGTGTCATTGCCTTTTTAATTGGGAGTGATTACTGGCCTGATGACCGGGCCACAAACATTTACCTGGGCGGCTTACACGATGCGGGATGGCAAGTCCCTATCATATCTTCGGCCTCAAAACGTGGTTATCCAAAGCTTAACGGCCCATCCGGGATGAAGATGGAAGGACCTTATGACTGGGTACCCCCAGTCTACTGGTTTGATAGAGAGCCGACAGCCAAGAGGTTTGGCTCATCTTTTGGGTTCGGATCAGAGCTCGGTGCAGGTGTTGGAACGCCTACCAAAGGAAGTCTAGGAAAATTCTTGACAAATGACGACATGGAAGACTTGTGGAAGAAGCCTAACAAAGGTCTCTACCATATGTCGCAAGACACTTCTCAGTTCCACGATCGGTCCATCTACAACAAGGCACTTTTTAAGCGGTACGGCAAGCCAACATCTCTGGACGACTATCTTATTAATGCACAAATGATGGACTATGAAGCAATTCGCTCCGAGTTTGAAGGCTGGGGTAGTCATTGGAGCTCTTCTCGCCCTGCCACAGGCCTCATCTACTGGATGTTAAACAACGCCTGGCCAAGTCTTCACTGGAACCAGTTTGACTATTATCTCCATCCAGCTGGGACTTATTTCGGTACCAAAATTGCCACTCGTGTCGAACATGTAACGTTTGACTACTTCAACAACTTTCTCTGGGTGATCAATCGCTCGCTCGAAAAGTCCGGCCCACGTTCTATTCATATTGAATTGGTGGACCTGAAAGGAAAAGAAATCTCTCGCCAGACTCTTCGCTTGTCCACAAAGCCTAACACGTCTCGAAAGGTTGGCGATATTGCCAGCTCCATCAAGAAAATCGAAGATGTCGCTGTGCTTCGCCTGACCCTGGTCGATGATGGCAGCGATGCGGTCCTCAGCCGTAACGCGTATTGGCTGTCAAAGCAAAACGACATAGTAGACTGGGCATCCACGACGTGGTACGTCTCCGACGTCAAGCAGTTTGCCAACTTCACTGCGTTGAACAAGATGGATCGAGCAGCCATTACACTGACAGCCTCTGGTGGTAAAGACTCTGGCAAGTGGAAAATTAGGGTAAAGAACACAAGCCCAGTTCCGGCGGTTTTCGTCCAGCTTAACCTTGTAGATAAGAACGGCGATGATGTGGCTCCATTAACCTGGTCAGATAATTATCTTACTTTACTTCCTTCAGAGGAGATTGAAGTTGAACTTTTAGACTGGTCAAAGAAAGGCACTGAGGTGGAAATAACAGGGAAGAACATCAAGGCATCTCGGGCTCGACTCCGCTAAGCTTTAGGATACAAAGACATGGAAATCAACTAATTTTTTTAGTGTAAATCGCACAAGCTGAACCCCGCCAACCCTGTACCAGACTGATGCGAAATCATCTTCCCTTCTTCTCAATGTTTCTACTCGCGTACATAGAACTAAAATAATTGAAGTCGGGCTTACAACACAAACATTTATTACTCTTTGGTTTCAACCAATTTATGAGGCCTCATGTAGATCAAGATGAAAAGGAGGGTACGTTTGCCTTGATGAAAAGCATATTTCCAAAAGAGCCCTCTTATCCCACCCCAAGGAAGGCCAGAGTGAATTTTCAGAAAGTTTTATAGGGCACTATGGGGGGGGGATTGGTTCGTTAGCCGATTTTCCCTACCTAAAAGCCTGAATTTTCCCCTATCTGAGTAGCTATCAGAAATGTATTATTGAGGGGTTATAGCAGGAGGGATACCTATAACCCGTCGTAGTTACCGTAGCTATTGCCCTATTAGAGTCCCCTGAGATAAAACAACAAATACTGCCACTGTCGAATCGAAAAGCACATTTAAATTGCACAAACATTTGACTAAACTAAATAAAAAAGAAAGAAAAACATAACTAGATCGTCGAAAAAAAGGAAACCCTACTAAAGTACGGAGAATGCCCAATCTATAACTTTACCGACCTCTCAATATTTGTGGACAAATCGGTTATTGCCTTGCAAAGACAGCCGAACAATTCCTCAGCAAACCTCTGTCTTTCATCTCCATCCTGGCGGTACAAGAAGCAAATCTCGGTACGACTTGAGTCCTGTGGCGTTGTAACAACACTGAAGTCGGCGGTATCTTCCTGGGAAGCCACCGCACCAACCTCGTACGTATTTTGTCCGATGTCTAGGCTCCCAGTTTGAGGCATGCTTTGATGTTGAACAATAGTGGAAAACCCGTTTACTCCATTGTCGTCCCAGTCCGTGCAATTTCTGATGATTTCTCTGAACCCAAGTGATTCGTACGGCATGTTGTCCACCTGTTGATGTTGAATGTGTTGTAGAAGGTCCAGCACGGTCCAAGAGTCTTGATATTGTACGCGTACAGGAACCACGTTGAGGCAAGGGCCGACAATAGCTTCAATTCCAGGAATGTGACGTGAGTTGCGCCCACTAATGAGGTGACCAAAGACAACGTCGTTCTTTCCAGTTTCCTTTGCTAGAACCATGGACCAGGCTGCCTTCACAACGGTAGCTGTCGTGATGTTGAAAGCAGCGAGCGAGGGTGTGGCCACTATCCTTTTCAGTAACTGCGTAGGACTTGTGCAAATCGAGCGGTGTTGTCGAGGAACGAGGTTCGTGGGAGCAGAATTCTTGAGAAGGGATCTCCAGTAGGTGTGTTGGTCGAAATTAGCTTTGCCGAACACACCGTGGATGTAAGTCGTATAAGAAGGCGTCATAACGATAGGCTCGCCTTCATAAGAGGCCTTCAAAGCATTGAGGATAGTTGGAAAGCAAACACCGTCGTACAGGGCATGAGACAATCTGATAAAGATTCTATGTCGTTCTGAGGATTTGTGTCTGGCAAGAATAAAGCGGAGAGAAGACTTCTCAGGGCTAGGAGTTTGGCGGAGGTGATCTGATTCAAGTTCCAAGGTGAACTGCTCAATGTCATCCACCTCGCGGACAACAAGATCGGATTGTACCCGACGAAGGACGACCTGCAAGTAAGTCGCCTGGTACGGGACGAAGACGGTACGCAATATTTCAAACGCAGTAATCACGTTTGTGATACTCTCTTGTAAAAGGGAAATTTCAAGCGGTCCCGCGCCGTCAAGGTAGAAATAGTTGAGCATCCATCGTGAAGTAAGGAGGCTCCCTTCAATAGCTTGGGCTTGGAAGTCGGTGGTTGGAAGGACATCTGTGATGCTGGCTCGGGAAACTCCAACAACAGGACAAACGTGCTCTCGGACAAATTTTTCAGCGTTTTGTTCCAACAGGAGTGAGAGTGGTTCATAAGCATGTTCATCAGTGACGATACCTTCCTTCTTTGTGCTGGACAGGGATGTGTTCCCATCACTAGACATCATATCTCCATCTCTGTATGACTTGTCTCTGATACAATTGAGCATGGAGCCAAAGGTCGGGTTTTTGAAGATGTCAGCCACAGTGAGCGGTAGATCTTGATCTCTAGCTTCGCCCACCATGGCCATTGCAATGATAGAGTCACCACCGCACTCGAAAAAGCTCATCTCGTATGTCATGTCAGTTGTTGCAACATCGAGATGATGTTTCCACAGCGTGGATAGCTTGTCATGGAACTGGTCCTTGCCTCGGGGTAAGGAACCCCAAGACGTCGATGGCGAGAAAAGTGTGGCAGCTGGCCCTGTAGAGTAGCTACTCATTGTCGAGGTCGGTGTCGTGACCTGTCTACTGATATGGCTTTGCTGGAAGGTCCATCCATCCAATGGCCCGGCGGTACTGATAGGTAGTGACGAATCTCGCGACACCCGCAGATGCGACAAAGCTTCTTCGCTGTGATCGATGACATCGCTTAGCACCTCGGACATGACGATGGCGAGGTCCTTGGCTTGGGAATTTGAAAGGATGTTGGTCCAATATCGGAATACAATACCTTCGTCGCCGCGAGTGGTGTTTGCGTTGAGCGTAACGGCATACTCACTTGGATCGAAAGCATCTATCGACTCAAACCTGAGCGCGCTATCTTCTGGGAGGCCTGATGAACCAGCGTTTTGAATGGACACGGCCGTGTTGAAGAAACCACGTTTCGATTGACCGAGCTCATGGCCAAGACGAGCTAGAGAAAAATGTTGATGTGGGAGACTGTTGGCATAATCTTCTTGAGTGTCTAGTAACAGCCTCTTCAGAAGCATGCCGTGGGTGAATTGGAAGCGAAAGACAAGCATGTTGATCAATGGTCCGACAATCTCGTCAACACCATCAATGCCAACGTCGCGACCTGAAGCCAAGTACCCAAAGCAAACATCTTGTGAACCGGTGTATTTGCGAAGCACGAGCGCCCACGCCAACATGATCATGTTTGAGATTGTCACACCAGCCTCTGAACCAAGGGAGTGTAGGTCGGAAAATCTGCCAAAGTCAACGGTAACGGAGCCTAGACTTCGACCTGCTATGTGATCCGAGTTCATGGCTGGGAACTCGGTGTATCTGGCGCCGGATAGATAGCTCTTCCAGTACACCAAACTTGAATCAATTGGTTGTTTCGATATGTAATTGATGTATTCCTTGTAGGATGGAGCCCTGGCGCTATGTAGTCCATTGGTGTATGCGCTAGAGATGTCGCGAAGGACTATTGCTGTGGATGCACCATCCGTGACAGCATGGTTCATCTCAAGCTTAATGAAGATCTTGCCTTGCGTCGTCTCACAAATCGTGATCTGATAGGGAAGAATGGGTGCCCCGTGTCTCTTGTTGGTCTTTGCAAGTGACTTTGCGTTCAACTTTGCCATGACGTCGATCTCTCGACACTTGATGGTGGTGATGCGAGACTTTCCAGGACGTATGACGACCTGATCGAATGAGCCTCCATTGCGGACACTCTCGATAAAGACAGTTCGAAGTGAGGCGTGGCGCTCAACAACCATCGAGCAGGCCCGAGCAAGCTTAGCAGCATCGATGGTCTGGCTATTAGAGGCGGAAACCTCGAAGATGGCGTGGAACAGGTATTGCGACGGGTCGAGCAGCTGACTGAGTAGTATACCCATCTGCATGGGCGAGCATGGATATATGTCCTGTACGTCGTCGAATCGAATATGAGCAGCAGGTAGAGACTTAGCTACCAATCTGTCAAGTTCAGGGTAATCCAACGACATGAGTGGAAAGTCGCTGATAGTTGGACAAGATGGGGCTTTGCTGAGCTCCATTGCTATATCGCTAAGGACCTCCTTGCAGGTGATCACCCACCGAGTGATAAGGTCTTGGTGGAGCATGTTCTTGTTGTACATGAAGTTGAAGTGCATGCCATCATTCATGATAGATACGGAAATCTCAAAGAGAGCTAGACGACGAGTCTCGGGGCCGACATCTGAGATAGAAGCTATGTCTTCCTCGCTCATGGAGAGGTTGAAAGGGCATAGAGACGAGACGGCTCGCTCGGCTTCTTGTGACCGGCCTAGGAAGTTTAATAGTACCTCTATTGGCTCATTACTGTCAACACAGAGCTTTCGGGAATCGGTCAGATAGCGCTGAGCAAAGTAAGTTCGACCATTGTCGGGTATCGCGCGTCGCAAGTCTTTGACTTTACGAACATAGTCGATAGTGTCGGTAGGGTCGACGCTCTGATGCGATATGTCGACAGGGCAAAGCGAAGTAAACCATCCGACAGTCTGAGAAGGGTCAATAGCGTCGTCCCAGGACTCACGTCCATGTCCTTCGTTGAACAGCGTTGGAAGCTCCCGACCGGGGAAGCACTGTCCAAATGATAGTAGCAGAGCTGAGATAAGAATATCAAGTGTCTCAGTTCTGAGTGTTTGGTGAGCGTCTTGCAGTAGTAGAGAGACGATGTCAGGGTCAGAAAGAGAAAACGACTGTTGAGTAACATCCGCATAGGTATTCGAGGCGCTTGAAACTCCCCAGAAGTCTAAATCCACAGGTCGCACAGGGAATGGCAGTAACTCCTTGCTCTCCTTCTCCATTGATATGGCATGTTCGATCTGTGCTGTGTTCCACGTCCAGAAAGGTAGAGGTTTTGGTGGCATTGAAGTAGGCGATGAAAGCAGTCTCTCGAGGTCTTGAGTAATGGTGATCCAGGACACAACATCAACTACAAGGTGGTGAGCGATTAAGGATAAATGATGAGAGCCGTCGGGCATTCTGAATAGGTCGACGATAAAGACTGGGCCTGAAACATAGATGCTCTCGTGACTGGCAGTGATGCATTGAGCCATTTGAGAGGTGTTGCTAACTTCGTGGAAATGGAAGCCGTAGGAATCTTCGGTATCTGGAGCAATTTGCTGAGACCATTGCCCATTATTCGAGGACTTGCTGAAGCGCGCTCGAAGCATTGGGTGTCTCTGCACCAGTGCATGAATGACGCTGTTGAAAGTGTGTATGTCAATGGACTCGTTGACCGATAAGAGTTGGCTCTGGTTGAAACGGTCTCCACGGTCCTTGTTGGAACTGTTGTTGAAGAACAGCTTCTGAATCGGCGACAAAGCAAATGGCTGTCTGTTGTCGTCTTCATACTCGAGAATTGCGTTCTGTCTCCCGCGACCTTCCTTCTCGATCAGGGTAACCAAGTCAGCGATGGACTTGCCACTCATGATATCTCGCATGGTCAATTGAATCGAGTGGTCGCGACAACGAGACATGACTTGCATAGCCATGATAGAGTCACCACCAAGAGAGATAAAGGAGCGACCCTTCAAGGTCATCTCGTCAGGAATGCGGAGAACTGAAGCCCAGATATCTCTCAAGAGCCGTCCCAACAGTGTTGTGTCAGGCTCTACAGCATCCGGACTGGGGGATGGAGTGACAAGAAACTCTGGCATTTCCGCACTCATTTCAGCCAGCCATGACTGAGTACTGATCCTATCGAGCTTCCCTGATAACAGCAAAGGTATAGCTTCAACCACGAGCCACGATGAGGGTATCATGTAAGGCGGTAGGTTCTCAGAGAGAATGTTCTGCAAGTCGCGAACATTTAGTCGAGCTACCTCCATGACAGACTCAGAAGTTGGACTGAATTGTGAAGAAACCAGGCCCGGATTGTGAGAGTCGCGATTCTTGAAAGAGACAACAGCCACCAGCCGGCCTTTGAAGATGCCGGACTTTGGCAGTGCGACCATAGCATTGCGAAGGCGCGAGTCAGACTCAAGACAAGCCTCAATCTCTCCGAGTTCCATGCGCTGGCCGTGAAGCTTCACCTGGTTATCCTTACGACCAATGAAGGTTAAAGTCCCATCCGATTGATACCTGACCAAGTCGCCAGTCTTGTACAACCGAACCGGCCGTTGGCTTTCGTCATCGACAAAATGATGCATCCACGCAGGGTCTTCAATGAATAGTTGTGAGGTCTTTGCACTGTCGTTGAGGTAGCCTCGAGACAGGATGGGTCCACTAATGAGCAGTTCACCTTCACAGCCCACAGGAACAAGTTGGTTGTGATCTCTAATATCGACAATCCAAGTGTTACAACTGGACAGGGCACGACCGATGTTGGAGTGATCGTGTTCTTCAGTGACGTTGGAATTAGCAACGGCAAAGACAGTACACTCAGCAGGTCCATATCCATTGATCAGCTTGACCTTGCGTGACCACTTGCTGACAGTCTCGGATGACATGGCTTCACCTCCGCAGACAAGTGTCTGGAGTGTCTTGAAGTCGGAGGGATCTTGCATGTTAGCCAGTGACGGAGTCAAAAAGGCCCATGTAGCCCCAAGGCTATTCATAGCGCCCGGCAAATTGGTGACTCTCATCTCCTCACTAGGAACACAGAGACAGGCGCCCGTAATGAGGGTGCTAAACGTCTCTCCCATAGCGATGTCGAAGGCGTATGACGTGAAGTGGAAGACGCTCGAGGTAGGGACAAGCTGCATGCGTTCCGTATAGGCTCTAGAACTGGCCAGAAATGAGCCATGCTCAATCACAACACCCTTGGCCTTGCCAGTACTGCCGGAAGTGTATATGACGAAGGCAGCATTCTTGTCTGTGACAGTTGGTAGATCTTCAGATGTGACATGCTCATGGCAGAGCTCTTCATGAAAGAGATTTCGGTCGACCGCAATCACAGCATTAACAACACCTCTGAAGCGGTCTTCATACTGCTGCGAACAAAGAGCAATACTGGCATTGCATTCACGTGCGATCTCTACATGTCGAGCACGAGGATGCGCGGGATCCAACGGGATAATGGTACCGCCAGCAAGAAGCACAGCAACCATGGCCACAGTGGTCCAGGCAGACTTATCCATACAACATGGTACCATGGTTTCAGGTTTGACGCCTTCCAGCACAAGGCGCTTTGCGAGGCGTCCAGCGTGTTGGGCAAGGGAACCGTAGGTGAGATGACCATCCCAGGCCCGAATGCTAGTGGCATTAGGATGTGTGGCCACTGACTTCCAGAATAGGCTTGAGATACTTTCATGCACTGTATCATCAATCCTCAAATTCCATCCTTTAATGGTCTGGATATCCTCATGGTTGCAGAACTGAAGCTCCGCCACCTTGCGATTGGGTTCTTGGGAAAGATGGCTGAGCTGTTTGACAAGCCCATCGAATTGGTGAGCGAGACGCTCTGCCTGCCAGCTTGTCATGACCGCCTCGTTGTGGTGGATTGTCAACGTCAAACCCTTCGGTTCAATTGAACACTCGACAACTAGTGGATAGGTAAAGAAGCTGCCGTGATTCAATTCCTCCTGTAGCGGCTCCAGAAGGTCTTGTTGATCTGTTCCTGCATCACTGGACTGGATGACAAGCAGGTTCCTGAAGTCACTAGCAACCGCGATTGATCCTCCAAGACGCTTGATATGCTGGAGACCGGTATGCTGATGGGGAATAACTTCTGCTGAATTCTTGTGAAGCCTGTGCAAGAAGTGACTAACTGTAGCGTCTCGATCGATCCGGACCCTCCAGGGCACTGTCGTAAGAGTTGGACCGAGGATATCTTCGACATGTTCCAAAGAAATGTCGCGGCCAGACAGTGTCTCACCAAAGGCGACATCATCGGACCCAGTATGAGCTCCCAGAAGAAGTGCCCAAGCTCCGCGGATGATTGTTGGGGTAGTGATATCAGCACCAATATCATCCTTTCTGTACTGTATTGTATATCGAAGTGATGAATAAGATGACTCGACGTCTGACGGAGTGATTGTCGGAAAGTGAGATACGGCAGACGCGCTGTGAAATGCTGCCCTCCAGAACTCGTCACAAGCTTGTGCATCGGTGTCAACCAGGTATCTTGCAAAATTGGCATAGGGGACAATTGGTGCGAGTTGCTCAGTGTTCATCCCGTAGTAGAATTGGGATACGAGCTTGAGTAAAGAAGGCATACTCCAAGCGTCGTAAAGCGCGTGATGTACCGTCCATACGAAGTACCGAAGGTCATGATCGGGTGAGTCCACAGTCGCATACATGGCCAGGCTGCCTCCATTTCGTTCCGGTAATGAGATTCTGTGGTCGGTTGCAGCTTCAATACTGCTATAGCACTCCCAATGAATTGCTTGTGGCTCCAGTATAGCCTGATACGTCTTGAGAGATCGACAATTCACAATGCGTGACCTCAAAATGTCGACGTGGTTGGCAGTCCTCTGCCATGCCAATTTGAGACGATCAATGTCGATGGATGATGACACCTTGAAGATGTACCTGGCGACATATGCGCCAGGCTGTTGCATAGAGGCTGCTACAAGGCCTTCTTGAAGAGAGCTGCAAGGGTACAAATCTTGTATCTGACTTGTATGAACATCGCAACATTCTGCGATCTCATCAAGAAGAAGAGAAGGAGATTCGACTTCATGTAACAGTGAAAAGGGCTCAACATCCATAGCTGCAGTGCGCCCAGTATGGCCACAACAAGCAGCCATCGCCGACAACGTGGGTCTCTTGAGTATATCCATGACGGTGAGGGACATATCCTCCATTCTAGCGGAAGAGGCAACCTTCATGGCGCTGATAGAATCACCGCCAAGTCTGAAAAAGCTGTCGTCAACGCTGATGGATCCGGTCGGGATGTTCAGGACCTTTGCCCAGATCTTCTGCAACTTGCGCTCTATCGTTGTAGTCGGAGCTCGCCTGTTGCTCGCCCCAATCAGTTTGTAGCGCCCAATATCCTGAGACGGTATAGACTGGGCGATGAGCTTTAGTTTCTGGCGGTCGAGCTTCCCGGACAAAGTCCAAGGCATCTTCGCTACTGGTATGTACATAGTTGGTACCATGTGTGAAGGGAGAGCCACTCTAATTACCGCCTTTAGTTCCTGGCCGATATCCATGCAAGCACTGGACATATGTAATGGAGCGTCGTTGGCTTCCATCACAACAGCCTCGTTGGCATCATCAATAGTGAAGAAGGCGGCCAGCGTCTTAGTCAAAGTCTTGCCCTGAGGAATGACCAATTCCACGGCCGATTGAATGTGTATTGGCAGGTTTGCTCTGACGTGGTGTTCGATCTCACCAAGTTCAATGCGTTGCCCGTTGAGCTTGATTTGTGTGTCTTTGCGTGAGAAATAGTTCAGCGACCCGTCCGGGTTATGCGCGACCAAATCACCAGTCTTGTACATCCGGTCGACGCGGTCGCCGCAGAGTCTCATATTTGCACGCCACGGTGGACAGTCTATGAAAGCATCTTTAGTCTTGGCTTCGTTACCAAGATAGCCTCGAGCCACGATAGGGCCTTCGATAAGAAGCTCTCCAATACTTCCAATTGGCATCAGACGGTTGTGGTCGCGGGAGTCGACGACCCAAGCTCGACAGCCGACAGGGTAACCGATGTTGGCAGGTTCCTCATTCAAGACTTCTCCATACTGGTCGACCTTGGTATGGACTGCAGCGATGACCGAAGCCTCACTTGGACCATAAGCATTGATAAGCGCAGCATATGTTGACCACTTTGTGATATGATCAGCTGACATTGCTTCGCCGCCGGTAACGAGGACTTTAAGTCCCGGGACGCTACCCGGTTTAAGCACATTTGCCACAGATGGTGTGAGCAAGGCCCAGTTTACATCGTATCTGGATATGGCACCTGCAAGGTCGTTCATACGCTCCTCCTCAGAAGGAACGCACACGCATCCTCCTACCAAAAAGGTAGTCAGGATCTCCATAATACTCGCATCAAACGTGTAGGACGCAAATTGCAGAACGCGCGAGGAGGAAGTCATCTTGATAGCGGCGGCATGAGCAATACCTCCGGTAGTAAACGCTCCATGTTCAATAACAGTGCCCTTGGGCACACCAGTCGTCCCCGACGTAAAGATGATGTACGCTGCATGGTTGGGTTGAACAGAGACAGACGGGGAAGTGGCTGACAATGCAGATAGTGCGCATACAGTCTCGAAGCCAACATCGAGGAATGGGATGTCTATGTTGAACTTGTCCACCAAGGCCGTTGAGCAAAGGGTGAGCTTCGCCTTAGTGTTTCGGACGAGGAAGGCGATTCTCTCAGGTGGGTGACTGGGGTCGATCGGGACAAAGGAAGCGCCGGCCTTGAGAACTGCGAGCATAGCGATTGGTGTCCACGCAGACTTTTCGAAACAGAGAGGCACATACATCCCAGGCTCGATCCCAAGAGATACTAAGTGATGCGCCAGTCGTGAAGACATCGCATGAACCTCGCTATAAGTAAATCTTGCATCCCAGGCTTCGATTGCTAGGGTGTCGTGGGGAAGATGTTGAACATTCCGCTCGAATACATGATGTACGCATTCGTTCAATAGAGCTGGTTCAGCCTTGTTCCAAAGCATCAATTGTTGAGCGCAATCGTCACTAAGAATATCGAGCTGATTTGTAGGAAGTGACAAGTCGCTCGTGACAATTGAAGTCAGAATCTTGTCAAATGTCAAGGCAATACTCCTGGCCTGCGAGTCGGATATCTTGTCTGTCCAGTAACACAGTTGCAATTCTACAGTTTGTTTCCACACTTCAACGTTGACGGTCAAGTCGTATTCGTTGGGATCCTGCGCGTTTCTGACGTCGAATGAGAGAGATCCTGTTTGCATGGACTTGTTCATGGACCTTCGTTGGAACGAATAGGCAGTGTTAAAAAGTGGTTCGTTGGAAACCTCTGCCATGCATTGAATGTCGGCGAGCGAGACGTTCCTGTGTGCCATGGCGATGCTGAGATCCCGTTGAACCGTGCTAAGGATATCTCCAACCGTTTGAGATGTATCAAGGCACACCCGAAGAACCAGCATATTGATGAAGACCCCAATAGCCTTATCGATATTGGAAACAGGGATATCTCTGTCTGCAACGAGATATCCAAAGCAGACATCGTCATGGCCTGTATAGGCTTGCAGAACCAAGGCCCAGGTAAGCTGGAGAACGTTGGATAATGTGACACCTGCCCCGATACAGAATTCTTGAAGTTCGTCCGCATGGGAGATGGTCTGATCCAGATATCGCAAGACCTTGGGCTGTGCAGATCTCGACGCGGACGCCAAGTAGCATGGTTCAGCCCCATTCAGATACTCACGCCAGTATTCGATATCATGAGAGCCTTGGTGTTGTGTATGAGAGACATAATGTCTGTAAGTCGAGACAACTGTCGAGTCCAAAGATCCTTCATAGGCCATTGCCAGGTCGCGGAACAGAATTGGCATGGATGTCCCATCGCATAAAGCGTGACTCATTTGCAAAAGGCAGACAACCCTCCCTCCTGTACCTTTGGAGATCTTGAGATGGTGAGGCGGCCTGTTGCTCATGATTTGTGGTGCGAATCGCTCATCGATCAATTGATGTCGCTCATTGTCGGCACCTTCAAAGACGGAAACTTCGGCACAATGATTGCGCAGAACTACTTGGCTGATGCCACTCTCCTCAGTAAGACCATCTACAAAAGTAGTTCGTAGAGTTGAATGCCGCTGTACAACTCGCTGCCATGCATCTGCTATGCGATGCGCGTCCACGGCATGACTTGGTTCGATGTGGTCTACTCCAAAAGTGACAGAGTACGAATAAAACTCGGGGTTCTTGATTTGGGCAAAGAGAATACCCATCTGAACTGGAGAGCAAGGATAGATAGCTTCGACATCATCCCAAAAAGAAATGCCCATTTCGGCAAGTTTTGTATCGACCTTGGAGGCACCTCCAAATGCAAGCGGAAGGAGAGAGATGTCAGGATCCCGAGGTTCAGGCTTGGCGTGGGACATTCGTTCAACAGCGGTCTTGAGAGTGTCCGAGAAGGTATTGAACCACTCTCGAATGCGATCCTGGTGCTTCATATGTCTGTTGTACGAAAAGCTAAAGCTCAACACATCTCTAAAGAACGAGGCAGATATCTCGATAAGTGCTAGTCGCGGCACATCGCCTCCAATGTCAGTTTCCAAAGCTGCTCTTTGGAACATGCCGGTAGGCGACTTGAAGACTGTCCCATCCAATTCAGTCTCCTGCCTTTGGCCGAGAAAGTTGAAGGCTAATTCTGCAGGCCATTCTGGAGAATATGTGCGTTCTGCCTCAGAAAGCATCTGACACGCAAAATAAGGGCGACCCTTGCCGGGAATTCGCCGTCTGAAGTCTCTGACCCAACGAATGATGTCAAGAATATCTGGGTCCGCCGGGAGAGACTCCGGTAGATACACAGGGCAAAGTGTTGTGAACCACCCTACCGTGCGCGACAGATCTAACCTATTGTCTGCTGGTTCTCTACCGTGGCCCTCGTTGAATATACAGGGCATTGAGAGCCGGCCCGGGAATGATTGGTAAAATGAAGAAAGTAAAGAACCAAGCAAGACGTCGACAACATCCGTGTTGAGACCTTCATGGCAGAGACTCGACAGTTCAAGCGACACATCAGGAGCTATTTCTGTTGTCTCCATAATCGTGTCGCCATGGATGTTGGGTACATTCTGCATTCCCCAATAGGTGAGATCTTGTGCAGGCACAGGAACGTCGTGGAAAATATGACACAGTGTTTTGTTGTGTGCTTCTTCGAGTTGTAGCAAGTTCCATGCCTGGAACGAAAGTGGTCTGGATATCTTCGTAACGTTTGATGATAGCAATTCTTCCAGATCTTGTAAGATAATGTTCCACGAAACGACATCGACAATAAGGTGATGAGCTGCTACAAAGACAATCTGCTTATCCAGGTCCTCTATCTCGATACTCGCAGCGGCGACCAATGGCCCCTGGAAGATATCCAAAGACTTTTGTGTCTTTTCAATCAACTCAGACACACGGCACTGGTCAATAGCCACATAGGACTCAAAAGCATATGAACCAGTAACGTCGGTAGTTATACGTTGATAATATGCCCCATCAACATCAGAGAAGCGTGCGCGCAACATGCTGTGGGTTTTGACGATGGTTTCAAATGCATTTGACAGATCACAAGGTCTGACTTTCCGCGCGGTTTCCAGAACCATGCTCTGGTTGAAATGGGTGGACTCTGAGTACATGTGCTCAAAGTAAAGCTTCTGGATGGGAGATAGAGGGAACGACTTGTCCACTTGTTCATCTTCCTGTTGCACATCCTCTACGGCCCGAACAAATGGCGCGAGCTCGACGATGGACTTGCTCTGCATGATCTGGCTGACTGAAAGAGCCATGTTGAAAGACCTGCAAACCGCGACCAACTGCATGGCTGAGATTGAGTCTCCTCCCAACTGAATGAATGACCGGGCGAACGGTACACTGTTGACCTCGATGCCCAAGACCTTAGCCCAGGCGACCCTAAGCTTCATTTCGATGTCTGTAGCCTCTCGGTCTAGACCAGATGCTTGTCTCTCGTCTTGAGCACAGATAACCATCTGGTATTGTTCAGAGGACATTGCCTCAGCCCATTCAACAGCCTTTCTCCGGTCAAGCTTGCCAGACGGTAAGAGAGGAATGTGATCGACGACGATCCACGTAGATGGGATCATGTAAGCGGCCAGATGTCCCTTGAGATTGTCACGGACAGTTGTCAATTCAGAAGACGCAAAGTCAATCGCGAGTTGCATCGCATCGGCTGCTTTCGAAACAAAGGTGGAATACAATGACAGTATAGCGACTAGACGGTTTTTGAGCGGTCCAGTCGTTGGGATAAATGCCAGACACGATTGAACAGTCGGGTCCGCGCTCAGATGATGTTCAATCTCGGACAACTCAAGTCTTTGGCCGTTGATCTTGACTTGGTTGTCCTTTCTCCCTTGGAACTCAAGAGACCCATCTTCGTTGACTTTGACAAGGTCTCCAGTCCTGTAGAACTTGCGCTCACTGTTCGGAGTCTTACTGGGAAATTTGCTACACCATCGCGGGTTGGTAACAAAAGACTCCGCGTTCTTCTGTGCATTTTTGAGATACCCTTGAGCGAGAATTGGACCCTCGATCAAAAGCTCCCCAACAATGCCGATAGGTAGAAGCCTTTCGTGATCTGTAGAGTCGACGACCCAGGAAAGACCTCCGACAGCACGACCAATGTTGGCAGGGCCAGATTCTGGTGTAACGTAAGAATTGACCGCAGCAACAACCGAAGTCTCACTAGGTCCATAGGCGTTCATCAATTGGACAGACGGTGCCCAAGTTGATATATGGGCACGAGACATAGCCTCACCTCCAAGCACCAGCGTCTTGAGCTCCGGGACGGTACACGGCTCAATTAGCTGAGCGA
The DNA here is from genome assembly GCA_014899045.1 of Fusarium palustre. NCBI lineage: Eukaryota > Fungi > Ascomycota > Sordariomycetes > Hypocreales > Nectriaceae > Fusarium > Fusarium palustre. Next base: position 338,542 of record JAAVUH010000042.1, on the reverse strand, counting down.
CGGAGGGTGTCAACAAAGCCCAATTGACGCGCATACGACTAATACCTCCTGCGATATCGTTGCTTCGTTCTTCCTCAGAAGGGACACAAACAGTTCCGCCGTGAACTAGGGTGCTGAGAGTTTCCATGATGCTTGCATCAAAGGTATAGGTAGCAAATTGCAACACTCGAGATGATTCAGTCATGCCCATAGCTTTTCCATGGGCCATCGCTCCAGTGCAGAAGGCGGAGTGATCGATGATTGTACCCTTGGGACGTCCAGTCGTGCCAGATGTAAATATACAATAGGCCGGAGACTTGGGCGATACAGATAGGTCGTACTGCTTGAGTATTACCGAGTCCTTTACTGAACCCTTAGAGACAGAGATGACCTTTGGGCCCAGCGTTGTCAGACGTTCGGCGTATTGGGGTGAGGATATGATGATCCTCGCCTCAGCATCGGTGATGATGCCATTGATACGAGCGTCAGGATGAGCATAGTCCAGAGGCACGAATGCGGCACCAGACTTGAGTATGGCGAGCATTGACACAGCAACCATAGATGACTTCTCCATACAGAAAGGGACGAATGTGTTGGGGCGAACACCAGCTTCAATCAGGACAGACGAAAGATGTGTGGATTGAGAATCCAGTTCTGAATACGTGAGGCTCTGATCCCACGAGCAGACAGCCACCTTATCGTGCGGTTGGAGGATTCCTGTGGCTCTGATAACATCGTGCACAAGCATGTCGCATGGAGGCACCATTTGACCGCTCATCTCGGAAAGCATCTCAAAATCTCTAGTGCTTATAAGTTCGAGATCATTCAGTTTCTCATCCTTCAGGTCTTTGGATGTGACGGACTTCAGCATTAATGCGAACTGGTCCATAATGCGATACATTTGCGAGTCGCAAATGACGTCGGGGTCAAAGTGAACAACAGTCTCAAGCGCTCCATCTGCGATGTGACAAGACAGCATAAGCGGGTAAGAGTAAAAGTTGGTTCCAGCCATCTCGTTAGTCTGATCACACCAGAAAGAGTCTGTCGACGTCCGTGGCCCATAGTTGATGGCCAAAAGGTTCTGTGCGCCACAAGCAAAGGCGGTATCATTGCTGATACGTTTGATACGATGGATGCCTGTGAATTGGTGCATTCTGACTACTGCAGACTGAGCTTGAACGGAGCTGAGAAGGTCAGAGACCTTTTGTGAGCGGTCCAGTACAATCCGCGTCGGAACGGTAGTCAGTGTGACGCCTATCATCTCCTCAATTCCTTCGACAGGAGCATCGCGACCTGTCATCGTTTCCCAAAAGATGACATCGCCCGTTGCAGCATAGGTCGACATTGTCAATGCCCAGGCTGACCGGATCATTGTAGCTGAGGTGATTCCCAACTCAGAAGATTTCGCACCGTCCCTCCAATAGTCGAAACTAGTCTTGTGAATGATGAGACCACTCGCACTTGACTTGTAGTCAGGGTCGGGAAGGCGAGGAAAGTGCTGGGTCGTGATATCAGACAGGTAGGACTCCCAGAACTTGATGTCTTGGTTGGGATCAATCTCCGTTAGATACCGAATGAATCTGGAGTAAGAAGGGCTCCTGATTATAGGCTCTTGTGTGGATTGTCTAATGTCTTCATAGCACTGCCTGACCTTATCGAGAACGAGAGGCAGGCACCAGCCGTCATAAAGGGCATGATGAATCGTCCACACGAATAGGACATCAGAACCATCTTCAACAATCGCGTAGTCAGTCAGCTTTCCACCGTTATGTGACGGAAGCTGGCATCTAACACCATTGACATCCGAGAGGTTATCAAAGTTGGACCACTGAGGAACATCTCCATTCATGACCACGTTCAAGATACCGTCATCAGTCGTCTGTACAAGTCTAGTCCGTAGAGTTCCCTCGGCTTCTACCACCAGTCGCCACGCCATCTTGAAGCCGTCGATGTCTGTAGCATTCGGTATACGGAAGACCAACTGAGCGACGTACGCTCCAGGTTCCTTGGCTGACAGGGCCATGAGACCCTCTTGTATAGGAGTACAAGGGTAAATATCCTGAATATCCCCAACATCAATTCGAGCCGTAGTTGCGATCTCCTCTTTCAATGCATCCATTGATACCACGTTGGGTAAGAGCGAAAACGGCTTGACGTCTGTGACTGCAGCTCTGAATAATGGGAGTGCCGATTGAGCCATGTCGAGCAGAGATACTTTCTGGAAGACACCAGTGACAGTAAGACTGATGTTTGACTTTCTCGCCAGCGTCACTAACTGCATCGCGGCGATAGAGTCTCCCCCAAGCCTGAAGAAGTGATCCTCGACCCCAATAGTGTTGACATCCAAGTTCAGCACACGGGCCCATAGATCAGCCAGTTGCTTCTCCATGTGGCTTGATGGGGCTCTTCCGCTCTTCAAGGCTAGCTTATAGGAGGTAATATGTGCTACAGACACTGACTGAACTAGCGAGCGAAGTCTTCGGCGGTCCAGCTTTCCTGACGAGGTCAAGGGCATCTCGGAAACTGGAAGCCAGATAGAAGGGATCATGTAAGCAGGAATGGTGTTAGACAGGCAGATCTCCAATTCCTTGGCCAGTGATCTGAACGAATCGTCCATGTCCAACACGGCGCTTTCTCTGTTCCCGTCACGGATACAGGCACCTGGATCGGCACATATGAAACTGGCAAGACACTTTTTCCCCTCGAACTGGACGAGCTCGACAGCAGATATCCAGTGATCTGGAATATTTTTCTGAAGGTTATGCTCAATTTCTTCAAGTTCGATGCGCTGACCATGGAGCTTCACCTGAGTGTCCTTACGTCCAAGGTATGTGATCGTACCATCAGAGTTATAACGCACTAGATCACCAGTCTTGTAGAGCTTGCGACTCATTTTGCCATTGCGACAGATATCTCCAAGTGAAGAGGGTGGTGGTACGAAAGACTGTGTCATCTTCTCGGGCAAGTTGAGATAGCCACGAGAGACAATGGGACCATCAACGAGCAGCTCTCCAATGCAGCCAATTGGTACTAGGTTATCGTGATTAGCAGTGTCGACTATCCAAGTGACACTGCCGACAGCTCGACCAATGTTGGTAGCCTTTCCCGGTTGAGCGATCTCGCCAGAGTAGGTGGAGTTGACAGAGCACTCAGATGGCCCATAACAACACTGCAGAGACACAAAGTCACGCCAGACCTCAACGCACTTCTGAGTCACGGCCTCGCCGCCCAGGGCCAAAGTCTTCAAGGTTGGAACTTCCAACGGGTTGATCAGACAGGCAACTGTTGGAGTGATGTCGGCCAGTGTCACCCTGTAGCGGTTGATGGCACCAGTCAGGTCATGGAATCTTTCATATTCCGAAGGCACACATACACAACCTCCAAGAGCAAGTGTGGTGAACATCTCAGAGAGACTGTTGTCGAAAGTATAGGAGGCGAATTGAAGCACCCTCGATTCCTGACCGTACCCAAGCTTCGGTCCAGAGTACTTCGCATTGGTAGCAATTCCCTTGTGCTCCAATACAACACCTTTAGGCCGTCCGGTGCTTCCAGATGTGTAGATGACGAAGCATGCATTGTGAGGATGGACCTGAGGGAGAAGCGCAGTCTTTGAGATGGTTTGGAGAAGGTGTGTGTCCACGACCACAGTCTTCTCGACTATGTTGCTGAGTCGAGCCGCCATTGCCGAGGACACAACGGCAATAGAGGCGCTTGTATCCTCAGCACGAAGTCTGATCGCAGCATCTGGGTGAGCTGGATCCAATGGAACACAAACACCGCCCGCCTTCAGAACGGCCAACATAGCGACGATTGTAAAGGCAGATTTGTCAAAACATATCAGCACACAACTCTCCAATTTAACGCCTAGGTCAGCGATATAACAGGCGACTTTGGTAGAGGCGGTATCAAGCTCGGCATAGGTAAAATCGGCATCCCATGAGGCAACTGCCGGTGCCTCGGGACGAAGGATCATCTGCTCTTTAAACAGGTCATGCACACAGCTTTCAACAGCCTCGGGGATGACATGATTCCATTGTGAAAGTTGCCGATGATGTTGAGAACCAAGATGGTTGAGCTGGGTAATAGGTTGGTCACTATGGTGCAGGATGTTACTGAGCGCCGTGGTAAAAGCGCTCGTAACATTTCTAGCCTGTCCGTCTGACATTGTATCCGACCAGTACATCAAGTCAATAGCCATGTCGGTCTCGCCAGCTTCGATGTTGATAGATACATCGTACTCGTCAGGATCATATGTGGGTCGCAGTTCTTCAAAAACAATATCCGGGGCATTCTGCGACACGGGTGGAAGCTTTCTGTATGACAATGCTGTGTTGAACAGGGCAGTATCAGATAGCTTCAGAGCGTGTTGAACTTGGGCGAGCGGAATGTGGCGATAGGCCAGACTGTTCAGAAAGTCCTTCTGTAATACAGCCATTACATCGGCCAGGGTTGTCGAATTGGAAATATTGGCACGACACGTAACCATATTAATGACAGGCCCAATAACATCCTCGATGCTTTGGATCTCTGAGTCACGAGCGGATGTGAGATAGCCGAAACAGACTTCCTCTGACGCAGTGTACAGACGTAGCACTAATGCCCAAGCAGCATAGATGGCGTTGACGATGGTTACTCCCCGTTCACCACAGAAGCTCTGTAGCTGAGCCAGTTCTTCGAACTCAACTCTCAAGTATCTCATCTCCCTTGACTCAACGACATCACCATCATCAAGAACGGGGAAGTGGCAAGGCTCTATATCCATCAGATATGATTTCCAATACTCTATCCCTCGCTGTGAATCCTGACATTGGAGGCTTCTGATGTATTCACTGTACGGAGGACCTTTATCAGGTCCAAGCATACCAGCGTAGGCCAGGGAGAGGTCACGAAAGAGAATAGATAGAGAGGTCCCGTCCATAATGACATGACTGATATCCAACCTGCAAAAGACCTTGCCCGTTTTGGACTTGCAAATCTCAAACACGTGTAGGAGCTGAGAGCAATTCTTGTGCCGTCGTGGTATGTTCAGAGTACTCATCACTTCATCGTCTGTTTCCATTTCGGATATAACAAGAGTGACTTCGACTTCTTTTAAAACCACTTGATCAAATAGAGAATCGTCAAGAGTCACACTCTCCACGAAGATGGTTCTCAACATAGGATGGTAGTCTACCACACGCTTCCAGGCATTGGCAAGCTTCGTCACATCTACCGATCTTCCACTCCTGCTCTTGACTTGATGGAGTGTGTAAGCAGCATATGTGGCGCTGTCCTTTGTCGTGCTAACCAATAGTCCTGACTGCATTGGAGAGCAAGGGTAGATGTCCTCAACCCTACTCATGTCTTCAATATCTGCCTCGGGAAGCTTCTCTTGCGTCAAGAGTTGAAGGCGGTCGTAAGTCAGAGATAAAAGTGGAAAGTCGCTCAATGTTGGTTCTGGTGGCATGACCGCTAGGGACTCAACCAGAAGGCTAATATCCCGCTCGCACAAAGCAATCCACTTTTGGATCTCGGGTTGGTGTTTCATGTTGCGGTTGAACAAAAATGAGAATCGTAGAGTTCCTCTCGTGATGACAGCGGAGACCTCGAATAGGGAAATGCAAGTCGTTGAAGAGCCTACGTCAGCGCCATCGGTGGCACTTCTGACTTCTCCTGCGATATCCCCGACAGGTGTAAATAATGCACCCTCACGCTCCAGTTGCTGATATTGGCCAAGGTAGTTGAACGTAATTTCCAGTGGCCAGTGACGAGAGAAAGCACTATCGCCGTTCTGTGTCAACCAGCGGCTAGCAAAGTAAGGTCTTCCGTTATCAGGAACCTTTCGTCGACCATCCTTTACCATCTTGATGGTGTCAATGAGTGTAGAAGATGCATCTGTGCCAGCAAAGACTGGGTAAATGGTTGTGAACCATCCCACTACGTTAGATAAATCAACGGAAGGGTCCCAAGACTCTCGGCCGTGACCTTCAGCAAAGATTGCCGGGATTTGACGATCCGTGAATATCTGTCCAAAAGAATGGACCATTGCCGCCATGAGAACGTCTGGGATCTCAGTGCGCAAAGCATCATGGCACTTGGATAACAAGAGAGACGTCTGTGCAGATCCGACTTCAAATCCTTCAGAAATCATCTGACCATAAACATTGGGTGTATTCTCCATCCCCCAGTATGTAGCATCCCCATCAGGGATTCCATCGATTGGGAGTGCTTGTTCCGGTGTCTGAGCACTGGCATGATCCTGTTGCATCTTGCACCAAGTTTGGAAAGGCAAAGGGCAATCCATATTGGGAGCCAACTCAGGCCGCAATAATAACTCCTCTAATTCTTGAAGGATTATTCTCCAAGATACAAGGTCTATGACCAAATGATGGGCAACTACAAACAAGCGCTGGTCTTGGTCTTCTTGGTCAATAAGGTCGGCAGCGAGAAGTGGGCCGTTAGAATAGTCAAGACATGTCTGACTATCCATGAGAACTTGGCTCAGCCCCTCGTCAGAAGTTACTTGAGCGGATCGCAAACGGAAAGAGGTCTCAACTTCGTCGGTAACCCTCTGCTGCCAGATGCCACCAGCATCTCTGCTAAATCTAGCGCGAAGCATTGCGTGTCTCCGTATGATAGCCTCGATAGCTCCGCGCATGGCTAATTCATCAATGCGTCGGCTCATACGAAGAAGGAAGCTCTGGTTGTAGTGTCCCTGGTCGTGATTCGATCTGGAGAAATACAGCTTCTGAATAGGCGAGAGCTCAAATGGTATTTCGGTGGTCTCCTGAAGCTGCAGTGGTTTCACAATATCTCTTACATGTCTAGCAAGGGCGCTGATAGACTTGCAGCTGATGATGTGCGAGACAGTCAATCCCAAGCCGCGTTTCTTACACTCACTCATAACCTGCATGGCTGAGATAGAGTCACCACCGACACTCAGGAAGGACTGGCCCAGGCCAAGTTGTTCTGTCTTGAGATTGAGAACATGAGTCCAGATGTCGTGTAGCTGGGACTCTGTCTCATTTGAGAATTCCAGACTGTTCGAGAGCCCACCGAGAGCAACGGGGTTAAGTTTCCGGTAGATATCCTCCGTCATGTCTTCTACCCACTTCCCTGTCTGCCTTCGGTCGAGCTTTCCTGATTGTAGACGCGGAATGAACTCAACCACAAGCCACATGGAAGGAATCATGTAGGAAGGCAGTCTTCTGGCGAGAAGTTGCTTGGTCTCTTCAACCTTGGCAAGTGCAACCTGTTCTAGGGGGCCATCGACCAGTTTGTAAGACTGACCATTCGGTACCAGATCGTCGCCCGATGCATCACTCAGCTGAACAATCGCCAGTAATCGCCCTTCACAAAATCCAGCCTTGGGAAGAACGACCATGCCATGCTTGATACTAATACCGACGTTGATGTGGTACTCAATCTCGCCCAGCTCAATTCGCTGTCCATGGAACTTGATCTGTGCATCTTTCCGTCCAGCAATGTGAAAGGAGCCATCATGATTGTATCTGACAAGGTCGCCTGTCTTGTACATTCTTCTCGGGCTTTCATGTTGCGGCTGACGGAGAGCCCATTGAGGATCAACAATGAAAGCCTCACTTGTCTTGTCGGGCTCTTTGTAGTATTCCCGGGCAAGTGTGTGGCCTTCAATGACGAGCTCGCCGACGGCTCCGATTGGCATAAGGCGGTCGTGGTTGTACCGGTCGACGATCCAGCAGTGGATGCCGACTTGATGACCAATGTTCAATGGGTTCTTACCTTCCCTCATACCTCGATGGACGTGTGACACGACAGACGTTTCTGCAGGGCCATAACAGTTGATCAAATTGATATGAGACCATGATCGAATGACAGCTTGTGTCATGGCTTCTCCACCAGTGACAAGAGTCTTCAGCGATGGAACATTAGCAGGGTTGATGAATTTGACAAAGGTTGGTGTCAGCAATGCCCAGTTCACCCGAAGCTGCGTGATGGCTTCCTCGATAGCATTTAGCCGGGCCTCCTCACTAGGTATGCAAACACAGCCACCCAGAATCAAGCATGTCAAGATCTCAGTAATGCTGACATCAAAGGTCGACGCAGCAAAATGAAGTGATCTTGTGTTGCTATCCATCATCATCGCAGGCCCGTGAGCAAGCGCGCTTGATAGTAAAGCCCCATGCTGTATCAAGGCACCTTTGGGCTCGCCAGTGGTTCCAGATGTGAAGATCATGTACGCTCCAGAGCTCCATAAGCCACAGTCGACTTCTCCTGCCGGCTCTTCAAGTGTCTCGAATAGCTGAGCATCAACTGGAATTATTTTTGATGCGATAGTCTCCAACATGTTTTGGTGCTGGGGTGAACACAAGATAGTCTCTGCATCTACCTTGCGCGTCAGATTCTGCAAGCGCATCAACGGCTGGGTTGGATCAAGTGGAACGAATGTGCCACCAGCTTTGAGAATAGCCAGCATGGCAACAACGGTCCATTTAGACTTGTCGAAGCAGATAGGTACGAAGGTCTCGGCTGGAAGACCTAATGTCTGCAAGTGAAAGGCAAGGCGATCTGACAGAGACAGTAGCTGGGCATAGGAGAAGCTCCCGTCCCAGGCACAGATTGCCTCTGCTTCAGGCCGTAGTACTCCCTGCTCCGAAACAACTTGATGAATACACTTCTGAACATTGTTTAATGGAGAGCCGTTCCAAGTCAGAATCTTCAGCTCATCTTGTTCACTGCAGCAGTTGAGCTCGGAGATAACAGTCCTATTCTTTGTAGCAATTTCACTGAATATCTTGTTGTAGGTGTTGCTGATGGTCTCTGCCTGTTCTCTGGTCACGAAGGTGGAATTCCATGACAACAAAGTTCTCATAGTGGTAGGATCCACCGACATGTGAATCTTGCACCATGAACAGGATTTGCAGTCTCCATCCTCAAATTTAAGCTCATTGCCCAAGTCGCAGATAGAAAGGGTGGTGTTGAAAAGTGTTTTGGCTTTGACCCCTGGTATCATTGCCGAGGCGAAATGATTCCCAGAAACAATGTCACGAACGCTGTGATCGGCAGCGACGTGTACCTGCATGGCAGATGTAACACCGTCTGTGCATTCCGATCCTGTTGCCAGCATGTGTTCGCTCCGGAACCCAAAACAGACATTGTCGAGTCCAGTGAAACGTTCCAGGAGGATCGCCCATGCCATGCAGAACATGTGACACGGCTTGGTAAGATCTCCATCCACGTCGTGTTCCAGGCGGCTGGAATAGTTGGAGATGATCGTCTGACTTTCATCCCTTATTTCAGACGCTATGAACATGGTTGGCTCCATGTCCAAGATAGAATGACTTTCAAAGTCGGCACAGCCACAGATAGTTGGGGCCATTGTGCAGTGAAATGACCAAAAATATGAAACGAGTTTCTATCAAAGTGGTATATCGGAAAACGATGGTTTCGAATGGTTCTTTGATGTGATACAGTTGAATTTGGTGTTGCACTTTGCAGAAAGAAACGGCAGAACGCAGTTCGAACGGACAACAAGCCGGATATATCCTTGCTGCAAATACCTGGTCATACGGGAAGAATTCACAATTACAGTATAGAGTCCAGGGGTACAATGGAAGAGACCACTCCGAAGACCTACCTTGGCTTTCAGCTGGATCGAACCTTGCGTCCAGTTTCATTACAGGCGTGGCGTATCAGCCGGCAAGATAGCACCTCGGTTTACTCCAAAGGTTCCTCAGAGCATCTCTTGACTTTGTGGTGAGGCAACACGTTACTCCACTCATTATCCACTCCTTTACATGTACGACAGTATTATGGATGAAAAGTGTGAACCAACCAAGAGGAGTTGGCATCATTGCCCCTGTTCCGTACACCTCACTGTTGGAATATCATGGCCCTGCAACTCAAAGCTAGCTACCAGTTCCATGATATCACACCTAATGAAACTGAACTGTAGTTACACACCCCACTGGGCAATGGAAACAATGGCCTCTAAGATTTATGGTATAAGAACAAATCAACCAAAACTGTAGCATAAATGACACAAACTTACCCACTAATTTTGTCACTTACACCTCAAGCAGCCAAATTTGCCTACATGATGAGGACACCATCATACGAACATTAGCCGAGTACATGGCATGATAGAATATGAAATTAAAGGGTGTTTATCTTTTACGGCTTCTAGACTTGCCGAGACATTCTCTCATCATAGTTCGTTACCCGCAACTGTCAATGTCCTCCGACGACAAGGATTGTTTCATGCAGCTAAACCGTTTGGTCACGTTTCCTCTAGAGCTGAGCGTCGGGTGCCTTGTCATAGTGTCATCACTCTATCTTGATACTATGACGATGCGGCGCCTGGGTATTAGTTCAATAAAACAAGTATTTAATAACCGGTGAACAATGGGGAGACAGGTCGTTCACTTGAATGCAACCAACAAACCAATTCGTATCGGAGTCATATCACGCTAATGAATCGAGCCAGAGATATGCTCGCCTCTGAGAGGATCGGGAAATTGGCGGCGATTGGTCTAGATGTGAGGCCCGTCAGGTTGCCACTTATTCTAGACGCGGACTAAAACGACCAGTAAATCATATAACATGATCGACTTGCATTCCATTGTGGAGTTGATGCAATCCTGCCAAAGCCTCTTTTTTTTTCTTCACCCCCGTAAAGTTGCATTCACGCGTGGCACAGTTCTTCAGCTGCACTCAATGGGTTGCGCAGGTCTAAAAGAATACCTAATTTTGTGGCCCTCGAAACTAGGTTAATGACTCATGTTCTGGGAGATGCAGTTGCGGAACCGCGACGGAGCTCCGCTTCTGTATATCACGCAAGCCACTTACACAAGACGTTACAAGTGATAGAAGTCATGATGGCTTCCACAGTGGGGCCATATCTTCTCGGAGTCCTTGAGGGTTGCGAGGTTTGACCGGATTATAGTTGTAGTACGATGATTCAGCGATGTTAACTACATGATCTACCAATACGAGGTCCTTCGGACTGAGTGCATAAGTGGGTTACCATTCGAGAATACTACTAGTCGTTGCAATTCTTATTTGGCTAGCAGAAGAGTTGGATGCCAGGAGTGTAGGAGACGAAACTATCTGATCAGTTTATGTTGCTCAGGTCAGACTCTTTAGGCTGTTTACTCTCAAGTCCGAAAGCTCATGGGCCAACTCTTCTGGTATCCACTAGACTCTCCTTGTAGAGTTCCTTTACCTCTTTTCTCGTTTTATTATAGAGTAAGATCTGCTGAGCTTTACTAAATAAGGGTTAGATCTCGACGTTTCTAAGAGTACATATCACAAAATGGTAAAGAAGGATTTTATCCTAGCTCATCTTTCCCTCATCATCTTACCCCAAAGAACTTAGCCAACATCGGTCAAGCCATTATGCCTAACTAGTCGGTTCACAACGGTGGGTTTCCTTGGCAATGAAAAAAAGATCCAGTTTCCGGTAAGGAGATGTATTAGTACACAATGTTTAGGCGAAATCAGTAAAGTCTGGGGTCGAAACAAACACCCTGGAAGATGTAGTGGAAACACTACATGATTGGATAGAGGAAACTTCTTGGCACCGGTTCTTTTTGTCTTGGGTCATGTTGAGAACAAGTTAAACGAACCGGCATGGCATCCGGATAACCGGCTAGTCTTCTTTTTGGCATTAGCCAGGATGTGACATGTCTGTCTGCGTTGGACAGCGGAGCAAAATACGCGCCGTTTTCAGTCAAGACATGCTTTTCAGCTTTGCTAGCTCTGCACATCTTTACCCCATATGGATTAACGCTCTCGTGCCGTCCCGTATCTAGCGTTCTTTAATCAGGTACAACATCAGATCAGGTAGGTAGGTGGTGTTCACATTACGATTTAATTATCCAAACAGTCATGATTCGCTCACTCGACATCCAACAGAGTTTTCAAGGGTGGCAAGACTTATCCCGCTCGTTTTCCCTCTCAACCCTTGGGGTAACAAAAAACACCGGAAGCGCTCACACCAAAAATTGCCGATCTTCCATCCAGATCCTGCCGCTGTTTTTCCTTACCCCTGTCCAACGTACGTGTCTCATCTCGATCATGTATGTGCCTCTGTTCCCTCTCCTCTTTTCCTGTATTCGACCTTTACACTGGGGCAATTTTCAAGCGAGTTGCAGGGTAACTAACTAGTCATTTTCTTCAGTTTCCACACCACTTGGCTTGTATCGAAAGCCAGAACAAAATCTACCAGATTAATCAAACAGGCAGATCAGATCTAGAAGACCTTTAAGTTGCTATCAACTACCATGAATTCCTCCTCGTGTGATAGGTCTTTTGGGCCATACGCAGAGGACTGTAGAGGTGGCTTTGACTTCACGTTATTGTTTGAAGAATCCATACTTGTCGTGCCTATCACCGCTCTGCTACTCCTGGCAGCTCCATTCCGAGCTTCCTACCTTTTGCGCAAAAATAGCGTCAAAGTTGAAGATAGTTACTGGCTGTATTGCAAGATTGTAAGTTAATGGCTTCGAATCACTCTATGCTGCATATTGTAACAAGTCAAAGATTCTATGTCTGCTCCTATTGGCGTCGCAGATCGCTTTCCTCGTCTGCTGGACTCAGTCTCCAGCCGTGGCTACCAAAGCTTCTCTGCCCGCTGCCGCCTTATCTGTTGTTGCATCGATTAGTTTACTAGGCCTTTCCTACGTGGAGCACGTTTACTCGTATCGACCGTCGACTGTGCTCAACTTATTTTTGCTTTTCTCTGTTCTTTTCGATGCTGCACGAACGCGTACCCTGTGGCTGCAAGGCTATAATCGACCTGCAGCCATCACCGCCCTTGTTTCAACCGTGGTCAAGACTATGATGTTGTCGGTGGAAGCTATCGAGAAACGCGGATTCTTACGTCCAGAGTATCGCGAGCTGCCTTCAGAAGTTACGAGTGGCGTTTTCTCGCATTGGTTCTTTTCTTGGCAACTCCCGCTGTTCCGGGTTGGCTATTCTCACGACCTGGAGATTGAAAGTCTATTCCCTCTAGAGAAGCATTTTAAGTCTTCCTATCTTCAGAGATCGCTACAGACTGCATGGGCTAAAGGTTTGTTTTCCTTGTCCTTCAAGTACAACGTATGCTAATGAGTGTCTAGCATCCAAGAAAGGAAACTATGACTTATTGTTTGCTGTTGTTAAAACTTTAAAGGGGCCAGTGTTGTCTATCATCTTTCCGCGCCTATGTTTCATCGGCTTTACTTTCTGTCAGCCGTTTCTCATCTCGGCAACTTTGGCGTGGGCTGAGAAGGAGCCCAATTCCGATGACATGAACCAAGGTTATGGCCTTATAGGCGCTTGGTTTCTTGTTTTTGTCGGTCTAGCTGTGAGACTACCTTACAAATGATTATAAGAGAGATTTTACTGAAGCACAATATGACAGGTGACAACGGGCCAGTACCAGCACTTGACAGTCCGCGCCACTACTATGGCACGTGGACAGCTCATATCGATGCTGTATGACAAGGCTACAAATTTAAGCATCACAGCTGCCAATCCTACTGCAGCTCTGACTCTGATGAGCGCTGACATTGAGAGGATTGACACGGGATGGCGAACGGCTCATGATGTATGGGCAAATTTGATCGAAATTGTCATTGCAGTCTACCTATTGGGTCGCCAGCTCGGACTGGCGTGTCTTATACCTGTTGGAGCCGCCATTGGTAAGTGTCCGTTAAGCACTTCTTGAGAGCTGTTCTGATTAGATATTGACTCAGTTTCCATTGTCGGTTCCGTCATTGCTGTCAGCTTCGTCATGGCTCGTCAAGCCATATGGCTTGAGGCTATTGAGAGAAGAATCTCTGTGACGTCGCAGATGCTAGGAAGCATGAAGGGAGTCAAGATGTGCGGGCTATCTCAAGTACTCGGGACACGCATTCAGGCCATGCGGGAGGAAGAATTGCATATTTCAGGCAAATTTCGCCGACTTTTGATCTGGAACATGGTATTGGGTAAGTGCTTGTGATCGCATTGACCTCTGCAACTTCTATACGAATTTCACTGACTCTTACATACAGCCTACCTCGCTCCCATCTTCGCCCCCATTCTGAGCTTTATGACATATAGTCTTCTGGCTCAATCACAGGGAGGGGAAGGAAATTTGGACACGAACCGTATGTTCACATCCTTATCACTGTTCGCCCTCTTGCAAGAGCCTCTGACGTCTTTCGTTACCTCACTGTCCTCATTCATGGGGTCTGTTGGGAGTTTTGTTCGTATCCAAGCCTTCCTCAACTCAGATGCACGCGCAGATGATAGGATACTGCCAAATGACGGTGAGATTGAGAATACTTTGGTTTCCGAGATTTCCAGCGGCGATGAAAAGCGTTCAGTCTCGCCTATCCGAGAATCAAGAATGATGGAGACTGTAACACTAAAGGATCCGCCGGATGGTAACGCCTTCGTCATCAGGAACGCCTCTTTGGGATACGACAAGAATGAAAACCCGACCCTTAGCAACATTGACGCTGTGGTCCCTTCAGGTAAACTCACACTTATTGTTGGACCGGTTGGGAGTGGAAAATCGACTCTTCTCAAGGCATTGCTCGGGGAGGTTGGAATCATGCATGGGTCTATACATGTATCAAATTCCAAAATTGCTTACTGCGATCAAACCCCTTGGCATATGAATGGCACAGTCCGAGACAGTATTATCGCCTTCTCTCGCCCGGACGAACGATGGTACCAGAAAGTATTGGAAGCTTGTGCCTTGAAGCAAGATCTGGCCCAATTACCTCGTGGAGATCTCAGCACTATAGGAAGCAAAGGAATTGTCCTGAGTGGAGGCCAGAGCCAAAGAGTCAGTCTGGCAAGAGCAGTGTACGCCCAGATGTCCACCATTATTCTTGATGATGTCTTCAGTGGCCTGGATGCTCATACCGAGAATGCCATCTTCAACAATCTTCTTGGGGATCATGGTCTCCTCAGAGACTTGAACGCAACTGTCATCATCGCCTCTTCTCGTGGTACGTACAATACTGTATGACATCTTCTAGACCTAGCTAACTTTGACGCAGTCAACCGTCTCCCATATGCAGATCACATCATTTGCTTTGACGGCACTGGAATAGGCTGTATCCAAGGGACCTTTGATGAGCTGAACAAGTCGGACAATTACGTGTCTCGCTCCGCCATGTCTTCCACTGGCGGAACACAGTCGAAACCGCCTAGTGCTGGTCCTGACTCCACGCTTGCTCCTCTTCCTGACTCTTCGGTAGCCGCATTGGCTGACTTGGACATGGCACTCATCGACGGCAAAGAAGATGATACAGGTCGTCGTAGCGGTGATATGGCAATCTACATGTACTACATGCATGCCATTGGCTGGATCCCGACTTTGATCTTCGTTCTGGCTATATGTGCCTACATATTCTGCCAGTGTTTCCCTACTATCTGGCTCAACTGGTGGGCTGCCGCCAATGCGAAAGAACCATTTACACGACTTGGCTACTACCTAGGGATCTACGCTATGTTAGGTGCGTTGTCTATCATTTTCCTGGTATTGAGTACCTGGCAAATGATTGTTACCATGGTACCACTTTCGGGCAACAATTTCCACCAGAGTCTGCTCAAGACAGTTCTCGATGCGCCCATGTCCTTTTTCGCAGCCACTGACGCTGGTACCACCATCAACCGCTTCAGTCAGGATCTCCAGCTCATCGATATGGACTTGCCACTCTCTGCCCTCAACACATTTGCCACCTTTGTTCTCTGTATTGCCGAGATGATCTTGATCGCTGTTGGGTCACACTATACCGCCATCGCGTTCCCCTTTCTCCTTGCGACGCTGTGGGTGGTTCAACATGCGTATCTGAGAACGTCCCGCCAGCTCCGGTTCATGGATCTGGAAGCAAAAAGTCCGCTCTACGCCCTCTTCACCGAGACTGTCACTGGACTGGCCACGTTGCGCGCCTTTTCTTGGCGCGACGCTCTTGAGGAAAAGCACCATGAGCTTCTAGACCGGTCGCAGAGGCCTTTCTACCTCCTCTATGCGGTTCAGCGGTGGCTTACTCTTGTTCTTGACATGATTGTCACTGTCATAGCTGTCTTGGTAGTGGTTCTTGTCACACAATTGCGAGGCATACTGCCAGCTGGACTGATCGGCGTAGCTCTCGTCAACATCATCCAGTTCAGTCAGCACCTCAAGCTGTTGCTGACTTTCTGGACAACCTTGGAGACACACATTGGTGCAATCTCTAGGATCAAGTCGTTCACATCAGACACTGCGTCTGAGCATGAGCCGCAGGAAAAGGAGCAGCCACCGTCCGTGTGGCCGTCTCAAGGAACAATCATGTTTGATCAAGTTTCGGCGGGATACAAGTATGTCTATGGTCGATTATTGTACTGACATACATGCTGATCTATTTTTCTAGAGATTCTGAAGATGTCCTCAAGAACATAACACTTACTATTGGAGCTGGTCAAAAGATTGGCATTTGTGGACGGACTGGAAGGTATCTCAGTCATTTTCTCTTGCTATTTCATCAGCTGATCGATTTTCTCGCAGTGGTAAAAGTTCTATGGTTTCATGCCTCTTTCGCATGATAGACCTTCATAATGGTCGCATAATGGTAGACGGCCTTGACATCAGCACGATTCCTCGCGAGGAGATTCGTACTAGACTTGTCGGCGTGCCCCAGGACGCATTCCTCATTGATGGAAGTAATGTGAGGTTGAATGCAGACCCGGCTGGGGGACTAACGGATGCTGCAATTGAAGATGCCTTGAAGGCGGTCGAGTTGTGGGATATTGTTATGGATAATGGCGGCCTCGACGTGGCGATTGAGGAGCTTCATCTTTCACATGGTCAGAAGCAGTTGTTCTGCATCGCGCGCGCTATTCTACGGCCATCGCCCATCGTGGTTCTTGACGAAGCCACCAGCAGGTATGCACCCACGACTAGCATGTTCAAGTTCATGAAGTATGTGCTAATGTGATATCTACGTAGTGTTGATTCGCGCGTCGACGAGCTTGTCCAGCGTCTGGTGCGAGAGCGATTCGAGAGTCGTACAGTCATCTCCATCGTTCATAAGCTAGAGTCTGCCCTCGATGACTTTGACATGGTGGTAGTCCTTGACGCGGGCAAGCTGCAGGAATTTGGACACCCGCAAGAGCTTTTGGCGAAGGGTCCCGATGCGTCGGCGTTTGCCTCGATGTATCAGAATCAGAGTGTCGCGACAGAGAAGAAAGAGGACAAACAGCAGTAACCTGGAAAGGATGATGTTGGCGCGTCTTAGACAGAAATATTAGCACATCCTTTGCGCTACATAATCACAAGAGCTGGTCTAGTATTTCCATCAACCACTAAATCAGGGCGATTTAAAGGGACCCACATACGCGTCGCAAAGGGAATGATTGATTAGTTGGGATCTTTAGCGAGGCTGGACCATTTCGTCATCCCCATCACGGCTCAGTAAAACCTCAACAGCCTCGAAGTTGCTCAGCTTTAGGGTAGCATCTCAGCAATAATTACTCGATGCATTTCACATTATTTGTATTGAAGGATGTTGTTCTTTAGTAATGAATGGTGCATCTCTTAATCATTATTTAATTTTTAAAATTTCAAGCAGTATAGTTAGTGTTGATAGCGATTCTCAAGAAGTAGGGCATGTTAGATGTAATTATGTAACTTGATGCTTTCCTATCGTTCTAAATTAATGCCGTTTTCTATTGTGCTTGTGAGCTCAAGCACCAGAAAATGAATAACCAATCAAAGCTCTGCATCTAATGACTATACGTATGACTAAGCATAAATCCACAAAATGGGAAAGAGCCTTGCTGCCTTGGAGTTTCGCGCAGATGGCGGAATAACTATCATCCGCTCAGTTTTCTCTATTCCTATTGGCCTGACTATCCCAATCATTTCCATCCGTATTCACATTCCCTCGCGATGCCACGCTGACTCTTCGCACATCCTTCCATCACGATGGGGTCCTGTTGTATCTTCCCCTCGCCGTCGTCGTCTCCTCACGTCTCCGACTCTCATCCGACAACACTTTCATGAACCAAAACCATCACCCGAACCGCGTCCAAAGAGGCGGTAAATCGCGCTACAGGCCATTAAAATTCCGACTTGTACCCTTCAAACGAGCGCGTTGCGTCCTTTGTTGGAACAACCGGGGTCTGTAGAAGGGACCTGCTTAGTCTCGCAGCGCGCTGGAGACTGACGGGTTGCCTGGCAGCGAAGCTGTTCCTCCTTTGGTCGCGGCTAGGGCTAGGTATAGGTAGCTAGGTGAGTCACGCAGGTCATCGTCACACTTAATCGTTGCAGGAATGTCGTCTTTACCATGCCTCGATCTTCATCACTCCACCAAGGCCGTAGTCGAATGGCAGTCCGATGCCACGTCACATATTTTGGCAAAACCCGACCCTCAAGTCAGCTCTATAACGCTCAGCTTCCGCTTCGATAAGACATGTGCTCTCTTCGAGCTGAGCATTCCTGTCAAGCTCAAAGGATTAGACACCACCACAGCCGTTACATTACGCGCATGCGCCTCGTCCATCATTTCCCTGGACGTGGTCGAGAACCCGACGGTTCCCGTCACAATACAACAAGAATTTGACTCTGCCACTCTCTGCCTCAACCTCACCTTGGACAACCACCTCAACGTCCTTGTTCCCACTCCTGCATTAGAACCGTTATCTCCCGCCCGAAAACATTCAGGCGTAGTCCTTGACGCCATCCGTGACCTCTCAAATGCCACTCTTCTATCCATATATGTTGAGGCTCGGGCTGCACCCTCTTCGCTTCAGTCAATTAGTGATGCTGTCAGTGAGGGTCTTCTCAAGTCTTTTCGCAGTCTCCGATATCAACTTGCTAGTATGTACGGCGGTGTCGGAGCCAAGCTCGTCGATCTTTCGCTCCCAACAGCAATACCACCACCGGCCTATGACCAAACCGAGCCACCACCACCGCCGCCGCCGATCGATTGCAATTACACCAAGAAGCGCCCTCGACAAGACAGCCAGTCCCCTCGCGACAGTGATATCGCCCTAATTTGGGACGAGCTTCGCATTTTAAAAGAGACAAGAGGTCGGGACAGAGAACAGATTGAAGCCTTGGAGACAGAGAATAAGAGATTGAGACAAGAGAACGAAGAGCTGATCCGAGGCATGGATAAGATCCGAGAGCGATGCACTGCCTTGGAAGATGGCTTTGAAGTCCTCAACCGGTCTACTGAGGGCTTTATGGATACATATGATAACGAATTGACTGAATTGCGCGACGACATTCACACACTGGAGGGGATTGTGAACTTCATCCAAGAGGGTCAAGTCAGTGACGAATCGGTCAAAAGGATAAAGGATGCCGTTGTTAAAGATATTACAACGCGGCTATCGGCAGAGTGAGGTCGTGTCGATGGCCAGCCAGGTGCGGCCTTGACTCACGCTGCTATACGATCAAGGGATATTATTACGAACGGAACTGATCACATGCGCTTGTGATGTCTTGAGATATATCAAGGCTATATATATATTGAAGACATAATATTTTTTATTTACACAATCCTCTTCCCATGCCTGCCGCTTCCTTGAACACGTGTATGCAACAACTCCGAGAGCATACCTTTCTATCTAGAAGCACTTCGTCTGGATGGCGAAGAAATGTATATATAACACACTTGGCATAGCAGCTGCTCTTGGGAAAACTCTGCTCGATTCTCGAAGACCTGGACAGTCTTTGAACGCCCGAACTTGGGTATTATTGGAAGGAGCAGGACTGCTGTGGCCGTCGATTGTTGCTACACTGCCATCATTAGGATCGCGGTAGTTTTTCAGCACGATGTGGTACCACGATAAGATACGTAGCAGCACAGCCGTAGCTAACAATGCGTCGTTGTCATTCAGGGTGCATGTGCAGTGGTCTCGCACTTGAGTGTTGCACGGCTGGCTATGAGGATCGTTCCGAGGTTTTAGAATCATTGGGGTTACCCCAGCATGACAGGCAAGGAAGATCAGGTTTTGCCAATGCGGATATAAGATCGGCCTTGCAGTGCTGTCTATCAGTGACGGAGCATCTTGACCTTTGTCCCATACTGTCGGTACCAGCTCCACTGTCAATGCCACTGTCCATCCCTGCCGCTGATAAGGCATCCATGGCATGTCCCTTTGGATATACGAAAGCGTCCATACTCTTGCCAGCACTAACTCGCCTGCAATTGACTCCATATCTGATAGCCACACCAGATTGGCATTGTCAGGCGTGAGAGACCCTCAGCTACTATCACTGGTCAATAGCTCGACGAGGTCGGGACAAGAACCCCAGTATCAGCATGGCTAAGCAAGGTACTGAAGCCATTGCTCACTGCAGCTACAGATGCCGCGCTGCTGCTTGACGTAAATGGAGGAGTGCCATTCCGGTGGTCGCCTTCAGGGTGCGAAGTGTCCAGTGTCCTCTTTCTCGATCGCTGAGAGGGAGTATAGTTGCAGACCAGGCCGCATTGCTCGCATCTTTGGCACCACGGTTGTTCCTTGACGCAGCGAACTTTTGACTTGGCACAATTTCGCTATAGGACAGTAAACATTTATTCTTAGGTTCGAATGATGTCGCAGAAAAAGGCCAATATCATGTAAAACACTCGATCAGACAAGTCCTCGAACTATTAACAGGAAGTACAAAATAAACTTGGATAACTTTTGAAATACATTATGACTTTTATTATGCTAGAGCAGTTTAACTACTTTAAGAATTACCCATCTTCTAATTCCTCTATTGTGTACATTCTAATGTATCTGCCCCGGCCGCAGAAAGCTCTTCATCCTTAAGACTAATGTACAAATTCTTGCCCTTTAACATTCTTCCACTCAATGCCTATTGAAGGTACAATAGCAAAACAAGCAGCTGCAAGACCGACATAGAAGTAATTGCGAAGCGCTGCGTTGTACTCTAGGAGCACATCGGCAAGACGATCAGTTGGAATGATATGGCGTAGTTGGGTGGCACCAGCGCCAATGATCTTTGCAACATCAAGCCCATCAAATGAAGTGAGTCGAGATCGAAGGTCATTGTTGAAGACGGCTTGGGCAACACAGACAAGGACTGAACCACCAAGGGACTGGGCAAAGAACATTAGGGATACGCCCGTAGGCACATCACTCTGCTTAACAGCAACTTGAGCTCCCAAGCTAGCAAGTTGCATACCCTGGCCAATACCAAGACCGAGGATGATCTGATATCCGATCCAAGTGCGGGTGGGCGTGTCAACAACAAAGGTGGTGATGAGACCGCCGCCAACTGACATGAATATCACAGATGAGAAGAAGACGGGATTGAACCAGCCGATGCCGTTGATGAGACCACCAGAGACAATTGCGCCAAAGACGAGCGACAGGACAAGGGGGAGCGTGTCGATACCAGAGGTGATAGCATCTGTGCCTCGAATACCTTGGAACCAGATGGGCAGTGCAATCAAGAAAACAATGAGAACGGATCCAAGACAGAAAGCAAAGATTGTGCCGAGCCACACGTTTCGGATCTTGAATAAACGAGGTGGAACGGTGGCATTCTCTTGTTGCCAGATCTGGATGCCAACAAAGACAATGAGAAGCACACAGGCCAGCACAAGAAGCGCAATGATACGGCCCTCGTCCCAGGGATATTTCTCACCACCCCACTGGAGGGCGAGGATGAGACAGATAACCCCGGGGAGGAAGACGAGGTTTCCCCATGGATCGAGCTGCTTAATCTGCTGCTTGATCGAGACAGACTTATTGGCGGGAAATCTCGGGAAGAGGAGTATAAGGCAAGCCACCGCTGCTCCTCCTACAGGAAGACTGGACAAAAGGTAGTCAGTATTGTTTCAGGCAAGAGGGGGAGGTGGATCGAGACTCACTTGATGTAAAAGCACCATCGCCAAGTGACGTGATCAGTAAAGGCTCCTCCGATCAAAGGCGCGATGACGGAAGCAATACCGAAGACGGCCCCCATCATGCCCACGTATCCAGCACGTTTGGAAAGAGGCGTAACGGTGGTGATGAGGATAGTAGAGCCAGAGTAAATGCCCGCAGAACCTGCGCCAGCAATGGCGCGTCCGACGATGAAAGCAACCGAGTTAGGCGCCACACCGCAGAGAAGGGAACCGAGTTCGAAGAAGAAAATGGCAACGAGGTAGACCGTTTTGGTCGGGTAGAAAGTAAAGACGCGGCCCCAAAGAAGCTGTGTAGCAGAGCTGGTAATAAGATAAGCGCTGGCGTACCAACTGATATCACCAAGAGCTTCGAAATCATCAGTGATGCGAGGAATGGCGGTTGCGATGATTGTGCGGTCCAAAGCGACGAGGAACATGGCCACCATGTTGGAGAGGATGATGGCGGCCAGCTTCAGACCGTGGGGGTACTTGGACTCATCCTCTGTCTCCTCGGGCTTGGATTCAGACGGCTTAGATCCTGAGGGGACTTCACTAGGGGTGGGCGTTGGAGTGGTCGTTCTGTCGAACTTCTCCACGCCGGTGTTGTTTTTGTCAGTCATGATGTTGAGGAAGAAAGAGTGTTGGTGTTAGATGATGATGAATAAGGATCGAACGGTGTTGTTGATGGATGACCAAACTGAGGAATTGGCAGTCGAAGAAGGGCCTTGAAATACAAACATTTAGTAGAGAGATGGCGAGACATGATAGACTCCGGACGGGACAGAAAGATTGACAACGGAGCGGAAGACCTCATCTCGGCGATGGAAGACGATTCATTGTCAATATCATCTCCAGCGCGGGACCGCTCTGTGGTTGTCAGAGACAAGGTCGGGTATAAACAGGCCAAATTTGAGTTTCGGGACCGAAGGATTCCATCAGCCCTGAGCGCGGTCCCGCACGGGGGGAACAGGGGAACAGTAGCATCCGATTACTGGTTTGGTTATTAAAAATTACCTAGATTAGTTGTTGGTGGCGTCGGCATGTGCAGACCAGGCATGTCTTTGACTCTAACTAGTGATGATCTGACATTTGTCATTTGCTCGGTAATTTCTTTTGTCTTATCGTTTACAAACTGAGGAAACAGTCCGCTAGCAGATGGAATCATGCTCCATCTACAAAGAACGTGCTTATGCCTACTCTCGGTACTACCACTTCTTCCACCCTTCCACACAAACAAGCCCCCAATCACCCCCTATCACCATGGCAGAAACAAAAATCACCAGGGGACACTCTTGCGTTCCGTGCCAGCACCGAAAGATCAGATGCAACGGTCAAACCCCATGTGCATATTGTATCAGGACGGGTAAAGAATGTGTGCGTATGCGTCTGTCGTCGTCCCACACGCGCAATGCCCGGTTAAACCACTGCCGCCTTTCCAATGTTCAGACGGGCGGTCCCAGTGGTGATGGACAGGTTGTCGTCAGTGGAGACCAGCGCCGTTATGTCGAAGAGTATGTCCTCCCTAATATCGATACTAATTTGTGTTCCTTCTGAGCATACGGTAACAGTTCTTAAGCAATAAATTGTGGAAGTCTTTGGGCAATGAGGTAAGTATCACTCAAGAAAAGAACACGCAGAGTTGGCTTGGAAAATGTGGCTTATTGTGTTTTATTAGATGCGAGGCAAAGATGTCAGCCCAGATGCAGAGCGTCCATCTCTGCGGGCAAGAATTGACACGTCGTCAACTGAAGTAAACCTTATCTTTGGCCATCAAAAGTCAACGTCTTCTTTAGTTGAGTACCCTTCAGCTGTGCACTCGTTCCAACTGTGGCAAGTCTTTACCAGCAACGTCCATCCTCTGACCAAACTACTCCATGGCCCGACAGTTCAAAAAGACATCCTTGAAACCTTTTCAGAACCGCTCTCAACCCCCAGCCCCACAGAGGCCCTCATATTCTCCATTTACCTCGTTGCTGTTGTCTCTTTGACAGATGATGAATGTCGTGGTAGATTTGGCGAGCCTAGAAAGGATCTACTAGCTCGATACTGCGACGCAACCGAAGTAGCTTTGAGCAAAGCCGATTTTCTGAGATCTACAGATCTGAGGGTACTTCAAGCCTTCACTCTCCATCTGGTAAGTAATAAACCCAAAACCAATAATGGTATACTGACCTTTCTTAGCTTTCCCTGCGTCACATCTCTGGCCATGATATTCTATGGCTCCTGACGGGTCTTGCAACACGCATGGGCCAGAGAATGGGTCTCCATCGTGAAAGTTCACTCAAAGACCTGCCACCTTTCGAAGCTGAACTGCGACGCCGAGTCTGGTGGCAGATCGTCATACTTGATGGCCGGGCTTCGCAATTGACGGGGGCATCCATGAACCCAAATGTGCAGCTCTATGGAGACACCAAACAGCCAGTCAATTTGAGTGACGCTGACCTTGTGCCATCGGCAAGCACGGTACCGCTGCCTTCACCCATCACCACTGATATGCTGTTCTGCAAAGTCCGCATCGAAATTGGTGTGTGGATGATTCAACAAAAGTGTCTACTCGGCTCTGATTCTCCATCCTCGGTCGCTGGCAAAGACAAGTTTTTCAAAGCTATAGATGAGCTAGAGTGTCATATTGAGGACAAATATCTTGCTAACATGGATAAAGAACTGCCGCTCAATCTTTTGACGGCATACCTAGCACGATCTGCTATCTGTCAGCTACGGCTTTCGGTATACCATCCCATTCATCGCCCCGAGAGGACCTCTGATTTGAGTGCCGAACAAATCGATATGCTGCTTGAAAACAGCCTGGAAGTCATACGCTACGACATTCTATCACACTCGAACCCAACGCTACAATGCTACTTGTGGCACATTGCCAATTTCTTTCCGTTCGAGACGTTTGTCCTTCTGATTAGCACTTTGTCTGGTCGTCCAGCGGGCCAGATTGTTGACACGGCGTGGGAGGTGATCGACCAAGTGTACGAGCACCACCCATCATTCATCTCAGATACTGGCGACCCTCTGTACTGGGCTTTGGGTAACATTACGCTCAAAGCATGGGATCAGAGAGTTACAAGCGCCAGGACGAGAGGCATACCCGTTCCTCCTGAGCCATCTTGCATAAGAAAACTTGTTTATGCACGAGCGACACTGGCTAGTGAAACCTCCCAGCAAGCTTCGACCACCACAAACGTCTCTGGAACGGCTACACCACAGGGCCTCCTTGAGGCACAAGAAGCGCCAACTGGCTATCCTGGTGGGTTAGACACGATGCATGACTTTGTCTCACAAGCGGACTTAGGCGTGGCGACTGGGGAGGATATTTTGGGTATGATGAAGGGAGTTGATGTTGACTGGGATTTTTGGCAGCAATTATTGGATGGGAATGGATATGATGCACGTGCGAGAGATGACCAGGAGATTTTTTATTTTTCGTCCTTTATTAACAAGGCCTAGGACGTAAGACGAGTAACACGTCTTTTGGTTCTAGTCGGTTACTGGGATCATCTAAAAGAGGACTTGTAAAGAAATAAACAATATTCCAACACGAGTAACGAGGTTTATAACTCTTTCATAAATAACTGTACACGAAATCTACTCATCCATTCTAATTATCTTTGCTACTGTAGTAATGGTTCACCCAAGGCTGACTATCCTCACTTCCATAAGCACTCCCACCATAGTCCAGATACCCCTGAGTATACGGAGGAGCAGGGAACTTGCCACGAATCTCGTTTGCGTTGCCAAACACCCAAACAGTGGCCATTCCCATTACCTGATGCTGTGCAATGTGGCAATGCATCATCCAAGCACCAATGTTTTCCTCTGTAATGCGGATTCGCCAGGCTCTCCAACCAGCAGTGTGATGCGGAACACCCTTGACAGCATATCTATAGAGGTTCGTTGAGTCACGGAGAACAGGGGTGAAGTTATCGAAATGTGCTTCGTTCTCGGTAGCGTTGTAGGTGCCGTTGCCAGAGCCGAGATCATACACATGATATCCATGGACGTGCATGGGATGGAAGTCCCAGCCACCTGTAGGACCATTGTTGTTCTCCCATACAATGTCCAAAACCTCGCCTACTTTGGCAGGGAATGCCTTGGTCTCTGGATCAAAACCGTGATGCTCCAGAGCAAGGGTGTAGTTAGGAGTTGTGCCATTCTCATAGACTTGGATAAGATATGGAACCTGGTGTCGCTCGGCCTGAACACTTTCTTTCCAAGGCAGGCCATTTTGTCTGCTCGTTGTTAGTGAAATGTGACAAGATATTATACGTGCCGTTACTTACGCCCAGGCTACTGTGCCATTCAAGGTTCCGTTTTCATAGGCACCGGTGGTGAGAATCTGATTAACTTGAATAGTAACAGTTCTAGTAACCTCTGATAACCTAGGGAATTCTTTGTTGTTCTTTTCTGACAAGCCTTCCAGAGCATATTCAAGATAGTCAGAAGTGCTGTTGGACAGTTCGATGGGTGAGGTCTTGGGAAGTGATTTTGGAAGATGTTGGACTTTGCCACACTTGTACTTCAATAAAGCATAACCACTGATTACTTGCGGTCGATCGCGACTTTCATACCGGATCCAAAACTGTGACTTTTCGCTTCCACAAACCTCTTCCGAAGTTTTAGTTCTCATGAGATAACTAAAGCGCTGACCGGATGACACTTGGACATGATCAATGTGAGCAGGCTTTGTGTATGACCCGTCAGCCTCAATCACAGTGAAGTTGTCGTGATCTTCAATGCCGAGCTTGATCATAGACAAAGCTGTAGCGCTAATGAATCGAAGCCGATAGACTTTGCCTGGGTCAACATGAATCACGTGAGGCATACAGCTCGAGTCTGGTGCTTCGTAGAAACTCTTGTTGCCGGTATTCCCTTGGATGGTAATGGCTTGAGGTTCTCCAGACCACTTGAAAGGATCCGCAAGAAGACCCTCTTCTATCACTTCATCCTCAGCAGCATAGTTGTCGCCAACCATAAGAGGAATATCTCCATCGTACTTGTATTCTGGTTTGACAGCGTCTCGGACTATCAGAGCGCCGTAAGCGGTCAATATCTGAAAGCCGACATGCGAATGATAAAAGTAAGATCCTGCGTCTCCGAGCTGCGGTCGTATTTCATAATCGAAGAACTGTCCGGCCGGGATGGGCCATTGGCTGACGAGGGGAGTACCGTCAGAGAAAGGTGCGGCTCTCTGACTCAGACCATGCCAGTGCTTATGTTGTCAGCTTTGGGGGGAAGATCAAGTTCAGGTAAGCTTACGACTGTGACGTTGTTGTCCGGAATCCTATTGTAGACTCGAATCCAGGTTGTTTGTTCCTCTTGGAGGTAGATTGTCGGCCCAGGAGAGGTGCCATTGAATATAATTGACGATCTTGACTTGCAATTGATCTTGATATCATCTTGAGTAGCTTCTAGGACGTAGTCTGGCGTGAACGTATCATCGTGTATCTTGTACTCGGCGAAGGCTTCAGCCAGGAATGGCAACAAGGCCAGAAGTCGAAACAACATCTTGCTGGTAGCAGTGTCTACGGTAAAGGAAATTAGGACGGTTACAGCGAGGCATGATTGATATAAACATCTTGCATTGTCTCGCCCACGTTCCATATGCAGGGATTGATATTAGGGTCGAGGCAGTGACACCCAACAAGCTTTGAGCCCGGCCGTCCGGCAGCGTCGGTGTGAGCACTAACGCATGATCGCGTAAAAGTAGACAGTAGCTTTACCAAAAAAAGCACTACACCACACGCAATGACGTCCACGATCGTTCTCTTTGGCTAACAGTCAGCCAGATCATGGGGCTCAGACAAGGCACAAAGCCAACAGCCTTGCCTACTTGTTCTAGAGCGAAGGGTTAGAAGGATTCAAACTCGAGATGCTAAGATGGGGATATTGCAGCGCTCAGGGTGATAGGCACCTCGTGTAACCGGTTCAGGTTAGACCATGTCCACGTCATGCACAGTGATTGGCAAAATTAGGGGGCTGTAACTTTATCTAGCCGCTATCTTTGACAACAGCTAACTGCCGACTTACCATCAACTGAACCTAATGGTTACGTTGTAGAAATTAATTTCGAATGTGGCTGCGAGTCTCGGAATTGCTGCTTTACTATTCGAAACACCTGAACTAGTAAGCAGAGTATGCATGACACTTTTGCACGCTATTTGATAGGTTCATCTGGGTCAAAGCATATTTGTTGGTACAGAGTAACGACACCACGTCTTTTTGCTGAGTATCACAAGGCAGTAGGCCGCATAGCTAAATATATTGAAGTGACCCTAGTATCGCTCAGTGACTGGAAAACAAATGAGGAGGCGTCTGCACTAGCCCAACATACGTTATGATAGAAAGTAGTTAGAGGGTCAAAAGCTAATGAGATTCTTTTCGAATCAACTCTATCTCTTACCTAATATGGGTGTTCCAAAAGCCAATCTCGACTCGTCCCCTTGGTGATTCGCATGTTCTTACAGCCTCTTGATCAACTTTTTACTTAGCATCATTCGGGAAACAATAACCAACAGTGTAGCAAGAGATCCAACACCAGCCGCATAAAAGATGGCTGCTCTGTATGGCTCAATAGATGAGGCTTCCGATGCATGCTGTGAGTCAATCAGAATCCCGGCAATTGGTGCACCCATCAAGTAACCTGGAGTCCAGAAAGATGTCATTAAGCTGATTGATGCTGCGGCAGATCCTGGAGCAAGTATCGCCACTGCTGTCGGCAACGCCACAAAAAAGCTCCCGTTTGCACAACCGTTAATGATGGCAAACAAAAAAAGTGGTGGCAGTGAAGAGCTGACTGGCCAGATCGCTAGCATAGAGACGCTGTTGATCGAAGCCGCCAGAGCCAACGCATTCAAAGCACCAATCTTGTCACAAATCCAACCACCAGCAAATCGTCCAACAGCCGTCGACGCACCAAAGCCTGCGACTAACCCCGCTCCCGTTGAGGCAGATAAACCAATGGACCTAGCAAAGACAGGTAGAAAGAATGGAGGAACGAACAAGGCAAAGACTCCAACAGCTCCTGCCATGGCCAGCGTGAGAAACGGCATGCTCTTTAGTTGTGACCAGTCAAATCGAGATGTTGAACTGTTGCGAGTAAAATCCTTGAGGAACAACGCCGAGGGAATTCCTGTTGCGAGGATAGAGAATCCAAGAATCCTAAAAGTCCATTGCAATCCGACTTTGTTAATCATGGCTTGTGTCGCCAAGGGGAGGACTGTGGCTCCAACACCACCTCCTGCTTTGACTATTCCGTTCGCTGTGCCGAGCTTTCTGCTAAACCATTGCACAGGAAGCGTGTTCGTAGCTGTATATAACATGGATGTCGATAGACCAACTAGTAATCCGGCTACACAAAACAAGCCGGCGAGATGCTCCAGAGTAAAGCTGGTGATGATCAAGCCAGCGCCAAAAAGAATAGTAGCGGTGAGGCTAGTAAATCGAATGCCGAATTGTCTCGATAACCTGACCGAAGCTAGGCCAAAGGCAACCATGCATGCCATGTACAAGCTGCCAACGAAGGTGATGGTGCGGATGTTCGTATGCAGCCGGGGTGACTGAACGATGGCTGCCTGCAACACGCCCCAAGCTGTAGTGTACCCGTTGATCCAGAATAGAAGAATGAAGCATGAAGCTACTATTGTCCAGCCGTAGCCGCCATCTGGAATGACGCTTGTTGCATGATCAGGAACCTCATCTTCCACCAACGGGTTGTCTTTTGAACGGTCTATCGTGGCCGGTCGAATAATAGTCATTTCGATGGACTCATTCTGGTGCGTTAGGATGCCAGGACTAGCCAATGGCTTTTCATTTGTGATTGTTCCTGTGGATGTCATGGTCTTCTGTGTTTGTCAAGTAAAGCAGCGTTGTCGATAACCCCTTTGGATATTCCCGGGAGTTTTATAATAAACATATTTCTTAGAATTGACTTTTTGGACCTATTACAACGTCATTTATTTCACAAGACACCGGTCAGACGAAGGGCGCGCCTGTAAGGTATGCAATTAGAACTCGTCATATTGCAATGTCAGACATTTACCAACTTCCAAATTAGGAAAAGCATGCACGTCTCAATGCTTGTCTTTATGCTCAACAGCCTCCCATAATTCAATCCTTGTGCTGTGCCACTAAAGTAGGCAATTTGCATTCCCCCAGCTTCGACTTGCACATAATAACGCCAGCCCTTTCTACGCACCCTCTAAAGAC
Source organism: Fusarium palustre (assembly GCA_014899045.1). Lineage (NCBI taxonomy): Eukaryota > Fungi > Ascomycota > Sordariomycetes > Hypocreales > Nectriaceae > Fusarium > Fusarium palustre. The sequence continues at coordinate 308,522 of JAAVUH010000042.1, read as the reverse complement.
AGCAGATGGTAGTCAGTAGGCAGGCTGCGATACCGATTCCAAATCCAGTAGCGCCCATTTCTCTTCCACTGGAGCTATACCCATTACGCCTTGACCTGCCTCATGGCGGGGTAGTCTAACTGTTTACATAGCGACTGTGGCTTTTGGCTTGCTGCATGGTAACGAGGGATGTGACAGCCGGAGAGGTGCTCCCTTAGCGTAGTGCGAAGGTGCCCCTGCAAGCGAGAACGACGTAGGTAGGTCATTTTGTGGCTTACCTGCCAGACGCTACTGGAGCACCTTACAGATCAGCCATAAAAGACCTACTTATATTTTCGCTTGCAGGGGCACCTTCTCACTACGCTAAGGGAGCACCTCTCCGGTTGTCACATACCACATGGTAACCATATCTGTGTCTTGGGATGGTAATGCTAACCCCCAGAGGATTATCCAGCTGCTTCAATACGTAATTTGAACCTGTTAGACTAGAGCTAATGTTCTGATCTAGGACTATGAAAGTTACGAGTTTTCTCTGGACGATGTTGTCTCGCAACGCTGTCTTCGATGAGCTGTGTATGTATTATTGAACCTACGGATAATTGCAATTCGGGAAATATATTGCCAAAATATGCTTTTGATATCATAGGTTATGCAGACCTAAAACAATGTCTGGTTACTTTATCATGCTCAAGCTGAGAGACTTGGGTACTGGCTCTTGTCTTGGGGCTCTGGCATTTCCCAGCTTCATCGGCTTAATGAGTTCTGGCTAAAATCGCAGGCTGCAGAGATATATAATTCAAGCATTTTAAATTTGAGTATGGTTATGTCAATACACACTTTCTAAGAGAAAATCCCCTGTCTTCCCAATAGATACAAACGAGTTTACTGTGCACAATCGACGAGAGTGCAAACAACCAGTCTACAGCAGGGTTCTGCATGTGGAATAAATTGATAATGAGGTACATCGCTTAATCATGTCTTCTCTAATATCATATCACGTTTTATCACAGGTGGTTCCAGCCACTGCAGCTTGCCAGAACATGCGCATCTTCAGCCCGCTGCTATAGGACTGACTAAGCAGATGAGATGTTGACTAAGTCCCTGAATAATTATTCAGTATCATCACTAAGCCTTCAATTTCTGCGATTCCTTCATCTAGTGCTGCATCGGTTCTATAATGGGCTAGTAATGGATATTGCTAGACGAAGACTGCGTGAAATCGATTGCGCTGGGGTCATACCTATCACAGCCTAACGCAAGAACATATAACTTGCCGTTACCTCTGCTGTTTGTACAGCCTCTACCCATTCATCCTTTCAATTTGCCGACCGAAGCCTCAAACTACCAAGATGTTGAAGTCATTCCTTACTTTCTGCCTCATTCCAGCCCCTGGACTAGCGCACCCTCCTCCTGCCAAGACAATTGGACAATTATCTCTTGGTACCTGGCTCGAGAACATTGCTGTCCGCTCTAATGGTGATTTACTGGTAACAGAACTCTGGCCCACAGCCAGTATTTACACTGCCACCAACCCAGCATCCTGTTCTGGAGGATTGAAAGAACTTGTTACGATAGCGTCCATTCAGGGTATACTGGGTATCACTGAGCTTCCTCCAATTCCAGACAAGCCCGAGACCTTCGTCTTTGTCGGCAGCAACGCCACGGGACTTAGTCAGTTGATCCCAGGCACATTCAAAGCCTTTGCCTTGGAGTTCTATCATCAGAAGAATCAAGCCAAGGTGAAGGTCAGGAAGATTAGCGACATGACAGAGAGAAGCACTTTTCTCAATGGCGTGGAGGCGATTCCAGGGGTCTCCGATGCAGTTCTTGTGTCTGACTCGGTGAAGGGGTTTGTCGGTCGCCTTGATACATCAACCGGCGTTTTTGATGACGCCGCCTTTGTGTTTGATGAGATGGCTCCAATCGCTGCCAATGCGTTTGGTGTCAACGGCGTCAAGATTCGGCATGAATACCTCTACTTTTCCAATTCCAATGCCGTCAAGATCTACCGAATCGCCATCACAGGAGCTGGTTTCCCTGTCAAGGGCTCTAAGCCACAGCTTGTTACCGACTTGTCCAAAATCGTGGAATTTCTCGACGACTTCGCGTTTGACTCGCATGGAAACATCTATGTCGCGAGTAACTCGGACAATTCTATTGTCTTTGTGGATACCAAGTCTGGAAAGTCACGGATTGTGCTTGGTGGCACCGACGAGATGACAGTTGCTGGCTCAACTGCTGTGGCATTTGGCCGTGCAAAACAAGATAGGGGTACGTACTATGTGTCGACTGGCGGTGGACTGTTCAAACCTGTGGGCGGAACAAAGACAGAAGGCGCCAAGGTTGTCGCCGTGAAAGCTTAGGGTACAATGACTTGTTTGATGAGAAGTTGATTTTTATATTGGATTCCCTTCTACAAGTACTTGAGCTTCTCAAGTCTATGCTAGACTTAGATTACTTCATAGAATTATTCATTTCTTACGTAAGTGAGTAACTAGCCTTCCAAAATCACACCATTTCTTGACTCCTGTTGCCGCCGTCTCAACCATTCATTGTAATCGTCCACACATGACCAACAATACTGCCAACTCGGCCTTTTGGTCAACTCGCTTTGAGTGCACCTGTCATCTGAGCAACGGTCGTTTACGTCTCGTGATCGAGATCTGGCGTCTCTGCATCGATTGATGTCCCACTCCCCAGATAGCCAACGTCCGCACCGAGCACAGACATTGTTTGTGTAAATGAGATGGCACATTTTATTAGATGTTAATGAACAAGCTACCGATTTCAAGTAGTCTTCTTGAGATGGTTGATAGTACTGATATAATTGTTGGATGATGCCTATATTATTACAAGAAAAGAAAGTAGACTTGGCCAAAAGCTAACGCGCCTCTTATACTCGGAACTTGGCGTGATTCACAATAGAGCTTTGACAACTCACCCTGCCAAGGGAGCGACTAAGTGAAATGCCGTGCGATTTCCACCAAGATAGAATGTGAAGGTTTGAAGTCTCCTACCCAATTCTTTTCCAACATCGCTTCACAGTTATCAACTTTAAACACTAGAGCAAAAGAGCTTTGAATCAATAGAATTCAGACTATGAATATTAGTCAATGTTTTCTTCATAGAATTCATAGCCAGTCCACAACGCATGTTAAGGGTCATGACTACCTCGATGTATATCTTGCCCATCCGTAATGATCCCTCTTTGAAATCGGTAGGATACAAGAGTGGAAACCTTGTACGTGAAGCTGCACCCTAAATATCTAAGCATGACAACATACGAGACTAGCCCAATATGCTTGTCCATCCTGGGTTGACTGTCCCGGTGCCATCAAAGTATACGAGGTAGTATAAAACTGTCGTGATCAGATTGAAGACCGTAAGCGTGATAGTGGCATCGGCTGTTGATTCCAAGGAGACAAGTCGCACAAGCCAGTGATCAACAATAACGCCTAGTCTCTTAAATCGGCTACCTGATGGTTCAAATGAAGGCTTTTCTTCCTCCTTTCCTTCCTCTGTGTCTCGTTGTAAATCATGTGTTGGCCTTTCTCTTGCTTCTGTCAAAGACTCGGCGGGTTCCGTAGTGTCCGGTTGCGAGACAGCTAGTTTACCGATCAGGTTCAAAACCTTGGCGACAGTTATACTTAAGAGGATTGCACAGACCATAGACCCTAAAACCCGATTCCATTTTGTCATAGATACAGGTGCGTGTGGTATCGTGGGCTGTGATTTTGACCCATGGTCTTTATATCTGTCTGGCTTCCCTACCGCTGGTAGAGTCGCGATATAGAGCCAGAACACTTTAACGGGGATGATATGCGGTGTGTTTGAGATATCGAATCGTCGACGGGAAGCCATGTACAGCAGCCAGACAATCAACTGTATTATCAACAGGATGCTACAAACAAATGAGGACCATGTACAGAATGAGTAAAAGTCTTCTGATAGTTTGAACTCGGCTGAGACGGTAATATTGTACCAAATCCAAATTTGGAAGGGAGACTGGAATAGTAGCGCGACAAGTTCAAGGACACCTAAAGCGTCATCTTGTGGGTTCGGGGGTGTGAATCGCTCCTCAGGCTCTAAACCACACAGGTCGACCAGAAGCCTGGTAGTTGAAGCGAAAAAGAAACAGAAGGCGCAGAACTGTGTCGCTGGGACACCGTCCAAGCTGAAAGCCTTGACAGTCAGGGGAAACACAGTGATAACTGACAGCATCAGTTTAGCGGTAACCACACTGACGCTTGGTAGAGCTATGTGTAGACGTTGCAACGGCTTTGGGGTCCCGAGGACTCTATAGGCACTTATACTCAGCAAGACTAGGTCGCAGATTCCATCGATCAGGGCAACTCCTGGGATACATCGTATCAGATCAATGTTGCCGCCGAAAAGCTCGCGTCCTGTCATTCGACTGCTGGTAGAAGGTAGGACAACTGCTGCTGCGGCCAATGAAGAGAGGATCCAGAAGGCGGCTTGGCCGCTGACCTCGTCGGGCGATTGTCCTCCTGTAGCCATTGCAAACGAAAAGTAAAACTAGCTTTGTACAAATGATGATGGGAAAAACGGTAAAAGATTCTCATATCCTGTTGTCGCCGCGGATGTAAGACGAAGAGTGGCGCAGCAGGAAATGACGCACCCATCAAGCAGGCACCAAATCCGGATCTACTTCAGTACAAGAGTCTGCGGCGTTTCAACGTTTTCAATGTATTGCTCTACAACAGTGACAAAAAGTGACAAATTTGGCTTAGCCTGTCTTACCGCGACGTGAATGAAGGATATCTTTTGCCGGCCGAGAAAAAAGCAACGAGACGCAGGAGAGGGGGAAAGTGAGAATTGACAAGTGGCAATTTATACTCAAAAGATGAATTGCCATAGAACAAACCATCTTCCTTTTCAAGATGATGAACTGTATTGGTTCCAGGATATTCATCCTCAAGAAGAAATGTGAGTCCATTTTATCCTAAGCTCCGTTCACACAGTAGCTACATGGTGAGCATCAACACATAATGCTTGTGTTGTTTACTACAAAGTGGGGGACTACATCGTGTATCTCTTTCTTATGGTCTGATAATTACTGTACCAAATCGGTTCCTTGTTTCACAAAGCTATCAACGTTACATCGGTGTAGTTGTCGATTCAGATACTGACCGGTGTGAAACTCTTTACAATCATGCTGCTTGCCCTTCTCCACTTGAATGTTCCTGCATATCGCAAATCCGATTGGAAACATATGCAAAAGCCGAGGGCAACCCTAATCATCCAACATGCTTTGCTACCAATTGAGGAAGCTTCTTTGTCTGCGCACAACTGCAGTGAGTGTCTTGATGTATCCACCATGTGGGCAAAGAGCGGAGTGCTGGTGCCTCGTTTCGGTCTAGGAAAAAGGAAGTTCAGAATGTACAGAAGAATCCTCAAGACGTCGGATCCATTAATCCCGAAAGATCGCCCACAAGGCAACGGGGCATGTTATATATTCGCAACACTGTTGAGCATCAGGTTAACAACGAGGCCGGCCCTAAATATATCACTTGAGTATGCAAATTGGATCAACAATTAATATCGTTTACTTTTCATTTCTCAACGTCTTTCCTTCTATTGCTTTTATATGATGAACGCAGTAGCTCAACAAGTTCTCGAGATATGGCTTCTTTATGCTATCGGCATCGTCATGATAGCCGCACGTGTATTCTGTCGCACAAAGCTCGTAGGCTACAGGAACTACGATTGGGACGACTATCTTGTCATTCTCGCCGGAGTATGTATGGACTTGATGGGAAATTTGTCTAGCTAACGTTGTTCCTTAGTTCTTTTGGACTGCTGCAGTCATGTTCGGACGAATCTTTATTCAGGACGCCGAGGGACAACATACATCCGACTTAAACTACGAGCAACGAAAGAACATGAACGAAAACGATTACGGGAAATGGGAATATGGCTCCCAAATGTTCTTGGTCAGTCTCATACTCTATGTTGTTATCCTCTGGATACTCAAGTTCAACATGCTTTGTCTCTACAAACGTGTTGTTCGGGGACTGTGGACGGAACGGTTTGTCAAGCCTTTGATGGCACAAGTGTTGATATCTTTGGTCGTCATCATCTTGACTCTGGCTCTGACATGTCGACCTTTCGAACAATTATGGCAGGTTTGGCCAGATCCCGGGCGTATGTTATCACATCACCTAGGAGCATGTCGTTAGGCTAACGAGATTGGAAGCAAAATGCGTCCCTCAAAACCTGACATTTTTCATCCTGATCCTTTCCTTCAATCTGAGCACAGACATTTGTATCATCCTGATCCCAATACCAGTAAGTGTCCACAGTCACTTAAATCGTGTTTACTTACCCTGATTCAGGTTGTTCTTGGTATCCGAGCGAATCCTTTCAAAAGGTTCTGTCTCTGGCTCTTGTTCAGCTTAGGGTTCCTTTGCATGTCTGCCGCTATCCTGCGATTTATTGTTGTTTTCATGGTCAGTACACCCATCACTTTGCTGTCAATTACGATCGTGCTAATCATTTGGATGTCTAGATGAATCAGCAAGGTGGATCAGTTATGTGGTCTCTACGTGAGGACTGTATAGGGATATTTGTCGGTCAAGCGCCTATGATCAGGCCTCTTTTCAAACCTCGTTTTTGGATCTCTGCAAGCCCTGAAACCTCCAAGTCGGGCATTTGGGGCAAGAATGGGCATTTGCAACATGTTCAACATCAACTGGAAAGCCATGAACTATACTGGCTATCACGTAAACCCACCTCCAGGATGCGCTGCCCATGCTCGATTACAAGCATTCAGTCCAAGACGGAAAGTCAAGAACAGATTGTGCAGGGAGATCAGGGACTGGTTGCAAAGCCAGAACCAGGGTATGATCCTTCCAAGGGCATTGTAGTCGAAAGGCGAGTGGATATTGAGATAGCTGGGGGGTCATATACAGTAGTTGCGCAACGATCAGAGGTGGCCATGGGACAAAAACACACATGACTCAATGACTGGCTGGTGTCGTTTCACGGACTATTTGTCACGAAGACATTAAGAATATCGTTGTATACTTTATTTTGCGACTTATCAATCAGGACAAAAGCAAACAGAAAGATTGCAAGATGAATATATCAAGATGATAAAAAACGTCGAAACGGAAATCGTGAATACACATAAAGAAGTTCCAGACCCATCCGTGTGTACTTTACTTGTTCTGTCTTGCCAACGATAACACATCGACCAAAGTTTTTTTTTACTTGTGGCTGCGCTTACGCTCACTTCGCTCACTGCGCTCGCCCCGCTCGCTTCGGCGGTGCTTCTTGCTGCTTGATGACTTCTTGGTGCTGGATGTCTGACTCAGCAGGGAATGGGCATCCGAGTCGTCCTTGATTTTGGGTGCTGGTTCCTCCGGCGGCGCAGGGATTTCGGGCTCGGGGATAACCTCCTCTTCCTCCTTGGTATCGTCCTGATCGCTACCTGCTGAGTCCTCCTTCTCCTTCTCCTTCTCCTCCCTGGGCTCCTTTGGTGTATCTGTGCCGCCAATGACGCGTGGTGCTCTCTTGCCGAGAACGCGGTTGATAGCAAACGCTGCTAGGCTGGTGCAGAGACTGCCAGCTCCGAGGACTGCTAGAGGATAGTAATCGGCACCCCTGACTCTTCTAGCTATGGTGGTGGCGACTGCGGCTGCTCCAAATGTCTTGATAGACGGGAAGGGTGCACCCTTGACTCGGAGTGTGAATGCCGCACCGGCTAGTGATGCTGTCAAGCCGACAAGAGAGGTGCTGACTGTAGCTGTTGTTTTCCACGGGCTAGCCTCGCGAACAGCGTTTTCGACATGCCTCAGGTGAAGGGTGCCTGGGTAGTCGTCGTAACTGGGCAGGTTCATCCAGACATAGTTACTGCCGTTATGAGTCTCGCCATGTATGGCAAGGTCACCCAGATCGGGGAACTCAAGGGCGTCTCGGATGGCAATGGGCCGAGAGCTGGGAATGAGAACATGGAACATGGCCGAGCTGGCGCGTCGTCCTAGTCGCTTTCGGATGAAACGGATGTAGGCGACAAGAGCATCGAGGTTGTCGGAGAAGCCGAGGAAGTTGCTAGGAAGAGGCTTATCCTGCAGCAACTCGTAAAAGTCTGCATGCCACTCCGCATCGGGGTGGTAGAGAATGTAAAGATGTCTGTCTGAGGATGCAGATCTGCACTGTCGACCAACGAATCTGTAGACATGTCCAGCAAACTTTGCAGGCTCGCTCTGTTCAACCCAAGACTCGGTTTCCTCTGGGGGCTCAATGCCCATCTTTCGGAGGTTAGTGTCATAAATGACGCTAACTTTGTTGGAGCCGAGTTGAAGTCTGGTTAGGAAACGTTGAAGAGGCCTTGTCCACTCAGCGCCACGGCAAACCTTGTCAAGACCTTTGAGATGAGCGTGGACAGTGGGGACGTTACCAAAGTCGACGACCTCGGGAATCTCATCGCCCTCACCAGTCTCGCTCTCGTCACCCAGAGCCTTGGCACGAGCAGCCTTGGCCTGGAGAAAAACCTCAGCATCGAATGGAATCTCGTAGAGCTGCTGCATCGCGCCGGCGCCCTTTCCAGCACCTGAAGGGCTGAGAATACGAGCAGCTGCCTCAGTGACTCTCGACCTTCGAGAAGTCTTTTTGCTGTCGTTTGCTCCCATGGTGAGATAAGATGAGATGAGATGCGGGGCAATGGGGTGAGGAGGCGATGTGGTCTCAAGAGACCTGTGTTGGAAGCTTTTCTGAAACAAAAAGGTTAGTGGCCAGGATACTCTTTCGATTCAAGGACCAGGAAGCGACAAACCTAGCGAATGTAGTAGTTAGATCTGTTTTGCTTTGGCGAGCTTGAGTGGTTCGTTGCAGATCGCGGGTTTAAAGGTATGTCGGTAGATTCAAAGCTAGGAATTATGCCAGTGACCTGGTATCACCATTAGCTAATCATGTTGAGTATCTTGAGCCAATCAAAAGCATAGAAGACAAGCTGACTGGAGCATGGATGAAGGCGGTGAGGAAAATAAACGGGACTGTCTTTGAGTTGACAGAATAAGTAGAGTAGTCTAACACATGAGCCAGGTGAGGCTCTGACCCAGCCTTTTCGTTTAGTCTGCAGTTTTCTCTCGACTTCTAATGCCAACACATGATGTGGCAAAGGCTTCACCTTCACCGCCTTTAGGCTTTTTTTCTCTTTGGGCGTTGGGACGTTTCAGGCTTGACTTGACACTTCATCTACCTGCCACCTCATCTTTCTGCTTGTCCACAGCCCAATGTGTGATAGACAGGAACAGGGGAGTGTGTTTCTTATCTTGACATGATGACATGTCGATTATTCCTGCTTCTTGTCTTGATACGTGGGGTCATTCGGATCTTGGTACCTGAAGACATTGCGTCAGCGCGGGGTCGATTTCAGGTACAGCTACGCGTCCAGTCTTTTTAGTCTAGTCTTCTTCTCGGTCGCGTCGGAAGATGCAGGCAACGCATGCAATTGTGATAATCATTATGTGCAAAGCATGTGATCTAGAGAAAGTGGATTTTCATATATCTCTCGTCCATAGCTATAGAACTATCAACTGCTTCTAGCATCTACATGAAGCTGCCATGACTTCCTGACTGGAGAAACAACTGGGAGTCAGCCAAATCCGCCTACCAAAAATAGACTCAACAAGAATGTATATGCAGAACGGATCCAGCGGATAACGCTGCAGCTGTGTCTGTGAATGAGAAAGTCCCATCTGATCTAATAAACCCCTGCCAAGTTGACGTGGTTGATGCGGGTCGTGAGGCCGATGCCGCTCCAGCTCGGACTCAAGAGTCACGATTCAATGGCACAGACGCCGTACCACGGAGAAATGATTCATATTGAGGTGATCCATGGCTAGGCCGTTGAATTGCGCCTAACTATAGTTTTCTAAAACTTACTTCGTCTATCTCTGTCATTATCTTCTTTTAAAACCTCCAATAGCATTAGCATTACCCTATATCTGTACAGAAGATGAGTTGGTCCTGTCACCAAGATTAAGTGACATATAGGACAAGTTATACAATTTCACTTGAATCTTAGATACAATGTAGTACTCAGTATAAAGCTGTTTATGCATTTCGTGTTGATAGTAGAATTTAAGTATTATAATTGTAATAGCGAAATATTGTCAAATTCACAAAACATAGCATGCAGTGAAAATGAGGTGCTGATAAAACTCCATTTGGTAATCCCCATGTCCAAGCACCTAGGAAAGTCTTCCATCTATTAAAGTCTCATACACTAAGCCCTCGAAAACAGACTCTTTAACAACCGCACCGAATCTATAGAATGTTAGCGCTTTCATATACTCATTGCATTTCGCTTTGTTGACATACCCATGACATTTTACAGCCTTTTTCAGTTTTCGAGCAAGAGCACTCAAACTTCTCGTATCAAAACCACCAAAATCTGGTCGACATCGAATAGTGTTCCAGGCCTGAATCGGTGTCATTTCTCCTTCGCTCGATAAATCTGGCGCTAGACTCAATAATCTCTCAAGCATTTGCGTCGGTAGGCTGTTGAATGTCGCTGATATTGGTGGAGGCGAACTGATGGTTGGTGATGGATAGTCGCACGCCGCTATCAGCTGAGCCGAAACAGTCAAGGCGTGATTGCTAGGCTCGCAAGGTTTGTCTAGATCGCCGTGCAAGTGATCAAGACAAGGCTCCTCGATCCTTCAACCATATAAGCAGGCATGCTTTTGATATCAAATGAAAATGATAATTACTTACTTTAGCACAAACTCGACGCCTGCTGTCACTTGATCCACCTCGCTTATACGGCAATTATACGCAACTCCTCTTTGTCCAAACAAGATGGGAGGTCGCTGGTGACTTTCAGCCATTGAGTTGAAATCACCGAATGACTCTGGCGATATCATTTGCGGCGACGAAATTGGATCTCGTGGCTGTGTTCCAAGATCACTAAAGTGGAATGGCGAGGCACCGCTGGCTGATCCTGTGGTCCTTGACAAAGCGACGCTTTCTGTGGCGGGATTGCTGCCATCTATAGCCATGCCTATCCATTGTTTTGACAATTGCTGTAGCGCATTTTCGAGGTCAGCACGTAGTTGCTGACATTCGCGTGTCAGCTCTGCTTCTTTGGAGCGCGACTTGGCGAGCTCTTCTTCTAATGACCTCGTGTATCTGTCTTTGCGATTACGATATGTCCTGTTTTTCTGCGTGAGTGTCTTGAACAGAACCAAGCAGCGAAGACCGGTAATTCTCACTGTTGTGCTCGTCGCAGTTGGGCCCGTCTCTTTTCAACTGGATTTTCCTTGGGTTCTGTATCCACGGTGGTCAATACGTTGTACAGGGATCAGACCAATTGAGACTGACCACCAGGGTTAAAAATTCGAAAGATACTTTTACTCATTGCGATTCTGATACAAGCGAAATTATCGGTCGGTAGGGAATGGCAAAACAGGAAGAAAAGATGAAAAATCAATCGAGGTAAGGTGAGACGAGACTTCACCCGAGAGTTTAATGTTGCTACGTATTAGTCAGGGTAAATCTGACTTTGGCTTGTCGCTGTTGCATGCGATGAGCCAGGAGAGCGCTAGATGGGACCAAGTTTCAGTTAAGTCTCGACGAATTGGTTGGTTCTCTTGGCCTGTCGGCTTGTCGGCTTCTGTCACATTTTCAGCCCCGAGGGTGATGAGAAGATCAAGATTACCAGATTGGGTTAAGCGTATGCGTAGTCCATTCGTCCTGTCTGACAGTCAGTTTCTTCAATAATGACGGAGAAATCACAACGACTGGATATAGTAAGTCCAACAGTTGGCGTCTACTTTGACGGAAGATTATGCATTTAATTACCAACAATGAACTTCCTCTGTGAAAAATCTGGACAATCTACTAATATCGCGTGCATTGTTAATTTGATTGGGCCTCGGCATCATTTGCCTCACGGTCTACAGAATATGAGAGTGAAATAGAACCACGTCTTTGCTTTTCTTAATTTAGTTGGCAGACAAAATCTTCTTGAACTCTGGTTAAGACTAAAAACTAAACTTTTGATGGCCTGCCTTGTCTGTTTAAACAATATGGTTATTCCCAACTCTATCAATACCAACAGCTCTTCTGTGCCAAGTTTCACAATTTGATGGTTATTCTGGGGTCAGCCCAGTTGTGGTTAGTAAAGCTTCTTGATGTTGCATTGAAACAGGAGGTAAAACGGTTCGACGTTGCAATCGAACCGTAATAAGGAAAGTGTGATTACACTTCAAGCGCTTGTTAAATGCAGGGATGAAGCCAGACCGTCAAGCACAGGGGCTGTGGAGTAGTAGCATGCTTCCTAAAAGGGAAATATCGATTACTTTGACCTCAAGTTTAGAATCTCTGATTGTCGAGGCGTTAATGTCAACATGTTTGGACAGAGTTGCTATAAGAAGGAAGGAATCCTGATCTTGGTCCAGATATCTCAATCATTCAATTCATCACACTTCAACAGTCTTAGTTTCTTAGCAGCCGGTCTGCTATTCCTTGGTATTTGTTCGTTCTTTTACAATAAAAATCTCTCTTTTTACCTCCAAAATGTTTTCTTCAACACCGACTTCGATCCTTCTCCCAGTATTGTTGTGTTTGACGGGCCAAGTCAGCAGCCACCCAGCATGCCGTCCAAAAATGAACAATGCAGCCGCAATGGGCAAGGCTGTCTACATTCTCACCAACGATGAATCAAACGGTGTTCTTGCATTGCCCATAGGCAAGGACGGTACACTTTCTAAGGGTAAAGTTGCCACAACTGGTGGTGCAGGATCTATCGCTGTGGATGCAGATGGGAACCCTGCCACACCTGACGCGTTGGTTGCTCAATCCTCACTGACAATTGCTGGCAACGTAAGTCTGACATGCTTTCTCATAAACCTGTCTACATTGACTAACACAACATTCTTAGAAACTCTTCGCCGTCAACGCCGGGTCAAATACTCTTACCATGTTGACCGTCTCGCGCAGCGATCCTACGAAACTCGAAATGGTTGGAAAGCCGGTAGATCTACCCGGCGAGTTCCCGAATACAGTCGCCGCTTCCGCAAAGAACAACGTTGTCTGTGTCGGTATGACTGGCGCCAAAGCTGGTGTTTCTTGTAGCAGCTTCTCCAACAAAGGGCTGGGCGCCATGGATGACCTACGTCCGTTCGATCTCCAGCAGACTACACCACCCATGGGACCTACAAACACTGTTTCGCAAGTTCTCTTCTCCGACGATGAGAGTATGCTGTTCACCATGGTCAAGGGTGACCCCGCTGTGAACAACACTGGTTTCATGGCCTCTTTCAACGTTGAGAATAACAACGGAGCCATGGCTGTCAGCAAGAACGAGGCCCGAAGCTCGCCCGAAGGAACAGCTGTGCTTTTCGGTTCACAAGTCATTCCTGGTACTTCAAAAGTGTTTGCTACCGATGCCTCATTCGGTGCAGCAATCCTCGATGTTGACGCCAACACATGCGAAGCAACAACTGTCGCCACTGGAGAAGTTGAGGGTCAGACAGCGACATGCTGGGTTGCTATCTCGCCCGTTACAAAGACTGCATTTGTCACAGATGTTGGGCGCAACCGAGTTGTGGAGATGAGCCTTGAGGATGCAAGCGTTGTGTCCGAGCTGGATTTGACCTGCAATGGTGATCCAGGTCTGATCGACTTGGCTGCTGCGGGCAACTTCATCTACGCTTTGTCCCCTGGCAATGGTACCACCGAGGCTGCTGTGACTGTGCTCGATGTATCTGGTGGTTCGGGTTCCGCAAAAATGATTCAGCATTTCGAGCTGAAGGGTATGGCAGGAAAGACTGCCATGGGGATGAAGGTGATGATGTAATGGGGACCAGGTAGTCTCTTAGAACGATGTCGACCTAGTAATAATAGCTTTAGAGCAACAAGATAAAATACGCAAGAATGTAGACTGTCATTCAATAAAGGTCAAGAGAAGTTCCAAAAAGTACCCCCACATAACATTTGAAAGAAGAAAGCAGCATTGGAAGTGATAGGAAGAGGCAAAGTAATTGCAAGATATCTAATGATAGATTATAATTCGTGAAGAGAAATGATAATAGACTTGGCTGGTGCTCAAGTTAGAAAGGGCTGTCGGGTATACTCTTCAATGCGTCCGAGCAAGCATAAAGCACAAAATATGGCTGTATCTATTCACTGTAGATTGCTTCAGTCGAGAATACTATAACACGCCATCTTTCATCCGCCATGATGCTTTACTATCAATAACACAGTGCTTCTTGTTTTGAGTTCAGGAGATGAGACAGACAATGGCTTTACTATCTCGAGCTTATGTGCCCTAGTATATGCTGTACTTACGAAGACAGTAGCTTGGAAAGTCCCTGGAAGAGGCAGAGCTAACAATTAATCATCGTGGGCCCGCGGAAAGAGGAATGAGTCACCTTAGACAGGGACTAGTTTCATTTATGCTCAATGCACGGGTTTAATATGCATTATTTTCCATGCTGGATTGGCTCTTGGTGTTGCTTAAGACCTATTCCGTCAGTGGCTTCTCTATTTCAACCACAATAAGGTCAGTTTGTGAAGCATTGCTAGTAATTTAATTTTGGCTAGAACATTTGCATGTCAGTGAAACAAGCTGCCTTATTCTTCATCTTATGGGACAAGCCAAAAATAAGGTTCAGCCGGGCAATTGACTTCGACTGTGCACTGTCTCTTTTTCTTTAGCAATTGAGGGCGCCAAAGAGCGCTGCATTGAACGCCTCCAAAATATATGAAACATTTATTTCATTTCTCCATTGAATAAATAGACTGAATTAAATTATTGTCGCTGGGGGTGTGGTCGTTGCATATCCATAAAATGCCACCAATCGTCGCGAGCAATAACATCTTTTACACAACAACGTTTTTCCAGTTCTCACTTTCAACTATGATCAACTTCTTCAAAGCTGCGCTATGCGCTTCTCTACTCTGTATGCAAGCATCGGCCAAAGTCAATCGCACAAATGCTGTCATCACTGTTCTCGAACAGCACAAAGACCTGACTACCTTCTACGATCTTTTCGCGTCAACCGGACACGGTACAGGAATTCCTGAACCTGCATTCGAAGCCCGCTTCAACGATAACAACAAGGACCAGGCCTTTACTATCCTCGCTCCTACCAACGAAGCGATAGCAAAGGTCCCAGGTCTTGCGCAGAAGTTGAGCTCTCCAGCAGGTTATCCTCTCCTGGCTGCCCTTCTCCGTACACACATTCTTCCTGGCAAACTCAGTCCGCAACAGCTTTACGGTAAAACCATCACAGCAATCGAGGGCTTCTCGATCGATATCAGCACAAACGGCGCCATCACCACCAACGCAGGCATGGCGGGCTTGACCGAGTCTGCTGTACGTGCTGGTACGCAAGCCAAAATCTTGAAAGACAGGAGAGGCAGAGCAATCACAATTCCTGCTTCGAACGGCGTAGTATACAAGATTGACAATATCCTTGATCCCATGATCACCTACTTTGGCGAGGATGCTCCTTCTTATGAGTCTTTGCCAGCCATCAAGTACTCCCGTTCCAAGACCATGAAGGACATATTGGCCTCCGATCCCCAGACCCTCCGTGCCAGACAACTACTGCGGATGCATGCGCCGCGTTTCCTCTACGACCGTCTTAACACCAAACTCTCAGGAAGGGATAACTCAAAAGTGGTCTTCTTGGTACCATCTAACGAGGCACTGAAGCTATTTACTAAAAAAGCTGAGGATCAGAGCAATACTGATATTACAAAGTTTTTCCTTGCGGCAGGATATGGAACAATGGAAGGCGATTCTATCAAGGGCCGGGCAGGGTTTACGCTGGAGATTGAAGGGGGAAGAGTCATGAACGCCAAGGTTGAGAAGAGAGAGTGTGGCTCTAATGGTTGTGTATGGAGGATTGGGAGAGTGATTGATTCGGTCTACGGTACCCTTTGAGGTAACTGAATGAGTTCATGTCATCCAATTCACTGTAAATAATAAGATTTAGCTGCAAAAAACGAAAATTATAAGGCTGGTAATAACATGTGTATCGTAATTTGTAAGATACCTTAGTTAAGTTTGTTACTTAATTTGCATCACTCTAGTCTGTGCTAGACGTTGTGTTCCCATGCACGAGTCCGTCTTCGCCCTCCATCTCTTGCCATGCACTTTCCAAGGCATGGACACTAATGCTAACTTTGACATCCTCAGGTAAATCGACTGTGCTGAACACCATGAGGGTCAATGGCTCTGTAGCGAAGAACGTGTTTGTCACGCTGTCGACTCCTCCATTGAGGAAACCTTCAAAGATAGAACGGTCAATCACGCCGCTCGTGTTCCATGAGCCATCACTGGCTACAAGGCTTGCAAGAGACGTCTTGTCGGTAAAGAAGATATTATCAAAGGCACGGGTGTTACCACGGTCCAGGAAGTAGACTGAATCACCGCCAAGATAGTAGCCAGCCTTGATGCTCTCGCCAGTCACAGGAGAGAGGAATGTGAAGTTCATCGATGCCGTCGAGGAGACGCCAGTGTCTGGGATGCCGGTGATGTTGACTTCCCAGTATATCGCGTTGGACTCAACATCAGAGTAATCCACAGTAAGTGTCGAGTTACCGAAGCTGTCATTTGAAGCGAGTTCACGGCCCAAAACTGGGCTGAGATCGTAAGGCTTGGATACCAGCTTCCAGCCGACGCGCTTTGCTTTGGTCAAATAGTTCTCACGAGGGAGACTCATCGCACTTCGCCAGCCTTCATCTGCGGTAGGCACGACTTGTGTATACTGCCAGTTGGATGCCCAAGCGATGGAGACGGGGTGCTCGTCCTCAGAAAGGCCGTAGAACCATTGACCGGCGTAGTTATCTTTTCCGAAATCTGCGATTCGCGCAGCACCGTCAACGGCCTCGAAGTGGGTACCGTTAAAGTGGCCGGGGAAATATTCGGTGATAGAACCTCCCAGGGGAGCACCCGGGTTGATACTTATGGCCATGAGCCACATGTCATCCTGCTTCTCCCCATCTTCATCGACGTATGGGATAGAGATCATGTTGGGACACTCATACTGCAGGCCGAGCAGACCGTGATGGGAAAAGTTACTGGTGGCAGTCCATTCCTTCAGATCAGAAGACTCGAAGATGCCGATGGCAAAGTCTTGAGGGTATGCAACAACCATGATCCACGAGTCATTGTAACGAATGACCTTGGGATCACGAAACTGGGTGGACGTGCTGTTGATGACTGGGTTGCCCTTGTAAGGCTCGAAAGTGTAGCCTCCGTCTCGGGAGTATGCGATAGCTTGATCCTGGACTGTTGGCGATGATAGAGTCTGGCTTGTTGTTAGTTTAAGTTGCGCCATGATGTATCTGGTTTTGAACTTACATAGATTGCGACCACGCCATTATCTTGATCCGGGAAGAATCCGGAAGTGTTGTTTTCGTCGACAACCACACTTCCGGAGAAGACGAATGTGTCCTCCTCCGGGGGAAATAGGGCGATAGGTTGGTTCACCCAATGATACAAGTCCTTTGATGTTGCATGTCCCCAGTGCTGGTTGCCAGCGACTACGGCTGTAGGGTTGTACTGGTAGTAGAGATGCCACAGGCCGTCGGCGTCACGGAACATGCCATTGGGATCATTCATGAAGTGTTGGGGTGGCGAGAAGTGGACTTGAGGACGATAGGTGCCATTGTAATCGCCGGTAATGGGTGTGCCAGTGGGGACAGTGATTGTTGTGGTAGAAGACTGGGCAGTGGCCAGAGAGTAAAATTGGGAGAGACCAACAACGGTCGATAACAGATTGTTTCTCATGATGTTCTGTGATGAGAAGAAGCTGCTTGGTAGCTTCAATGCCTGGAGGAGCAAGCTACCTGTATTTATACCTGTATCGAGAAAAACGTCAGACAATTTTATCCATGACCATAGCAGCCTCCCCAAGAACCAAAACCGCATTCTTTCCCCGCATGAGTTTAACCTAAATCACACTGGTCCGGGGAATCGTGATGTCAATAATGTGGGTTTGTATTGGGGTAACCAAGGGTAGATGAGAAAATGGGGAGAGTTTGGCCGAAAAAATGAACTTGGCATCCAGTCCATCGGTCCGACAAACGGTCGAAGCGAATCGAAATCAAGCTTGAGGTCCTGCAGTGACGATCACTTCTTGAATAGAGCTGGAATCAGCCGTTAGTAATTCTAATTTCTTAGCGAAAGACTTCCGGACCTTCCTTTGCCATTGAGCCGTTGTTCCGGTGTGAACTAACAGACTGACAGTTTAGTTTGCAAAATAACGGGTTAACGACATGTCGGCCAAGCCGCAGCGATTGAACAGAGGGACGTGGGCTACCTGCATCCGCCCCTTGATATGAGGCCTTTTCTTCAAATGATATTTGGTACTTCTTTAGGTCAATGTGCAAATGAAAGCATTCACCTGCGCTCATTGGTGTTTGACCAACACGACAGCTGCTTCATCAAAGACTACCTCGGTCACCTGCGTTTCGACAAATACCATTCTTGGTGCCTGCAAAACTAAAACATCACAGTTACAAGCTTCATAGTTAAACGTGGCGCGCGATTATCACAGACTTTGTAAATAATTCAAGAATTGAAGGGGAATCCGAATAATGTCACCGGCAAAGATTTCAATCAGCTATCGAGCTTGGTTACCCGGTAACGGATTTTGTCTGCGGGGGTTCAGGGATGAGTCAGCATTGTGGAGAGCTCACAACTGCACCTTCCGCGCCGTGGTCCGCCGTAACCACTCACGCTCAGCTCAATCGACAACCTTCTCGCTTTCGCGCCGTACCGATATTTCCAGTACTATGATTCGAGGAGAAGAACAACTATTTAAAGATCTTTTAATACTCTCTAGGCACATATCGTATCCAGTCGAGATTCGACAAGAATATCTCTCAGTACGAGTGACCCTGAGAGTGACTGGCTGTTCTTGCCGATACCTATGTGATGGCACATTCTTCAACTATGCCTCCCGGTACAAGTTCAAAATACACAAATATCCGAGCGCTTGCTGATTCTTTATGTAGATGCTGAGCCACCAACCCCAGGCACGTGGGGCAAAACGTTGTACGATTTCGGCGAAGTCAGCGACCAAGATACTAAACGATACGAGACATTCGCCCTCCAGCACGGCTGCGACAATTTTAGTCTCGAGGAGCATCGACTAGCAGACTACAATAATATTGGCCCTATTTCCCACCGCCATGAGAGGACTTCCGCGAAGGTTCCACACAGAGATACACTCAAATTGTACGTTTACCATCCTTCACGACTGGCGGTACAATGATTGTTGACGAAAGCAGATTGCGTGGGAAGGCAGTTGAGATTTGTGTTGGCCCAACACCCTCGCAGGATCAAACGTGGTCTCTTCCGGAAAACCTGATTTCCCATCACTCAGACTACTTCAAATATTACTGTCTGTGGAATAACATCATCCTATCTCAGCAAGATCCTGCTGTTTTTGGCCTGTTCGTCGAGTGGATGTACTATGGGAGCTACAATTCATTCACATTTCCGAAACGCCCAAACATACACGCAAAATGCTGGATTCTCGGCGACTATCTCCTCTGCAGAGAATTCAAAAACTACGCCTTTAGTCGTCTCTTTGAAGGGCACGCATCCGCAGCTTTCATTGTCCCAGTCAGCTTCGAAGATGTGCAGTATGTGTGCAGCACCACTTCGCCGGACTCAAAGTTGCAACGGTTCTACTTCGATTTTGTTTCAGATCATTTCGGCGATCCCAGCTAGTTACTTGGAGATATGTCAGACTGGGAAACATTTCTCGAGCATCAGCCAAAAATTCGCTCTGTCTTACTTCAGAAACTTAGATTCGGTCCGCCCAAGGAACCTCACCTCAAAAGCATGTCGACGTATCTAGAACCGGAGAATCTTGCACAGGAGTCGCCATTGAGAAAGGAAACAAACGCCTTCGGATTTCCTGTCGAGGAAGAAGTGGACAAAGCATCAGAGTTCGGATGTGAGAACAAGAGCGAAAGGAAAGTAAGTACCAACACCATTTACCAGGTTCAAACTATTGTGAGCCAAGGCTGGAACCTTGGTCGCGAAGCGCTGTATTGTAAATGATGAGCTAACAAATTGCGACACAAGTGGTCACCTTAGTTTTCGTTTTTGAAGCCGCCCCATCTGTCCGGTTCTTCTTAGCACACAACTGCCCCAGCACAAGAGGCCACAGAGAATAGCGGAGATGTGGGAGTTGGAAGCAAAGCAAACGTGGTCTCGGATGCAAGAAAACAAGGGATCGTCGCTGAGCGTAAGCACAAGCACTGGTGGTCTTAAGTTACGAAATAATCCCAGGTGCGGATGGAGCCTGATATGGCAGAGATTGATTCGTGTTTTTCGTACAAGAGATCATATTGAGAAAGGGAAAATAATTCCGGTATATACAAAAACCTTGCCATCCATCGTTGACTAAAATCCACCACACAAACCCGGTTCGTAGAAATCCGACCCCATTCGACCACTAGCCTGTGTTCATTGCAAGGAATCCAATTTACTGTTCAATCGGGCGACCGTAAGCATCACTCGTGACATCACGGCGGGCAACGCCAGCAGCCTGCATGAGCTTTCTGGTGAACTCGATACGCTCGATGCCGCGCATGGTCTTGGTGCGTCGCTGCCATCCAATTTCTGTAGGGAGACGCTCGTTCTCTGTAGCAGAAATCATCGTTAGTATTGTATGCAGGTAGATCAACGGTGAAAATAAGAAATAACTTACTGAACCAGTATTCGATAAACTTCTTCTCTACCGTGCCGGTAGTGCCGTCAGCCATGATCTCGAAAAAAGAAGCCATCTCGCCCCAGCTGAAGCCATCAGCCAATTTGGACAGCGAGTGATCGGGATTAGTCTTCTTGGAGGTTGCAAGACGGCCCATTCGCGCCTTTGCAACCTGCTCGACTGTGATAATGTCGTCGGGGAAGTATTTCACGGTCTCAGCCCAAACAGTTTCATTGAATGGGTTTGGGTCAGCAAAGAAGGCGTCGGAGCGACTAAGTAAATAATGGCATTGATTAGAATTGCAACATGAGCGTACGAGGCTTCGGTTGGTAAATACCTGATAGAAATATCGTGCTCGAGGATGTTATGACGACCAAGGTCAGCCAGATCGAAAGTGCGGGTGGTGGGATAGTTGGGGCTTGTTCTGATGGCCTGTGTGAAGAGGAGGACAGCATCAGCTTTCTCTATGTTGAAGCCATCAAGCATTCCATCGGCAAGTGTCTTCAAGTCGATGTTCTTTCCGTCGTGGGGAAGATAGCCATGGTTGGCCAGCGTGTTGAGGCCTGGGCAAGGACCACGAGCTTAATGCAGGAGTTAGATATTATTCATAAGGTGACAGTTTGGATCTCAACTAGGCTACAATAACTTACAGTCGTTTGCACCCGGAGCAACCCATTCTTGGGGAGTCCACTCGGCACCGGCCGAGGGAAGAAATTGGGGGAGAGCGAGGGCGGGTGCAACAGCACCAGAGGCAGCAATCAAAGTGGAGAACTTCATGTTGAGTTTGGTAGAATAAAAGAAGGGCTGGTATCGAACCTGTCGATATTGGGGCTATAGTGTTCGCTGAGGAGGAATGAATGAATGAAAAAACGACTGATGTCTGGAATGTTCAGTGTCAAGACAGACCGTTCGTTACTCGAGGCTTTATATGTTCAAAGACCCGACGGAGTTCCTTGTCACCAATACCCAGGCAAACCAAACTCCATCCTGTCTACACAAAACTTCCACGCTAATGTGGAAACAAAAGAGCAAAGATAGAAGTGAAACATCAAAGCAATGTCAGTGACGAAACTCTCCGTCCATGATAAATTGGTTATACAACACTTGCGATTGGCTGCTCGGTACACTTGTGACGAGTCACTTTTCTTTTGTGAATGTTAGATTAATTCTTCGCGAGGATTTCCAAATGAGGCAAGAACTCGGACTCGTTTCTCTTACAATTACTCCACACCATCTTTATAGACAGCCACCACGGTTGTTTCAGATCTTTTTTTTCTCCGGCTTCCAAGACATTAAGCATAATATGCACTAGAAAACAGCCGAGGCTCAAAGGAAGCAGCCGCCGCTTAAGGCTGTTTCAAGTTCATTGAGGATCATAAAGGATCTGCAAAAGTTCTGATATCACGAATCAGACGAAATCGTACCAGCTTAACATGACATGTGACAACTATTTCGGTAGTCATCGGGGTATCACAAGATTTAGCTGCCAAGAGCATAAGAGGCGAAGTTTCAGGTCAACCTATGATGCTTAGATCAGACTTCTTTGGCCATTTGTTTTTGTACCCTCAAGTTCAGAGGCCAACTTTCTAGTACTCAATAGACAGTCTCTGCAAGTCACATTGTATGCGTCAAACTCGTCACTGTGCGGTAAGTTGATTAATATGTCTTTTGAAGTCGTTGGTCTTCACTGGTGGTTCAACCCTACAGCTGGAAATTATAAGTGCATTGAGAAGACTTAGGTTTGGACCATAAGACTGCATACGTGAAATTAACAAGACGAGATGGAACAGCACAGTAAACTTAGATACATGCACTTAATACAAGGAGCTAATGTTAACAGTACACCTAAAGATCGGTAACTGTGAGGCCCCCAATATACCATTTAGTCACACACTCTTTCTCACTTGCAACCACCGTGAACCCTGCCCACAGATCCTCGGGTAATCGAAACACACTCTTTTCCCCGAAATGAAAGTTGCCGAGGTCTGACTCTACCCTGAAGGAACAGAAAGAGACATGCTTGACGCTCCATTCAGCGCTTAGCCGATCTTGGAGATAAGGAACTCAGAAGCAGGCCCCGCAGCATCGCTCTGGTACAGGAAGTGAGGAGCGGTAATCAACAAAGTTCCACTGCAGACACCATCTCCTGTGTTACAGTAGATGGCGGTGCGGTCCTTTGGATAGTTAGGAATGGCCTTCTTGTTCTGGGCGTTCTTGGTGTATCCGAAGAGAACGCAACCCTTGACCTGTTCCATGACCTCTGGCTCAAGCTGGGAGATGGCAGCGGCAGCCAAGGCAGTTCCTTGACTACAAGACAATCATGGTTAGCAAGTCAACAATTTGGAATGGAAGCTGATTGTTTCTCACCTGTATCCACCAGTAACAACAGGAGTGTCAGGGCACTTCTTATGGGCCAAGTTGTAGAGGCGTACAGCTTCAGCGATAGCAGCTGGGGTGGAGCCGTCACGCATGAGGTTGCCCTGCACATCAGCCTCGTAAGGGCCACCAACACCCTGGATCCAGACTTCGCCCTTTCCATATTTGGCCTCAAGCTTTCTCGCCACGATAGGACCTGTAGAGGCGCCCTGTGCGTTTGTTAGTAAAAACGTCCCCAGTAGGACGAAAGAAAATACTTACCATGTTACCGGGCTCGCCAGTGGCTCGCGAAAAGATGAAGATGGCCTTAGGGCAGCTACCCTCAGCACCTTGCTCGAGGTCATTGCGCGTAGATGAGCCGCCACTGAGTCCTCCACCAAGTCCTCCACCAAGTCCTCCACCAAGACCGCTACCAAGCTGGCGGGCCTCAATGTCCCCAGCAGGGAGAGCGCTGACCATGCCAGCCACGAAAGAAAGAGTGGAAAAGAACTTCATATTGAATGTTTGAAAGAAGGTAATATAGGATAAGTGACTGCGTCGTGCAAGAGACAAGTATTGGGAGTAGAGCGAAAGAGAGAAAATTGTCTGTTACAGGGCCTGCCTATTGAGTTTCGAAAGAATGTATGAACTGTGCTTGAAGTGCGTTGGGATGAGAGACAAGTAACTCGGTTTTCACGGGGTCAAGCAATGCTCTTATATCCTCTCGAACGAATTCTTGAAGGACATTGTCTTTCCAATACTGCAATTAAATTACAAAGGAGGCTCATGGGACTTTTCTGTTTCTTGGCCCTTTCAATTCTGGTTAAGCAATGCCTGTTTCAACCTCCACTCGGACGTGTACTAAACAAACAGGGGGGCACTGAGTAGACTAAAACGCCGTAACCGCACTGCAGATCCCCTTTCAGTCTCGGCTTCCTCCGACTGTGTTGTTAGTGTTTGTCTCTTAGCGCCAGACAAACTGAAACGAGGTCATAGCAACAGAAAAAGCAACACCTACACGTGGGCAAAGAGGTAGTATTGTGGCTCTAGCAAGTCACACCAGACACTAAATGAAAACTAAATCCTGTTTCTATTCGTGTTTGTCACTCTGAGCCACTGCAGATGAAACAATATCCCTGTGAGAAAACAGCTGAACATTTGGGATAAACAGAAAAGCTCTGATGACGGTGACGAGGATGTTCCACAGTACGATCCCCATAAGATACACTACAGGGTGGTTAAGTTAGATTTACAAGAAGAAGAAAAACCAAACTAATAATTTATCACAAAACGTTCAGCAGGCGGCTATACTGTACAAGCAATTATTCTTGATCCATTTGTTGACCTTTGGCTGATGAACCTCGGTTCGGCGTGATTCTCTTCATCGAGTCTTAGTAGCGAAATGAGGATTGAGCTTTCTTTTTCTTTGTGGGGATCATGAATCCATCACACAACTTGGTTGACGATCAAAAGCAGAAGCGAGAGATGCAATGTTTGGCAAGCTCAGCACCGACTAAATTAGAACCCAAGCTTCTAGCTCTATGTGGAGGAATTCGGATAGAGTAGTCTGACGTATACTCCGTAGAAGGTAAATGTTTCCATAACTTTATTTCTACGTCAGACGCTGTAGCTATTAATTCCACCACCTGTGACAAAGACTGTGCGCATTGACTGACACCTCGCGTGTTTATCCATTAGCAGTTAGACCACCAAGACTAGAACTTTCCCCATTCCGTTGGTATAGTTCAGGTCGTGTCTCATGGCTTAGCTGCCCGTAGAATAGCGCCAGGCCCACACAACGCCGTGCCAAGATATCTGACTCGTCGATTGATGCAGTCTTTACCTCATTCCCACGCAGTTGCAGTGCCTTGCATGTATGGAGAAACACATTGGACAGGCACGGGCAGACGGAAAGTTTCAGGTCACATTGTGCTGGGTAAGTCACATGGAAAGGGGGAGCGTAACTCGACATGGAAGACCCTGTTGACTAGGTAGACAAACAATCGTCACGAGATCTACTGCACTGGAGGTTTATGAAATACGACTGATATGGGATATCTGCATCTTAACTGGTGTACGCAAGTAACAGAAAAGCAACAAGGAAAAGCAAACTAATCAATGTCCTTTCCAGCCATTTCTACCTCATTCTTCTTTCCAAGGATTTCCTTCTCTTGATGAACGGCAACATGATTATTGAGTAGATGGCTTGGATCGCGGATAAAGGCAGCCGCAATCATGGCTACCACACCCAGCGGAATTGTAGATAAGAATACGGTTCTGAATGCTGTTGCGTAGGTGTTTTTGAAGGCGGCACTCGTTGCTTGGAGAACTGGCTCCGTTACCCCTGGCACTTTGGCCATGGCAAAAGGCACGCCAACAGCATTCTGGATGACAGCAGGGATCAGAGATGGCAAGTCTTTGGCAGAGTATCCTGCGCCAATGGCAGCCCCAGCAATGTTCTTGGCGAGTTTACGATTAATGGTCGAGGTCACGATGGTGCTGAACATTGCGTTGCCCAACGATCCACCAGCACTTCGGAAAGTTCCCATCAATCCGGCTGAGACTCCGAGTTCCTCTTGTGGGACCAACAAGCCAGAAGAGACGTAGGACAAAACTGTAAGCCAGGTGAAACAGGCTTGCCCGAACATGGGCAAGAGCATCCAACCGTTCCTGTTGTGAGGGATCACACTGGCGTATGACGCGGTGAAGGCGGTCTGAAGAAGGAGGGCGAAGAGGAATTGATACCGGATGTGCTTGATCTTGTGAACCAACGTCGGCATGATCCAACCTCCAATAATACCCGAGACATTGGCGGGAATCGAGATGTAACCAATCTCGGCAAGATCGTTGGTAAACATGAACAATGTGCCCTGGTTACCAAGTGTGACCATTGCCTGCCAGATCATACCGCAAACAAAAAGGATCACAAGATATACAGTGAACTCTCTGTACATACGGAAGAGATTGCGGGGGAAAAGAGGCTTCTTCGGGATCGTAAAGTCGTAGATAAAGGCAGCGATGAAGACACAGGCACCTATCGAGATGGTCGACGCCACGAGTGCCGTGGACCTGTGAGCAGCGCCGAGGAACGTTACACCGATCAAAAATATGGTGAGGCCGGTGGCAAAGAGCAGTAGTCCGATATAGTCAAGCTCCTTGACTTGTTGCCAGCGTGTTTTCTCAAAGTCGTGCTGCGGTCGGGACGGAGGGAAGTAGCAGATAAAGGTGCCGATCAAGCACACAGCAGCGTACATGATGGTGATGTAGTAACACCATCTCCAGGTTGCCTTGAGATAGAGTTGGGTTGCAATCAAGCCACTCAGCGAACCCCATGGGATGCAGATGCAGAACTCGGTCCATCCAATACCGATTCCTCTAGATAAGGTGGGTTAGAATCTGACAATCAAGAACTCTGTTACTGCATATGCATACCTGTACTTATTCGGAAGAAGCTCGCTGATGCCAGGATAAGATACCATGATGACGCCGGCGCCAAATCCCACGAGGGTCGTTCCAGTGACAATTCGCAATGTCGTCTCAGCCAAAGCGCAAACGATCTGAATTTGTATTAGATCATTTTCACCTTCAGCAAGTAATCAACCACTTACTGCGCCAACCAAGATAATAGTCTGACCGCTCAGCAGAACCCATCGTCGACCAAAGACATCGCTCAGGCCTCCTGCTACAGAGAATGAGACAGCAGCGCCGATGGACCAACCACCAGGAATCCAAGCGATGTTTTCCGTGTCTCCTAGCGCCATTCCGATTTGTTGAAGGATCTGAGTCGGCATGAGGAACGCTGTTGCGATGGCGGGTACATAAGTCAAGCCCATGAACTGCAGAGACAATTTAAGTTAGTCGTGGACGTGTCGTTTCTTTATCCGTAGTAACTTACAAAGACGGCCAGGATGGTAGACCAGGCAACCTTGGGGCTTTCCTCGAATTCGGAGTTTTCGACATGCTGAATTACGGCTGGAAGTTGATCCTCCGACTGGTCCAGAGTTGGCTGCTTCGTGTCGCTGGAAGGCAGCGTAGACACTTCTGGATGAGGCGCCATGCTGATGGGTATGAGTCTCTTGTCAGAACAAATATGCAAGAAGAGGTTGTGCAACCCAGATATACTGCAAATGATCGGTCTGGGCAGATTCAATAACTTGGAGAAAAGCGGCCCGTCTGGGGTGTTATATACCTAGAGGTCTCGCTATCAACCGTTACCCCAGGAAATTGAAATGCGGAGAGTCTCGAGACTAGTCGCTGCAAATCTGGAGAAGTTCAAGCCTTTCTACCCCGCGATCTTATTTCTTGAGACCTCGGTCAGCGATATGTAGTAAGTGATAAAAGGGGTTGAAAGTTTATAATTAGTGCCGAATTGCCGTGTCTGGGTCTAAGATGATGTTATACCAGATCGGGTCATTCTTTGCGCCGCTATCGAAAAGTCGAGACGCAGATCGCCACGCGAGGCGTCGGCAATAAAGGCCCACAAGGGTATGGCATGCTTTTCCAAAAGCCAAGAATCAAATAGAATCGACAGATAAGGCTTGATTGAAATCGGCGTTGACGCCACCATTGGTTAAGAAGGTCGGTTCTCCAAATACCGAGATGCATATTGAAAACGGAACAAGCCAGTGTATATGAAGCTTAAATTACTTGCTTGCTTCTTCGGTTATTTGTCGCGGTAGTTGTGCCAAAGTGTCTATATTTGAAGCATAGAGATCAACAGATATTTACGAACGTCTACTGTAAGTATACACAGACAGGCATTAGTACTTGAGATACAGGCCATAGTGCCATAGAGAGTCAAGTCTCAGACTCAACAATGAACGTTGGAACAGACATTACGGACGTCTCGGCACAACAAGATAAATTTAGAGGAGAGCATATCAAGCTTACAATATCATATGCGATATTCTTGAATCTATCTGTTAGGGTGCTATGGGCTATATTAGTGAAAGCGTTGACATTTGCAGAGCTGTGATCTGACGGGAGATTTGTAACAGTTTCGTCTCGGATCATCTATCCCACCTGTTGTATCCCATCTGATTGTTTCGCTATTCGAACCAGTCACTCAGCCTGTTACTGATCCAGTACGGCATACTGCGCTGATTGAGTCTATGAATGGTATATCTCCAGCTACAGAATAAGTTGTAGTTAGAATTTCGTGGCTGATGAACACAGGAGGAGATGGGCCAACCGTTCCAGCTCGAGCTGTATTGGTTGACTTGGAAGACCTTAGAGCCGGAACTAAGGGGCGATACAGTCTATGCTGAGGTATCGCCTTCGATGATGGCAGCACTTTTGGGGTGCTTACCTGTCATCACTCGTTACCGAGTCCTCAGCTACTCCAGTCAGGCAGCTTGGTTTTGACCTATTCTAGGTGGCAAATGGCCACAGCATTGATGAATACTTAGTCTTGTGCCAGATCGGAACTCTTGAGGGGTGTATATACTTTTAGGTTATGTTACTGACGATTCTAGCGTTTGGTAATCTCTTGTTAGAACATTGAAACCATGCTCCTCGTGACCAAGGAACATGGCTCTGACGACAGCCAATCGTTCCATCAGTTCGCTGTTGCCACTCGAGGTCAGGACGGCGTCTATACTAGTAATGGAGCTAAGGTCAGTTGTTAAGGCCAAGTCGTATAGGGTGTCATATGAGCCTAGGTCTGGAACCAATTCTGGCCCTAATGGTAACTTCGATTCAGGTGAAATTCGCCCTTATCGGAAACCCCAGATGGGTATGCAAGTGTCCGGTGCACCTGCCGTTCATCTTTATCTAAATATGTTTGCGCGACAAAGCAAATCTTCGTAATCAGCAAAGAGTTTATTCGCGACGACGCTGTTGTAACACCGGTAATGTAGAAGGATGAACAAACCAGAATCTCCATTGTTAACAGGGAAGAATGAACATCGCATTTTACGAAGAGAGCCAAAGAATCTAAACCCCGAATGAAAACTTGGAGGTTCCTGTTCTCTAATTTAATCTTGAAACACAGAGGCCTGACAAATTTGCATATATGTCAGTCCGTTGTTTTCAATGAGATCTTCACATGACGAAACGCTTTTCAGATCGCCACCCTGTAGTGCTGCACACATATGATCGCCAAAAATACTGAATGTGAAAGAAACAGCCCATTCACTACTTATAGTGAAAGCTCATATAAAACAGTAACAACATTCTTTCTTTTACACAAAGTTGCTTTTCTTGTAATTTCTGACAGTTGTAACCTGCAACGCACACATAAAGTCTTATTAATATACCTGATAAAATCGACGATAATTCTTCATGCAGTGATTTTCAAATATACAAAAGAATTATTCCAGGATTGTAAATAAACAGGGTGAAAAATATCATAGGAGCTAGGCATTGACCACTAGCATCTGGGTTCCTGAGCTTTGAATCACAAATTTATTTCCAAAGTCCTGATATAATTCAAGTCTCTCCATTCTCAATACCTTGTGTCTTACTCTCTCCTAGGCGAAACAATGCCCTATGTTTAAGCGGAGTCCATAAGCACTAATCACGGTGTCAAGCCCTGTTTGGATCCGAGCTTTCATCATAGCGGAAATAGCCATCCCAGATCCATGGCAATGGTGAGAGAAATCTTTATCAGCGGGGACGAAAAACACATCACTCTCCACAAGTCCGCAGGGGTCATCGGGATGTATCCCTCAAATCGTCCACTTAGAGCCGATCCTATGATAAAAGTGTTACATAGTTCGCAATATCGACTCTTTGTAGGGCATAAAATTGGATCGGCTAAATCAAGTGTCCATTTCTTCGGTTTTATAAGATTGTGAGGGCCCTTTCAATAATGCCTTCTGCTGCTTTTTCCTAAACTTCTTGTGCATCATGGATTCTAAATCTATGTGGGAGACGGTCGATGTCAGGGGCATCGCCTCTTTCAAGAGCGCAGCCACTCTTGTCGGAGTCTGGTTTCTCTATCGCGTAATTGTCGCTCTGTACAATATCTCGCCCTTTCATCCCCTGTATCATTTCCCTGGGCCTAAAATCGCCGCCGTCAGCTATCTCTACGAAGCCTACTACGACTGGTGGCGAGTGGGACGGTATGGAAAAGTGATCCGTGATATGCATGAGCGGTACGGTAAGTTGAAGAATTTTGGAATTTGCCATAATCACTTCTCACATACGCAGGACCAATTGTCAGAATTAATCCCGACGAACTTCACTGCTCAGACCCATACTTCACCGACGAAATCTACGCGGGTCCTGGCCGTGTTCGCGACAAATGGCAGCATCAACTCAATACCGGAGGCGCTGGCCCGGTCTCAGTAACAGGTTTCTCAACAGTCAACCATGAACTCCATCGGATGCGAAAGGGAGCTTTGTCCAAGTACTTTTCACGCTCGCAGATGCTCAAACTCGAGGGTGAAGTCCAGGACTTTGCACAGATGACAGTGGACAAGATGCTGAGATACGCTGGTGGCGAGCCCTTCGATGTCAAGGAAGCTTTTAACTGTTTTACTGCGGACATCATGTCCCAGTATGCCTTTGGCGAGTCTATGGGTTTTATCGCTCAAGAAGGTTGGGAGCCTAACCTGGCTACCTGGGTCAAGTCGTTCTTCCAGAGCGCGTACATGATGAGACACAACGTTTTGGCAAGAAAGATGGCTCAGTTTCTTCCCTTCTTGTCTGATTACCTTGGAGAGGATATCAAGGCTGTTATGAGACAGATGAACGTGGTTATTCCAGGATACATCAAGGCCGCGTTGAAAAATCCTGATGGTGGGCGCGTGTTTGCTCAGGTGGTCGAGTCAAAGACGCTGCCAGAGTCAGAAAAGTCTTTGTACAGGTTGTCTGGTGAAGGATTCAATTTTCTCCTCGCCGGTACTGAGACTACTGCTGTAAGTCGAATCTTCTTTTCGTTTTGATGAGGTTTTGCTCACATTGTCCAGGCCACTCTGACTGTCATCACATACTTCCTCCTTGACAAGCCTGAGATTTACAAACGTCTCATGACTGATCTGGATGGCATCGATCCGGAGAATCTTAAGTGGACCGACCTCGAACAACGCTCTTACCTATGGGCTGTAATCCACGAAGCTCTGCGCGTCATG
This sequence comes from Fusarium palustre, assembly GCA_014899045.1. Classification (NCBI taxonomy): domain Eukaryota; kingdom Fungi; phylum Ascomycota; class Sordariomycetes; order Hypocreales; family Nectriaceae; genus Fusarium; species Fusarium palustre. Next base: position 277,402 of record JAAVUH010000042.1, on the reverse strand, counting down.
CCTGGTGTTTCCCATCGATCTGCCCGAATCGCCCGAGAGGAGGACCTCGTCTACCAGAGCAAAGACGGCAACACTAATTGGGTCATTCCCAGAGGTACACCCATCGGAATGACCTCGATGATTAACCACTGGAACGAGGAGCTTTTCCCTGATCCTGACGAATTTCTTCCCGAGCGGTGGTTGGATAACGGAAAGCCAAATTACAAGTTACAGAAGTTCCTAATTTCATTTGGAAAGGGAAGTCGCGCGTGTATTGGCGAGAAGTAAGTTGTGTCTGCTGCTATAATACTGAGTCTGTATTTGCTAACAATTATTAAGTCTCGCTTATTGTGAGGTATACATCATGGCTGCACTCATGGCCTTCCGGGTCATTCCTCGAGCTCGTCTTCACGAGACAACTATTGAAGACCTCACTTATGATCATGACTTGATCGTTCTTCAAACTAAAAAGGGATCTATTTCTGTCCGCATCGCCATTTCATAGATGATAGAGTATTTGGATCTATATATTTTGAAGAAGAATAAAACATCCCATGCTTTCTTATCAAATATCACATTCCGAGTCAGTATCCGAGTACTCCGAAGGTTCAGGCTCAACGTGCTCTTCCAGTCTATGATCACTCGGGTGCATCAGTTTGCAGTTTGGAAAACACTTGAAGCATAGGAAAAACCGCTCTGTACAATCGATACAGTTATAAAGTGGTCTCGGTGTTAGCTTTACCAGGAGAGCTCGTCAGCAACTATTCGAAAGCACTTGAAGTTCATTACTTACAGCTCGGCAATTGCTGCAACTATTAAAGTTGTGGTGTCCTCCAGGCGATGTTTTGTGGAATTCTGGATCCCAAATCTGTTTGGTTCCGTCCTCGAGTACCCTTTCTCTCTGGTCTTTCGGTGGTGCCAGAAACTTGATGTTTTTCAGCGTATCAGCTGTAAAGTCGGCCAGCTTAAGGGCAGACCATTTACCATCATAGCTCACCGGCCAGACATCCGCTCCATAATCACGAACAAGGACTTGAATCTTAAGACGGTCAGACCGGCTATTTTTGCAAGCCCACATGGGTGGTGTCCATCCATCTCCGTCTCGGACATTGATATCATATCCGTCGGGGAGGAAGTCAATAAAGTGACTAATAAAATCCCAACCACAATGGCATGCGGCGAAATGTAGAGGTGTTCGACCATAGTTATCCGGTGAAAGTAAATCAGCTCCAGCTTTGATGAGAGATCCAATACATCTGTTAGATGGTGAAGGTACTGCATAGTGCACTGCTCGCATGCCCTGGTCGTCGGAAACATTGACGTCCGCGCCATGTTGGATGAGAAAATGAACCAACTGCTTGTCCGCGATTTCTGCGGCGAGAATGATAGGGTAGGTGCCAGATTGGCTTCTCGTATTGACGTCGACCCCGGCATCCTCGACGAGGTATCGACATGCTGCATGCCGATACTTGGTATAGTCCAGTTCACGAATAACCATACATAATAATGATTCTTTGTCCGGATCTGGGCCAGGCACGTTGGGATCTGCCCCTGCCTCAATGGCCAGTTTGATCAAAGGGAATATCTGATGTAATCCTCCATAGGACAATGTGATTGCGAGATGGGGAAGACTACCGAATTTTGGGTCGTAAACGTCTGCTCGAGCCCCTCCTTCAATTAGTTCTTTGGCTTCTTCGACTTTTCCTTGTTTCACGGCGACTGCCAAGGGCGTCAAGCCTGAAGTATTACGACGCCTGTGATGGTTAATCGCCAATTTCGGGAGCACGAACATGGAACGTTTTGCGTACTCTTCGGGTTCAGGACAACCTGACCACCATTTGAAATTGAATGGGTGATGATCGAATGTAACATCTTTGTACGTTGCTAGGTCAGGTGGATCCTCAAATATGAGATCCATTTCGAGCTGTAGGATGTGGGCGGGTATCTCTGGCTTATCCATATACCCCCTCTCTACAGAGTCGGAAGTAACAGATTCTGACATTATGTTTGCGTCGCACTTCCGTTGAGGGTCTTGTTGTATTAATTTCGCGACATATCGAAGAATACAAGGTTTACCTAGAGTTGTAAAATGTATTTTCTAGACTCGGCCCTTGCCATTAGCTAGATAGATATTACGTGAGATATTATCATTGTCGACCGCCTTCGGCAGATTCTTATTCCCGGTCATGTCATGACTTGCTAACATTCTTTCTCATCCTTACTAAATTGATATAATACCTATCTCCAGCGTTTAAATGAGCCTACCTCCAACACTACATCGCCGCGTGCTTTACTTATAAGAAAACAGCACTTGTCGAGGTCTCTATTGAGAATGTACATAAAGCGGGTGGAAAAAGACGTAGAGGTAAAAATTGAACCCGCAAAATGTAGCTTTGAATCTCCATACGAGACGGATAAGGATGTGTATCTCGACAAGTATAAAAGCAATCCGGGCGATAAACTCCACGTTCTACGAACTCTCCCTCGCTAAATTTAGTACACACCAGGCAGGATTCTCCATCGAACCTTGTTCTTGTATTCCTCCCAGTCCTTCCCATACTTCTCCGAGCAAGCGTAATCGTCTCGCCGCTCACGATGAATGAGCAGGAATCCGAACCAAGCAGAATACAGATATGTAAACAGCATTCCCCAAGGTGCAGCATCACCACCAGGTACGACCAAACGCCCATCAAGCATCTTTGCAACTTCCACTCCAGCCACAGCCGTACCAGCAGGAAGGATAACATACCCAGCGGCTTTGGTGGGCAAGCAGAAGGGGAGAGATTGAATCCAATCACCCAAGTAGTTGATGTGACGTGCCATTCCCCACCACCCGCCGGTTAGGAGCTTTGTTCCGCGCTTGGTCTGGATGTAAGACATGTTGGCGAAGGCCGGATTAGTGGGATCTTTGCGGAAGAGGGCTTTCTGATTGTTAGAGGAGCGGAAGATGTAGAGACCGAGGCAAAAAACTGTGCCAACTGCTGTAACGCCAATCGGGCCCAAGTGAACAGGGTAGACGGAGAGGTAGCGGCATTGGGTCGAGTAGAGGAAGGGGACCCAGACAATATCACCCCATGTAAGCATGAAGCCTAGTCCATCCGAAGTGATGTCCATCATACTCAGTAGTCCAGCCTCGGAGTATTGCCCTTCAAGGACGTAGTAAGCTTGGATCAATGTGATAACCACAATACTGTCCGAGACATAGCCATAAGTTCTGTACTGCTTCGCAATGGATGAACAGTTGAGTAAGATCCACCCAGTAAGACCGGGTCTCATTTCCAACCACACCTTGATATCAATCTCGCCAAAGAAGGGGAGAGTGACGCGGGGGTTGAGCTCACGGCCAATAAAGTAGTCATAGATGACTCGTCCAGTACGGCCTCCTACAGCAACCTCGCGGAGTTCGGGATTTCCGGGCTTAATGGAAAAGCTACGGAGATAAGTCCATACTGAGATGATGTAGGTGAGGACCGTGCTTGCTGTAAGAAGTTGGATGTAGTGGTCGGTAATCCAGGTCCAGACGGGAAAGTTGGCACCGTAGATATAGGTTCCAATGGCGCAACCAGTCAATTGGACAACGGTCGCAGAAAATGCTGCAGAAACATTAGTCTATAGTCCAAGGCTAGGAAGAGCATTTTTTTCTTACAGTTGAAGCGATACTCAAGAGGCTTTCCTGACTCACGCAGTTTTGTACCAAGAACAATCTGCGCAGGTAGGATGCGATAAAGAACAAGGCTTAGGAAGTAATAGGCAGAAAGCCAACCCGTGACTTCCCAGGACATGAACCCAGCGAGACCTTCTTGAGGCCAGGGAACCTGAGACTTGAATTTGGCCCAGGTCAGGGTCTTAGGGTCAAGCAGAGCGGGCGCGGGACAGCCTGATACATCGTTGCAGCCCAAGTACAGAAGTTGCATGAGAATTGGAAGACCAAAGACAATGGCGGTGGCGCCGAGACTGAACGTGTTAGTATTCGATGGAAGATATATGATGTCTAATAGGTGGTAAGGACTCACGGGCCACCGAACTCATAACGAGGAGAGTCTGGAGCCTTCATGATGATGGCAAAGACTGTTTGGTGTGGAGGTTCAGTGAATGGATGGCTGTCGAGTAAAATGCTGAGTCAAATCGTTATCCAGTGCGAAGCCGTGTATTTAAGAATCTTCCTTCAGTCTTGTTAGAACGAATATCGAATCATTCTTAGAAGGACGGAACAGTTTGGTCCGGCCCACAGTTGCAAGACAAGACAGTTTGATGGAGCAAGAGATGTTGAAACTGTTTGTTTTCTTTGGATCTAATGGACAAGCGAGTGACCCGTGCCCTTTGCTTTGCCCCTTTAGCGTTCTACTAAAAGCATACTTTATGCGAAACAAATCAATAATGATTGGATGTGAGACTCAAATGTGGGGGTTCTCATTTCTTCCATATACGAATACGACGGACCCGAGGAATCCGTTGCGTTGGGTGAGATCTGCTTATCAATATCAAGATGAGGTGTAACATTGTATGCACAGCACAATATTTACATAGATGTATACATATTACGCCCGATACGCTATACGCTATAATACGCCCAAGCTTGATACCATACATGCTCATTTCTTACCCATAATCTCATTGACCTCGTCCAAATGGGAAGAAAAATTGTCAACCAAATTGTCCCACATCTTGGGCTCATGCTCATGCTTCTTGTCACTATTCCATGCCCAATCAGTAATCGTAAATTGTCTGCAGCTCTCAAACATGAAAGCCACAGCGCCCTTGGAGATTTGCATCTCGGGTGGGGGTTGCGCCGAAGCAGCTTTGAATTCCTTTGTCACTGTCAGTACTCCGTGTATGGTAGGAAGATTGCGACACTCACCTCGTATGCGACACCATGAGGAACCCAACCACATTCAAACGAAATACCTCCAGGCTGGAAGTCATCTGACCGTCCAGCATATTCTCCGTAAATAAGACCCATCAGCTCTGAAGCTGCATTGCGATGGTAGTACGGAGGACGGTACGTATGAGACGCGACATCCCATCGGGGCGAAAAGATGAGAAAGTCCGCCAAAGGAGCATTCTCGTCTCTTCCACGAGCAGTGAGAACACAGAAGATGGAGGGATCGATGTGGTCCACAGAGATTGATCCGACGTTGACAAACTTGGTCAAGTCGTACTTGTAAGGCACATAGTTACCGTGCCAAGCAATCACATCGAATGGACAGTGGTTCTGAGTACTCTTGAAAAACTTACCACCAAGCTTGTACACAATCTCCCACGGATCGTCACGGGTGACGTTGTAACTTGCTTTGGGATACATAAAGTCCCTTGCATTAGCAAGGCCGTTTGATCCCAAGGGTCCGAGCTCAGGGAGTTCGTAGTGAGTGCCCCAGACTTCGAGGATATATCCTCTCGTCGGCCCTTCCACCTTGACTTTGAAGCGTTGACCGCGTTGTATGACGCAAATCTCACCAGGTTGGACGTAGAGATTGCCAAATTCAGTTTGGATATCAAGGGCACCTTGCTGTGCGATGATCAAAAAGTCACCATCCGAGTTGACAAAAGCGCGCTTTTCCATGCTCTTTGTGGCGGAAAAGATGTGTGTTGCAAGACCTTCTCGAAGAGTTGGGTCGCCTGAGCCTGCAATTGTACGGAGACCAGAAACAAAGTCTGTTCCTTCATTGATATCAAAGGGAAGCTGGCAAGGTTAGAATGATAGGTGATGAGATGAAGAAGACATTCTTGACTTACCCATGCCAGTTGTGTTGGGGAGATTCTGACCTGAGGGTTCAGAGGCAGGAAACAACTCTCTGTACCGTCGATCTTAGGCATATCCGTCTAAAACCCGAAGTTCAGCATGCACAACATCACCACTAAGTAGGACCTCGTGATGAACTTACAAAGCCCTGGTGGGCAACGGCAGGTCTTGAGCGGTAAAGCCATGAATTCCTGTTGGCTTGTCTGGAAGCTCCAAACGAGTCCGACATTTGTTCCGCATAGAGTCCAAACCTCACAACTCGTGGGTTGTTCTGGCCTCGAGGGATTGTACCGGGAATAGCTTCAGACTCATGATGGTTATTGAAGCCGGAAAGATACTCGTATGGATCATTATCTCGCGTGGCGAAAGACGGAATGGAGCCGTCCTTTTGGGTCTCTGCCCAGTGAAAGATGTTTTGATAATCAGTCTTTTGCGCCATTGTCGTGCGAATCAGGAACTAAGACTGCGGAGCTGATAAGACAACGAACAGGAAATAATCACCGAGGTTTGAGTGTCCTCATATACCGATACAAGACTTTCCTGCCAAGTTTTCCCCGCTCGAAGGATGTTTCGTCGGCAATTGATGGGGCACGTTAGCGTTTGCGTATTAGTGGCTGGCGAGGGGAGGGACCCACGATCGATGATGATGTTTGGCGTGTTTTTTGCTGACCACTATATCAGTCAGATAATGGTGTGGATACAAAGAACCAGAAACCAGCATGTTAACCGCGGGTATCATATATTAGTAAAACATTACTTATATGATATCAAACAGTCACTGTAGCATATGCTATAAGAAGTCTGTGATATCATGTCGTCATTGTTCAGTCTGACCGTAGATCATGCCCAGATGTCAAAATCGTCAGAAGACGGGAGAAACCAGTCAAGCCAACGTTATCCTAGGATTGGAAGGCGTACTGGTTTATGAGATTGAGAATTCATCACCATGTCTTTTCGAAGTTGCTAATCGTGCTATGTCGCTATAGTTTGCAATATGTCAGACTGTAAAACATCATTCACAGGGTCACAGTTTAAAAAGAGAACATAAGTATAGATCTCATGGCAATGGATTGTTCATATCGACTGAGACGTGGTACAAAATAGCTAGGACATACAACCCTTTAGGCAAACAGAGCTACAAACCCATTAAAGTATAGGGTAACTCATATCTAAGTCATGGATAAGTCAAACCAGTCAGACGGAACCTGCAGTCTAGTACGCGGTAACCAGTGAAACAGGACTATTGGCTCATTGCGCGTCTATGCTGAGTATTCAGCATATTATAGCGAGTGCAAGAGTTGACAAATAGGATGGAGAGATGAATATTTACGATTTTGTGTGATCTCTACTAGTCTACATATGATTTCACGCAAAACCATTTGTGCAGATAATCATACAAACGTCATGATCGTATGGAGAGTCGTTGTTACACGAATGTTGCCTTTACCGTGTATTCCTTATAGCTACTCCAGTACCAAGATGACCCATTGAGGTTTGAGTTTGAGATAAATTGGAATGAAAGATATCCTGCCGATAACAACAAGACCTGATAAATGTGTAGTCGTCATCGTCCCCGATTGGGTAGTATACCCGGTCATTTGGGCATCCCTTCAAAGGTCGAGGCTCAGTCCAGTTCAGCCCGGCTCGGCTATTGCCGCTGTCATAGTGCCAGTGTATACAGGAACAGCATACCAGCTATCAGTAGACTCAAAATCTAGACCGCAACTTTAATTTACCTTAGCTATACTGTAGCGTATTACAAATAAGAGTTGTGGTGGTAGCCGTCCGGAAGCCGTAAAGTTTTCGGTATTCTAATATTCCGGTGGCTTGCCATAGATTCTTCAGTAACAGCGGCTCTGGTAAAAAGTGGCTTGTAAGTATCAGCAATTCCCCCATCACCGAACAAGACACAAGGTGATTATTTAAAAATTATTAAGGTAGTCTATTTTATGTTTGTCGTTGAAATACGTAATAAATAAGACAGTCATTAGAGTTACTATGCTGATAGTTTACAATAACCAGACAGCAAATATACATGCAACATTAGCTATAATACATGTTGAAATACTGAGCTTCGAAGATCCTGCGCTGCTGACAATGAGAGGAGCGTCAGGCCCTTGTGAGTCATCGTCATTTCCAGTTTTCTTGGAGTCTGGATCGACGACAGGTGGGCTGTTGTTTTGCGACGAAGGTGGCCCTGAGTTGTTACTTGGCGATGCGGATGTGTCTCCAGATGGTCCATTGAGGCCAGTAGGAGATGCAGTATTAGCTGCATCATCTGGGGTCTCGTTGTTGTTAATGTGTATTCCATCAGCAGATGTAACGCCAGAGCTGGGAGCATCCGCTGGAGTGTCGCCTGCGGAATCACTGGAGTGACCAGGGATATTCAACGCTTGCTCTTGTGATCCTGTGGCATCTTGTGGGGAGGCAAATGAAGGCCCATGTTGGGGAATAGATCCCGCTGGTGTATCGCCAGACTGAGAACCCTCGCCGGTTGTATCCGATTGCCATCCCTTCGCACTGGAGGTGCCGTCCAGGTTTCCACCGTTTTGACTACCAGATGAGTCGTCGCCACCGGCGGATCCTGTATTCTCAGTTACAGCATGATGGGAGCCTGCATCGCCGAGGTTCTCGTTGCTGTTCTGATCCTGAGAGCCGCCTTCATTGTCTAATACTTGAGGTTCAACTCCTGTTTGATCTGATGAGCCTGGAGTAGGGGAAACGTTTTCGGCGTTTAGGCCGGCATCGCCATTGACATTTGTGGTTTTAATGGCTGGGGGTGAGTTGATGTGATCAACCCAACCCTGTGTAGCCTGTGCCGAATCCAAAGGCTGAACGATATATCCAGAGGACGAATATGCTTCCAGAGATTCTGTAGGAAATGTCAAGGTGGCGACTTGAGTGCCCTGGCCACCACAAGCACTGCACTTGACAACCGCGGCAGTGAATCCAGGAGGAGGAGCAGTCTCAATTGGCGGCGTCTGACAGTCGATATTTGGGCAGGTCTGTGTAATAGTATAAACCTTTGTAGTCAAGCCTTGTGGGCAAAACTCCCGATATGTCCGTGTATCTTCACTGTAGTAACCGTCTGGGCCACCGATGACAGTGACGAGAGGTAGAGCTGTGGTGGTAAGACAAGGTTGGTAGGCTACTAAAGCAAAAGAGGGAATTATAAGGCTGAGGCCGCTGATCAGGGTATATGACCTCATATCGCCAATATGAAGGAGTGACAAGGAAAGGAACGTGAATGTACAAAGAGGCAAAAGTATCAAGAAGAATTCCACGAGGAAATAGAGGGCATTTTATTAGATGGGCAAAGCACTGCGATGGGTAGAAAGTCATTGAATAATAATCATCTAATCTAATTAAGGCGCACCAGGGCAATACGGATCCTTAGTGGAAGTTCGGTCTAAAGTGTTGGCGCTCTAGAATGTGCCTGGAACAACCGGGCTTACCGACTATGATGGAGCATTTTCAGGGTAGCATATCAATTGAGGGTCCGGCCCTACTTGAGAGGTGTCTGGAATGCCTTGCGATCAGTGGCTGCTTGTTCAGTACCATGATTGGAAACCTGGATATATTATTCAAGAAGGGGTTCTCGGTTTGCTTCAGTCTTGAGAACGAAACAATAGCTACCCTGGAATGATCTTCAAACCGTTGTAGGGTTCTGTGTTGACGATCTCTACAAGATGACACGAGTGTGACTGGAACAATATGCGATTGAATCTGCATGCGGGAACATGTTAGCCACACGCGTGTGATCTGCCAGGGCAAACTTGCTGGCGAGATTTACACATGCGCAAAGTTTATCGCAGATCTTGATCTTGGCGTTGCTAGCTTTTGACGTCTTTGTCTTAGCGCAAGGAACAAAGCGGCTTCTCTGTGAACTGTTATGCAGGGACAGCCGCGACCTCGAGTCCAGAACACTTGTCAAGCCAACCTCCATTTAAGTGTAGACTGCTGCCTCCATGACTCGGGATTGTTTTAGTCCCTCTTCCAGGATCCTGGTAACTTAGTCTTCTCAAGCTATCTCCGAGTCGGTTAATTGTTCAGAGCTAGCATGCTCACCATCTTGTTGCGGAGAAAGCCCTGAGACAGTGTAGACACTGGTATGTAAGTGGCTTGATCTACCAATTTTGACTGGTGAAGTGTAATAGCTACAAGCAGGTTTCCAGGCCAAGGTACAAGGATAGCTTTCAATTTAGGTCTAGAGAAATCTGGTGCTATGCCCTATAGCGGATAATCCCTTGGGCCAGGAATGTCCAACCTAATTGTCGTCCTTTTGCAGCGCAGTAATGATCGGAAGCTCTATCTGAGAACGACTTTAACGTCTGTATATACCAATATCTCCTTTTGGACAAATCTCCAAGTCCAGGAAACTTCTCTTCTTCTTTCCTTGACCCCATTTCGTGTTGCCGTTCGTTCATTCATTATTCACGGCTTCACGCAACGAGTACAGCTAACCTCCCACGACGGGACATCACTTAGCCATGTGGCTTCATAATATTGCCCCATATGGGGCTTTACTTTCCTTTTTCACTAACGTAGCAGCCAAAGCACCAGAATTCGAGTGTAGCACCGGAGAAAGAGTTATCCAACTCCAACCTATCAGGGTAGTAAATGGCACAAGGACTTCTGATGCCACAATCACACGGTTTGTGAGACATATCAACTGATTTGCACTCTTCTGACAATTGCAGAACGTTTTATGTCCCTCCCAATGCTTCATACGTTACGACCGCCGTCTTTGGTGACGGACCACCGACCACATACACGATTCCGCCACAGGGCACACCTCCAGTTGGAACCGTCATCGTGAAAGAACCTGTGACGACAATTACTTCATTCATTCCTTCATTAACGGCCGAGCGAACTCGAACTTTGATCCCGACCAACCCTAGCGATCCAACGACTGTCATTATCGAGCGACCAGAAGATAGAAATACCGACAACGGAGATATACATGATCCTCAAACGAGAATTGCGAATCCAGATGTCACAACGGTAGATTACACTCAAGATTTCCAGGTTCCCGTTACAAGAGCAGTGCAAGAAGAAGATACAAAGACTCTTATTATTGATCATACTGACGAACAGGGTACTGTGACCGTCAGACGACAAGACTATACCACAATTACTCGCGTAAACAGCGTCGATGTTCCAGTTACGCGAACTCTTCAGCCTGACCACCCGGGAGAGGCGAACACAGTAGTTGTTGAAGTTCCCGAGTCTACAACTCCGTATACAACAATCGTCCGCACAGGCAGTGTTACGGAAACCGTTATTTCTACACAACCGCCGAGCGATCCTAATGGAACTGGAACCGTGATTATTCTGATCCCCTCTGGTCCCGTCCAATACGTTACAATCACTCGTACCGGTACTGGAACGGCAACAGTCACGTCGACCCAACAGCCCGAAGGCTCTGGGGGAGTCGGTATCGTTTTTGTTGATGTGCCTCCGAGAGCTCAACCGTCCAAGACCATCATACGTTATGGAACGGGCACAGTGCCGATAACATATACTCTACAACCAGATGGTCCTAGTGGAACCGTTACGGTTGTGCGTGAACTTCCTTCCTCTAGTGAAGTATACGCGACCATCTCTCGAATTGGGACTGTCACTGAACCAGTCACAACCACGCTCTCTCCCGCCCATCCAGGCGAAACTGGTACAGTCGTGGTCGTTCTACCTCCAGTCAATACTCGCCTTCGTCATACTACACACTACGGCGACGTTACAGAACCGAGGACAACTACTTCATTTCCAAACGGATCCGGCGAGTCAGGCATAGTAATTGTTGAGCTTCCAAACCCTCTTACAACTGTGACTCGTGCAAGTGATGTTCCAGCTCCAACTACGATCACACCAGGGTCGATTGCTCCTGGAGAGACAGGAACAGTGATCGTTGTGACACCGTTCAAATACATTACATCTACGAGGACTGCAACGGGAACAGGGTCAGAGACTAGAACCATCACGCAAAATCCGTCCGATCCGCAAGGAACAGGGACAGTCGTCGTTGAGCTTCCACCAAATGCAACACCTTTCACAACAGTCACTTACTTCTGGACTGGTTCCACTACTCGCACAATCGTTCAAACACCTGCGAACCCTGGTCAGACAGGCACAATTCGTGTGGATATACCTCAAGAGTACACCACAGTCAGTAGTTTCTGGACAGGTACAAGTACTCGAACCGTCACAAAAAATGCGTACATTCCTGGTGAGACCGGTACCGTCCGCGTTGACTATCCCGATACTTCACAGTACGTGACCGTATCCGGTTTCTGGACAGGTTCGACCACCCGCACATCTACCGACTCCCCTGCTAGACCAGGCCAGACTGGTACCGTTCATGTTGACTTTCCTGCTGATGGTGCGAATTACGTTGCCACAAGCCAATTCTGGACCGGTTCCACCACCCGAACAGTCATCGTTCCTCCGACTGGGCCTGGAGATACGGGCACAATTCGTGTTGACTATCCCACCGGTGGCATCCGCTACGTCGCCGTCAGCGAGCAGTGGACTGGAACAACGGTACGCACGGTTACCATTCCCCCTTCACGCCCAGGCGAAACAGGAACGGTTCGCATTGAGGTGCCAGCTGTGCGTATTGCCACTGTTACTTCATACGGGTCTGTATCAGACACGGAAACGTTTACGCAGACGCATACTGGCTCTGGTATGACTGATACAATCGTTGTTGTAATCCCTCTTATCACTTCATATCGCACTGTCACGAGTACAGGTTCGGATTCTACCACACGGACATATACTCAGAGCCCCTCCGGAACTGGCAGAATTGGTACCGTGGTTATTGAAGTTCCCCCTAGTTTTGTCACGACTACTGTCACTGGCACGGGGAGTACTACCAGGACTATTACTCAATCACCAGGTCAGCCGGGAGAAACTGGGACAGTTATTATTGAGCTGCCGCCTGGTGCTACACCCTACGTGACAACTACTGTGACGGGCACAGGAACCGCCACTACGACTCGAACCTTAACCCAGACCCCGAATCAACCGGGTCAAACTGGAACAGTGATAGTCGAGGTTCCTCCTAGTGTCACACCATATACAACTCTCACTAGTACTGGTACTGGTTCTCTTACGACAACTATCACCTACACGCCCACAGCGCAAGGTCAGACTGGGACTGTTATTATTCAAGTCCCCTCTTCAGCTGTTCCTTTTGTTACAACAACCTCTTACGGGTCAGTCTCAGCGCCTTACACAACCACTGTAAGCCCCACTATCTTGGGTCAAACTGGGACAGTTATTGTGTTCAAACCTCAATCATGGATGACAACCACTCGATATGGAAGCGTCTCAGTAGCTTCTACCACTACTCAAAGTCCTGGGAATCCCGGGGAGACAGGCACAATTATCGTCGATCTTCCTCAGCCTTACACAACCGTCATTCGCTATGGTAGTGTTTCGGTCTCTTCAGCAACAACCCAAACCCCTCAGGTTCCTGGACAAACGGGCACTGTTATCATCAATCTACCGCAGCCATTTGTGACAACAACTCGTTATGGCAGCATTTCATTCTCTTCCACAACGACACAAAGCCCCCGTAATCCTGGTGAGACTGCTACTGTAATAGTCGATGTGCCTCAGCCTTATGTCACAACAACTCGTTACGGAAGTGTTTCAGCCTCTACGAGAACTACCAGCGGCCCACAAAAGCCTGGAGAAACTGGCACAGTTATTATTGATATGCCTCAACCTTATGCGACGGTAACTAGTTTCGGCGCGGTGACTGTCGGAACGACCAGAACTCTCACTGGGTTCAGCCCAGGAGCTACTGGTACTGTAGTTGTCGACCTACCTCAGCCCTACACGACAGTTATCAGGTATGGGAGCGTGACAGCTCCAGCTACTCGGACGCAGACTCCAGCATTTCCAGGGCAGACTGGTACAGTATTCATTGATCTTCCTCAGGCCTACACTACTGTAACAAGCTATGGTAGTGTGACTATTGCCACGACAAATATCCTTACACCAGCGAGCCCCGGGCAGACCGGCACGATCCTGATTAATCTTCCCAACCCTTATACAACAGCCACCAGCTATGGGACTGGAACTATTGCAAAGACCAGCATTTTCGAGCCGGCCACACCAGGCCAGACCGGTACGGTTATTATCAATCTTCCTCAACCATTCACAACTACTACAAGGTTTGGTAACGTCTCTGTGCCAACAACTTCAACATTGGCTCCAGCTAGCCCAGGTCAGACTGGAACAGTCGTGGTCGACTTGCCGCAGCCATTTGCCACATTCACCAGGTTCGGTAGTGTGACGGTTATGAGCACGACCACGATGATGCCCACCAGCCCGGGACAGACGGGGACTGTCTTCATTGATGCACCACAGCCTTATACCACTGTGCTGCGATATGGAAGTGTTTCGGTCAGCTCCATCACTACCCAATCCCCAGCTACACCTGGCCAGACTGGTACTGTGTTTGTCGACCTCCCCGACCCCTACGTTACCAGTACCCGATATGGAAGCGTGACTATTAGCAGCGTTACTACCAAAGCCCCTACAGCTCCGGGACAAACCGGTACCGTCCTGATTGACCTGCCAAATCCATATATGACCATAACACGATACGGAAGTGTGACACTTAGTAGCATTACTACCAAATCCCCTGCATCACCTGGTCAGACGGGCACTGTTCAGATTGACTTGCCAAATCCATACACAACCATAACACGATTCGGAATTGTTTCTTTTAGCAGTGTGACTACTCAAACACCCGTATCACCCGGTCAAACTGGTACTGTTATTGTTGATTTGCCCAATCCTTATCTTACGACTACTCGTTTCGGGAGTATCACAGCTGGCAGCGCTACTACAACCCAGGCCCCAGCTGCACCTGGGCAGACGGGAACTATTATTGTTGACCTTCCAAACCCATATATTACCACCACAAGATATGGCAGTGTCTCTGTCAGCAGGCTTACTACTCAGACTCCGGCTGCGCCTGGCCAGGCTGGTACTGTTCTAGTCGATCTACCGTTCTCATACTCGACTACGACAAGATATGGACTGATTACGGATGGAAGTAGCACTACTACTAAGCAGCCAGCAGCGGGTGGACAGACTGGAACTGTTGTTGTTGATCTTCCTGATCAGTATATGACTTCGATCAGATATGGGGTCATTAATTCAGGCACCAGTACTACAACCCAGGCACCTTCTGGTCCAGGACAAACCGGCACAGTTATTATCGACGTTCCTTACCCGTACCAAACTACGACACGATATGGTATTATCACGGAGGGTAGTAGCATGACGATCCAGACACCGACTGCGGGAGGGCAAACCGGAACGGTCCTCATTGACTTGCCTCAGCCTTATGTCACAACCACCCGATATGGAGGTATCACTGGTAGTAGCAGCACAACAACCCAGGTACCTATTGCACCAGGTCAGACGGGTACTATTATCGTCGATCTTCCCGATGCCTACATCACAACAACTAGGTTCGGAAGCGTTACAGACAGCAGCACCACCGTCACCCTCACTCCAACGAGGCCTGGAGAGACTGGAACAGTTATTGTGGACCTTCCTCAACCTTTCACAACTGTAGCTCGATATGGGATGGTCACAGCTAGCACTATGACTACTCAATCGCCCGCTCAACCTGGACAGACAGGCACAGTCATCATTGATCTTCCACAGCCCTACACTACTACAACTAGATTCGGCGTTGCCTCAATTGCCCAGACAACTACTCAGACCTTTCAATCTGGCGAGACTGCGACAGTTCTCGTTGACCTACCTCAACCTTTCACAACTATTACACAATATGGAAGCGTCACTCTGGCTCAAACGACTACGGAAACATTTAATCCCGGCGAGACTGGAACTGTCGTTGTCGATCTGCCCCAGCCTTTCACGACCATCACTCGATACGGAAGCGTGTCTGTTAGCGAGATTGCCACGCAGTCCTTTAACCCTGGTGAGACTGGCACTGTCATCATAGATCTTCCTCAACAATTCACTACGACAACTCGTTACGGAAGTGTAACCGTCAGTGATATGACAACACAGCCCTTCAATCCCGGTGAAACTGGCACTGTTATCATGGATCTACCACAGCCTTATACAACAATCACTCAATACGGAAGCGTGTCTGTCAGTGACATGACAACGCAGTCTTTCAACCCTGGCGAGACAGCTACTGTCATTGTGGATTTACCTCAGCCATTTACAACTGTGACTCGTTATGGCAGTGTCACGTCAAGCGAAATTATGACCCAATCATTCGTGCCAGGCGAGACAGGAACGGTTATTGTTGATCTTCCTCAACCATACACGACTATCACCCGCTTTGGTGTCGTCCAGGATAGTGATCCAAACGGTGTCACCCAGACAGAAACGCCTCTCTCCCCTGGAGACACAGCAACCGTCATTATCGATTTTCCCCAACCCTACACGACTGTCACCCGTTATGGTCTGGTTGATGTTGACCATGAAACAACAACGACTGAGTCGCCGACTGTTGCAGGGCAGACAGGCACTGTTGTGGCCAATCTTGCCCAGCGATACGTAACTACAACCCGTTACGGCTTAGTTGATCAGGCCCATGAAACCACACAAACAGAGGGACCTTCTGCTCCAGGTGATAACGGTACAGTTATCGTCGATCTTGCTCAGCCATACACCTCAACCACCAGGTATGGTTTGGTCAGCTTTGGCGGCGAGACTACCCAGACAGAATCGCCCTCAGTCCCTGGCGAGACTGGTACTGTTATCGTGGATCTCCCTCAACCTTACACGACGGTGACTCGATACGGATCAGTAGACATTAGCGGCGAGACCACCCAGACTCAAACGCCTGATCAGCCTGGGGACACTGCGACTGTACTTGTCGACCTTGCACAACCATACACGACGACAACACGCTATGGTCAAGTGCAAGCTGGTCAAGAGGCTACTCAGACACAGTCCATTGCTAGTCCCGGCGACACTGGAACCGTTATTGTTGATCTTGCTCAGCCTTATGTCACGACAACCCGATACGGATTGGTTACTGCAGGCGGAGAAACAACTCAGACACAAACACCTAGTAACGAAGGCGATACAGCCACAGTTGTCGTTGATCTTGCTCAGCCTTACGTGACAACGACTCGATACGGGATGGTGGATGCGGGAGGTGATACAACACAAACCCAGACACCTGCTACTCCTGGCGAGACCGGCACAGTCTTGATCGATCGACCACAGCCTTATGTGACCGTTATGCGCTATGGAATGGTCACTGCAAGCACGATGACAACCGAGTCGCCAAGTGTTGCTGGAGACACAGGAACTGTTATCGTCGACCTACCTCAGTCCACAGTCACTATCACTCAGTCCTACACAGGAACAGATACGATAACAGGACCTACCACTGTCACCACAATTCCAGCGTCAGGGTCGACCCCTGGCACAGTTATCGTGGCAACACCACCTCCACAACCGGTAACTATCACAAGATTCTACACTGGAACCGCCACTTTGACAGGACCTACTACTGTCACTACGGTCTCCGGCTCGGGAACCGATCCAGCCACAGTCATTGTTGAGACGCCCCCTGTTACTAGTACACGTTTCTACACTGGTACAGACACCCTTACTGGTCCAAGGACAGTAACGACTGTTACACCCACAGGCACCGAGGCTGGAACGGTGATTGTAGAGACACCACCAGTGACAAGCACCCGGCGGTATACCGGTACATCATCTTTGACCGGTCCGATTACTGCAACGACGATCACGCCGACTGGAACCGAAGCTGGAACAGTCATAATCGAAACACAAGGTCCTACCGTCACAACTACAGTATCCTACACTGGTACAGACGTCTTGGGAGGACCAACGACAGTCACTACAATTTCACCTACTGGTACCGAAGCTGCCACGGTCGTTGTGGCGACTCAGCCGCCCCAATACGTAACCAGTACTAGACAATACACTGGTACAACTTCCCGAGCAAGCGCCTCTACAGTCTCAACAATTCCGCCCTCAGGTACTGTTGCCGGCACATACATAGTCGAAACTCCCACTCCTCCCCCGTCTTTCAGCTGTGACGAGGGAGGATACTTGATCCAAGTGACAACCCTGTATAGACTGAACCTAGTCAGCGGTGTGAACAGCCAAGTCGCTACCGGCATCGGACCGGGAGGAACCATCAACCCCATCACCTACAATATCATCGATGACTTGATTTATGGTATTGTTCAGATTGGCAGTGCCACTGTTCCAAGGAGCCAAGTCATTCGCATTGGAAGCACTGGATCTTACACTCTGATGGATACTACTATTGACGGCAACTGGAACAGTGGAGATACTGACAGCAATGGTTATTTCTGGATCGCACAGTCTGGTAGAGCATGGGCCAAGATCGATGTCGATCCAAGGCGTTCCACCTACGGAGCCATAGTCGCAAGAGGAACTGCATCACCACCGAATGGTATCGCCGATTGGGCGTTCATCAAAGGCGGTGGTAACTACCTCTACGGCCTCCAGTCAGCCGGTACCAGTAATTCCAGGACAGGCTTGGGTAGATTCAGTCTCGACACTCAAACATGGGAGTTCCTTCAAGATCTTGGAAACATTGCCGGTACCAACACTTGGGGTGCCGTTTATGCTGTTGGGCCGAACCTTGTCTACGCATCTGAAAATACTTCAGGTGTTATTTACCGGTTCAACATTGCGACATATGAGAAGGCATTGGTCGTCCAAGGTCCCAAGACATCCACTAATGATGGTGCCCGTTGTATCAACGCTTCGCCACCAGGGTCATGATCATAATCTGGTTCAAGACCCTGATATGAATCATTTTCCTGGTCAGAGACGAGGTGGAGTGGTGATAATTATCTCTATTTAACTTACTGGGAGGATTTCTTTTACTTAAGTATCTTCACATACATCAATTTCCTTTTTCATATTGTCTATAGCTAAATCTTGCGCAACTAGCCTTCTTTAAATAATTCCATGGTTTCGTTTTGATAGGGAGCTCGTTCATTTGTATTTGCTTTTACTTTTCCTGTCCCTGACTCAACAGAATCGCAATTCAGATAGTAGATCCTTTTCTGCAGTTCAATTTTTGAATCTTCTCCTTCTTCTCTTGATTCTCCTTCTTTGCCTTCGTTGGCTTCACTTCTGGCGGGTA
Organism: Fusarium palustre; assembly: GCA_014899045.1. NCBI lineage: Eukaryota > Fungi > Ascomycota > Sordariomycetes > Hypocreales > Nectriaceae > Fusarium > Fusarium palustre. The sequence goes on along the minus strand of JAAVUH010000042.1, from coordinate 258,512 downwards.
TCCTGACTTATCGGCGAGTTTCCTTCGAAGTACGACCCTTCTTTTTTATTAGTCTAAACTTGAGTCCAACATGCAACACACTACAAGTGGAAGGTCGGGAAGAGAAATTGCAAGATTTTCTATTAATTTCAAGTCAAGAATAATGAAAATCTCAAGGTTTCAGTCTTCCAAGTCTTGTTGAATTATTCTAATTAGCCCCATACCAGCAAACCCCGCGTTGCAGTCAGACTCGTATTTCCAAAATCCTTCTAGATCAAACAAGAGAGTACATGGGTAAGGTATCATACGTGTTTCCTGTTGAAGATGCGTCCTGAGCCAGGCGGAGCAGGAGGATTGCCCGACAGCCCTGCTGCGGCTGAACGGGCGGAAACAAGTGTTTATCGGTCAGCCCATCGTCCGATGCCTTTGCCTCGGACGAGATACTCAACTTCCTCAGTCTAGGGGACGGGTTCTGATTATTCCTAGCCATCAAATTATTTCTAATTTTTGTGTTTCTGTAGCCAGGTCTAGCTATTTTCGTCTTGGTAGTAGTATAGCTTTACCAGCTCACCACTATATAAGAATGCCAGTACATAGTAGTTGCAACCACCTGCAGTCGTCCGCAACGGTCATCACATTCCTAAACTTTTCCATGAGTCTGATTAGAGTAACCATTCGTAACGTAAAACAAGGGTTATCAGTGGGTACTTGCATGGTACATATCGATAACAAGCGTTTAGATAAGGTTATCTACCCTGTCTCTGGAGACGCAATCTAGGATACCTACTCTAAAGTCTAGTCTTGCCCGATGATGACATCCTTCTTGCGAGACTCTGGCAAGATCGCAAGCCTTTCTATATCTCCCTTCGTCACAGTGCCCTCGACAGTAGTGTTATTTGGCGCCCAGACCTTGAACCGAACATTCCAACTCTTAGGCCATGCAGCAAGCAGTCTAATATCATCCCCTACAAAAGTCTGGATGAGCTGTTCCTGCAGCCCGATAGCTGCAGCTCCATAGTGGTTCAGATCAGGTGTCCAGTCAAAATTGGGACCCTTGAAAACAGGAAATTTGCACACTTTGCTTGGTGCGTATCGCTCTTCCGTCATGGTAGTCGCGTTAGCAGTAAATCCCATACGTGCAAGCCAAATAACGTCTTGCTTCCACCCATTGTTGCCATGGTAAATGACTGTTTCTGTGTCGTAAAGGTATGTGTTAATGGCATGGGTGAGATTGGGAAGACCAAGACCGTATTCAGGCCAAGGGAAAACAGTGTATAGCTGGGGCACTTCGCTATTCTGAACACGTGTGTATGCCTCTGCAGGAGCAATGCATGTATGACCCTGTTGTTGGCGGAGTGTGTTACCTGGGATCTTTTCAAGGTATCTCTGGTAGTACGTCTTATTTTGAAGCGCAAACTCATCCACAATGAGGAGATCTTTGATGACCTGGCGCAGACCAGCAAGGGTAGAAACAGGATTGTACGCCTCTTTGTATGTCTCTGCGCCTGAGCCGGGATAAATGACGAGGGACTCGTTGCCAGCAATACCGGTTAATGGCCAAGGATTTCGTTTGAGCATCTCACGAGTGTAGTACTTATCGAACCAGGCGAGCTGGTACTCAATAAATTCGAGATATGGCTTAACATCGTAACCTGAGTAGATATTGGCTTGTAGAATCATGTCGGCAAATTCACTACAGAAATTGTTAGCATCACCAGAACTTTCACGTCGTATCGTAAACTCCTCTGGGATACTTACTTTGCAGTGTCCTGCATATGGTTCAACCAAACATTCCACAGCTCTCCATCGGGGAAGAAATCAGGACGCGGCGTATTGGCATCATCATCATACCACTGAGCATTATACTCAAACACGTTGGAAAGACCCGTGTTGTCAACCTGTTCTAGGAAATACGCTGCGTCAAGATTCTGATATACCTTTCCTCTCAAAACCGCGTTAGGCGTGATACGTTTGTAAAAGTCGAACTGCTGTGTCATAGTCTCGAAATCGCCAGATCTCAGGAGGGGCCAGTACAACAGACGCTGGTTCTGAGCAGTGAATGTACCTCCGCCCCAGCGTCGATAGTCGGGCGTATAAGGTCGATAAGGGTTGACAAATACAGGATCAAAAGTCCATAGACCACCGTTGAATTTGGTCGGCCATGAGCCTTTTGCGTTGCAGCCCATAAGGAAGCGCCAGATCTGGTAATTCTTTCCTACTTGAAATCCTGCATCTTTTTCGCCCTTGTCTTCGTTTATGATGATGTATGATCGATCCCAGTATTCATGCCACCAGGTGAGAGTTGCTTCGTGGGTATTCTTGACTGCTGACTTGATGACCTTCTTGAGTCCCTTGTACCACTCACCATGATCCTTGGTTTGGGCTTGGTACATGGCGAGTGAAACCTTGAATGATTTTCCAGGCGTCTTGCTTTCAAGATTCCAGGCTTTGTAAGTAGTGTTGACATAGTGGCCATCGGTAATATCCCCAGGCTTGAGCTGCTCGGAGTGGACAAAGATACCAAACTCATTATTACGCATCGGATTGTACATCTTATCGCCGTATTCTTCAAGGCCCTGCTGTTTGAGTTGAAAGTTCCATAGATCAAGCTTCTCGTTGCGGTGGCTCATCAGCACGCCGTTCTTGTGGAAGCTAATTTTGTCTGCGTATGTTGTCCCATTGGCAACCTTGGAGGTATATATGCCCCAGGAACCCTGGTTGCGCTCTTCGTTTATGATGGGCCGATCATCGAAACGCCAGTTCTCATAAGCAACATTTACAGAAATCTTGTCAGGGCTGTCGACTTCTATGTGTACCACAGGGTTGAATACATCGACCCAAACCTTGGCAGTCGCGTTATCCTTGCCAGTGTACTTGACGTAGCCGTCATTCAAGACAAGTCTTTGCTCAAAGTTGCTGTCGAAAGGATTGGGGTCGAAGGATAGTCTGACACGACCGAGTTTCAGAAGAGAGTTGTTCTCGTCAAAGGTTCCGCTTTTGGCTATGTACATGAGAATGGTGCCTATTGTTACAATCTTTAGTATTCTGGATGGCTTACTAAAGCGCATTAAGAGATCGAGGCAATCTTACCATTCTCATACCATGTGTTCAGACCAATATCACCGCCACCGAGAGGCATTGAATCGGCTGATCCATTGACGCCCGGTTTTCCCCAGACGACATCATAGGATGTAGGCAGTGTTGCCATTACAGCCCTGCACCAAAGAGAGGAGACCGTCAAGACACTGCTGGTGAGTTTCATGATTGCGACTCCGTCTGAGATAGACAAGAAGCAAAGATGTCCCGAAACTAGGTAGCAAGTACCACTCCCAAGAAGGCTTCAAACGAATAGGAAGAGAGCGCTGCCAATGTCACACGATCATCGCGGGATGCGAAAGACGGGTCTTAAATAGTTCCTCTCCATCATCACACGATGTCACTGTCATCTAGTATCCATCACCCCACTGTATCCATGTTTACCCCGCGAAGCTATCGCAAAGTAGGATCATGATCACAATCATTCTAAGGGTACCTGGCAGAAGACAGATGAGAGCATAGTAGCCAGAATTATCCAGCCACATCCAGACTACGTAGGCCAACGTAGAAGGCAGTTCAAAAGCAACCAGTCCCTGTTTATTTCTGCACCCAACACATAAGTTCTGGTTGACTAACTTCGGCCATCATATGGCGAACCCCGGCAATATCAGCGAAATGCGGGGGAAAGGTAGACGTCGGTTCCTTGTAAATCGCCCCTGTTATCAACTAAAGCTATTAACTGTGCCTTATCCAAGCTGCTGTTGTATTGCCGACTTCACCAACTTGGGAAATGATAATCTTGTCTGTAAGACTTTAGCGCCGGTAAACCTCGGCAATCAACTCCGACCATGATCTGACGGACCGGAGGTAAAACAAAAAGATAGTTGATAGAAGAGAGTAGTATATAAAATGGATCAAGCTACATTTATGTTGCGCGGAAACCCTTCTTCTTTTGATGCTGGATGCACTTAAGTAGTATCTACACACTGTTGCTTTAGTAGCTGGTCAGTCTGACCTGATCCTGAGAATGGAAGGATTTAGTGCTTACTGGATCAGCAAAGGATGTAGCCCTCTGGTCAATCAAGTGTTGCCATACTACCCAAACAATTGGGCTCTGACCAGTTGTCATTTTATAAACGCGATCCGACTCTGTCGACAACAATGCGCATCTCATTAATTCGTAATGGATGGATCTACTATTATCCATTTTATCATATAAATTCCCCGTGACCCTTTATCCAATGCCCTTTTTTTTTGGACCTTGCAAGTGACGTCTCCATCACCACCATGTCTGAGTCAAGAAAACAAGTATACAAGTCGCTCGAAACATCTGGCGAAAAATCGCTACGGCCGGTTTTGACACTTCTCAATGGAGACGCAAGCTGGCTAATGTCGTTTCCTCGTCCCAAATCCGAGCAGGCTTCAACGGGGAAAGCATACTTCCATATCGTATACGAACCATGGCTCCAAGGCGACGCGTCTTTATTCTACAGCTGGTTCTTCAATATCGCCCTCAGTGACAAGGCGGCGGTGACTGATGTTCAAGGCATCGAGGACATCATTCTCGAAGTTGAAGAAGCTGCTTCGTGTCATCTGCCAACTAACCATGCGCAAAGAACCGCGACAAGTGACGGCTACCAAGGCAACATCGACGTTATCATTCTTGCTTTCCATTATTTGGATCACGTTCACGAACCAACCCTCCGGACTTTCAACTCAAATATCCCTGTCATCGCGACACCCGAAGCAGCCTCTGTCATCAGACCGTGGAATCATTTCAAGACCATCAGTTTGAGTAATGATTTAGAGAGCTCCGCAAAGACTTGGCGCTCACCAGAGCTCCATCCAGATCACCTGCCTGACTGGCTGGCTATCATTCGTCTACCGGGCCATCACCTTCTGAACTTCTGTACCGCTCTGGTCTGGACCCATGAAGAGGTGCACGAAACTATGCTCATATCACCGCATGGAACACACCTCGACCAAGGCCCTCTAGATGCCTTTTTGCAAGCTGAGCCAAAGACAAAGATCCTGGCACTGCTGCATGGCCTGAAAGAGAGCCATGGGATAAACGGCGTAAACAAGCTGGGGGCTAAAGGAGGTCTTGCTCTGTATAGGAAGATTGGAGGTAGCAAGAGCTGGATTCTGTATCACGACAATGATTTTACATACTCGGGATTTTTCTTGTGGATAACGAGGACGGTTGATCTTGCGCGGTCTATGGAATGGGCGCTTGAAGAAGAAAGAAAGCAGAATGGGGAAGTCAAAGACTTGGAAGTTCCAAATTTTGTTCAAATTGCCAATGGAGGAATGGTCGTGCTTGAGGGGTAATGAGTCTTGTTTTGTTTTCTGTGACTTCAACAATTTGGCCTGTTTTATAATTTGGGACTATCTATCTTCATCATGACACTCTTAACCTCCAAGAAGTTGTCCATACTATAAAGCCAGCCCTCTCGGCCCTGGCCCGATGACTTGTACCCTCCAAAAGGCAGGTCCCTCGCCGTGGTGGGACTAGTGCAGTTGATTCCCACATAACCAGAGTTGAGCTTCTGGGTGACCCTCATGGCCCTGTCAACGTTCTTGGTATACACTGCGGCATACAGACCGAACTCGGTGTCGTTTGCTTTTTCGATAGCCTCCTCTTCCGTCTTGATGGTGTTGATGTTGACCACAGGGCCAAAGATCTCTTCCTTCATAACCTTTGCGTCTTCAGGAGTGTTTACAAAGATGGTCGGTTCAATAAAGAAACCACCCGTCTTTTCAAAGTTGCCATTTCCACCGAGTTCTAGCGTTCCGGACTGCTTGCCCTCGTTGATGTAAGACAGGACCTTTTCATATTGAACCTTGTCGGCTTGAGGACCTTGATTGACGCCCTTCTCTGTGGGGTTTCCTATCTTTGCAGCAGCCAAGGCTTTCTTGCAGGCCTGGACGAAGTTATCGGCGATGGAATCTTGCACGTAAACGCGAGAATTAGCCATGCAGACCTGACCACTGTTCCACTGGATACTGTGCATGGTATCCTTAGCAGCCTGTTCAAGGTCTGCGTCGTCAAAGATGATGACAGGCGATTTACCGCCGAGCTCGAGGATGACCTTCTTCAGGTTAGACTTGGCAGCTGCCTCTTGAATTTTGCGACCAGTGGGGCCAGAGCCAGTGAAGCTGATAGCCCGTACGTCCATGTGAGAAGCAAGGGTTGCACCAGATGGATTGCCGTGACCCGAGACAACGTTAAAGACTCCGGGAGGGAAACCAGCTTTGTGAATGAGCTCAGCAAATTTAGCGGCGCCGAGGGGTGCCTTTTCGCTGGACTTGATAACTACCGTGTTTCCAGTAATCAGAGCGGGAGCTGACTTGCCAGCGAAGAACAAAAGAGAGGCGTTCCAGGGGATGATGGCTGCGACAACACCAAAAGGTTGACGCAAAGTCATGGTGACATAGCCAGGTGTATTGAGACTTGCCTGGCCCTGGATATGCGGCCAAGCTTCAGCGAAGTGCTCGAAGCTAGAGGCAGCGACATGACCGTCGATAAACTCAGCCAAAGGACGGCCCATGGACTTGGCTTCGAGAACAGCCAGTTCATCGGTGTGTTCTTTGATGAGAGAGGCGAGTTTCTTCAAGTAGCTGCCACGCTTGGCAGGGTCCATGGTGGACCATTCTGGGAATGCACGGTGTGCAGCTGCGACAGCTCTGTTGGTGTCATCTTTGGTAGCTTCGGGAACTAGTAAGGAAACATGTTAGCAGCTATAGGGTTTCGAATTGCGAAAGCGTTTGTACCATCTGCGACTTTTTCACCAGTCGCTGGGTTAAAGAGGGGAAATGAGTTTCCGTCGGATGCTTCAACCAACTAAAGTAATAACGCGTCAATTAGCATGTTTGTCTATGTCTTTTGGGGTTTAAATCGTGATCATACTTGACCGTCAATAAGCATAAGAGGCTTGATAGCCTCAGGTGTAATTTTGGAGCCCATGATAAGTTGGATGTTGTTGGGGAATGGTAACGGCTGATTGACGATGTCCAAGCAAAGACTGTCCAAGAATATATGACGAGGGCGTTTCACATGACATCAATCATGGCGAAACGGGAAAACAAAGCCGAGAGAATTTATGCGCCACCCCCGCTGTGTGCTGGAGTCGAGTAGCAGTGAGCGATAGAATGGGCTATAATACGACATCATGGTGAGGGGAATGTCTTGGTGAAACAACGGGTCTCTTGATACCTACTAGGTGCGATCTACGACCTTGATGGTGAAGGGGGAGACAATGACCTTGGCATCAGATAATTAAATCCTTTTATCTCCAATATAGACAAGGAACAAACAGTCGGAGACTAATTAAGAATCTGACTTGCATAGAACGGCAGACAATCGTTCTCAAGACAACACCAGAAAACTATCGACCAACAAATGGGTCCGACCCACTCGAAAATATGAAATACCTTACTATCATGCAATCCTATGTAACAAATCTAATAAATGGTAAAATCCTCTCCAAGATGTTCCTTATTACAAAAAAGCTCATCAATATCCAGTCCATACAAATAGCAATCGCCCACCAAAGTCCATCCCTTCCCATCTTCTCTCTTCCGCAACACAAATGGTTCACATGAGCCAGGAAAGTAAACAATCCTATCGCCTGCTTTCACTCGAGAGCTCGCAAGACCCATTGAACCGTTTTCTGTTGTGAAGAGACGGCAACCGTAGCTAGCAGCCATCATTCTATCGGAAAACTCGCGAACATGGTATCCAAGTCCCCCATGCTCTTCGACATCAGAGTTGTCAGGCTTGCCGACATCACACCACCAAAGATAGAATTCATGATCGCGAAGAAACATAGAAGGATCAGCTCTTTCGAGTATTCCCGTCCCGCAGTGGCGGTACCACTGGGTAAATCCAATATGGCCACTAAAGATCTGATACCCATGGGTTGCAGAGATAGTAGCAGCGAATGCAGAAGACACTGAAGATTGCGAAGACTCCCATTCAGGGATCAGGGTTGTGGCAAGCGTCTCCCATTCTTTCATCACAAGGCCAAAAGCATCTGTTCCAGGGGCATGAGATGTCCCGCTTGGAAGCTCAACACCCACTGACCGAATGGTATCAACCATCTTGCCCTTTATTACCAACGATTTGTCCGCTGAGAAGGATAGTCCTGGAAGATAATTGCTGCCCAGGCCTTCTCGGGGAACACTAATCTGCTTCCCATCGGCGAACCGTATCTCGTACTGGCTCTCAGCGTCTGTCTTCCAAGGAGCATGCCAACCAGACCCAGGAAGGCTTCTTGTCGATGTTTCGGTGAAGTCAGGCACCCACGATGGAAGCTTCTCGTAGTTTTGCGATACTCCAGCATGCTTAAGGATTCCCAGATCACCTGTCAATTGGATGACAGCCTCCGTAAATTGATGAAAGATGCTTTCCACAGGCAAGTCATAATCAACTTCGACGAACCCAGGTTTGAACAAGCCCAGAATTCCATAAATCTTATCCCTCACCTCTGTCGTCCCGCAAACACGACTATACCGAAGAATACTCATTGGGTTACTTTCAGCCTTCAGAAGCCTCAGCCTCCAGACATGACTGTCAGGATCAAAGCCCGATATCGGATGGTCTGGTTCATTTCCAGGAAAGGTGTCCACTGTCGAGAGGCCCTTTGCACCGCCTGAAAAGTCGGGTTTCCAACTCGTCTCTGTATTCTGCCAGAGCGTGGTGTCATCTCCACACATGATCACTGCTCTGCGAGCGAGAGCTATCTCTTGGATTACCCACGTGCGGAAGAACCAGGGCCTCTTGACAAGTGCCTTCCAAGCTTTGCGCTTTGCTTCTGGCTGCTCTCGGTAGTCTATCAAAGAATTCTTGATGTTGTCATCATTGAGATGCTCAAAGACAAGATGGGAATCATCAGCAGCATCTCCAAGCCACACGATAACTTGCTTGGCTGATTTGTAGATGTCACCCATAATTCTAACCTGCTGGTTTCGCTCGTCATGAAATGACTGGTTGATACAAAGCGCGTCGACCCAAATAGTCCTGACACTTTCCGTAGAGCGAAGATGAGTCAGTGCAGAATGCAGGTTCGGGGTGATAGCTACGTCGTTGTCGTCAAGACTGATGTACTTGGCGGGGCTTATTTCGCCCCATACATAAGACAAAGCCTCATATTCGGGCTGGAAAGTGATGTCGCTGTCAACTAAGCGACCAAACAAAGAATCTGTTCTGTTCTTTGAGGGGAGGAGCTCAAGAAGGCGGAAGGAACTGCTGCTAGTCAACGGCTTATAGAGATCGATAGCAGAGACGATGCCTATAGCTGCAGCAGACTGAGAAGCTTTTCCACCGGGTGGGGTTTCTTGAGGGACCTCTTGTCTGTTCTGTACTAGGCGTCTGACTTTCTCGTCCCAAGCCTTCCTCTCTGCAGCCACAACCTCGGCTGTGTGAGACCTCGTCTCAGCGAGTGACGGAACATTCCACTTGCCGTCCCCAGAAAGCTTTTCTTGTATCATCTTGATAATTTCCAATCGCTTTGTGACGTTCCTGGTACCAAACTGATCTGCTTGCCTCATAGCGGCCGCAGCATCCACTAGCAGACCGGGGCAATTGGGGTCAGCCCCAGCTTCCAAAAGTAGCTGGATCGCTTTGAAGGAATATTTCTTGATAGCCAGGTGCAGCCAGCTTGTCTCCATCGTTGGCACTTCGACTCTGGAGCTTCTTGATGGCGCGATCAACACTGAGTCAATATGCGGGCCAGGGTATTCAGCGATAAGGTACTCGATCGTCTTCATGTGTGCTAAATGTCCTTCGAGTAGCTGGAATGCCATCTTGCCCCATGATTCTTGATCTTGGGGCAGTAGAGGACCATACTCGTCAACACACCAACGCAGTAGGTTCAATTTGTGTCTTCTCAGTGCCTCCTTCTGCAAAGCTTCGGCATTCAATTTGATACCATATGAGAGGAGAAGTTTTGCCATTTCAACCCCCCTGACGCCAAGTGGTACCTGATCCAGTTTGATGCCACGCTGCAAAAGTTCCTGAGCAAAGCCAAGCGCGTTGGACGTCACACACCAATCTAATACCGCTTCGAGATCGGGCTCTTCAAGACCCTCAGCTTCAGTTATGAAAGCCTGTAGGAACTCCTGAAGGTTTTCATCATCTTCGTATCTACCGGTGGCTATCGCAATCTCGATAGGCGCCACCTGTGTATTGATTGAACGGCGGTTGAAAATGCAATGTCGGCGCAAGCCTGCACTTTCACCACGAGCAATGAGAACTTTGACAATGTTCAATTGGCGACCGGCAGCTGCTGCGTGCATAGCCGTTCCGCAGGTTGAACCTTCGCCTTGTCCCCCATCTGCAATTCTAGGGCCAGGAATGTTGGTCATGACGCCATATTCCAAGAGCTCTTCGACATGTTCCTGTGATCCTTGATTGCAGGCGATGTGAAGGAGCATAACAATTCCCAAGTCGTCTTTGGCAAAGGAAAGCCCTTGCTGCAGAAGATATAGTACGATACCGCCCCATGTAAGTTCGATATCCATCTCCCACAGGGGCCTGTCGAAGTCGACTCCAGGAGGCCATCCAACCCAGGTCATGTTGACGACATTCTGGGGCGATATAAAAGCATCCAGTGTTGCTTGCAAAAGATTCACTGTCTCTTCCTTTTCGTTTTTAGGTAGACTTTCTGATGTTTCTCGCAATTTGATGACCTGTTGCGGAACGTTTCGCCTCTGCACAGTTGAGATATCTCCTCCTGAAGAGACGAGGAAATGAAATAGGTCGGCGTACCCCAAGACGCAGGTATAGTAAAGAGGTGAATATCCATCGCCATCCAAACAGTTTACCTTTGCTCCATGATCCATGAGCAGTTTTACCATTTTCAGAAGCTCAGGATTTGATTCAAGCGGTGACCTGCCGAGTAATCCCGGCTCTATCTTGGCTCTTTTGATTGCTACTTGCAGGACGTCATTCTCATCAACAAAGAGACGACGCATATCATCTCGCTCCAGCAGTGCACGAGCAAGTTGATACTCTGGTCTGATGTCTCTGGACAGACACTTTCGAATAGCTTCAACATAGAACTGCTTGAATATGGGAGATTGGCCATGAAGAGTGAAGAACTCATCCAACTTGAGTCGTTCGAGGGGTGTCAGGAACTGGTCTCTGTTGTCGATTGAGCCTTCAACACTGCAGAGATTGACAAGCCATTCTCCTGCGGCTTCTATAGTTTTCTCCGACATGTCTAGGTCGCCTTTGTGTTTGTTGTATGGTGAGTAATGAAATGTTGACAGATTTCAGAGCAACGCTGACGTGAAGTGGATTTCTGACGTGGCTGCCTGTTGACGTTAGTTTGGTTTCGCATCCTGCTCGGCTATGTTGATAACTTAGTGCTATATCCGTCTATCTAGTAGATCTGTCCAAAGCCATTAACTAAAAGTCCAACCTCACCGTAATTTTGCCGTGACTGTAGTCTGCAAACTATCTGTCTTTGTCATAGACATTACAATAGTGGTGTCACTATGAAGGACAATAGAATCGAGTATACGCACATGTTTTTGTACTTATTAATATGTAAAGATATTTCGCTCAGACTATGACATTCCGTTCCGTTGCGTTTCAGACCACCACCAACTCCTGACATACACTCTATAATGACTTTGTTTTGACGTACACACAATTAAACAGAGATTGCTCTGATCGAACTCGTACACTATAAATCTCAAAAATGCAGCACACTCGTCCAATCTCTAAAATGGAGCATAAAAGAATCAAGATGATAAAAACAAACACGCACTACGCTTGTCGCGTATCTGGGTTTTCGTTGCCGTTGCCCATTTGTCCTGGTTGAAGGCCTGCTACACTGGCAGCCACGATACCGGGCATACCCACAACGGACATCATGGGTGAAATGGGAGGTCTGTTGGACGATCGTGACGAGCCGCGACGGCTGCGGAGCTTGCTTCGTGGGCGGGAATCGGAACGCTTGCGACGCATCTTCTCACGCATCTTCTCGCGGGAACGTTCCATGGCGTCGCTGAGAGCTGTCATGCGTCCACCGCGAACACGCTTAAGGAACTCGAGGTCATCGCGAATGCCAAGGAGGGCTGTGTCCATGTCGTAACCTTCGAGCTGCTTCTCGGTGGCAAGTTGACCTTCTTCCTCAGATGTATCCTTCTTCTTGCGCGAAAAGCGAATCCAGCTGGGCCAGAGCTTGGCGAGAGCGTTGACCATGGCGGCGAACCACTCATCGGGGAACAGACGGATAAGAACACCGATGGGAATGGACAGGAAACCCAGAACCAGAGAGATTGCCCATTGGATGCCGTTGAGACGCGTCACAACAAAGGCGTCACTGCCAAAGAAGATGATGATTACCTGACCAGCTGCCATAATTGTCATCATGAGCATGAAGAGATGGTTGCGGTGGAGACCCTCGAAGATGTTGAGCTTGTTGTCGATACGTCGACTGTTGACGAGCTTGAAAATCTGCATAAAGACAAAGATGTTGAAGATGAGGGATCGAACTTCAGTCTCATCGTAGCCAAGGATAGGATCACGACCAAACCAAAGGACGAAGCACACAATAAGCTGGTACACCGATTGACCGATAATCATCTTCCACATGGTGGTAGTAATAAGAGGGGCGGTACGTGACTCGGGTTCACGGTGGAGAAGACTACCAGTGGGAGGATCCGTGGCGAGAGCGAGGGCAGCGAAAGTGTCCATGATGAGGTTAACCCAGAGAAGCTGGACGGCGTTGAGAATGGACTTTTGCTCGTCATCTGAGACAGCAGAGACGAAAGTCACACCGACAGCAGTAATGTTAACAGTTAGCTGGAATTGAAGGAACTTCTTGACAGAGTCGTTAATAGCACGTCCCCAACCAAGGGCGACAACAATAGATGAGAAGTTGTCGTCCATGAGGATGATATCAGATGCTTCCTTGGCGACTTCTGTTCCTGTGATACCCATCGAGAAACCGACATCGGCAGCCTTAAGAGCGGGAGCATCGTTGGTACCATCTCCAGTGACAGCGACGATCTCACCCAAAGAGCGCAGAGCCTTGACAAGAATACGCTTATCCTCGGGGCTCGAACGGGCAAGGACACGAAGCTGCTTGACGACGTTGGCGCGCTCTGATTCGGTGAGCTTGCGGAAGTCGGATCCTTGCATGACAGCGTTGGGTTCGGACATGTTGGACTCTGTGAGAATACCACAGTTGAGTGCGATTGCTCGGGCTGTTTCAACATTGTCACCGGTAACCATCTTGACGTTCACAGAGGCGATACCGCAATCGACAACGGCTTCAGGTACACCTTTTCGGACAGGGTCCTGGATACCAACGACACCCATCCAGGTCAAGTTGTGCACCAGATCAGTGAGATCGATGTCGGTGTTGGATTCATCTTCGGGGCGGAGAGTCAGGACAGGAGGCCAGGATTCAAAGTCGCGGTATGCAAGGCCAATGGTACGAAGAGAGTTGGTCGCGTAGCTAGTAATGATAGACTTGATACCGTCCTTGTGACCATCGGACAGAGATTCGGTAGAAGTAGCTTGCGTGGGATCGCCGAGGATGGTAGTGCATTCGCCGAGAACGATTTCAGAAGCACCTTTGATAAAAAGACGGTGCTTCGGCTTATCCTTCGTAAGACCAGGAATCTGAACGACGGCACCCATACACTTGCGCTGAGAGTTGAAGGGGAACATTTGCGTGACGGGATGGTTTGATCGCTCAATGGCCAAAGGTCCCATACCGAGGTAGCGACGAGCCCAGTCGAGAAGAGCGGTTTCAGTCTTGGTACCAACGAAGCCCTCGTCGGACTCGAAAGCTGTTGTGTTGACGGTGACAGCAGTCTTCAAGAGGTCCTTATATTCAGGATCAAGCTTATCGGAAAACTGGTTCAGAGGAATAGTGTCGCTCTTCTCGGTTCCTTCGACGGTGGGAGTGGACGGTGAAGAAGTCTCGAATTTTTCAAGAGAAGAGTCGCCAAAGGAGAAACGACCACGAAGACCCAAAGCGCCAGCGACAACAGTCATGACATTCTCGGTCAAAGTACCGGTCTTGTCGGAGCAGATGACAGTGGCGTTACCCATTGTCTCACATGATTGAAGATGTCGCACCAAGTTATTCTCGCGGGTCATCTTCTTGGTCGCAAAGGCGAGAGAGAGCGTCACAGCGAGTGGAAGACCTTCGGGGACAGCGACGACGATAACGGTGATGGAGGTAATAAGGATCTGTAAAAAGGATTGGCCCTTTTCTTCGCCCGAGTCGGAGTTGTTGGGGAGACCCGCCAGGAAGATGATGAGAAGGACGAAGAAGAGAAGCAGACCAGCGGCGCTACCAAGTTTGGCAATGTAACCTGCTACAGTTAGTATATTGGTGTTGGGGTCAATTGACAGGATCGCACTTACCGGCAAGGAGGTTGAGCTTTGCTTGGAGAGGCGTCAGGCCTGGATCATCACGAAGAGACATCATGGTCTTTCCATAGCTTGACTGTTCACCAACAGCAGTGACAAGGAACGTTCCAACACCATCAAGAACCTTGGCTCCAGAGACGATGAATGGGTCAAGCTTCTTGAGCTGTGGTGCAGGCTCATTGAGAAGAGCGTGAAGAACCTGGTCCGCGCCGACCTTCTTGATCAGATCGGACTCTCCAGTAGCAGAAGACTCATCACAGCTAAGGTTGTGGCCAGAGATAAAGACACCATCGACGGGAATGACATCTCCGGGCTCCAGAAGCATTACATCGCCAACGAGAACGTCATGGATAGAAATGTTCTGGGGTTTACCGGAGCGCGTCACCTTGACGATACGGTCTTCCTTCTTCTGGTTAAGTTTCTGGAACTGGCGCTCCTTCTGCCAATCGTTTGCTGCGCCGACGACAACGACAATGGTGATGGCTACAATAATGGCGACACCCTCTACCCATTCGACCTTGGCGCCTTCGTGGTGTGTTGCGCCAAAGGTCTGGTACAATCCCAGAGCTAGCGAGACGACGGCTGCAATACACAGTAGGATAAGAACGTGATCTTGTAGAGCGATCCATGCGAGTTGGAGGAATGACTTTGCTTTGGGTTCGGGGAGACGGTTGGCGCCGTAGACTCGCTTGCGATCGGGAAAAGCATCTTTGGCTGCTGCGTGGCCATCATCGTGAGCTTCTGTCGATGGAAGCACATCTGTCGTTGGCGAGGCCTTGAATCCTTCCCTTGCGGCAGTCGCTTCTTCGAAAGAAACGCCTCCATGTAGCTTCCCCTCATCGGGGCTCAATCCTGCTTTCGAGTCTGTCCTTAAGCCCTTCTCCAAACCTGGTAGTCCACCAAGGGCGACAAACGCAGCCAAATTCTTGGGATTTATAAGTTTCGAAAGCTGTCCTGGGGAGAAGGCGAAAGGGTTGTTCTCGACGATAAAGTGAGCTTCCTCACCTGGGTCGGCTCTTAGGATTTCCTGCTGGTCACCTTTTCGCAGGGCTTCGACGTCGCGAGACATCTGTTGGTCATGGTCGGTGCCTATTTTGGTGGAAGGAGAGGAAGAAGCCCATGATTCGGCGCGTGACTTTGATGTTGGGACGGCAAGGGTGTTTGTTTCGTCTAGGGGAGATGGAGAAGCGTTGATGGAATCTATTCCTGGGGAGCTGTTAGTGATGATTCGTTTGGGCGTTGATGTGGTGGTGATTGATGAAGATAGAGTGTCGGTCGAAAGAGAAAGAAAGCGGGCAGGCGATCGCACTGGAGCTTTACCGGGTGAGTGGGTTGTGTCTACAGCAGCTGTGTCAACTGTAATTGTAGGGGCCCTCGGGCGTTTAGCCGGGGCGTCTGAATCCATGACTGGCGATTGATGATGATTGTATTTTCAGTCAATCAGTCAATGAATTCATGGATGGATGGATGAATATTTGATACTTCACAATGAAACGAAGTGAAATTCGAGATTGAAGGAGAAGAAGAGAAAGAGAAAAAGCCAAGATATCTGGGCTACATTTGACCAGGGAGTGAAAATACACTTCCCGTACACAGCCACAGCCACGAGGCCTGCCAAGCATGTAGGCAGGAAAGTGATTGGCGCTGAATGGGGCGAAAAGAAATAAATTGCTTGATATTTCCAAACGAGCTAGACCTTGGCGGTTAGCATACGAGCAGGGGCACTGTCTGGGCGCTCAGGGTTGAGGAATAAAGGACAAGGCCAAATGCTGACTTGTCTCACCGTACAGAACAGAGCAAAACAGAATACTCACGAGTTCTTGACGTAACACCTCCGAAAGATGACCAAGTCTGAATGACCTCCGGATCTAAGCAAAAGCAGGTAGGTAGACGTGCGTCTCATCGTCAAGCAACTTTGTTCATTGCCAAGGCTCAACTTAACCGCCATGTCACGCCTCTGGCCAAATCACAAAAACAAACTCGCCTTTATCCAATCCAATCTCAATCTCCACGGAAACCCCACTATGACTCCACATGATAACCATTCCGTCACTGTCTAAGCCTCGTTTTTTAAGCTTAATACCGCCCATTCACGCTAGATCTCCTCCAATTCCCTTGCTACAACACGAATTATAGGGGGCGCAATAGGATGCCTCGGGAGGCGACATCCCCTACGGATTAGGATACGGATCTAAGGTGTGTACTTTCCAGATACTAGTTCCATTTTTTAAAGTTGATAGGAGAATACTCTCGACCTGTGAGATGCTCCTTGTGACAAACTCTTCTACCGTCTTTTCACTCCGTCTTTCAAGCATAGCCCCTTTGTCGATCGATTACTACACTGGTCGATGTCGCTAGCCCCCTACTCCATGTCCAGTCCATGCAGTACGCCTTTTTCAACCAGTAGAATTACCTGTGAAAGGTGTAGAAACAGGATTGGTCGGCAACCGAAAGACACGGAAAGACCATCACCAGCTCATCATCACCAGATTTGTGTCACCATGACCGTTCGACTTGTATCTTGAGGGTGTGCTGTACAAAGCCAAAGTCATGCACGATGCGAAAAATAAATAAGACAAGAAAACAAGATACTGGAAATGGTTACAGCCCATGTTGCATCGGGCGCTTTCCCGTTGGATCTTGACAATCACGGCAAAACGATCAACTTGAATGCTTGTCTGTCTCTCTCCCTCAAGCTAGACCTTTTTGCTGCTTCTTGTCCCTCGGTATCTCATGTCTTTCCGATGCCAAGAACAAACCCCAACAATCGAGACAAGCAACAAGGCAGTGCAACTTGCAACTAAACCTCCCTCGTCTCATGTCAATGGCGAAATAACAAATCACAAGCCGACCAAAACATGCAATCTACCAGAGACGGGTCCATGCTCAACTCAAATTAAACAATCCTGCAACCACAACTTTTTCCGATCCTGTAATTCAATGCCGCCGGGTTGGTGAACCCCTGTTTTTTAAGGATAAGCTTAATTTTGCCTGCATAACTTCCATCTCTGCTCTAGGAGCTTCCTTTCCTTGCTTGGCGGACTATATGACGTCAATGAGTAATTTTTCGACCGGCGGGTAAGCAGTGCTTCGTTCGGTATGGTATCGGAGGTGAGTACTCCGGATTGATTCCATTTAATTTGACTTTGCTCTATTGAGGAGGCGATTCATTTGCGTTTTACTTTGTGAGAGATAGCTTGAGGCAGTGTTGAGGCGTTGTCAGGGTGGTGAGGAACGCGCAGTGTCATCGCTCGTGAGGCAGCTCGTCTGTACATTGGAGTAAATGATTCATGAGACTTTACTTGTGGCGGTAGCTTCGGCCTTGAAAATTCGTGGTGTTGATAGCCGAACGAGGCTCATTTGACGCGTTTTGTGGGCTCAGGGACGCGTCGTTCTTGGACACAAAGCATTGGAAATGGGCGTGTTGCTATGATCTCGGTAGTGATACGAAGATCGGGCATTCGGATGAGTCAATTGGGATATGCACAGCCCAAGATTGCGAGTTTCATTAGAGTCAGGTGTGGATGAAAACCTTGGGCATAGCAATGCGCGTCGACAACAGACGATTGTACCCACAGGGCACCTGTCGCCATAAGACACACTTAGGTAGGCAGTAGAGGTTCAAAAAAAAAGCGACGAAGTTAGCATCAGGCTTTGGGAATCAAGTACAGCAACCAAACTTAAAGGCCACTGGTAGTCTGAACAAAACATTCATTAAATCGAATCAAGGGTCAAGACGTTCAGAACAAGGGAATTGCGATAAATTAGAGATACTGTACTGCCCTGAACTTACCCTATACCGTGACCAGGATTTGTGATTACACCGTTCCATGTACCCATTAGTAACTTACAGCAAGCCCAATATCTCTCAATACATCTCTCGATACATACTGCAGAGTATGACTGACCACTTGCCACGTATAATCCCTGTTCGTAAAGATCTTGAAAGCCTCGGTTTAACTCGCGATAACCTCACCGTAATGCGCCACTGAGCACACGCCACATTTTAGTGAGAGGTGGCGCAGCAGCAGCAAAGAGGCCTCTTGCAATCTGGACTCGTTTCTATTCATTGAGAATCGACGCAAGAAATCGCCTTCTCTAGGCAGAGGAGTAATTACAGAGCCCAACGTTCATAGACAGTAATCCAGGACCAGGTAGTGTGAACAGCTGTCAGACGACCATTTGCTGCGCCGAGCATACGACGACTAAGTGGAGGAGGAACTTAGCATAAACCTGCCATAGTATTAGATAGAATTGACAGCTGTCAGCATAAGAGACAGAATTAGCAGGAAATCTTATGCTAGCTAGCCCATGTTTTACCCTGAGACTTAGGGGCCAAGGAGTCTGGTACTATCATCGTGAGACTCCATAGGTGGCATAGCCAGTCAGCCTAGTCTTGTGATAAAACGTATCCAATGCGGAGAAACCCATTCCGAAGAACAAGTGTCATGATTCGAAGGCCTAAGATCCTTACGACTCAGCTGTAATTCAGTAAGCCGCAATCTACAAGTCTGACTGCGCGAGTCTGCACCAGAGACTGGTTAGGCTCAACTGATCGAGATTGAGAGTGCGAGGCTGTGATCATGGCTATGTACAATTAGCTGGGACAGTGACTTGGACACATGTGGTTACGCATGAGGACAAGGAAACCACGCCACGCTGAAGATGACGAGATGATGTGCCACCGAGATGGAGAACATTGTGATCCAAGCCAGAGCTCTGAGAGAAGTATTGTTCAGTTTGTGTAGACTCTGGTGACTCTCTGGCATCACTAACTCACCAAGTCATGTCCGGATGCTAGTCTAGAGCCTGTATTTGGGCACATAGATGCTAGAGGAAGTGGAAGCCACTCACATTTCAATTTGCTTCTACCTGCTAGAAACAATATGGTTGCAGTCCTGGTTGTGGTCCTGGTCCTTGGTTCGTATGGAGATGCTGTCATTCAGTCTGACCACACTCGCGTCGTTTTACCTTCAAACTATCGTAGAAATATCTTCCAATAGTGACTCAAATCCTCAATATGCTTTTTTTCTATTTGCCCAGGTACGTAGCATGAATTGCCATAAGGTGACGGATACAAGCCACCTGATCGCGACTCTGAGGCTACTGACTCCAGCATCAACGACCACAGCCAGAATCCTCACAATCATACGATAAACCTTAGATTCTGTATGATAGTTTCTCAGCCATTCACCTAAAATTCCAAAATAATTTCTCAGCAATTGCAGATACCACGTGCTTCATTCCGCAAGAGTCAGCGATTGAATGTGGCGTTTGACGTGGCGGAATGCCATCACACAACAACTTCAATCGACCACAACTCACGCTATAGACGTCGTATCACTTCAAAAATTATATCAATCGATGCTTCTCAACAAAGGGATCATAATGAGTATCAAGAATAAAGACAAAAAGGAACTCCCGAGACGGGACTCGAACCCGTAACTTTCAGATTTACCTATTGATAAAAGTCTGACACGCTAACCAATTGCGTCACCCGGGATGGGACTTGTTGCGAAGGAAGCGATCTTATTCATGTAGAAGACGCTGAGAACGCTCTCTTGGTTGGTTCGTCTTAACCACCCACGCTCTTGGGACGCCACTGGGTTGTAACCAGTAACAATCATAGAACTATCCTTTCATTTAAGTTGCTCTTTTCTTCCATGGTGTTATATCATTCACCAAGGCGGAGGAAGTGAATGTGAAACGTGTGGTCAACGTCTGTTACCACAACAGTGTCTGTCACTTGTCTGTGGTAGCACCTGGATAAACTGCATAGCCAAGCAGCAAAGAACTTTCTAATCGTAAAGATACTTGTTGCATGAGAAAAACAACGTTTTGTACTCAACTAAACACTTGTATACTTTACTCAACTGTCGTAATATAGTCCTTGTGTTGTTTCCTTATATCTGCCGTCTCGCTCTACCCAAAGACAGCCCCCCATCAGACTTTTTCTCCCAAAATATTACCGCCAGCATTAGTATGGATTTGAGAGCACCTTCGGTAATTAGATCTCTAGCTCGATATGGTGCTAGTCAATCTGGAACGAGTTGCCGTACCTGAAATGTTTGGCTCCAAGTTGATGAGTCATCGATAGGTTGATGTCCACGAGAGTTATCCATCTTCCGTTTAGCTTTGTCGCCTTCTTCTTCACTAGTGACAGCGTCCTTTGCTCTTCAATGGACCTTTAGGGGCGGTAAACAACCACAACCCCCGAGGTTTCTTGCAAGCTCCAGTCTCAAAGGACCGAAGGACCACCATAGCACGAGCCGAACCATCGAATTAGCCAAAAGCAGATCTTCAAATCAACTGTGTGCATGGTGAGATCGTTACACTGAGGGCTTTCGTACTGAGCGCCACTTCGAGCATCAACGATGTCTGTTATCAGCTAAAGAACATAGAGCCGCGCTTGGATAAATCTAGTTGACCAATATATGTTAAATTTATTGACGTTGAGAATTCATGGAGAAAGTTGACAAGTAGGTGATGTTTCTGCTACCGAGTCAAGAGTTAAAACATGCTAAAAATGCCCCATGGTCTTGCAATAAGCTCTTTCAGTCAGTTACAAATATCGTCCCTTATGCGGCCATGTTAGACGCTGCACTGCGTGCTGCTTGAAGACCATATTGACTGGCACATTTCAACCTGATTGACATGTTTTATGAAACGCTCTATTATTGGAACTCCGTACATTAGCGGAAATGTCGATAGAGGGTCTCCAATTTGTATATCATTTGGTAACATGAACCCGAGTCTAATTATGGCTTCGCTAACAACGAGATACATCGCAAACCGCAATGGGTTAAGCCTCTCAGATCTCTCCCATTCTAGCATAATTAATATCAGGGATCACCCAGTCCAAGCCCAGTCATTCCCTTCGCATTCCCTCTTAGCGCATGTGACACTTCGAGTGAGGAATGCCAGCCGTGGGGAAACATTCCTCGACTGAAAGATCAAAACGCCAACTGTTCCTGGAAATTGCACCACAAATAGGGTCTAGATCTTTTGTAACCCCAGAGTTTCTAGTGAGATCATTCTCACCTCATGCTGTTCCGATCCTTTAATATTTTTCGCTGCCTTACATTATTCAACCCTCCAAAGCGTCAGATGCAAATATCTTATCATCAACCATGCGAGTGTCAACTCTTCTCTGCGTGGTATCTTTGTCACTTTTGACTTCGGCTGTATCTATAGCTGATATACCGAAATGTGCAGTGAGTAAAGCGCCGTTCGTTCCCTTCCAGATTTGCTCTAACATGTTGAATAAGATACCCTGTGCACTTGAAGCATTCAACATTGGGAATGGCTCCAACCAGACTGTGCAAGACATGTGCAAAAATAAGGATATGCAAAACAGAGTATCCGATTGCGTTACTCAAGCCTGTACATTAAGAGAGGCGTTTGGTAATTTGCCTCCATCGTCAGTTGTTCTTCACACCATCTAACACAAACCAATTCTAGACTTCCAGCACGCTATATCTTCAATATGCAACGTTCGCACAGAAGACGACCGGCAAATGTATCGGGATATTACAATCGTTTTTTCAGCCTTCTCCTTTGCATTTGTGTTTTTACGGGTAGCATCCAGATTGATTGTCAAAACGCCTTGGGGGGCTGATGATACGTGGGCTATGATAGCCTTTGTATGTATTCCACCTCCCTACATCCTCTTGTGTCTAACGTTAATAGCTTATTATGGTACCAGCCACGGCGTTCATGTTACTTGGTGAGATCTGCTAGATACCCTACTGCAAGCTGCATTCATAGGTTCTGCCTCTAACTTAGTTTTTACCCACAGTAATCAAAAATGGCTTTGGGTCAGTTGCATCGATCTATCGCGATGGAAACGACAACCTCGTCCATCTTTTCAAGGTTTGTGCTCGACATTGACTCTCATATAAATCTTGCAATAGTTCGTATTCTCACGACCTTGCAGTATATATTCCTCTGGCAGATTCTTTCCATACTAGGCCTTGCCGCAGCTAAAACCTCAATTTTGTTCTTCTACCTGCGCATATTTCCAGACCAAAAGTTCAGAACCGCGGTCTGGGCGACCGTGGCATTCAATGCCGTTTTAACAACAGTCACCCTTATCCTCCTCTTGACGCTAGGGCAGGCAGTGAGTGTGATATGGCATGGCGGTACAGATTACAACTCCACTATACACACATATAATGTCGGTCTCAGAATCGTCGTGGCAAACACCGCCGTGAGCTTTGCTCTGGATATATGGATGCTCATCTTGCCAATGACACAACTCTATCACCTTGGACTCAGACAACGCCATAAGGCTAAAGTGATGGGCATGTTTGGCATGGGCGTGTTGTAAGTCTTCCCTGTATTGCATTGTGTTTTGAGTGACTACTTGTTAGTAGTAGACAATGATTAACCAGATACTAGCCTCACTGTAGTCAGTCTTGTCCGACTTGCGATCCAGATACAAGTTCTTCCACGTCCGAGCGAGTCAGGTATATCCATTTCAGCGGTAGCGAGTACGAAAATTGTGCTGATAGTTCTCTTTAGACGGAAATACGCATATCATTGTTATTCTGGGCAATGTTGAACTTTATGTTGGTGTCATGGTAGCTTGCGGACCCTCTACAAATCAACTCGTCCAACACATTCTTCACAGGATAAGACAACCAATCGAAGGCTCATCACAAACGAGTAGCAGGCCTGTGTTTATTGTTCGCTCTCTTGCACCAATTGATAAGGACGACGATACATCGATGTTGCGTACTGATGGGGGGTTAACTACGACAACAATGAGTAGCACAACTAGAGACACGGTATAGTAGGGACAATGATGACCAACAGCTAGGTTTCTAAATAAGGGCCATCTTTCTGGTATGTTCCACAGCCGAATCAATCTTCCTGATTAGGGAATAAATAGTCATGATTCAATAGCCAACTGTATGATCAATCTTCTGAATTGAGAAATGTGTCATATTGAGGTGAATGGTGTCTGAAAACTAACTGATGATTATCTTATCATGTCTACCTATCACAACTTCATGTTCAGGTTAAAATTACCCTTTTCGTCAAAAATCAAGTCCTCCACTTAGATCTCTCCATCACAAGATCCAGACTCGAAAGCGGGGAAGAACCGCCACCGTCTTTATCAGTTGCAACTATTCCCATTCTGGTTTATCTTTCCGTTGAGGCTCCCTTCCACCCCGCGATACATGACAAGAGGTAGACAGCTATCTCCCCGCATCTATAGACACTATCACAAATCAAACCCGATACGGAAAAAAGAGTCGGTATCGGCAATGTTTATTTCCAAGATGAGACATGTCTCGCTACCTGGAAAACACTATATATCATGACCATTCCACCTTCTTTGTTTGCTCCTGTACTTCATCTCTAGTCAAGACCTTTATACACAGAAATCATGGGCCTTACACAACATCACCCCTTTGACCCTCTCACAGGAGATGAAATCGCCGTGGCGGTGGATGTCATCCGAAAGTATCAATCTGGTCAGCTGCTCTTCAATGCAGTTACCCTGCATGAGCCACGCAAGGCGGATATGCTCAAGTGGCTTGAGCATCCCTCTGATGGAAACAAGCCTGCGAGGATTGCAGACGTTACTGTGATTCTTCCCGACGGAGCCGTCTACGATGGACTTGTCGATCTCAAGACAAGAAAGGTCCAGAAGTGGGAGAAGCTGGATGGCCTCCAACCAATTGTAAGTTCTCACTTCATTTGTTAAAGCAAGACAATTGGCTAACAAGATGCTTAGATCACACCCGAAGAACTCATTCTGGTCGAGGCTATTATGCGCGAGGATCCAAAGGTTATTGAACAATGTGAAATCTCCGGCATTCCTAAAGAGGACATGCACAAAGTCTACTGTGACCCTTGGACCATTGGCTACGATGAGCGTTTCGGAAGCAACATCCGTCTTCAACAAGCACTCATGTACTATCGCCCCGACCCTGATTGCTTCCAGTACCAATACCCTCTCGACTTCTGCCCCATTTACGACGGCGCCAAAAAGGCCATCATCCACATCGACATCCCCAGTGTGCGTCGCCCATTGAGCAAGCAGAAGCCTATCGACTACATCCCACGGTACATCAATGAGAACGGCGGGTATCGCAAGGATATCAAGCCTATCAACATCACTCAACCAGAGGGTGTATCCTTCACCATCAACGGCCGCGTTCTTTCGTGGCAGAACTTCAAATTCCACATTGGTTTCAACTACAAGGAGGGTATCGTGCTGAACCACATCACTTTCAACGACAAGGGTATTGAGAGACCTATCTTCTACCGTCTTTCCCTGTCTGAGATGGTGGTTCCTTACGGCGCACCGGAGCATCCTCACCAGCGCAAGCACGCCTTCGATCTCGGTGAGTACGGTGCTGGATACATGGCCAACTCGCTCGCCCTTGGTTGCGACTGCAAGGGTGTGATCCACTACCTCGACGCCGAATTCGCGCAGCGTGACGGTTCCGTGCGTACCATCAAGAACGCAGTGTGCATTCACGAGGAGGACAATGGAATTCTTTTCAAGCACACCGACTTCCGTGATGACTCTGTGACTGTTACACGCGCGCGTAAGCTCATCGTGCAGCAGATCTTCACAGCAGCAAACTACGAGTATGCATGCCAATGGGTCTTCCACCAAGACGGTACAATCCAGCCTGAGATCAAGCTTACAGGTATCCTCAACACCTACGCTCTCAACGAGGGTGAAGACGCTGGTCCTTGGGGAACAGAGGTGTATCCCCAAGTCAACGCGCACAACCATCAGCATCTCTTCTGTTTGCGAGTGAATCCCATGATCGACGGCGTGAACAACACTGTTAACATGGTTGATACTGTCGCCAGTGAGGCACCAGTGGGAAGTTCACAAAACAAATACGGTAACGCCTTCTATGCGAAGAAGACCAAACTTCGTACGAGCGGTGAAGCAAAGACAGATTACAACGGCGCGACAAGTCGAACATGGGAAATGGTCAACGAGAATAAGCTGCATCCCTATTCAAAGAAGCCTGCTTCTTACAAGCTAGTCAGCAGGGAGGTTCCAGGGCTGTTGCCCAAGGAGGGATCTCTTGTTTGGAAGCGCGCTGGCTTTGCTCGACATGCTGTACACGTCACTCCTTGTAAGTTCATACCTTAACAACAGCCATGAGAAAGCTCTAGTACTAACATTTCTCAGACCGCGACGATGAACTATGGGCTGCAGGTCGCCACGTCCCTCAAACATCTGGCGAACCCTCTCAGGGCCTTCCTGAGTGGATTGCTGAGGGAACAGCGAGCACCGAAAACACGGACATTGTTATGTGGCATACATTCGGAGTCACACACATTCCCGCCCCTGAGGATTTCCCCATCATGCCTGTTGAGCCGATGACGTTGCTGCTTCGCCCAAGGAACTTCTTTACCAACAACCCTTGTATGGATGTGCCACCTAGCTACTCCATCACGCCTACGCAAGTGGCCGAGAAGAAGGGAGCGTTGGATCAGCATGACAAGGTTAGTCAGTTGGCGTTTGGCGGCAAAAGCTGTTGCTCAGGGGGAAACGCGGCTGCGAGATTGTAAACTTAGACGTCCATTTAAGATTGTATATACCATAGCGTAATTCGATATAATTGCTTGTTCATATGTTTGATCAGTGATACATAATTCTTATGCTATGCGGGGTAGTCCTAACACTAGCTTGCAGTAATTCATGAATAATTAAAACAGGAGTCATGACTAGCTATGCCGGGTGAGTTGGACAGATGCATTTCCTTTCCAGATGATCCAAGTTCAGGTGAGATAGACAATTTTGTTCGAACTCCTTGTTACGGTTTGGAGAGTGTTTTTCCTGGTGTCGATAGTATTAACAAACTTTACAACTGCGAAATATCAGCAAAGTAAAGCTGCCCGAGCTGGGAGGTTACGTAGCCAGAGAGCAGGAGTAGCTGACGGTACGGTGACGATGATATTAATTTTAATGAAGATACACTATTGACGACCAAGACTTGCATCTCATAACATGATTAGGTTAGACAATACGGACACTCGGGTCAGTCAGGTCCGGCCCCTTTCAACCGGATCTGCAAGACGCTACACTAGTCTTATCGAGTCCCAAATCTTGGAAAGTCCTTACAAGGAAAGACGGCTGTCTAGTTGCAACACGCCGGCGGTCGCGGAGTTGGCCTAGCGCCAGAGTCCGGCCAGTTGGCATCACCTCAAAACCGGGAAAGGACGGATTTGTCCCGGGGATGTGATACCCTGAAGGAATGTAGCTAGACTAGTTAGTTGATGGTTGATAAAGGAGAGGACGAAGGATTCGCACTAAACGAGACATTTCCCAATGGTTATCCCCTGAGAACTAGTAGCTGACATGTGTTGGTTCAGACCAAGTTCAGGTCGGAGCTGACTCGGATATTTTTAATGCCTCGTGGAGATTACTCGCTAGCTGTATGCAGATAATGGTTCCGAAGGTAATGACAAGGGTACCAGTTAGACCCAACGGTGACGTCTCGCGTAATTAATAATGTGATACCTTTCTCATATTGGAAGTGATTGACCAAGGTATTTCGTGGAATCTGACACATTTTGTCTTTGTCTATATTTCTGCGGTGCTGTAGGCACGGATATTCTATCTATATGGTTTTAAAACGAAAATATACATCTCTGGGTATTCTGATCTAGGCGTGACATAATCCAAGATCATCAATAAAATAAGACATTAAAAGAAAATCTATACTCCGTGATATACCTTGACAACACCAGCTGCGGATCTTTCAGAGGACGTCTCCATGTCTTCTGTCCGCACGCTATCTTTGCTATGGCTCATCAACTCCTCAGGAATACAGCCCACTGGACCTCTTCGATCCTCGGGGCCTGCGTCTTCACTGGTAATCTGAACCTCACGCTTTGCGTAGATCTTTAGCGGTAAAGCATAGCTGTTGTTGATCTCCTCCTCGCTATCCACCTGATGCAGGGTGTGATCGGCGCGGATCTGCGAGCGCACACCGGAACGGTGGTTTGTGAAATTTGTTCGGTACGCTTTGGAAGGGTTGTTGGTGCTCTTTCCGTAGGTTGAGCCGCTGAAAGAACCGAGCTTGAAGATACGGCGAAGAAGTGTCCAGATGTAAGGAAGGTTGGCAGTGATGATGGCGGTGGAGGATTCTCGGATATACCAGAAGGTCCAGTTTGAGCCGAATGGTTCATTGAAGGAATAGAATTTGTTGAGGATGGCGGAGAGGATTGTGAAGGCGCCGAGGGCGAAGACACCAATGAGGACGGCCTTGCGCTTCAATGGGAGCTGGGATTTGAGGAAAATTGGCATGGGGATGAGGATGATCATGACGTCGGAGGTGATGTTGAGGACGGCATTGGTGATGAGATGGTTTGTAGCAGCGGAGCATTGAGCTGGGACAGTTAGCACAGTAAAGACACAAGGTATTGATGGTAAACATACTGTTCTCTGGGGGAACAGCCCAGTACTGGCTGAAAGGGCGACACCAGACACCCAGATAGAGAATCTCCATAACGACGAAACCGACAGTGACATAGGCAGCGACAAACTTGACAGCCAAGTTCTGGCTCAAACTCATACTATTATGGCCAGGTTAGAACAAAGGTCTGATACAATGCGACGGGGTACTAACGTGAGGCGGTTGTACATGAGCAGCAGACAATACTTCATAAGCCAGATAGTCAAGATCTGCATCTGCTCAACCACCAAAACCCATTTGGAACCATATTCTCGTTTGTCGATTTCTGCTGCGTCCAAAACGACATGTTCGCTGGGGTCGATGAGGTTACTGCTCGTTTTCGAAATGATGGACATGCCCACCATGAGGATTGTATCGGTGAACTGCGCGTGGTGTTAGACTAATTGTGTAGCAGTAAGAAAAAGAGGCAGACGGACCATGGCTACTATCATCAATAAATCCTCAACTTGTAGCTTCTTGACTGAACCCAGCAACATTCTTCGTGATATCCTGTTACCCACGATGTCAGTCCAATTATTCCCAATGGACTCTGTATTTTTTCTTACATTCTGGCGATAACAATAACCCACGATAGACCGTACCAGGTCCATATCTCGCCTTCTAGCATCGTCATGGTAGCGGTGTTTTGTCTTTTCTTTTTTTAATTGCTGCAAGGTGTTAAGGCTGAACGAAAGAATTGCCAACGCTCGTCTTGGGTACGATCAGCAGTATTAATTTCGGTAAAGGATTGACTGCTGGTTCGTATCGTGTATGTAATATCGTCGAACGGGGGATGGTTTCAATTCGACGTGTTGAGGATGCAACGGCGCATGACTTGGGATTAATTGGGGTAATAACGCTCCCGGTAAAATTCAAGGGAGGGAAGACAGAACTAAGAAACCAAGCCAGCAAAGACAAGGTAACGCGGGGGTGGGTTAGGCTTAAGGCTTAAGACTTTGGGGGGAGAGGGGACCGGTAGGACTTTATTTCTGCCTCCGCACAGCATTTGAACTGAGTGGGGTTTCGGAATCAGGGGCCCTCGATCGCGGAAGACGAATTGTGTCTGTCAGTATCTGGTTACAGTAAGCTAAGCTTGTGAAAGAAGCTAGAGAGGGAAGACAAGTTGAAGGGCTCGGTTAGTCGGTTGTTTTGTTAGCTTACAGTTAGCACGTCAGGGTTACGGATATTAGGACTCGACCCAAGATATGGGTCTCTCTGTACTAAGACGCCACTCAACTGTTGTCGCTGCGATAAATGAGGGGCCTTAACCGATGACACCCGCCAAGCCAACGAGTCTTGTGTGCAGACAGACCAAGTAGGCAATCGGGGGCTTAGGCTTGTCGATTCTGTTTTGCTAGCACAGGGGGTTATCATCATTTCCAGAATTGGCCCGACTCCCTTCTGATTTGCTTCAAGGTCCCCCAGTCATCTTGATCCACCTCGTGGGACAGAGACACTGCACGATGGAAGGAATGGACATGCAGGTCGCCACGTTTAGAAGACGCAGCATCCCTGAGTCCAGCACGATCTGCTTGCTTCTCTGCTTTCGAATTGGCCAAATCTCAGCCGCTGACAAGGGGATGGCCCTGTCGGAGCTGAGCCAGTTAGACCAGAAACCATGAGCTATCACGTCTAGAACCATAAAAGAACGCAACCAGTACCAACCTTCGACAACCGCTCTTCTCCAAAGGTGGCAAACTAAAACTGCGACAGTGGCGCCCAAGATCTTCGCAGACCAACGTTGCTGCACATTCCAGCCACGACAAAAATCAACAAGTTATGACCGACGAGGCTTTCATTCTTTTCAACACAGTGAGTAGTTAGAGTATTGACAGTTAACTCGTTGTAGGTAACCGTAGGCCTCTGTGCTCTTGATTCTTTCCCCTGTAATGCTGTGCTTTGGTCCCTCCAATAGAGTTTGCTAGTTTGTCCAGCCAAGCCGCGATCGCGTGGACGTCAGGGGCTCTGACTCGACGATCACTCCACTTCGAGAATTGACACACCTTGGGGATCCTTGTCGACAGTCTGACATCTTTGTCTCGGTCTCAGTTTTGTGAGAAGGGGACCGAGCCGCAATGATATCTGCATCATTTATTATACGCCTATCTATTTAAGCAACGTGATTGATTTCTGAAGGATCAATAGTTTGGAGTAGCGCTTCATATGGTGTCAGTCTCATTTTGGTACAGAAAAGGAAGAAGCGAAGAACGCCATCGAGTCTTCGTTTAGCTCTCCCCACTTACCCAATGAGGAATCTCGACTTTTTTGTGTCTCTCTTTTCTCTGATCTTTCCGAGTGCGCGGTTTTATTCCATGGCTGAAGAAGATTATCTCTTCCGTCCGTCGCCGTGATGGCATTGGCGTCTTTGTTATCAAAGCGTTTTTCTGGTTTTATTCTAATGCAAGCCTCTTTCAACAGCGGAATTAAGTCCACCTGCTCAAAGATAACTTAGTGCCATCCAAGAATCAGGAGACAATGTTGTTACCCTTTAACGCCGCCAAGCTAGGACCCCTGAAGATATCAACAGCGGAATCCATTTCCCGCAAACGCAAAACGCACGCGCATTAATTGAACTGAGCTATCACTTTGTCCCACCAAGATAGTCGAAGTCTCGTCTCGAGTGATTGACGCTTGTTGCTTTTTTGTTTATCGTCTGGGGTAGAAGCGAGTCGTACCAAGAAGATGGGCCGATACGTACCATCACCTCCCCAGTAATCCCAACTCAATCCCGTATAGCCGCATTTATTGAGTGCATTACCTATTACGTACTGCATTATCATATGTCGCCAAGACGACAAGAAACGCTCACGGGGCAGCTTCCGGTTTGACCTTAGTTGATAGTCTCTCCACCTGCGGGAGGCACAGCCTTAAGAGGGAGGTGTTAATTGCACGAAGGCCGGGGCTTGGAGTCGATTGGTCTGGACTGTCGTGTACATCACGCGATTGAAACGAGCTGGTTACAGGGTAGTCCGGGGTTTGGGGTTAGACTTGCGAAGCGAGTGCGATGGGACGGAATGGAGGAAATGTGGCATATATGAGAATTATATATCAGCTAGTCAGGTAAGCCAAGACTTTGTTCGTGCCGTATCAGTCGCATGTACGATAGCTTAGGAATTGGTGTTGCATTGTTTGTCATCTTGAGAGACAGAGAGGGATGATTCCATTTAGAACAAGATATTTGTCACAATGCGACACTTCTTGGACTGAGGCTGACTGATTTGTGGCACAAAAAATGTGGCGGAGCTTAGTAATCAAGCATACCTTGATGAGTCGGAAATCTTCAATTGCGCAACATCACGTGAACAAAGCGACATTTCAAAGCGGCTCTGTCAGGTTCTCTCAAAATCCACGCCATGCGGAGAAAAGGAAAAACATATAAACAACTGAGAACCAAGCATAATCTCATTTCCACCATCACAAAAGCCACATCTAATAAATCAGATCTTGACAGCTCGATCCGGCACTATTGAATCAGCCTCTGTCGATCCCCCGCAGATCAATACCAACCAATACATCACTCAAAATGGTTCAGCACATTACTTCAAACGACGAGCTTCAAAAGCTCCTCTCATCAACTACATACGTCGCAGTTGATTTCTTCGCAGACTGGTGCCCTCCATGCAAGGCCATCGCCCCCGTCTATGAGCAACTCGCCACCAAGCACAGCGTCCCCGACGTTTTGGCCTTTGCCAAGGTCAACGTGGACCATGTCCAGGACGCCGCGCGCCAGTATGGCATTACTGCCATGCCTACCTTTATGTTCTTCAAGGAAGGAAAGCAGGTCGCCGTCAATGGTCAGGCCGAGATCAAGGGTGCCGACCCAAGAACGCTCGGAGCGGCTGCCGAGAAGCTGGGTGGTCTAGCGCAGAAGCGAGTTGCTGGTGCTTGAGGGAATGAAATGAGACTTTTAAAAAGGATGGCCGGGGATAGAAAGGACGGAAAGGCAAAAGGATTCGGAAATTTTATTTCACGGTTCCTTACGGCATTTGTCATGGCACAGAACTTAAAGGATCTTTTGTGTACCTGCATTAGGGAGTTAAGGTTAGCGTTTTCGGCAGGAATGGGAGTCTCACGTGGAGGAAAAACAAACGATCAACGGTACTGGCTTTGATGGCCTGGATCGAGAACAAGCTACGGGATATAAAACATGACTGTTTGCGGATATACGCTCTATGTGACGTCTGCCAAATGATATCTGCCATCATCGCGATGACAACCGGTCTGATGGTATGTTGCTGTTGTAGACGTAGGCTACGAAGGAATGCACAAAATAGAAAATGTATTCGGATTGACGCTCGATTTAATCTGCTGATGACCACCCTGTTTAGTAGTGTCTGAGACCAACTGCGGTTGAGAGGAGAGAGTGAATGAGTCAAGTACATTTCTCTCAGAGTTCGCCTTCGAACCTTTATCATCGAAGCCAAAACCTTGTGATGTTCGCCCAACTATTGTCAGTAGTTGAGACTGGGAATGAAAGGAGCGCAAGGCTTTAAAATACCGACCTGATTACAAGAGCCTTCATTCACCATTCTGTGACTACGTTTGTTTTTAAATAAAAGAACGACTATTACTATATGAAGTTGGGACTTTTAGCGGAAATGAGTTGAGGGTTATATTCTGGATCCTATATGAAGAAATAGGAAGGAAACATGTACAAAATGGCGTGTGCTAGCTCAAGGAATAAACATCTCAACAATTTCCATTTCTATATAGCAATTGAATGCCATCTTCCATATGCACAAATATCATGTGTGACTCTTGTTGATGACCAAGTGTTGAGTTTCAGTAAAGAAACAGAGCTAAAGCTAAGAGGGCTTCAACAATGTCTCCAACCTACTCAATTCCAGCCTGGACGTCTCCATCAACCTCGCATCCTTTCAACCATTGCTACCTTTAGAAGTAAACGACTTCGACCTTTCCATTGTCCGAGATATACTACAAATAGGTTGCAGCTCGGACAATGGCATGGCACAGATAAAATAGCCACGGCATCGGCTCAACCCGTATGACTAACAAGCTGATTGACGGATCCCAGACCACCATTGATAAATGACTACTATTTCCCATTTTCCACAGAATCGACGACGAAACTGAGTATTGAAGCAGATTCGGAGGACTAGAAGGCAGTGTGATAATATAGACCTCAAAGATGGACCGATGGTCAACGTTACCTTGATCTGAGTATTCTAAGAAGACTATGCCCACAATCATCACGAGAATAATAGCCAGTCACTTCCCCGCCTGAAGGATTCAAGCTAATGTCTACTCTTCCATTACACAGCCCCCATCAAGAAAAATTCAGAGTCACTTTGAGCTTTTCTGCAAGGAAGATGAGCGATTTTGGTGGTATCAAGTTAGGGTAAGCAGAAGATGGCGAGTCACTAATCGACGATGCAACTCAACATGCGCTTTGGAGCCTCCTACGTCAACAAAGATTTACCTCAAATCCCAATTAAAAAGACAGATATCAAACTTATGACGATTACATTTAATTCCTCGCCAATAAAACGTGGTGGCGCAGTGATACTTGAGATCGAGGCAGTGCTGACATTTCATTATGGACTCGGCCAGAATTCACCGACAATCCCTTGTAGAGAGCCAGGGTTGCTGTTAGTGGTCGCCCTATCGCCATTGGTCAATTAGTCTCACCCAGTTTCTATCACACGAACCATCACAGAAACGACCATCATTCTTGACCGCGAGTGCGAGATCAAGTCCTCGGACTTTGCAAAGGATGATTGGATTAGTTATGGATTGGAAGTTGGGCTGAGGCTGTGTTGCAAAACTGAATATCAGTCGACACTTTATCTCGATTCTGGAATGAGGCAGTGTTGGATGTTCCACGCCGTGAAGGATCATCTTATCGATCATTGAGAATCGATGAACTCAGTGTCAAGAAAAAGAGAGAAAAAGCTAATCACAATCGTTGACGATGGAGTATATATGTAACCCATGGGAGCATCAATCTCAAAGTACACGCTCTCATCAACTAGATGCCAATCAACAGATCTTTCCAAATACAAATGTTTCTGTGTTCCCTCTCAAGCTCAACTGTTCAACCTGACAGTTTGAATATCCAACGTTTAAAAGATGGCAAACTTGTATTCATTCCCCGAGCAGACACAGCGTCGTCCTCACCCGAGTCTCACACCCTCATCAGACCCTCAGAGACAGGAAGCACAAGTACAGCAGTCAATGTCGGAACCAACATTCAGTCCAACGGGCCTTCTGGGAGATAGATACGACCTACTCAGGCAGGAAATGGAAGAAAGGTCACGAGCTGCCATCCAGAGGCCGAGAGAAAGCCCATTCAATGGTGGCTTGCTTGGGGCTCTTGATGAGTACGAGAACCGGCAGGTGGAGGTATCTCGTGACCGAATAAGTTCTTCAGATACATGGGAAGTTGGTGCAGGATTGTCGAGAACGCCTTCTAGAAGGTCTTATCGTGGGTCTGATGATCTTCAGTATCCCAACCGACCTAGGAGGACTTCAAGCGTGTCTTCTACCAGGACCGACTCTTTCTACTGCGCTCAAACAGGTGTCACGCCGCCGCCGCTACTAGATATGTCAACCACAGTGCCACAAAGACAACCATCATGGCGTGGGGCGAGTGGTCGTGACGTAAGAGCCTCTACTGGCCAGCCTTTAGTGGCCCTGGCCGAAAATTCGGGAACTCCATGGAACACTTCTACTTCGCGGAGTAGAAGTCATTCGATGGCCGTTCGTCCTTCGGGCATGGAGAGGTCAGATACTTGGCCAGATGCAATAAACTCTACGCGATTGAACCGGAGAGT
The DNA here is from genome assembly GCA_014899045.1 of Fusarium palustre. Taxonomy (NCBI): domain Eukaryota; kingdom Fungi; phylum Ascomycota; class Sordariomycetes; order Hypocreales; family Nectriaceae; genus Fusarium; species Fusarium palustre. The sequence continues at coordinate 223,860 of JAAVUH010000042.1, read as the reverse complement.
TTCTTCAGCAACTACATCTGGTAGACCTACAACCTGGAATGAGGCTGCTAGGCTCGAGCCAGCTCGAAGAGGAACTTTAAGACGATGTTGAGTTTACGAACAATTGTGTGTGAGGATTGAACTTTTGCAATTGCTATCATGCATTATACGAGGAAGGGTATAAATAAGGCAAGATGTGGTAATCTTAATGTATCTATGGTAATAATAATGTATGCGCGTCCAGTTTTGATTCCAGTTTACAGTGCTAGATAACGCAAATATGTGGTTTTATTCAGTTGCTACCTAATTATAATTCTCTATGTACAGTAAGCACCATGCTGCATCCTCCGACTTGGGCTGGAGCTGGCAAATCATGATCAACCTAGGGATTACGATCTGGGTGGCCGGAACATTGTGTTAATATTGGAGATAGTTGTGGCGCGTTTTGTAAATTTGGGAGATGGAAGTCGAAATTATCAAGAGCTTGTTTACTTTGTGTTTGCTCTAACCAGCCATGATGTACTGGAGGATCAGGGCTTGTTGTGTTTCATGACAAGGACAAGTAGGAGATCGTGAAGTAATGTTTGATGATTAAACCTTTCAATTGGATACTCTAATCGATTGGAAATCATTGACAGCAGAGCCGCAAGTGTTTCAGCCATGTCAGCTTAGGCAGCCTCAGCGCTTCTGATTGTGCAAATGTCTCAATGTTGACTATCAATTGCTCATTATTGACATACCAGGCTTCCAGTATGTCATCCTTGTTGTATTTACGTAGCATGATAAGTGGCAATATAAGACCCAGGTCTGTCCCTGGTCCCGGAGCTGGGTCATTTCTTTTCTCACAAACGAATTCTCTCAGTTATAATAGCTGTATACAGTTCAACATCAGGCTTCATGAGCTGGCTTGGTTTAGGATGGGAAAGAGACTAGAATCATGTATCTGGAAAGCCGTGTTGCTCGGCGGTTGAAGCAGAGTAAGCTGCGTCAGGTATTGATGTGATTATTAGACCTAGACTCATAGAAAGTTACAACGTTGTTGATGTGCCTTCGCCCTAGATAGTTAGTCATAAAAAGGATGACCACTAGGCTTGAGGATATAAGAATAATTTAACTAAGCATGTAGTCTAACCGACATACACTAAACCACTAACTTTGTAATTTACAGCTCGAGCGGCTATTGCTTCGGATATCCTGAGGCCGCTTACTGGCATCTACCCCTAGATTGCCTGAACTATGTCCTCACCTGAAGAACAGAGAAATCAGACTTGACAAAGGCTTCCACGATCGCTATGCTCTTTGATACTATCATAAGACGTCTCCATCCTGGAGATGGCCGAGATGTGATATCATATTATCCTCGTCTCGAGGCGTTTTGTGTCTGTATTATCGGCCTTGAAACCAAGACTTTTACTCTATATCAATGCTAAACCTTAAACTCCTCGTGTACCTCGGGTATCGCTGTAATTGTTTCCCTTGAAACCATGACTTGCTGTGTTAAAACAATCCCATTCGTAGGATTCATTTCCGTCTCACTTCCCGACAAACTAGGTTGTCTTTTCTTCCTCCTATTCCAGTACGTCCCTGACCCTATGGTTCCAAGTCCAAAACCTTGTGCTTGTTGCACAGGATCCATCCTGATGTTCTGTGGTCGCTCGTGACTACTTAGCATGCTGATATTTGACATTTTTCGGAGAAGGGGTCGGAGAGCTGTGCTAGCCACGACCATGACTGAGATGCATATCTCGGCTGTTGCCCAAATATCTAGAGGATTGTTAGATCTGGAGGGCTATTGTAGAACAGTACGACAGTGGCGGCATACATATAGAAATGTCATTGCTGACATAGGTCGTTTGAATGAAGCGTCCAACACTGACAATAACGGTGATGAATCCGAGTCCGAAGATGACAGCCAACCCAACCTTTTTCCGCCGGGAATTCGTTTTGAGTTCTTTTAATAACGGTAATGGATAAAGAACATCTAAAAAGAACCGAATCTGTCAGTCACTGCCGCCATGCCTGACATAAATCATGGAGTCAAACTCACTCAACACTTCAGATATAAAATTCATAGACCAATTCAGTCGCATAAGCTCCATTGACATGAAAGCCTGACAGTGATCTCCATCGGTATCCAACCAATTCACCGAAGGGTCCGGCCCGCACCAGAAAGTGTCGCTGAAAAGAGTGATGAGCGAAAAGGATGCCGTGAGACCGGTCAAGGCATATAGAAGAGTTCGCATTCCAGGGTGCGTGCAAGGAACGAGGTTGAAATAGAATGCGATGATGCTGAATTTCGGAAAGTAAATGCCAAAGTCGAAGAAGTAATTCGTCGCGAATCGGATCTGTTGAATTGGCGAATATTTAGTTACATACACCCTGCCTGATACGTTGATGAGAACAAACCTTTTTAAGAGCCACGCTGTTGATGGTGAAATCGTCCATGGCATGCATTCTATATGTCAAAGTGTCGCAAATAAGCAATCCCTGACATGCTGCCAAGCCCGCGAAAAGGAGGTAATCGGCCGAGTATATCCTCGCATTGCGCAACCAGACCCGTACGTAAACTCGAGCAGCGACCAGGACATAAGCAATGACAATTAGACTCCATTCAAAGGACTGTAACCCCTATTAGTACGGTAATCTACAATCGATGTTCGAGTCGTTCCGCACCATAACCGCTCTACTGGAGATCATCTTGAACGGCGATATCGTCGGAGGTCGAGCCTCCCGATTGCTAATTGAGCTTTAGCAGGCGACGCAGATTAGCATGGCGTAGTTAGTAGGTGTCAAAATGAGGAGAATGGGTTTGTGACAGCTGAGTAGCAGCAGCTAATATATATTGCACCACCCCAGTGCTGACTGACACGGGCTAATTGATCCTAGTACGCTGCTAGTAGTACGCCACTTGAATCGTCGACGCCATGAATTGAGTCAGTCGAGTCCTGGATACGGAAACTTCCAGGGTGATCTCAGCATGTGGGTGTGAGTTTGAAATCTCCATGTTCTCGATCAATCCAAAAAAGCGAGACCCGTAATATAGACATCGATCTGTTGAAGATCAGTTACACTACCAGCCAAACCATGTCCTTTTCTAGCAACAAGACAGGCGCGACAAACAAAAGACAAAAAAAGAAAAACGCCCAAATCCGGGCCCATATTCTCGGGTCAAGGATCACCGTCTTCTTAGGCTCTTATCGGCGCCAAGGACAGCGATCACCCCTTGTAAGGCAAGCTAGTAAACTCTATTCTGTGACACGGGAATTAGATCGACGGGCGTACACGCGGAGGATGGGTGAGCCGATTTGGTAGCTGTTTCCGGACGCACCCTCCAGCACGAGACTCGACCAATCTCTTTGATTGGAATCATCAAAGCTTAGTTAGTGTCTTCATCTCGGCTGCTTTTTGTCCCCGCTGCCCCGTCCAGGGACGGGGAGACTAGTGTAGGAACCGCACGGGAAGCTTGCCAACTCCGGCGTTGTTTCCGGTTATGTGATAGGAGGAACCAAGCAATTTGGTGATAAGAAGAGGTCAGGGATGTGAGCTGCAGCTTGTCTTTATTTGTGTTTGTGTTTGCATTGGAGAATCTCCTTGGAACATGGTGTTTCTCTCCAGGGGAGACAACAGCGGAAACATGTACCCGATTCTGACTTGGGCTCAGGCGTTGCAAGGCTGAGAGGAAGTATGCCGGTTTACGCCACCTTGACTTGTTTCATATTTTCAATTATTTAATAATCGCCTGTTGACCCGGTTCCAATCGTAATAATGATCACTACGGTGCAAGCATGTCTCGTGTGAGTATCTTTATTCCGTGCTTTGACATGATAAACCCCCAATATGAATCCTAGCCTCTTGCAGATAAATCTTGCCGGCCGGTAAATCGCCATGCTAAAAGATTTCACAACGAACTATGATGGCAATTGAGAAACCTGATAATCCTTTGCAATACCGCTCCGGCTGGCACAACCCAAGATCAAGGTCAACCGATGACACATAGACAAAACAGTCTCTCCCAGAAATCGAGAAGGGCCTTTTGCATACCAGATCCATCGTCTACCTACATCATAGTGGAAGTGCGGGTACACGCGGAAAATGTTAATAGCCACCGTTTTGGGGCTGGCGGTTTTTACTACGACTTGACAATTTCCACCTGAACGACCTATCATGTTTTACTGGCGTCTTTCCCTTGTCGGTTAGCTGTCTGAGTCACATTCACTTCCATGATCTGCGTTGCATACCTTGGTACGTCAAAGAGCCAATCGTACACCAGTGATGATGACTATGTCTCAGTTTTCCGGTGGATCTTACTAACCTCTAGCGATATCACTACTTCCCAGTGAAGGCATCGCAGGACCAGAATAATACCTAGTTAGGAAATTGTAGGACAATATTTAGCCTGTCAAGGAGCGCAACAGAACTATATGATGCACTGCATATCTGGAGGAGTCGATTCCGGGCAAGAAAAAGTGGAAAACTCTCATATGGTGAAAGCTTGCCGATCAGATAAAGAGAACCCTAAGCTTCTTTCTCATCATGTTTGATGCATAAAACGACGTCGTCAGGTGAGTTCTGGCCGCTTGGAATCCCCAGTTACATTTCTCTCTGTCAAACCTGTGCACAAGTTTGCTACATCTGCTGTTTTTATTTAATTTTTTATACCTTTAAACTGAAGCCTAAACCTGATTAATATTCCTCTAAGTTCTCAACTAGAAGATCTGTAGATTAAAAACTTAATATATTAAAATTGTAGAGTATCTCTATAACTAATTTTCCTAACCAACCTTTGTATGACTCAACTGCCCACGCAGCAACGACTGAACCCTATGTTGAGGGCACATTTGGTGTTTTGATCATAACAGGAACCCGATGGTCAAATGGATTAAACAACCTGTAGTTGTAAATTCAGACTTGTTGTACTATCATCACAAGGGCCCTTCCTCCCATTCTTAGTCCTTGATCTGCTTCTAGATATTCTAACAGATTGACAAACAACATACAATTTCCTGTCTTTGTCCAACGCCATACACGTCTGCCTCGTAAAGAGTTTTCCCAGCTAACTTCTTACTTAGGTACGTCATTCGTCAACATTCGACACAGCGTCCGACTCAGCGTCCCTTTCAGCGTCCGACTCTACATCCGAGTCCCCGAAACATTCCCGCATGATCCTAGCTACCTCATCCAGCACTTCATGACTCTGCTTCGACTCGGGCTCTATCTCTCTAGCCGCTATGCTAAGTACGTGTCCGACAACGTCAGCGAGTTCAGTCGTGTCATTCACCATAGATGGTAGGCCAATGTTGCAGGCCTCGTCTCGCACCTGTTCGAGTATAAATTGAGTCTCGCTATGCAGACCAAAGTAATTTAACATGAGCTCATCCATCTCTATGTGAATGAATTGGGAGAGCCAGTGCACAATATGTGACGGGGTGAGAGTAGTAGATGCTGGAGATGATTTGGCCTTATCCTTCATGTTTCCATCTGCTGCAACCTCAATCTGGGACTTGGTTTCAGCAGTCTCCCTGGGCATTTTCATATGTTTGTCGTGCATAACTTTGTACCATTTACTCGGTTTTAAGATCTGGTGCATCTTCTCGACATTCCAGGTTCTTCTTGTCGGTGCTAAAACCGCATGCCTCTCCGTCCGCGCTGCGTATTGCAACGAGACGGACGCCGTGAACTTAAGTTCGCGGATGCCTGTGCGAGACCTCTCTACGGGAATCTTTCCCTGCTTGCCCTTGCGCCGCTTCGTGGCCGCGAGCCAATTGGTCGGCGATATGCCGCGGGTCATGCAGTAGTTCTTGAAGTGAGCCTGCACCGAAGCCGGCGGCTCCGCGCCGACAAAGAAGGCCTGGTATCCTTGATGAGTGACGAGTACGTCAATCATTGGCCATTTCAGCACTGGTAACGAGTGCTCTTGTTGATACTGACGCATCGCTTTCATGGACTTCTATCAATGCTACATCGATCAGCGTGATGTTGAGGTCGTTGACTTTATAAAACTCAGTTAGGGAAATCGTGAGGTTGGGTCCAAAGATGCGTAGCGCATCAAGGTAGTTCTGCGCCGCGAAGCACAGCCAGATGGGAATCTCATTCTTGTCGAACATGTGTTTGATACCGCGCGCAAACTCATCGAGCACGGGTACGCCTTTGAGTTCGAATAAAAGAGCGACATCGGATACCGCTTCCAGAAGCGCTGCCTTATCCTGCGTTCACTCATGGCGGTTGTCCTCCTCCTCTAGATGCGTTTTCTGCGGGTCGTAATATCCAAACTTGTCGTTGTAGCTAGGCATGTCTCGTGCGCTGTACGGCGCGGCCTTCAGGATTGCGGCAAGCAAGCTAGCAGTGTTGTACAAAACCTTGGCACCTACTTCATAGCACTCGAAGTTCATGTCGTCTGAAGGCCTCTCCTTCTGGCTAACATCAAGACCTAAGGATTCGCAGGCTTCGCCGAAGATAATTGGCAGTAGCTCTGTCGCGCCGCCGTGCTTCTTCAGCAGCGGCGCCACCTCGTCTTCCATGCTGCGCGCGAGCTCGACAGCCAAATTTGCGCCAACTGCTGCAGCAGTCAATTCAATTCGCCCGAAGCAATAATAAAACCACAATTTGCTAACATTTTAGCGAAAGGTGATTAGGTCCTTGAGCAGGGCGATGCAGGCGAAAGTGCCCTCAGCCTTCGACTCATCATCTTCAACTGTGTACTCAAGATCAATGGGTAAAGGTTGATCAGAATCAGGAAGTGATTCATCGGATGACTTCAAAAAGTCGTCAGAAGGCTCATAAAATTCCAACATTTTAAATAGATTGGAGTCCGAAATCTTGTCCACCATATGGCTATCGTGGACAACATTCGCAGCGCTTTTCTTAGACGCCACATTAAATGTAACATCGTCGACTTTCAGCAAGGTATAGAGGATCTTCTCCAGCACGCCGCCGAGATATGAATGCGTCTTATCTCCGTAAGTTGAGAGGAAGCCGTCGGACAACATTTTGGAGCGTTTTCTGATTTCGAGCAAGTCTGGATCAAGAAGACTGTAGGTACTCTGTAAAGTAGAATAAACTCAACTCTGCCCCTGATGTATCTTTTTAGACCAACTAGCTTCGGTGGGTTATGATGACATTTGATTGGAGAAAACGACACCAAGTTATGCAATCAACTGGGATTGCACGATCCAGTATTTGAATATGAAAGTTGCCTCCCTATATATTAAGTGGTCTAAAGAGATACCAACACTACGGAGTACCTATGGCGCATCTTATCGCAATACAGAGATGTCAAGTGCGTACAGACTACAATACGTGGGAGACAGGTTTTTCAACAAGTATCCATGACAAAATGAGACTGTCGACTTCCTGTTGGTAGTACTAGCATGGCATATTAAATTCTGATATGGTGTGTGTAACTGAAACAGCCAGAGGATAGCCTTAATTTGACACTTTTTTATGTTCAGAAACCCCCCTTCCGCTATGGTACATACAAAAGATGTCCAAACTCTGTGCCGGTGTCGTGATTGCAAAGGCAAGTATATCGAGGTGACCTGAGGCGATATACTCAAGTCAATCGAAGATGGAGTGTGCCGATTGAAAACTCAGTATAGGGAAACAAAATTTTTATTTTATGACAATGAAATTTCCCAACGAAACATTTATGTAAGTTACAGTCGCCCCGTTCTCAGCACAGCAACGACTGCAAGAGAAGCAGTGTATCGGTGATGACTCAAACAAAAGGATAATCAAGGGTTTATGGAAAAGTTGGACAATAACATTGATCAGTAAACAGCGCAAATACAAAATATAAGGGATAAAAAAGAATCCTCCCCATTTGGCCTCCTTTTTCCAATCTCCACGTTATCTCAAGATCGAAAAGTGTCGACTTAGTTCAACTACGCCAACCCCCTTATATTTGGTTATCAAACACAATCAACAGAGGGCATCCGATATCATGGCTTCATCCTTTCTCACGACTTCCTTTTGAACTGCGAGTCGAAATCTGGGAAGAAGCTTGTTTCCCATCCAACGAGTTCCAGCGAGGTTTGCAGTATCTCAATTTCACGTCAGACGGCCTAGTACCACCACCATACACTTGGGCCCAGACCTCTGAACAAAATCCGAGTGGCTCAAGCAATAAGTCCGCCTATTTAATTTATAGAGGCCTGTGGAATGCCTGAAAGAGTCGAGAGAGGTCATTTTAAAACTTCGGAGAATGGGTGCAGTCACACAATCAGGCTGTCGATAAATGGTGCCTATCTAAAGAATGCAATCCGTCGATATGTCGCGGATGTTGCCGCAACATGCTGCTCTCACTTTGATTAGGTATCAAAACTAAACAGATTGATCTCTCGCCTGTTAACAGTTTTTGGCTACTACAGCGAGAGGTATGTATTCGTCACGACTGAATTGCCAGAAGTGGACAAGTGTTATACGAAAAAAAACACGCGACGAGGTTGCATCAAATCACACGAGTGGACACGCTTATTTTAGTCATTTGAGTAGCACCACGCTGGAAGATACCTCGCCATGGTTATGAAAAGTAAAAAAGGAAGCTATAGGGTATAAACATAAATGACCCAGGATTACGGGTTTAATCTGATTAGTAGTACTACCGTAACATTCCGTGATATTGTTCGAAGGGAGTAAGCCGACTAATGGAAGCCACTGAATTCTCCTGTATCAATGATTTTGTTATATCGTCTATCTAGACTTGATACTAGAAAAAAGAAGGGTTATTGTTGATTTGTTTGATTCCCTAGACTGTCGAGGTCCCTTACCCATACATTGTTATGGCTGCTTTGGTTGACCTACTCCCCTCGACTTTATAGTCCGAGAAAATGGACTGCCTGATCATCGTGTGACAATACTGATAAAATGAAGCTTACTCGGACCGCGTATAGAAGCTTGTGTCCGCGTATATCTTATCGTCCCAGACGGCTTCTTCCGTTCTCGACCTGATTCAAAAGTGTCTGTGTTTCAGCATTAGCCTGACTGGGTCGTGCTTTTAATAACAGGAGACCATTTTGGTCCATAAATGAGCTGAATTGCCGGCGACTGACCCCAGACTTTGATCAGTGACATGTTAATTAGGGCGCATGAACAGGTGAACTGACTGTATCCGCAAAATGGGATAAAAGATGGAATCGTCAAGGAAACACTGTCGTCTGATTCCCCGGTTTACGATGTTCGATTGCCTGGTTACAGGGCAGGGATGTCGAGTCGGGATGAACCAAGACACCGAGCATCCGTTGAGTCGGCTCCGATTAGTCTAGATTTCCACATCTAGAGTACCATGTATCTTGGACCTGAAATACCTCGGCCTCACTCTAGAATAGAATACTGTCGTGTGCCGCTGGTCGTATGGACTGTCAAAGTTCTCACAACTTAGTAGACAGATGAACTGTGCTTGTCTCTGTTTCAGTTGACATGCCTATTTAGTCAGTGCGTACAACACGCTACGGCACCTGGAATACACTAAATACATCATTGTCTGACATTCTATGTACTCTGTAAATCTAAGCATACCAAGCTTCAGAGAACCACAAAAGCCTGTCACTGTCAATCAAGCTTGTTTTTAACAGTAAAATACGAGAAGAAAATTTATTTCGATCAGGGGGTAAAGATCGCAGAAACATGGAAAGGAGAGGGGAATATCCACCCCAAAATTCCACCTCATTTCGGCAAACGACTGGGGCTAGAGCTAGCTCCTCCAGCCCTGTCGTTCCGACAGACAGACTCCAAGTTGAGATTTATGATCGAACAGCAGTCATCGCGACTACTAAGGTACTGTACGTAGTTTGTTCGAGTATGGTACATCTGTTTCAAGCATTTAGAAATCCAGTATTAAAACCTGGATAATCTGTGTAGATATTGTTTTGTCTATCACGCAGAAACAAGACACACAAAAACATCTCCATCCCTTATCAATCATGATGCTCCGAACGTACAATCGTTTCAATGGTCCGTGTAATCACAACAGGCATACGGAGCTAAAAAGGAGGCATTCTAGATTCGGCCCCGTTGAAGATTATTCCTCCAATCGTAGCTCAATCCAGGTCGACAACACCCTTGTGTACGATCTGAAACACCAACATATCGGGGCCCAGGGTGGGATGTCATCAATCAATCAATCGTAAGAGAGGAGACGTGACAGTCCAAGTCTACCTCAAGTCTTTCTTATATAAATCAAGAGCCATCTCTGTGATTCGGTCTTTTCCTTCCTCAGTTCCAACTCGTCCTTACAAACATCCAACTTCTTACAATCATTAACCCTGGTGGTTTTTACTCTCTTTTTTTAACCAAACCTCAACACTCTTTACAACAACCAACACCATCAAAATGAAGTTCTCCATCATCTTCGCCGGCCTTTTCGCCTCTACCGCCATCGCCACTCCCCAGGGCAATGTCACCCCCAACACCATGGGCGCCCTCGAGAAGCGTGCTTCTTTCCCCATCCCCGCCTCCAAGGGCTCCGTCACCTATAAGAAGGTCCAGTACATCTCTGGCACCTTTGACGGTGGCATGAAGACCTACGGCCGTGGTGTCAAGTGCACTGGTCAGGAGGAGGGTGGCGACAGCGACGCCGTCTTTATCCTCAAGAACGGTGCTACCCTCAAGAACGCCATCATCGGCGCCGACCAGATCGAGGGTGTTCACTGCGAGGGCTCTTGCACCATCGAGAACGTCTGGTGGAAGAAGGTCTGCGAGGACGCTCTCTCCCTCAAGGGTGACGGTAACGCTCTCATCAAGGGCGGCGGTGCCACTGGTGCTGAGGACAAGGTCATCCAGCACAACGGTCTCGGCACTGTCACCATCGATGGTTTCACCGTCGTTGACTTCGGCAAGCTCTACCGATCTTGCGGAAACTGCAAGAAGATGGGCACTCGCAACGTTGTTGTTAAGAACGTCAAGGCCTACAACGGAAAGGTCCTTACTGGTATCAACTCCAACAAGGGTGACGTCTCCACCATCACTGGTACTTGTGCTTCTTCCGTCAAGGAGATCTGCGTTGAGTACCAGGGTACCACCCCCGGCAACGAGCCCAAGAAGATTGGCTCTGGTGTCAGCAAGGCTTGCAAGTACTCTTCCGTTAAGTCTTGCTAAGCGCTTCGCCGCATTATCCCTAGACGGGACGCTCCAAGTAGCAACTGGCCTACGAAAATAGTTGAGGTGTTAATCAAGGTGCTTGATGTACCTGTTAGTGAAGGCTGAGGAAGCCACCAGTTGTATCTTTCATGTATATATAATCTAAATTCTGTTCCATACATACTTTGACCAAGCAACATTCTCGACCTCCTTAGTTGCCGTGAATAATATCGTGTAGGTGTCCGCGTGGATTGAGTTTAGTCGATTTTTGGCGCAGCCAACTTTCTATATCCAAGACCCGAGACAAATGTTTGGTACCACTCTCGTGGTTCATCTTTTACCAGCTCAATATAAAGTTCCGCGTGCCCTTCAGCCGTCGGACCATTGAACATTGGTGAACCATCTTCAAGCCTTTCATCAGTATAGTAAAATCTGTCAGCAGAATTAGCAAAATCTTGATCAGGATCCAGTCCACAGACTTACCTGTAACCTTTATCCTTGTAGCACTTGGAAGCTATCTCAATTAGGTTCGCAGCACCCGCCTTCCCGACACTCAACGTCATAAGAACTGAAAGAGGGGTGACGTTTGCACAATTGCCGTTAAAGATGAATGTAGGCTTGCTTGAAGCGGGGAGGTCGGCCCATCCTTTTACAGCTTCTTGGGCTGCAGCGTAGAGGCCGATAATGTTGACCATGGTGCTGCTCTGGAAGTGATCCACAGAGACCTCAAAGACGTCGTCCGCTTTGTTCCATTGACCGGCGTAAGCTATTCCAAGTCAGCCATGCTACAACCGATGCTGAGACTAACTACTAACTATTGTAGATAACGACGTTCGGAAACCCAAATTCGCTCTTGGTCTTTGCAAAAGCATTTAGTACAGAACCAGTGTCACTGCAGTCAGTGGGAATATGTAGTTCGGTTTCCGTTGAAGTCTCAGGGTTTTGAGATCGTGAAGCGAAAGTAACTTTATATCCGTTTGAGAGAAAGGTTTTGGCTACGCTGGTTCCGACGTTAGAGCCGGCACCGAAGATGAGAGCGACAGGAGAAGTCATTGTGAATTATCAAGATAAGAAATTCCTTAGCACAAGTGTAGTCTGAAATTAAATTATTGCCGTTTTAGATACTTTGTTCCCGAAAACCTTGGGAGGTTGTTGCATTTGTACTCAGCTGAACATAAGCAATGCCAATACGGTGATGATGCTCCACAGACTCATCAGTGACGGCGCAAAGATCGTCGGCCTTAAAATATGGAACTCTATTGCCGAATCTGACAAATGGCAAAAAGAGGGGTAATGTCATCCCGCACGCCTCCGGAGAGTTTGGTCAAAGTACATAGACAAAAGCCAACAACTTGAACTGAACATGCGCATTGATATCACCTGGCATTGGTCAGCCATAACGTTATGGGTTAGTGTTGCATGAATAAGCATCCATCGCAATCAGCGTCAACTCTCTCCTTTAGGCCACTACCAATACCACGATGGAAATCACCTCATATCATGCCACAGCATGTATTGGCTGCCGCAGGCGCGGTCGGAAATGTGACAGGAAGCTACCAACATGTCTCAGCTGCGAGAAAAGAGGCGTGTCGTGTGAAGGCTACGTTACGAAATGGCCAGGTGTAGCTGCGCGTGGAAAGCTAGCTGGAAAGTCTATTCCCGTGGTTGATAGCTCATTTGTCGTCGCAGGAACTCGCTCAAAAGTGAAGCAAAGACAACTAAAGCGAGATACATCCACGACACTGCCCATATCGCCTATCTCTGTGCCTTCTGAGGAGGTTGATAAATTCGTTCAGCATTGTACTCCTCCCACTCCGCTCAATGATATTGCCTACTGATGCGCCGACTACAAAGATATCGCCGATCTTAGTAAGATCTTCTACCTTGGCAGTGGGCCAAGTGAGAACCCTATGTTTCACTACGTCCTCCCTCTGATAGACAGCGTCCCTCCAATTCGCTTCGCCCTCGCCGGATCTGCATCATGCCACATCGCAGCTACTACTTCAGACGAACTACTTGAGCCAAAAAGTTTACGATTGCGTCTTCGTGCTACACATTTGCTACGGGAAATGCTACAGAGTCCAACCAATGCGTCAGATCAGACCATTTTAGCAAGCATATTGATGCTTGCTCAGCTTGATGTAAGAACGACATTTGAGATATGCGAGGCACAGGCTGATGGGAATAGATGTGCTCTGGTGATTGTGTCGAGTTTCAAACCCACTTGAAAGCTGCTGTTGCTGTGATTCGCAACCCTGGCTACGATGGATCAGCGAATCTGTATTACTTTGAACAACGTCTTGCGTGGTACGTTATGAAGAGGAAAAAGACGACCGAGCTCACTGATTCTCAACTCCCAGGCTTGATGTTATGAGCTCCACCACCTCTGTCAAACCACCAAATCTGACGATAGCAGAAGTAAAGGCAATAATCGGTCGCTTCTCAGATAACGGCAAAAGACAATGGAGTTACGATGTCTTTCCATGCCCCATTGATCTATTTGAGATTATCGTCGATATCACCTTCCTGTTCAAAAATCTCCATGTCGATTTAGCGAAAGCGAAGTTGCAGGTCGAAGACTTAGAGAGACGACTAGGCGGTTGGAAGTCCCCCACAATGTCAGGCCCACGAAAACACATGGTCGAAGCCTGGAGGTTAGGTGTATTGGCCTACCTCCGTCGACTGTTCCCTCAGGTGAATCGCGATACCGTAAAGGAATCCCTGTCAGATCAAGTACTGGGTCTGGCAGAACTCATTTCTCCGGCATCATCATGGAGTTATGCTTTGTTGTGGCCGATATTCCAAGTCGCCGTCACTTTGGGTGATGATGCTGAAAAGGAAAAGGAACAGATAAGACGCCGTCTCACAATTGCACTGGAAACTATTGGATGTCGACATCACAGCAACGCTCTGGAGACATTGGAAGTTGTCTGGGCGCAAAGTAAAGAATTTGATCCTTTTACTATCAGTATTCCTGGTCGTACGATTATGCTCGTGTAGCGAGTCAAGCGAAGAGCAGAGACATATTTTCCAGTACAAGAGTCATCCTGAGACCGGGATCATTTACTCCTCGATCACTTCGAATAACTGAGCAATACTTTGTCCAGTTCTTTCCTGATTTCATTTTTCACCGTCTCATCCGCCCAGCACATGTCAATTGAATGCTTCGTCAATACCACCATTTCCTCATCACTAAAGCTGCACATCTTCTTGACCAAGAGCATATCGTGCAGGATCCAGCAATCTTCCATGTACGCTGGGTCATCACTGGCAATGGCGAGCGGAATCCAAGCGTCGAACAAAGTACGGATCCTCGGGAAGATCTCGTCAACAGGTTCATGACGAAGATAGCCCCAGGGCGTAACTGTCATACCAATGCCTCTTTCTTTGATGGTGCGAATGAGCTCTGGGTCTTGAGCTGCGTTGAGACCATGGTCAATACGGTCTGCGCCGGTTGAACCAAGGTCAGATGCGACTTGACGGATGTTCCGATGGGTATCTTTCTGTCCCACATCGCAGTGTGCTGTGATGCGGAAGCCTTCATTTCGAGCTCTGTTGTATACTTCTTCGAACATGAGAGGAGGTCTGTCGTTTTCGTCAGAGTCAAGACCAATGCCGACAACCATATGTTTGTACGGGAGAACAAATTCATAGGTCTCCAGGGCTGACTCGACTGGCATATCACGGAGAAAGCACATGATCCACTTGGACTTGAGCTACTATGACGTTAGTACGTATTCGTAACAGTTCATCGGTGTCACTCACATTCAGACGTGCCTCAGCTTCCTTCTGGGCTTTATGAAATCCATTCATAATGGTTTGAAAAGCAACACCTCTTCTTGTGTGTCCCTGTGGATCGAAGAACGGCTCACAATACCTGACATTCATCGCAGCAGCGCGCTCAAAGTAGTTCATTGCCAGATCATAGAAATCCTGCTCGGTAACGAGCACTTCAAAGCCGCCATAGTAAGCCTCAAAGAAAGTGAAGCTTTCCTCGGCATTGTCAATGCGATGTCCAGGCCGTGGTTGAATGAGGTGGTGTGATTCTCGAAGTTGCTCGAGGCTGTGATACACGGTCCCGGTGCGCTCAAGCTTGAGTGTCTGGTTATTCCTCTTGGCCAGCTCCCAACGCAGCTCAGGAGTCAAGGTGCCTTCAATGTGAACATGGAGTTCTACTTTAGGAAGGTCCAGGATGAACTTGTGGTCGGCTTCTAACAGCTCTTGTCGTAGAGACAGACGTTCATCGAGGGTCATGGCGAACTCCATGGTGTTGGTGCGTTTAGGTGTTGGATAGGTTGGGACGGGTAAAGTAGTAGAAACGAGTGTTGTGGTTGAAGAGAAAAGCGAACAAGAATGTAGATTAATTCAGAGAATTTATACATGAAATTCATACTTGGAAGAAATCATCATTGTCAGTGAGTGAGTTGAACTAGTCCAATATAGGTTGCTATCTCAGTCAGTGACTTAACATCTGACACTTACAGGGATGATGGAGCTAGACCAGAATTGGTTGCTATTTCAGTCTCGCCAATCGAAGTGGGTAGACCTGCGCCAGAGCCTACAATGTTAAAACAAAAATGATAGTTGACGATCGGGCTGATCGAGCGAAGAGTTGTGACTCATCGGTCAAGAGATAGTTTGTGATCTGATGTCAATATTTATACAAAGCGTGAAAGCGGGTCGCGTCAGTCAACCTTTTGCGGTCCTACACAGGACCTATAGTCTAGCAATTGAACGGTAGGCAGAGCTACATAGTATGTGGGCATATGTGTGACATCAAGTTATTTAAGAAATAGTCTGTGAATAAAACGCAGTCGTGTATTGCTGAAAGACAAAGTATTGACGTATCTACTGTCTGTATATCCAGAATCTCGGCTCATAAAATCCCGTCCCTAACTCATCTCACTTTCGCGAATCCTTTGTCTTAAAAGACGTTCGTAACCTAGTAGACGTAGTAGACCATGTTCTCGTTCTCTTGGCTGCGAAGCTTGCGGTTTCGCCTCATGAGAATGAACTTGGCCAACCATGCAAGCGCAGCAGTACCAATACTGAACCCAGCGCTACTTCCCATGGCAATAGCGTAGCGAGGTGCGTCGCTCTTGGGCCACAGGTAAGGAGTCCAGATGAAGCTAATATTCATGATCATGGTAACCATGCTGATAGCAACGGCCTTCTTCTCCTTTGTTTGACCGCAAACAGAACCACACCAACCTAGGATAAGACTGTTGACAGCGTAGGTACCGATGGTGAAGATAACCATGCAGACGTAGCGGCCTGCTGTGTTCATGGTGGCAGCTGCGGCAGCAAAACCGATGACGGCGACGGTCTTGGAAGCGGTGATATGCCAGGTTCGCTCGTTGTAGCGACCAGACATCCAGGAGACAAGGATAGTGCTTGCACCAGCAATAAGGTAAGGAGGGCAAGTAAGGACGAGAGTAATAGTTCGGTCGAAGCCAAGAGTCTCGACGACAGTGGGGAAGAAGTTCTTGAAACCGTTGGCAGCCAAGTGAAGGTGAGCCATAGCGCAGAAGATCCAGACGAGAGGGTCCCTGGCAGCCTGCTTCAAACCCTGCATGGTGCTGGTTTCACCCTTGTTGCCGACAGTATCGAGTTCCATACGATTGTAGGCCAGCTGGCGCTCCTCCTCAGTCAACCATCTGGTAGTGAGAGGGAAATCGGGAAGGATAAAGTATCCAGCAACGGCGACGACGAAAGTGACAGCACCTTGAAGGATGAAGAGCCACTTCCAACCGGCAAGACCAGCGACATCATCAAGGCCGTGGAAGATACCAGCGGCGATGAGACCAGCAAAAGCAGTTGCAAGGATGTTTCCAGTGTAGAGGATGGCAATTCGTGTGGCGACCTCCTTTCGAGTGTAGAAGATAGAGAGGAGGTAGACGGCACCGGGGTAGTAAGGAGCTTCGGTCACACCAAGGAAGAATCGAGTGAGGAGGAGACCCTTGAAGTCTTTGGCGACGGCGGTGAGAGCACTGACTATAGCCCAGAGCATCATCATGATACCCTTGATGGTGTTAGTGCGAGGTCTAGATGAGGTAGCAAAAAGGTACGTACCATGTAGCGACTGGGACGAGTTCGAGTGAGGAACATGTTGGAGGGAATCTGTCCCAGGATGTAACCGACAAATAGAATAGAAACACAAGTTTGGTACTCTGAAGTATTGTAAGTATATATCAACATCTGCCTTCAAATTAGTAACGTACCAGTTCCTTGAAGGTTCAGATCTTCCTCGAGATCGTTCAATCGAGCCAAAGCAATGGCATTTCGATCGAGATAGTTGAGCCAGTACATGCTCCAAAGCATGGGCATCATCCATCGATCGAGCTTCTTGACCAGCGCGATTTCTTTGGGGTCTGTCTTCTCATGGGCACCAGAGTAATCGGTCTTTTCATAAGTTGGGACGGGTTTCTCAGGGTGTTCATCTTGGAAGATGTGAGGCTCGGCATCTCTCTTGACGTCGACCTTTTCGTCACGGTTGTTCTGATCCATGATGATGAGTAGCTGAAACAGCGATGAGATTGAAAGAGATGAGATGAAGAAGAGGTAGCAGGGTAGTCAAAGCGATCGACTGCCTTGAGAGGAAAGAGAGACTGATGAAAGGGGGTATGAGAGGAGTGTTATATAGATATGAGGAGCCATAAGAGATATGGGGTAAAACCTGGGGATAGGGCTAATGGTACAAACGATCTCCCCCATAATCTCAGTCTCCGTCTTCCCCCCGCAATGCGGGGTGCATTAATTGAGACGGAGAGAGCTGTAAGGGAGTGGCAATGGTAATGGAACAATAGTGGTAGCAGTAGTCCATAATGCCGGGGTAAAGATCTGGGTAGAACTAAGCTACGAGATTAGTTTGGTCTAGAACTCAACGTGTCAAGTGGCTGGAACTGAGTGAGAATGGATACGCCAAGCCTGTTCGGGGTAGCAACGATAAACAATCTCGACGCCATTCCAAGTTTCCTCCATTAGAGTTGCTACTCTATGCAAGGATGAAGCGATACCCAACGGTATGTGGGCGGACCGTCTGTTGGTCTTTGCTCTACCGACTACTCCTTCGTGCGAGCAAGTATGTGACGCTAGAAAACGAATCCAACATCGCCAAGGTATAAGTCATCCACCTTGCATGAATGCCGGGCGTTGGTGAGTACAAAGACATGCCAATTCAAGGCATAAGCTTTACGAAGAGGCTTCTTTCCTTCTAGAAGGTTTAATATTGGGCGTCAGCGGCGTTGCGCTTATCTGTCTTTGATTGGATTGATATCCCGAAGGCATAGCCCGCTAGGAAGATATGTGATGGTGTCGTGAAGATGTGCCTTTGAGTACAAGTGAGTGGACATAATAACATCCGCTGTTAACGCGTCTCACGGCCTGTACTTGTCCGTCAACGGCGACATTTCCTAAACAGGGTTGTGCGGCCGTTCGGTATGAGCGGGTCTAACCCAGGAGGGGAAGGAGTTTAAGCTTAAACGATTAAGGTTGTGGAGTAGAGAGATCCCATGGAGAAGAGGAGACTGGGAACAAGTTGGGCCGCGAAGGACCTGGCGTCAGAAGTGATCCCCGAGTGGCTGATCTTTCCCCGCGCCGTGGTCGACTTTGTAGAGACGGACCGTTTTGAACGTGAGATTTTGTGACTTGCTCTCGCAGACTTGTTGGTTCCATGATTCATAGCATGTTATGCCAAGATGAACGGTCTCCGCATAACGCGGCGGACAATTCCTTGGCCTTTGTTTTGGTAAGCGACTCCGCAGACCAAGACCATCCCCTCTCCTGGCTTATCTCCTCATTATTTTGATCAACTTTAAGGGCTTAGCAGATGGTGACAACGGACTAAAGCTTGAGCGCTGCTGAACATTCAATTTACCGACAAACATAGCTATTGTACGGCTCTGATTACCAATTTCAACGGTCCGCCCAACCCAATCTCTTCGGCAACCAAGGCAAGGATCTCCCCTACGATCCTGTGTCATGAATACGACCCTAGGCTAACGCTCGAGAAAAGCTGGAGCCTGCGCTAGCCAAGCTTAGATTTGGGGTCGTTGCATCATTCCAACACAGTCTGCATCAGTTGTTACTTTGAGTAAGTCTAGAACCGTTCCGAAGAATCCCGCGAACAGAATTGATGGCGCTTTTACCCTAGTTTCTTGACGCGGGGAGAGACAAGGGCCCCGAGTCATTGCGTGGTAAGCGCTGAAGTGAGGAGTTGCCCGGTTAGGCTTACTGTTTGGCTCGACTCCGATAGCTGGTGGTCCACTAAGGCTGCGCTATTCTAGTCCATGATTTTAGCTTTGGGGTAGAGTGGCTCAGCCCCCACGGGGTGATGAGTAACTTTGCTAGTTGAAGTTAGCGATGCTGCGGAAACCAAGTTCTAGGTCAAAGCAGATCAGGTACTAAAGAAGCACGAGGGATTTCTAGAAGAATGACTACTGCTTTACCTCATTGCTTATTGGTCCCGTTGTTACGACAGGTTGCATCCAATATGGTAGTGACGATAATCCAGCACACTCTTGCTCTTCTCGCCGTCCACATCGATGAACTTGAGCTAGCAACTTGGCAAGCCACCCTTTGGAGAACCAACCATTACCAAGGCTTCTGAGGGGCGAGCTTTCATTCTTCCCACACATCTTCTCCTACTTTCCCCATAAGCAGTCAGTGTGAGACAAGGAAGCTTACCAACCTGGGCACAAAACTTGGATGGTAAATATTAACTATAGTTTCATTATCCAATAGAACACTTCCAACTATAGTAAGGCTAAGCTACCAAAGAGACCCATCGAAATAAATCCGGAATCATAGACCGCTCCAAATACTGCAGTAGCGTCTGACAGATCTGCACCAACCGCATGTGTTGAGTTTGGAGCATTGCATTTGAATCCTACACGGTCTCCAAATGCAGTGTGACATCGTCCCACAACATGGCATCAGACTCGTGTTTTTTCGGGGGTAATATTCAGTAGTGCGACGCCAAGACAAGGTGAAGCAGCCAACATCAGTCACTTTCCCAACCTCTGAGTCGCTGGCTCACCGTGTTCCAACTAACCGAAAGCACCCCAAGTTCCAGACCAGGCTGGGGTTTCCCCTCTTTCCCCCACAAGCTAGTGAATTATTTCACTGTGATACTCGGAGCCTCTTACCAATTTCTCTAGGTCAAGTCAAGCACGGACTGTTGATTTGACTTTTGTCTCTAACCGAAGGATCTCGGCAGCGTACCAGGTTGGCTAAGTTCCACCTGCGCAACAAGCATTGGTTGACGAGGTTGTTATCTCAAATATTCGGAACCGTACGGATACACTTCGTCTTGGCGTCGTTCGTGGATGAGATTACACTTTTGTTTCTACATGGATCATGGACGCAATGTAACGCTATGGGGTACATATTCCCAAAGCTGTGTTTGAAGATACGCTGAGGACCTTTGGAATGTTCTGACAAGGCCCCATGGGGATGGTGGATGAAGATCTTAGTTCCTCATACACAAGCGCTCTTACCATTAGACTAGTCGTTAAGGGAGAGCTAGTCTGGAGATCACATAGCTATGGGGTCGGATGGAGTCGGAACCTTGAAGATGAATGAGAAACCAAGAGCGATATGTAGCTGTGCTGGCTGTCTGCTATGAAGAAATAACCACTTAGATACCTGGTAAGCCAACGAAGCAAGATAAGCGGAATCCGGGGTCGAAATCCACATTCCTATCCTTTCCGATTGTACTCCTGGGAACCATGTCCCAGGTGACAGGATCGACTGCAATATGTCATATCTTGCTATGTCATTGCCTATACAACAAGTCAAGATAATCATCCGGATGATGCTCCCGAGTTGTTGGTTACGAAAAGCAAGGGCGAGGCGGCTAGAGAGTGTGGCCAAACCAGACATCAGGGGCAAATAAATCTCTGTGATGTGTCGTAGTCAGAGTTGGGGCATTTAAACAGAAGGGTTTCCATGAGAGTCATCTAAAATGCGTTAGTGATCCCAGTTTTGAAATCCAGATCCAGGCTCCAAATGCTTGTAGCCTTCTACTACTGTAGTTCACATGCAACTGAAGCCGTTAATTAGGATATGTGATCACTATGACACATTCCAACTTCGTGTGAACGACATATCGTAACGTTCGATTCCAAAAGGTTCCCATGGAGGGGGCAACACATACCCGACCTCTTGAGAGTGCCTTCATCGATGTCATACTCACAACGTCGATCCGCAGAAAGGGGATACTGATCACCCCTTGTCACCTTGTACATCGCGTAGAGGTCACTTTACGGGTGTCCATCCACTACACTTGTAAATCTTATACCACCATGCAGGTAACCAATAGTCTGGGCATAGTGAACGTTATTCTCGAAGCTCCCCAACTAGATGTATGCCAACCCTGTGCGTAGGTCTCGATGCTTAGAAGACTCACGACGCCCAGATCGAGTTTGTTGAGATGTAGTACCCTGCTCATTGGACGGTCAGGATCCCATTGTCACATCGTATGATCACACAGTGGGTGATTAGGGAGCATTAGTTAAAGTAGCTCTTTTCAGTGGCCATTGGGAGCTCTGGAACCATATTCAGGGGGTGTTGGGCTTGTCTACTTCGAGATTGCCACGCCTGTGATGACCTTTCTGAGAGTGTTTAGGTGTGAGTGTAGCGTTCCCCCTTTCCCATGACCTTCAGCCCATTTCCAGCCCCTCAGGTAACCCAGTAGTGACCTTGCGTCCATTCATCTCTCGGTAACAAATGTACCTAAGGGTACCTTTCACGTGCATAAGCAATAAGGTTGACAAAGTTCCGTCCCGCCGTAAAAATACTGCCCACAGCATCGTCATAGCCACTCAAGACGCCGTACTGCCAAGCTGCTCCATTCATCGTTCTAAATAGAGGCCCACCAGACTGTCCACTGTCGACGTCTACATCAGTCGCAAGCTGAGTTGTCTGATCGCAGATATTGCACAAGGTCACCTTGACGTTGTCTTGCTGTAGGCGCTCTCTTTTGCCGTTGATCATTGGGAACCCAGCATGCTTCTATATAAGCGGTCAGTATATGAGAAATACTCCTGGACTTAACATCGGTACACACATATATTGACTTGTTGTTGTTCTTCTTGCAGTCGAACCTCTTGGCTCCGAAATACCCATCCTTTTCGAATATTGGCTTGTTAAAGATCAGAATAGCAAAGTCATCAGTCGAGCGACAATTTTCAGCCTCAGGCATAGAGATGATAACATCAGTTGCGTACGATACACCATCCTCAAAGTTGATCTTGGCAGAGTCTGATTTGGTAGGAAAGCAGTGTTTTGCTGTCATGAGCTGTCGAGGCCCAACTGCCGTACCCGTGCACACCGTTTTGCCCAAGCGTATTTGCCTGATGACATTGAAGGGGTATTCTTTGTTGGCCCACTCTTTTCGGTCGTCTTTTCCAACGATGAAATGTGCACGTCGCTCAAGAGGTCGCGCGTAGGGGACGGCTGCTCCTTTGTACTCGGCGAGGTCGACTGATGATATCGTGTGAACTCGTGGTATCGGGCCTATGATGATTTTCTTCTTCTGACACCTTGCCTTCTGACATTCTTCTTTCTGGCATTGCTTTGCAGGGCTCGCAGTTACGAATTGGCCAAGGGCCAGGATGGCCATGATAATAAAAGGCTTGAGAAGAACCATGGCGAGAAGATGATGTGAAGAAGAAGAATTCATTGTTAGGCGGGGAATTCTTGAAGAGGACACGATCTCAAACTCTATACACGACATTCGATCACGTTGTTGCCGACATGACACTTTTCGATATTCCCTACCCAATCACTTGGTAGGACACGTACTTTCGTCTTAGAGACGTGTTGGGTAATTGCATAAGCTTTGACGCATCAGAAGTTTAGTTGGTTATGCCGTCTTATTCAGTAAACCTCATTTGCTTCGAAGTACGTGTGGGGGGAAGACAAGAGTCAAGCCCCTTGAATCAATCACTTGACTTCAGCCTATGGCCAACACATGCTGTCTTCATTATTGAGTTGTTATTCTTATCAAAGCTTTCAAGGTCATCAAATGGTCTCTGGGAGGATAAGATTCAGGTTAATCGGGCTCTTTGGGCTTCTAACTTTATATCATAAATCTAGTCAGTCTTGCCTGCAACCAGGTAATACCATTGGATACTCACTGCATGAATTGAATTTGATTGATGATAGTGCCTATCTTCAACGGAATAGGGCGTAGTCTCCAGTCAAAAGAAATGTATTAACGTTTCTGGCTGCACAATTGTATCTTTTAGTTACCATAACTCCATTATACCTGAGCCATGCGACCGCGCAGGTGTACCTCTACGTCCCAAATCCTATAACGAAATCATTCTTTGGATGGCTATAACTCAATCGCGTAGTATTACCCCTTCCTCCTGTAGCTGACTCTGCAGACTGTAGCCGTCTGGCTTACGAGTGTCCGTCACTACTACATGTGCCGTGGCCTGTCTCTCTGCTTCAGCTCGCCCCATTTCCTCTGCAACCAGATGGCTGTAGTCTTGGATATTATAGCCTCGGGGAAATATCCGATCCAGAGCATTTTCGAATGCTTGCTGGTCGTTGACAAGGTACTTCTCGACGGAGTATAAGTATACTCCGCCAGTTTGTCCTGAAGAGTTGTTGGTGGATGAACCTGCTGCCATTTTATTTTCTGTCTGTAGTTGTGTGTATTTATAGTTGTGGTCAATTAATGTTCGTGAACTTGATTGTGAGTATTGATATCTTTTCTTTTTCTGCAGAAGTCAGTAGTTCTCTTCGCTGCTAAATATATCGCGATGGCAGGTGTCTGGGATTGTGAATGCGTGTAATATGTTCGACTATTCACCACTCTGAGAAATAATGTTAGCGCATCACTATTGAAAATAACTGCAGCAGAAACTGCTGCGTAAAGATTACCATGCCGGCTGGCTGCAATAAATCAGACACTTCCAGGCTCCTGATTTCTTGATCACAAGCATGTAGGCACCATCTTGTGCACTTCTCACGACCGCATGCAACGTTCATGTTGATGTTCAGTCACTTTACTTGTTGTTCCGCAAGGGCGTTGTGTTTTAATCACGAAACACAGGGGCTAGTCTTGCTCATTCAGAGCCCGGTGGTACCGCCAATTATCTGGAAAAAGGAGGCCAAGGTCTAGGCGCTACTGCAAGGAAGGAAGGCGACTACTATAATTGTAAACGGAGAGAAGGTAAGGTCCACGCTTATGGTCTCGGTTCACTTGGAGGTTTCTGACGATTATCGTTCTAGCTGTGGACGACAAATAGCGCTGGCTGGGATGGCAAGGGCACTGAGTTAACTTGTCTCTGCGTCCGCTATTCCGAAGACGAAGGGCCTGAAAAGGCGGATGTTGACCCCAGGGTGAACATCATGATTCTTCTTGCTATAAGAGACGTAATAGCCGATAATGATCCGGAGGCCTACACTATCCTTGGCGAGCCCGAGCTCATGGGCTATACTGGTTCCAGCGGACCGCACACAAGATATACCAACTTCCGGCTTCCAGCAGATCATCTTCTTTGCGCAAAGGCCGATGCGACAGTTTCCATCATCCAGGTGGCATTCAGCTTCACTGCAGCACTCGTTGGAGCCATGGCATGTGGCATCATGCGCACGGCTTTCGAAGCAGCCCTCAAATTTGCAAAAGAGGATAACTGAGGCGGCAGTGTTCCCACCATCCAAAGGCAGAGTGTCGCAGATCCCCTTATCAACTGTAAGATTAAGGCCAACACGTCAAGTCTTCTTGTACATAACGCTCTAGACGCATTCGATAAAGGAAGAGGCGATCCCTTCAGCAGGCTCGAGGCGTGCCTGCAAGCAAAGATATACAGTGGAGAAGCGGCACTTCAGGCTGTATGGGAAGTCATGCAGGCTGTGGGGATGTAAGTCTTGTCTTTTGAACACGATTATATTCGTATGCTGACGGGATCAATAACTAGGAGATCCTATCTTGGCGAGACGGGATTTGGACGCCTACTCAAAGATGCTACTGTCTTGTCTCTGTTTGATGGAGGCAATGTAGGTGTGAGGAGGAGGCAGTATGAGAAGCTTCTGCAATCACCTGATTACTCGTGTTGTAGCGCTAGCTTTTGATTGTAACGTTACGTGGATTATGTCTGGTACATGGAGGATTTCATTGAAGTTTAAGGGTATAAGACGATATCTCAAATCTGGACTCTTGACAGCGTAACAAAATGTTCCTATTCTATCAATTCTGCAATGTATTATCTTCATCCTTCTTTTACGAACGGTTTTATGAGGCAATCCTCTCTTCCACACATGTTCCGCTTCGCAGCCTAGTCTGCTTCGGCTCCATGAGCGCCACACAGCTTTTCGCAGTAGTATGTCATCTGCAATATTATTAGAACTTTATCTCGCTATAGGACTAAGAATTTTACCTCGTCTCCACCAATGTGGCCTTCGGGAGAGTTGCAAATGGTACCGTCCTAAGAATAGAGTTAGCAAAAGGGTGACTCAGTTAAGGTCTGCCAACTAACGAATGAACAATCGGGGCACGTGTTCCACCATTCGCTCCCCTTGTTTCGCGCCTTGTAGTAGTTGCAAGCGCACTCAGTAGCATCAGTGAGGACTTCGTAATTAGTCCGCCAGTTGTAGCTGACACTCCAGGCAGTACCGCCAACCGGGGATGACACCCTGTTGGAAACGCAGGCTGCCGCCTTATGGGTATCCGCCAGAGCACTGCGAAGCTAGTGTGTTAACATCTTGTTATCGACTGCGAAGAGGGAGTGTGTTGTCAATACGAACCCAGATATAGCCATGACGGCCAATGTCAAGATAGAGAGTTGCATGATGGGCAGTAAGAAGGTGATTAGTTTGTCTGGGAAGAGTGAGTCGAGAAGTGATGCATCTAACAAAGATTTGTGAAGATCTTTATATGTTTACATCTCATAGCATTATACCCTGTGCTCTGATGTCGGTCCGACGTCGATGGACGGCAGTTGCATCTTGTCATGATTCGAGATATGAGGCTTTTTGGAACGATCGCAGGTTTTAGTGAGGCGGTCTATCGGTAGTGGTATTCCCACCTATAGAATAATCCCATTGTTGCTATCATTGCCTTTGGTTCATTAAGGTGTAAACTTTATAGCCCAATGCGGACTTTCGTATTTCGTGTGAGTGACAGAGAAAGGATCATCGCGTTTAATTAGATGACCCACCGACACGGTTACCGCCTTGTTACTGATGACGGTATGTATCGGGCCCGACGAAAGGATGCAAAACTCCACTTCTGATCATCATAAATTTGCATGTCAACGGATAAGTGTAGAGCTTATTATCCACTCTTAAACTCTACTAAGATAATGATAGGCAAAAACTTGTTCAGATATCGTCGTGATAATGGACTCCGAATTGACGAATGCCCAAGAACTTGGATACCGATGCGCGAAATGTCCAACAAGCTCAAACGTTGAAGATACAGAATTATCGGCAGATGGAAAGGCATCTGGTTTGTATCCAGTCGCGATGAGCATAAATAGTCAATTGTCTGCCACTCACTGCATCATCCATCGACTTGGCCATCGCAACAACAACAGCTCCATAAAATCCAATCTTTCTTTCGTAACGACTTAAACAATCTCTTCAAAATGCGCTACTCTGGCTTCGTTTGTGCGCTTCTTGCTTCCGTTGCTGGGGCTATGCCTTTGGAAGACAACCCATTTCCCGGTGCTAAGGAGTGGACTGAAGGCTACCAAGTAGAGTCAGGCGATGTTATTGTCCCTGTGAAGGATACTGGTAAGTTTTGACTCCCGAGAATTTCTTGGGAATAACACTAAACTTCCTTCAGCCTATGTCGTCAAGGAAGAGGTGTATCTTGCCAAGCTCCAAGCTCAAGGTATCAAGATCGGTGCACCAAAGATCGAGGCTCGCTGGGAAAGTCACTATGCTGCCGACCTTCCCAGCTGGACAAACAACACAGCCCAGCCTGAGAAGCGAGATAACTGTGATGGCACGTCCTACATCACCACCGACAAGACAGAGACCTTTGTCGATTGGGATGTGCAGATGTCCCCAGTGGTTTGCGCCGTCGGTGATATGGACATCAGCGTCTCCTCTGGCTACAATGTTGCCAACACAGTCGGAGGTAGCGCAGGAGTTGATCTGGGACTCGTCAAGGATCGTCTTGGCGCGAGTCTGGGCGTCGACTACAGCAAGACCTGGACGACTTTGACATCAGTCGTCACCAAGGGCACCATCAAAGATGGTAACTGTGGTGTCATGATCACCAAGCCTCTTACCACCCGTCGCTCAGGCCGCCAGTTCCGAGGCTGTATCGGATCCGCCACCGAGGTCGGTACTTGGTATGCTGATAGTCATGAAGAGGGAAGCTACAACGGTATTCGTTGGATTGAAGGAGCTATCTCAGTGTGTACCAAGCCTGGAAGCAACCCTCCCTTGTCTCGCTGCAACGGACAAGGAAACTTCCGATGAATGGGGACCCAAAAGAGCATTTCTAAGCTGCTTCAATCTGGAAGGGGAATAGGAAATGTCAATGATTATTCTGTTGCACAAGTCTAATTTTCGAGGTTGGGATGTAGATGTAGGTTTTCTCTGAGAACATATCAGCACAATCAAAATATATCCAAAACAATAGACATGGAGATTCAGTGTTGACCCCTCCAGGGGCATTCTTTAATTCAATAGATTATAAAAGGTGACAAGAAACGTCCCATGTAGTTTCTAGCACTAAACATTTAAATGCCTTTGTTGTTGAAGTAGTCGTGATGACTGACGAAATTATTCGCTATTAAAGAACCGTACACCGTTGTTTAAATACCAAGACAAAGATACTAAGGGCTATCCATGGGTCATACGACACCAGTGCAGCGCAGACATCAGTGTCAGGAACATCGACTTCACAAGGAAAACAGACGAAACTAATGGTTAGTCAGTAGATATTAGTGGTCCAGGTTGCTTTCTCGGCTCA
Source organism: Fusarium palustre (assembly GCA_014899045.1). NCBI lineage: Eukaryota > Fungi > Ascomycota > Sordariomycetes > Hypocreales > Nectriaceae > Fusarium > Fusarium palustre. The sequence continues at coordinate 195,866 of JAAVUH010000042.1, read as the reverse complement.
TTCATGTTCGCACCCTAAAGCCCCTATCTAGGTAAACTTTTTATCCACCAAGTTCATTCGGTGAGAAGAGATGCTCAATTCTTGGCATCAGCAAGCCAATTGGCTCGCTAGGCCGCGATACAGTACTACACATATTTTCCGCTTATTCAGCGGGTTATTCGATCAATCCTGCAACAGTCATTAACCACGGTCGGGGTAAAATGTTTTCCTAAACGTCGATATTTAATCAAGTTTAAAGTTGAGGCAGTGTGTTTTCGCTCTTATTATCCTTTTTTTCGTTGAAATCCCCCTGTTTTTGCGCAATGTTTCGAGCGTCACCTGCTTTTCGTCCACGGTTCCTCCTAGCCGCGAAAGCAGCTGCCGGGATCTCCGTCACTGGCGCCGGAACATTTCACCTTGTGACACGAAAGTGCTATTTTGAGCCTTTCGGACTCGACAATGGCAGGTCATTGTTCGAGCATCCTCTTCTCAAGCAAATCAATCCTTGGAACAAACCTGGATCTGCCGACTCTTGCGTTAGAGAAGTGCCCTTTGACAAACTGGACCAAGCACTTATCGAGGATACCAAGAATGGAGGGACCAAGTTAGTTGAGCGATTCGTTGCAGGAATGTGGGGAGGGTTTGGTAAGACATGGGAAAACCATCACGCCAGATGCGATACTGATAGTAGGCAGGGTACGGAATTCAAAGAAGAATTATGACTCTTTTCAAAGATGATCACAACAAGAACGATCTATGGGAGAAGAACGATCTTCTAGAGTCTACTTATGAGCCAGGTATTCTTCATGGATATTCTGGTAATATCTTATACTGATACTTCGCAGGTACGTATTTCACAAATCACTTCCTGGTTCTCTCAAAAACTTCAACATGTATCACGATGAGAGGGTGTTTCGACCCTCACCAGTCGCCTCCCTCCCCAATGGACATCGACAATCTTGTTGAGGTCCGCGCTGAGTTGGATAAAGTGAGGCAGGTTGCGGTCCTCAAACTTCGAGTCGTCACCTTTGACGGACGGAAGGAGGCGAGTGATGAGAAAGATCCATTCGGCGGATTTGGTGGTTGGCTTCATAGACGGTATTCTTCTTTATTAGTCGAGTCTGGGGCTAGAAACTGCATAGATTAATCAGTTACAAGAGGTTAGTGCTTACTGGGAGATGAAAGAGCTAAAGGGCGCACTAGAGATATTGAACCAAAGCTAGGTTTATCGAGTGCTTCACGGTTTGTAGCAGATATGATTGCAATCTCCGACACGAGGTTGCTCCGTCCGAGACGCCCCACATCGGCTAAGATGTGGATCACCCGGCGCGGGCCGCCTCGGCCACGTTACTCCGGTTTCTAACCCTGTTCGGCTCCCTCTGTAAATCTCCTCCCCCAAAACCTCATTGTTCCATGTACTATATTCTTAATCTGTCTCTTGGAACGAGAAACATGTCGACTATAAACCTCTCTATCCGTCCGCGGGAAGATAGGTATTGGAAACTGGTTGGGATGGCATACTTAACTGTAGTTGTAGTACAACCAATGATAAAAATGCTAGTTGTACATCATACTTTGTACGATTACCTACTGTTCACATCGAGTCGGTTACAACCGTGTTAGATCATGTGATATATCGTAACCTTGACGAAGCGACCGAAAAATCACACTACCCGCACGACCTTCCTTCAACAACCCCATCGGATTACTCGACCAACCCCCTCTCCATCAGCCCCCTAATCCCGTACGCCAAATATCGGCCATCACGGTGCGGCTGCAGGCTCTTGCGTTCGGGCATCGTGTTGTGTCTAGGATGGATTGGTGTCAGCAACAGGGATCAGGGTGACAAGGTGGGCAGGTTGACTGACTTGGTGTTGGCTTCTTAGGTCTCGATAGTCCATTCAAGATTTCTTCTTAGGTTGTGTGGGGAAATCAGAAGCGGGCTCTTTAGCTGTGCTTTTGTGTTGTGTGATAATAAGGTTGCTCTTCGTGCCCTATTTCTTATGATATTATAGCTTTGTGTATCGGGAGGTGTTAGACTTCAGTCTTCGACTAAGAATCGGCAACCGAAACCTTCAAGTACTACATACTTTGACAAGCCTGCCCGTCCCATCCCCAACAGTCCGCAGGGATAACAAATGTAATTTTCTGCAATTCATAGGTATTTTTGTTACGGCAGAATTAAAATATACTACTAATAGGTCCTTTACACAGTATATAGGTAGATATAATACTGGAGTCGTCTTATTAAAGGTCAGATAATATTGGCCACTCACTAAAGTACCTTAAATAACATTTGTTGTCCCTGAGGCCTTGATAAGACTGTCGCTAATTATGGTACATCTTAGCCATGTTCGAGCTGAGGATTAATCATATGATTCTTTTATAGCTGAGCCAGTAAAGGCACTTGGCGTCAGCGCTAAACTCTTGGATCTGACCGTGATTCGATTTAGATGTATCTAAAAATGAAATCTCAGGCTCGGGATTTGACGATCAGTGTTTGCCGCGAGCCTTACTTTATTTATTGACGTGGGAGGATCCGTTGGCTCACAAAAATAGATTTTTATTAACTCATTCTGACAAGGCCTAGCGCCTACCATGTAGATGTGTGACATGCATCATTCATATCTGCACCTATGATTCGTGGCCTGGTAATATATGTTGGTTGGTGCAGTTCGTCTGACTTTGCATGCCACCGGTGTGGTTTTCGACAACATCATGGTCTCTGTCATCATGCCGCTGAGCTTAGGTCGAAAGCAATCCATTCGCTATCGAGCATTTTCAATGTTGCAATTGCGTAGTCCAAGAAGCACAGGGGATTAACAAAAGGCCTGCCAAGATGGAGACGTCGACATTTGTCCCCAAATGAGACTTGTGCGACACGGTTGATGTTGCATGCAAGCCGGAGAAACATTATCAGTGGCTGAACCTCAGCGGCATACGCAAAGGCAACCTCTGCTGCCTGCCAGCCTGATTTTTAGAGAGACGGATGGTAATACATAGGCCAGTCTCCCGAGCCATTCCCCCAAGCTCCAAGCCCTGCTTTACTTGTCCTTCATCGCTTCGCTCTGTATTATACCGTGCGCCTATCAATTTTTAGTCCTGCCACTCATATTCTATATTCAAACCTCCAGATATGAATTCAAACGGCTCTCCCCGTAGTGGTGGTGACTGGCGCAACAAGTTCCGGAACAAGACAAACAAGGCTGCAAAGCTTCCGGGTCTCTGTCAGCACTGCTGCAAGATCAATTTTGAACAGTTCGCATCGCCACCAGCTCCGTCCGAGGACGACGCGCCACAGACGACTATACTCATCTCGCTTTTCAGCGTCATCAAAAATCAACGAGCTGGAAATTGCAATTTCTGCACTCTTCTCTTCGACGCCATCGCACTTAAACGTCATGATCCATTCGAACATCCAGCGGTGAAGGACCACATGCCTCCTGATGTGAGAGGTAGGACTTTCGAGATATGGGCAAGAGGAATCAATTGGAAGGATAAAATACTGAAAGTTCCCCATCCCTTTGGGCAGAGTCGGAACAAAATCATCATTGAAGAAGACCCTTCAGATCCAGATTTGTTACGGGAACGTCGTGATGAAGCGATGGAAAATGCTGAACAAGGTGCACTCTTTACCAGCGGCATAATTGTTGGCGGAACTACGACCGCGGCAGCGCAGGATACGAACAGGGACCGACAACTGGGTCTCACTTTTGTGACCGGCGCAGGGTCGTTGGCCGCCTCGCTTCTCACTATGGACACCAGGTTGCCTGTCGTTTTCCGGGTCAAGATGCACAACGCTAATGCCGTTGACGCTGGGCTTCTCGAGGTAAGCCTTTGGGGGTATGGAGGTCGGGTACAGGCACCTCTCTCAGTCCTCAGTCAGTTCAATCTTCGAATCGCGTCCAGCCATATGATCGAGGAAGGCACAGAAAACCTTCGTTATGGAAGGACGATGGGTAGGAGAGTCAATATTGAAGGCGACTGTCGTGAATGGCTGAATCATTGTCGCCGAAATCACGAGCATATCTGCGCAACGCCTAAGTGGTCGACTGGTCTGCCTAGGCCAGCGGGCGAGCATTTTCGACTCATCAAAATCGGAGAACCCAAACCTCAAAATGAAGAAGGCGAGATCCCGATGCATACCCAAACCCAAGGACACGACGAGACAGATGCTGAAGCTGAAGACGATGAAGACAATAACGAAGAATATCTTTGCAAAATAGTACAAGTCGGCATCGATGGCCGGGAAGGAGAAGTACCTGAGTATGCGGCCCTTTCGTATGTGTGGGGTGATACGGGACCCAAGTCCCTTAATCTCCATTCCGAGAACATATCTCAACTTGGACAGCAAGTCAACGACCAGAATGAAAAGGTGGCTCGAACGATATCCGATGCTATCAAGGTAGCCAAGCGCTTAGGGTTCCAATATCTTTGGGCAGACAGTCTTTGCGTCATCCAGAAGAAAAGCAATAACGACGGGACAGAAGCGCGGGAGTCACAACTCAAACAGATGGACAGCATCTTTGGCCATGCCGGAGTTGTCATTGTCGCTTCGGCAGGAACAAACTCTGAAGCTGGTTTAGTGGGTGTATCCTCGACCCGCGAGCCAATGCAGATGTCCCGGGAGGTGAGGCCAAACGTTAACGTCTTACTACCCGTGGAGTATGATAAATCTTACGGCAAGTGGGATACACGAGGTTGGACCCTCCAAGAGAAGCTTCTCTCCAGGAGACTGCTTGTGTTTGGTGAGAAGTACGTTAGCTTCCACTGCAGACATGGCATCTTGCGCGAGGATGTGCCTGCGGCACATGCCGGCAAAGGCTCTGGACCCCCTCCAATTCCTTGTCTCTCGATGCCACCAAACATTCATGCTCCTAGGACCGCCAAGACCTGGAATGGAGTCCCCGTTCTCCTGAGATCCCCTTTTTTCAACGAATATGCGAAGCTTTTGGAGCAATACACTAGTCGAGATATGTCCAAGTCTAGTGATATCCTTGACGGTATTTATGGCCTTCTTAAAGTTCTGGAGCATATGAGGGGCTCACAGAGACCGCCTGGTAGTCTTACTACTACATATCTCCAAGACAACGGACGAGGGGACCGCACTCTCTATGGACTTCCCGAGGAGTTCCTCGACCTTGCACTGCTTTGGCAGCCTCCAGCAGCGGTTGGGACGTACCTGACTAAAAGGGCGAACGATGTTCTCCCCAGCTGGTCATGGGCTGGGTGGGAGGTCAGTAAAGATCCTTCCCATGGTGAGAAAGATGGAGAGTGTGATGCCCATCCCGGTGTGCGATTCGAAGAGCCGTTCTGGGTCTCGGGCAATGACGACATGTCCCTAAGGAAGTTCAGGGCGACCGGCAGCAATTCTGAGGAGCGTTACAAACCATTGGTGATGTGGTTCAAGTGGTCTATCACGCGTAAAGAGAAGCCGGCTCCTCGGCCAAAAAAGTCGTATTTGAGATCTGACTCCGTGGCGAGACAACAGACGACGCCAGCAGGGAGTTCACAGCTCGCAACAAGACATCAACATATCGAGGGCAGCCTAGAACCAGTGAATGGGTTTGGTGTAGGCATTGTTTGTGGTTCGGACGATGTGGACTTACGAGCTTATGAAAGAGCCCTCAAATTTCGTGGAGTCGACCATGAAACCGCGGGTGCCCCTTCCATGCCCTACAATATCCGGCTAGATGACCGTCACCTAGTCTGCGAGACGCAGGTGGCCAGCTTCAGACTTAGTCAGACGAGGTCTAGGAAAGAACCATTATGGAAACAGGTTGATGGGGTTGCGAAAATCGAGAAGCAGCTGCAGATTTTGGAAGCCGAGATCTTAGACGACAAAGAGAACGTTGTCGGCCACATGATCCCTACCGACCAACGAAAAACCATATCGGCCCATCCTTATGATTTTATCCTGCTCTCCGAATCGCAGTACTGGGGAAATGAGAAGAGAATTGATGTCGTGGGCTACCCATTGTACAATGTCATGACCGTTGAATGGGATACTATGGGCTGGTTTGCAACGAGGACGGGCTTGGGGAAGATATCTAAGCCAGCGTGGGAAGCAGCAGCGCATCCTAGATTAAGGCGCGTAATCTTGAAATAGCGCGCCAGTTTTTATTGAAGGTATGTGTTTTTGTACTAAATTTCAATCGATCCAGATGGTTGCGCAGTGCCTAACTGACCGACGGAACCAGGATATGGCCCCTCGCGCAGTGTCAGGCGAAGCGTACATATGCATCTCAGGTCGCGTTGCTGGAGATGTTTGAAGCGTTGAAGAGAATGTGTCGTGTATTAGCAGTTGCCTTTCGCCTCACTCGAAGTAATATTATTGGAGGATGGAAGTGAGATTATTCAGAGGATCCTGTTGAGGCAATATTGCAATCACATAGAAATAGCACTATTTTCAAGAAAATTCCAAGTTGGCGGGCTGAGCGCCTGGGGACTAGAGCTTGGATGCCAACGTGGAACGCGCCACTTTTGCACCCACTACTTGACGTGGTCTTGTTGGTAGTGAGATGAGTGTGCTATAGTTCACGGCCTGCGCCAAGACTGTCTCTATGCGCAGTGTCTATTGAAGGTCCTTTGTTAAGAGTACTGATACCGCTATGTCGTGTCCCTACAGACATGCTGCCACACTATGGGATTGGGTCAGGTGAAGAGGGAACATGACGATTGGGTAGGTAGCTCTGCAAATCTCTCATAGACAGAGGTCCAGTACTGACGAGTCGCCCAGTCGAGTCGCCCAATGCCGCAAAGTCTTCAACGGATTCCCCGTGTTTTCTAAATTGTAACAGTCTGAAAAAAGAAAATGAAAAAAAAAACCACAGCTACTCAATTATCGTTAATTAATGAAAATGGTTCATATTTGTCAAGGTCAACATAAAGTAGTCAATTCCGTCCCAGTATGACATACGCACGCAAACCACCACAATCAACGCGGTTCACAGTAAGGATTCAACTTTAGTAATCTGTAACACAACTTCCATAACGAGCATTATCGTGTATCATGATTTTAGGTGACGTGGTGAAACATGATCTCATTTATCTGTCTGCTTACTTAACAGCTTGAATCAGGTTAGCGGAGATATGCCGTCTACGGAACGGCCCGCAACTCGTTTAACGTTGTCTGACAAGGCGCAGCAATACGAGACTCGATACTCTTTCTATTTTTCAATAATAATTCCAATCTCTAACTATCCATTTCGTTTCCGTTCCAAAATACTGGTACTTTTTGGGTCTATTGTAGAATTGCCCCCAAACGAGATAAGGTCATGCCTAGGACCCAGATGTTCCATTTTGGTCATCCGGTTCTTTACCCTTCGGCTTCTTTGTCGACTCAGGTCCCGGCTCTGTGTTTTCTGGCTCAGTGTCCAAGCCTCGCTTGCCCAAAGTCGAAGGTGGAGGCTGATCCGGTCGAGGCTTCTGTGGTCAATATGTGTTCCATGTTTCGTTGTAAACAAGAATAACTTACTCTTTCGCAATCTAGACAGAACTGACTTTTGAAGTTATACGGAGCCATAGTCAGGAAGCTGTGCTCCGACTTGGGTACCCGACAGAAAGCGCAAATGATTTTGCCGGTTGCTGGATCATCCATCAAGACTGGGCCTGTTACCAAGACACCATCAGGACCAAATGCGTATTGCACACTGCCGACCACCTGTTGTTCTTCCATTGTTCAAGATATTGTGTAAAGTTGATGTTTTGATAGCTGAGAGTGGAAAGAAATCTGACGTGATGACGTGTTCATTACCAGTTGTCCACCCGTATTTCAGTGAGGGGTTGTTGAGGCATGGCGTATCAATAACATTGTGTAACCACTTGAATCTATGCGAGTTTTTCCACCAGTTTTGATAACGGACAAATAGAATCGTGGTAGTGATGTTCTCATAGCCTTTCTAAAAGATGTGGGTCCTTTGGTGTTCTTTGCTGACCGATACATGAACGATCGGCTACAGGATGAAAATTCCTGTACATCGACGAGTCGCTTTGCAATAACGAGGTCATATGTAGTAGAGAAAATGTTAAAGTCCTGGCAAAGACTAGCGAGCAGTACATACCACAAAGTAGGCTGCGTGAACTTGAATACCTTATCTAATAGATTCCGACTCTGAAAGAAATAGGTTATCACGAGTCGACAATATGTTTTCGTCTTCCTGTTCCACTCTCTCCACGACGCAAAAATAATTATTTTGCAGTCAACTAAGCATCATCCAACATACAGCATTTCCAATATCAATCACATCGACTACAAGTTTTTTCAAACACAGATACACAAGACGCAAAAAAGAAACTCCGGTACAGGGAATCGAACCCTGGGCTCCGCGGTACTGATCTCTCAGGTTATGAGAGCGCGAAATGTTAGCCACTACACCATACCGGATTTTGATTGGCTGACTTCAGTTACTCTGGGCTCAGGTATTTTTTAACATGAATCCTAGCTGAGGCAGCCAGAATTCAGAAGTTAGAAATAAGCAGAATCCGCGTTCGATAGATTTTATTCAGCTTCCTCCAGCTTCACCTGGTGCTCATTTTCCATGACCAATATAACATAACCTCCTGAAAAATTCGCGAAATTGCATGTCCTTGCTAGGAGAAAATCTGCGAACGATTTGAGAAATACCAACTACCTGTTCAGCTAGAGACAAGTTAAAGAATGTGTAAGCCACTCAGACATCGTCTGATCGTCAGGAAGGGACTTAAACTCACCTTTGCCTAATGATCGCGTACCTCTGGAAAGCGGATAAAGACATCCATCGAGTTCTTTGCTGTTTTCCTGAAGCCATCTCTCCGGTCGAAACCTCCTTGGCTCTGAGAATACGTTCTCATCATAGGTGCGCGACTGTTGACATCGTCTCCCTAAGCTGCACTGGGAAGCCCCTCGGTCAGCTCAAGAACAGCGACGAGAATTTCAACGGCAATTTTTTAGATGCAATTGATTCGGCCTCCGCATCTGTGTGGAAGTTGCTGTATCGACCTGTGCTTCGCCGAATCATATCGATCATACCTCCTCCCCTAACCAAGATTGTGAGCAGAGAGGCACGATTTATGAAGAAACTCTGCGGCGCATGCCACGAAGTAGCGATCAACTTCAAAAGAGATGCACCCAAGTCTGTTGACGGGATAATCTTAAGCAGTCTATGTGATCTCGAGGAGAAAAACATGGGAGATATGCAGTTGAATTACTCATCACGAGGTGCCCTTATCCATAATGGAGATCTCGACCCAGTTGAAGGTAGTGTTTCCTATGGAACAATGCATGTTTACTCAAAAGAATAGAAGCAGGCTATAGCCCCGGTTCAGGTGGAGGGATTTACCATGTAGGGTTTGTGAGCGCGTCGTAAAGTGATTAACTTCATCAACGGGGCGGCCGAAAAAATTAACAGTGAAAGGGTTGATTAACAAAGATAGTTGGTGAGTTGTTAAGTCGCGTCTGAACACCTGTGATTAAAGTGTACTCAGGCGCTTTGTATCAGATCCCAGCTGGTCGTAGTCACTGACCAGGCCTAGCTATAGCGACAATGAATAACAACAGTCATGGCGGAAGTAAGTGTATATAGACGAGAGTAGTCTCGCTTGAATGAGAGTTACTACTGGTATCAGCAACAGCAGATAATACACAGTTTGTCATAGACTAGGAAAAACCCCAAATTCATCCATCCGCAACAGCCATTCAACATAGCTCAAACAGCCACCACTTCGAGATCAAAAGGGACAAACAAACGAACACAGTCAAAATGTGCACAACTGTAGAAATTACCAGGCTTTGCTCGCTTTGCCACAAAGGTCTGGGGACTCTCACAAGACTCGAGGAGTGTCAGGATAAAGAAAGCAAGGTCCACAGGTTCCCTGTTCGACAAGTTACTGAGACAATCCCCAACCAGGTCTGCACGCCATGCCTTGAAAATCAAAAGAGAAAGGAGCGAGAGGAGCTGGCGGAATATCAGGCTGAGTTGAACAAAGGAAAGGGGAAGGGCTACAGTTCGTGATTAGAACAATGATCTAATGGAAAGCAATGTGCCATGGGGTGAAACGGAAGCGACTGTGTCTCGGGAGCAGATACACTAATTATCGATGGACCGGGTAGAGCAGCTATAGAATAATTCACAGAGGAAACAATGTTTTGCTATTCGTACTGCTTGTGAATCAATGGATCGAAGCCGTTGAGACTGCCCCTTGATGATGAATGAGGACAAATTGGGGTAACTTCAGAAGAAAGAAAGAAACCCATGTAGAGCTTTTGACTGGACTGGTAAGGTATAGTTTCACCGTCAGCCTGGGGAAATGTCACCAACAAAAGGTTGCCATTGTCTTTCACACCAGTCCCAGAACTTTCCGGTATACCCTAGTCCGCCTGCAGACTGAGGCGTCATCGCTCTTATAATATCTCTGCGTGGACAATCATTATCCGAACGGATCCGTCCCCAAGGAATAATGTAGCACCCATTATGTTGACTGGTAATATCTGGAGACAGGCCAGAGTAGAGCTCAGTGTAGGCTCCAAGCTTCGGGTGATGGAGCATAAATTTCATCACGAACATGGCAACGGCCGGCGTACCATCGTAAGCTCCAGCCTTGAGGTTACCTGGATTCTGAGAGATGCTGATAATCCCATCTTCAGCATAGCGGGTCGCCATTTCTCGGCTTAGCATCCAGTTGCCCATTTTTGAGACACTGTAGTTCTGCACTCGATCGGAACTACCTTCCTTGAGGAACTCGAAGTCAATGCCATTCGTTGGTGTTGCTGCTTCGGCAAGAAAGCTAGACGTCCAAACAACTCGACACGACCTACTTGGCGAGGATGTTACAGCATCACGTAGCCGAGGGATGAGAAGTTGAGTGAATAGCAGAGCTGCGACGCAATGCATGCCCACCATTGGCTCGAGACCCTGTTTCGTTCTCGCTCCGAACTGAACTCCGGTTCCTCCAGTACCTGCATTGTTCCAAAGAACATCAAGCCTACTTTCTTGTTGAGAGAATGTTTCGGCGGCATGTTTCACGCTCTCGAGGTCATTTAAATCTAGGCACAGTGGCTTGATCTTTCCAGGATTTGACGGCGGAGGATTGAGCGATGTGATAGCCTTGATGGCACTCTCTGCACGATCCTGAACCATAAATCAACATTTGACCCTCGTCCATTTCATTAATATGTGGCCCTTACCATAGATCGTGAGGTCATGTAAATTGTCGCCCCTGTCCCATAGAGCATCTTGACCAGCTCGTATCCGATGCCGGCACTCCCACCTGTTACAAGGAAAACTCGTTCGTTCTGAGGGGGTATATCCTGTTCAGTAAATTTGGGTTTTGGGGGAAACCATTGCGCTCGCCAGTTTTGCAATGAAGCAAGCACCATGACGATGTCACGTAGAGAGTTTTGACAACGATAGATATACGTCTCCAGGTACTCTGGACGATGGTGGCTTGGAGATACGTAGAAAATAGGAATGAAGGTGGGTGAATGCTTTCCCATGTGAAGAAATTGATTACGACTACTTAACGCCATTATTTATAATCAGTCATGCGCCATACGCTCCGAGAAGCAACCAATTAGTGTCAAAGTTACACGATGCCCCTCAGTTCTGCTGACGGGCTGAAGAAAAGCCCGGCTCCCGAAAACTTGTACTCCCTTTCTTATCATGTAGTCTCGGAACTCCCTGACCTCAGCTATCGGAATCCCTGGAGGTCAAAGTCGGTCTAGTCTAAGATCAATTCGTTTCAATTGGTAGGTGTTCACGAAGGACCTCAGATACGACGTTTTCGAGAGTTAGATAAACCTTAAATTTGAAAGAGTGTGTACTTGACAGCCACCACACTTTGTACAACGTGACACACACCAACTCGCCTCAGACCCTCCTGGGGCCTCAAAAAAATCCGATCAAGTCGGCATGATGGTCACGAAAATTTGGTCACTCGGTATGTGACTGGGCAGGGGCTTGGAGGATTTATTGCTTAGACTCCAAGCTCCCGATGAGGCTTTCCCATAGCTCGAAAACCCTTGTATCGCATCAATATGTATAAGCACTATCTGCCGTTTTGTTGCTAAATTTGGACTTGGTTGCGTGTCCCGGTAGCTGAATTAGGGTTAGGCATCACGGGTACTTCAAAGCCGAGCCTCCGATAAGTTCAACTTTTGACTTGCAATTCGAATTTTGAAAACAACAGAAGGCAATTGTGCTCAGGATTCAACCAAGCAGGAGTTTCAAGTATCGGATAATAAAGGCTTTAGAATCCTCTTGCAAGATCTAAATAAAGTTGCGTTCCGCTGTGCTGGCTAATTGGTCACTTGCATCAATGACACGCCCAATGCGTGTTTCAGACTGCAGAAAGGAACCTCTAATGGAAGAACACGCAGCTAAATTCTGAGGGGTACATTGATTCGCCCTCTGTTATAGCTAGCGTTGCATTCATTGATATGAGCCCCTCTCAAGTCTTACCTTGCATTTCGAAGATTGCTACGGGCATGTGCCTAGGAGTCTGAACGAGGATGCGGCGATATGTTCAGGGCTAGGTATCTATCATGTATCAGTCAACAATGTTTGGGCACATGTACTTATTAATGCAGAATAATGTAGATAGAGCACACATTGAATTCAAATTCATCGACTAAATTTACCAATCTGTCCATAAAGAAATGTTTGTATAATCATCAACTAATTAGGTCGACTTGATAGCGTTCGAGTACACAATCGACTGGATAAGTGACCCTCCTGGGGACTCTGGGAAGTCCATGACAATAGTCCCAACACAGGCAGGGTTACCAATACTCCATTTGGAACGGACGTGCTGCTCCAGGGCTGTGTTGAGAGGTGTTTGTCCACCAAGAGCCTCAGTCGCGTAATTCTCAGGCGAGTCCGGAATACCACCGTCAGTCATGTAACTGCTGTATCCGATGAACCAGTTAGCCGGATCCGCATTGCTACTAGCTTGATCCACGAAGTTCTGCATTCTTTGGGTCTTATCTTTGAGTGCAAACGGGCCATCCATTTCGTAAGAGCAAAAGTCTTCAATAGTCAGGGAGACACTGGCCACGTTTTGCGCAGCATACGTGATAGTATCTTGCTTATTCCATGGCCAATCAGATGCGTTGATTCCAAACGGAATCCCCTGGCCGAGATTCTGAGGCATCGGGGTCCGACGCACAAGCAACATTTTGCCACGGATCTGACTTAATTGTGGAATGGTATCGGTGGTCACCCAGTTATTGTTATCCCCAATCAGCTTGTACAGATCGTTAGCAACCTGTTGGTTGTCTGCGCCGTCTTGATCACGCTTGACTTGCACGATGATAGCTTCGGTTGAGTGTGTGGACAGCCAGGTCTCGAAGATCTGGAAGATCTCGGCAAACGTAAGGCCAAGGTAGACTTTACCATGGAATGCGCCCAATGGAGCGCCTGATCCGTCGTATCCCCCGCGAAGATCGAAATAGCGGATGCCGGCGTCTAATTGCTCTGCTATGCTCATGTCCTGGCAGCGAACCCAGCGCTTGGCCACAAACGTATTGTACGACGATGTTGCAGAGTCGTGGGTTCCTGGAATTGAAAGCATGGAGATAGGGATATCTTGATTATCAAGTTCGCCCATCCAGCTGTCCATCTCAACTTGCTTGAGATGTCGGCGAGAATAGTACATAGGTTGGTTGTTAGGGTACGTGTTCCAAACCGCGTAGACCCAGTCACCAGAGACAACTAGCGCAGCTTCGTTGGCACATTCCAAGGTTGTACCAGATCCCATTGAGGTATTGTTGCTCCAGGAGCTAGTCTTGACTTTCCAGGAACACATTAAGTTGGTCCTGCCGTTGTGCGTCTTGAAGCAGATCCACGTGTGCTGGCCGTCGGGTGTGGAAGTGGCACTGATACCACTGTTGCCGCTCTGATAAATAGATGGACCGCGAACCCAGGTGTTATCATCAGTCAACTGGCACTCGGTAACTGCTCGGGAGTCATTGCTTGTAAGGAAAAACAGAGATACGTGGTCCTGACGAACGACGAGTGCTGGGTTACTAGTGCTCGATTCGTCGATGGTAGTGTTTGCTGAGAAGTCGCCAGGTCCGGTAATAGTGGTAATAGTCTTCAAACCACCGTTTGTCCAAGTCCAAGTGAAATGATCACCGTTGGACTCATTGTAACCAACGACGTGAAGCGTCTCCTTAAAGACAACAGTCGCAATTGGAGTACTCCAGATACTGCCCCAGTCACAAACAAAATTGAAGGTGTTCCCATCATAACTGAAGATGGACATACCACCATCTCCAGAAGAGGAGAATGGAACGAAAGCATAGAGAACTTCGTGGAAAACGACCAGGGCCGATGTGTTTGACTGATACCTCGACGGGTCACTAAAGCACACGAGCTTGGGAGGAGCCCAGCCATTGTCGCTTGCAAGCCAGTGAGTAAAGCTGAAGCTAGGTTCATTCGAAGAGGTATCAGATGACGTGGCCCATGCAAGAAAGACTTGGCCTTGGTAGTCGCAGATTGCAGGCTTATACTGAGTCCCAACGTCAGAGCCTGGCATCAGAGGGTTGGCTTGGCTCCAAGGTGCAGGAGTACTCGTTTTGAGAACTTTATGAAGGTTAATGTATATAATGGTTGAACGGATTGTTGGTTGACGGTGGATGATAGACATAGATGAGGAGGGCGAGCCCTCATCTTTATAGGTAGGGACTTCTGACTGCTATCTATTGCAAATCATTCGGTCTATCGCAGGCAACATGGACATTCAGTTAGCCGCCGCAACGCCGCAACGTGAAAAGCTGCTTGAAGGCTGGGCATGCAAGCCCTGTGTCCTGTAGTAACCAACGGGCGACTACATAGTGCATCTCTGAGATACGAAGTAGCTGGTTCGGGTTCGAATCAACATTTTATATGTCACATGGGTCTAAAATTTATATACTATTGGGATCGAACGAGTGGTAATGTGAAACATTTTTACTGCTCCTGTATCCATAGCGCAGTTGAGGCAAGCTGAACCTGGCTCAATATTAGACGGTACAAAAATCAGAAAGACTCGCTCATTCTTCATACTCCGCGAAGTTCATACCAATGAACAAAAAAGGAATGAGGTGGAAATAAATGAAACAAGTGATGATCTCCTGGATTATTACAGATTCCTGGTGTTATCCTACAATATACTATGGCAGCACTCAACTATTCTCGTACACTCCAGCTGAACTTATCAGCCCAAAAAACTCGCTTAATATACACCAGCTGGCCTAGATCCCAATAGTTCAAAGCTGTCCCGCATGGTTATCACTAGGTCTAGTCTTTCGAACTAATGAATGCCACCATACTCGGATTTTCATCGACCTATTAGCTGTCACAATGTCCCCTGTTGTACATCTCAGCTGAATATGAAAAGAGAGCGATAGACAATAATTCAGATCTCGACCAGTCTTTTCTATAATTACCCACTACTGATTGACTTGGAAAGAGTTTTAGAGTCGCAATCAGAATAGTTGGATGCCTAATCCATACATTTCTCAGCGACATTAATTAAGACCCACGGATACATGTCAAGATGGTTTATTTCAGATTTGTCCTAAGCAAAGTTTATCACGAATTATCACTAGATACAGAGACCCAAAGGGTAGCTTCCCATACTACAGTGACTTCAACTTCATATACTATCACAAGCAAGTGGAGTACCAATACTACTGCCGCACCCGCCGGCTTTCAATACTCCCGCAGCGATGACGGGCTGAAGGTAGCGGCGAAGCTATAAATCAGAAACAGCCCTGCTGTGCCAGGCGCATGAGACGACCCAAATATTTATCCAGCAAGACATATGGCGATAGTACCTGCTTGCAATGTGTACTTTCGAACCTGGAACATTTGCATCAATGGCCAGTCGATTTAGTCTTATAATTATTCGTCTCCAAATAGAGCGCCGTTCTACACGCATGCGAACGGCCGTCGTGGAAGAATAGAGAACATGGGCTTACAATAGTCAGTCATCCATGAGACGGAAGAGACTGGAAAGTAAAGGATTAGCACAAAATGGAGTCAGCCTACTATATTTATTATCTAGTTTAGATGTAGCGGATCTGAGTGCTTTGAGTAATGGTACCCTTCGTGACGTTATTTGCTATGGTGATATTTCCCATGGCGTTCTAATCTGCGATCACATTATGTTACCTTGTCGTCTTGGCTTTGTTCGATCACCAAAGTGAATCAGTACGTTTCAATCATAGTACTTCTACTCCCTAATTGATTGTGTGTGGGTCACAATCCGAAGGTAGCTCTACGGGACTGGATACCAGGCACCACTTTGTCGGAATTATTACTGCTATCCGTAGATTCTTGATTTATTCGAGGCAGATCCGAGATGAACGATGATGCTTTCGAGTGGGGTCGTTTAGTTTACATGCCTAGGCTATGGACAGAACAGGGATTTCATTTGGACCAAACCCCTTGGGGCATTGCGGAGGTACAAGATCCATCAATTGGAAGAAGTCATACTCGGCAAAAATGGTTTCAGACGTCGATCCCCATGATTTAGCCTAATGGGCTATTCAACTTGACACTATTATATCTGCTATTTAACATAGTCGTCCCATCTCGAACCATGATTCGGTTGTGACATCCCTAACCGTTAGTTTCTCTGATAGGCAGCACAATCTTGTAAAGATGTTGGGCGGTATCACGACAAAGGCTCTGCTTATAGCTGGTCTGGCTTTTTCAGCCACTGCCGCACCAAACAAGAATGAGAAGCGCCATTGGGTTGGCTCATGGTCGTCTATGCCCCAGGAAGTCGAACCCGCCAATCTTGCTCCAGCTCCTTTTGTGAGTATTTTGTCCGAGTAGCTGATCAGTCATTGCTAACGAGGTGTCACAGGGAGGACCTGATGCTGCTGCTCAATTCTTAAACACTACGCTCCGTCAGACATTTCATATGTCTATCGGCGCTGAGAAAATTCGCATTCGCTTTTCTAACATCTTTGGCAAGACAGAATTGCCCATCAATGCAGCTACCATCGCTCTGCCAGTCGGTGGAAAAGCCGGTGTCGGTGAAATTGATACCAAGACCGCCAAAACACTAAAGTTCAAGGGAAAGAAGTCCGTTTCCGTACCTGCAGGACAAATTGTCTACTCTGACCCAATCGACTTCAAGCTGAAGCCTCTGTCCAACCTGGCTTTGTCTGTGTACACCGAGAAAGGCCAAGCTGGAAATATCATCACTGGACACCCTGGTAGCAGGACTACTTCTTGGATGCAAAAGGGTAACCATGTTAATGCAGCTTCTGTTTCTGGAGGAAGCACTAAACATTGGTACTTTGCTAATGGCGTTGATGCTTGGGCTCCCGCGGATCACTTTGCTGTCGTTCTTTTGGGTGATAGTATCACTGACGGACGAGGTAGCACTGATGACACAAATGATCGGTGAGTAAAACTGGCCAGCTTGACGCAAACTCTACTGACCACTTTTAGCTGGTCTGATGCGCTTTCTGCCCATCTCCAAGCCTCGGGATTGAAGAATGTCGCAGTCAACAACATGGCTGCAGGTGGTAACGCCATTCTCTCAGGTGGTCTTGGCCCTGTTCTTCTCCAACGCTACAAGCGAGATGCTCTTGAGCAACCCGGCGCCAAATTTGTCGTCATCTTCGAAGGCGTCAACGACATTGGTCCATCCGCCACAGACGCTGACACTCAGAAGAAGGTCAAGGATGGCCTCGTAGCTGCCTATCAACAAATTGCGGGCGATATCAAGAAGGCTGGAATGACTAGCATTGGTGCTACCATCACTCAGATGCTCGGAAATCAGTACTATGCTCCTGAAAGAGAGGAGACGAGGGTTGCGATCAACAAGTGGATCCTGACCAATGGGACTTTTGACCATACGGTTGATTTTGCTTCGCTGATTGGAGACGGAGACAAGTTGCTTCCTCAGTTTGATTCTGGAGATGGACTACATCCTACCCCTGCCGCGTACAAGTTGATGGGCACCAAGTTTCCCATCAAGATCTTCAGGAAGTAAACAGTACTTCGGAAATTCTTCTCCTGAGGAGCGTTTCTCTGTTGAGTCGGGTGTATTATTCCCCCTCCGTATTTATATTGCTCCATATAAACATTGCCTATTATCTTTGTTTTCTCGTGAGTTACCAAGTCGCTAACCCTGACCGCTTTGCAAAGTTCCCGGATCTCGGACACGGTGGAATAATGAGTCGGGCGGTCGGCCACATTACAAGTGTCCGCCAAAGTTTCTAAAATCTCCGACGATTATTAATCCGTACTCGGAGACTTCACGATAGATTTGTTTCCAATGTTTATATAAAAAAGGTGTCTACAACTGTATTGAATTATTTATGCATCATCACACAATCTCATATCTCTACAACTACTTCCAATGAATCCTCCTCTCGAGCTGTTCGTTCTCTCATGGGGCGTATATCCCCGTCGAGTCCTTA
Source organism: Fusarium palustre (assembly GCA_014899045.1). Classification (NCBI taxonomy): domain Eukaryota; kingdom Fungi; phylum Ascomycota; class Sordariomycetes; order Hypocreales; family Nectriaceae; genus Fusarium; species Fusarium palustre. Next base: position 177,484 of record JAAVUH010000042.1, on the reverse strand, counting down.
TCTATCTTGCCGAAAAAGGTCTTCTCAACTCACCACTCATAAAAATCACGAAAGTCACGGTGGATAGCAGCAACGGAAAGTTTGCTGCTCCTGGGAAACCGAGCGGTACAGTTCCCATACTTCGACTTCCTGACGGGTCGTTTATCAAACAATCGGTCGCAATCCTCGAATACTTTGAAGATATTTGCCAGCATCCTAAAGAGGATTGGGAAGTTGAACTCGCTAAGCACGCCAAAGGCAGCATGATCGGAGACACAGCGGTAGAAAGAGGCCGAGTTCGAGACATGGTGTCTCTCGCAGACGAAATCACCAGCCAGTTCGGGTTTGCTTGTCACAAAGGCTCTGTGTTGTTCCAGACGCTCGAGGAAACGCATCCCACCACCGCAAAGCTCATTCTTGAGTATTGCTACAAGAATTTGGGACTGTTGGACAAGTACTACGAAAATGACGAACGCTTCAACCGCAGTAGCGAGGTTCGGGCCAATATCGCCGATTGCGTGTTGTACTCAGTCTTGCACTTTGCCAAAGACTTGTACAGTTTGAATCTTCTGGCTAATCCTGAGTTGGTCAACTTGCGAGCGTTTTACGAATGGTTTGGAAAGAGGGAGAGTGTTCAGGTGGATGATGACCATTTTCCAGGGTACATTAAAGAGCTGGCTAGTCAGTGGCTTCCTGTTGAATAAGTGTCTGGTTGGATTAGAGGGTGGTTGCGCAAGTGTTTTCTTAGTGGCGACACTGTTACTACGTACCTCTGCAAGCTCTATTCTCAATGCCAAGTCTGGTCAGTAGTTTCGCAGGAGTTCGTTGCCGCGGCATTATAGATCTACATTGAATCTTTACCAATTTAGATAAAGCTCCGACAGAGCACGCGCACGCAAAATGCATAAAACACATCTAATCGATCTCCAGCCTGCATGATTGATTGATTGTATCACGGAAAAGACATGGAACCATTTTCATGAAGTCAATATCTCATTATTTACGTTATTATAGATACATAGACCATTTTCTGAATCATAAAAAGTCCAGAAACAGTCCACTAGTCCAGCTCTAGCATATTATCGTCGTCTTGTAGCACAAGATCTACTTGCTGACAGCCTTCTCTACAGTCTCAACCGTGGCATGCTCGGCCTTATTGTTGAGCTCATCAAGAACATGCTCATCAACTGACTCGTGAAAGACATCGACCTTGGTGGTCGCGAACTTGCGGGCGCTGACACCCTTCTCGAACAAAACACCAAGCTCGGCAAAGGTACGGCCGTTGGGCTCAGGGAGGCGGAAGTAGGTGTAGATGATGCAAAGGAAGCAGATACCACCCTGTGAAGAACAATTAGTCATGGCTTGTGGTGTACAAATTGGTAGTACTTACCCAGAAGAAACCGGTATAGTTACTCCAGTCCCAAGCAGTAGGGTTGAGCATGTAAGGCGACAGGATAGCATTGATAATACCGACAATACCACTGGAAATTGTTAGCTGTTATTCGTAATGACCATGCGGATAAGACTCACTAGAAGATACGGCCAAGAGCAACGGTCTTGATCTGGAGTCTACGAGAAGGAAGCTCACTAACGAGGGAGTAGGCCACAGAACCAACAGTAAGCTGGTAAACCACGGCCCATCCAATCATGAGACTTCCAGTCGCAAGAGCACCCTTATCGCGGTCAGCCTCTGGGACAAGACCGAGGAAGCCAAGAATACAGAGGACAGTGCAGAGACCGCACAGTCCATACAGATAGAGAGTGCGACGACCAATTCCCCGACTCATCAATCCCCAAGCACCAAACACACCAATCATGTTGATGGCATATTGTCCAAGAGCGAAGGAATAGGCGTGCTTGGCAGACAGACCGGCTTGTTCAAGGAAGTAGGTAGAGTAGTTCGAAAACGAGTTTCCGCTGAGGTTTTGCATAGCCCAAACCATACAGACGATTTCCGTTCGACGACGGTTGACGCCCTTGAAACAATCGATATAAGAACTTCCGGTAGTAAGCTTCTCCTCGAGGGCAGTTGTGTGCACCATCATAGCAACGGTCTCGTCTGCATCAAAATCGGTCTCTCGGTTGAGACTAGTCAGTCTCAAAAGACTCTTCTTGGCATCCGCAACACGACCCTTACGAACAAGCCACCAAGGACTCTCGGGCGCAAGCCATAGTCCGACGATCAAAGGTAGAGGCCAGATCCACTGCAGACCATAGGGGATTCTGTAAGCCCACTGATCCGTTCGACCAATCATGGATCGTAATATTGCGATGCCAATCTCTTGACCAAGACCCCAGCAGAAGTTGACATATGTGGTGAGATAACCTCGAAGGGCGATGGGGCAAACTTCGGAGGCGTAGGTGACGCAGATGGTTTGGAAGATACCCCATGGCAAACCACAGAGAATTTCGGCAGCGAGAAGCATTTGGACGTTCTGGGCGGTGAAGAAGAGTGTGATGCAGCCCGCGAGCCAGATGAGACAGCCGATGATTGTGTATCGATAGCCGAAACGCTCCGAGAGCCAACCGTTGAGGAATAGACCGAGGATGGAACCGACGTTGGCACCCTGATCAGGTCAATTAGCTATAATATGAAAAAAGATTGGGAGTGTTCTCACATTACTAAGGCCGGCTTGCCATGCTGCCGACACTTGATATGTTCCGTCAGGCTGAAGTGTTCCGTATTTCTTGTTCCACTGGGGAAAGGCGTCTAAATACGATTGTCAGTAATTGCGACACGCAATTGGTTCCAGTAAAGCAAAACCTACAGAAGTTGTTGACGAGTACAATATCGAATCCTTCCATAACAATGCATGTCGAGATAAGAACACTCCATGCGACAGCCTTGGGATACAGCTTGATGCCCTGCATGAGGGTCATGTTCTGTTCTTTATTTGCTGCGGAGCGCGCATGGTCGATAACGTCGGGATGGGTCTTGCTGGGGTCTGTGTCGTGTGCCACTGGGGCAACAGCCGTGACCTTTTCGTCCGACATGATTGCGGTGAGATACCCACGATCAGTAGGTAGTCAGTCTATGGTGAGAAGAAGAAGAAGAAAAGAAAGTTGATGCGGGGAAAGAGATGTTTTTTGAGGATCTGGGGAAAGATGGAGAATTTCAAGGGGCGGCCCCAATATTCTTATTTAAGATAACTAAGATGCTGGGGAAAAGAGGGGAGAAGAGACGATGGGTTCGATCGGCGAGGTGCCCGGCGAACAATTGCTCAGTCTTGCTTGGCTTGTGCGGGATGTTGCCTTGAAGAATACTAGCTCGGTCTTGTCCGTCCAACGTTAGTCGCTGAGAGGGAAAGGAAGGTGAAGGGGTAGACTACAGGGTCATCAGTCAGTTGGCTAGTTGGGCCAAGACAAGACAAGACAGGTCGTTGAGTATTTATGCTCACAGAAACGAGGCATAGAATATTCTATTCTGTACCCTTTCTGGAGTTTCTTGGCATCAAGATGATACGATTCACCGCCAGATTACACGACAGAATCTTGGAGAATCGTCTCAATCGCATAAATTCGCGTTTCTCTCAGAGTCCATCCAATTTCATTTCTCCACAGGCCAAAACAGACTCCAGCTAATCTGGGGGTGGAGAGACCGACACTCTCTACAACCAATGACAAGACTCTGATAGTCAATTTTCACTGCTAATAATGTGGATCAGAACGCTCTCGAACAAACCAACTCAAAAGACCTAATCTCAATCATCTGTCTCCATACCAAAAACTTGGTAGCAAGCGGGGACTTGCTCGGTCTGATTCCGCACCCTTTTCTTGGGCGACCATCAAAAGTTAACGGCAATTGAGTTAGAGTAAGTCTTGGTGATTTCACGACTCGTGATTCAACGGCGAGAAGGCCGTGAGTAGCGCGGCTGAGAAGTCCGTTGTCCATAGTCTAGACTCCAGATCTACCAGCCGTCTGGGGTCGTTAGATCATTCTTCCCCGCGATTTATACCTGTCGAGCCCGAGATGCACGAATAGCAGCTCGGTTGAAACGTTCTGTTCGCAATCCTGGAGTAGATTAGAGTTCAATCTATTGGTTCATGGTTTATCAGATCTCGGTGCGACTTTGCGCAGCATTCGGCACATGCGCATGGCACGTGGCACGCCTCTTTATTATCCGACGCGTCATTCTTGGTCAAATACAGATGTTAGATGATGAGGAAGATCAAATCATCCATTTCATTGTTGTAATAAAGACGTTGTGGGGTTTGGCTGGCTGGGAGGTGTTGGAATGAAGACTACGGTATATCCTACCCTATACAATAGAGCATGTCCAGCTTCTCAACTCCACATCATGACAAGTCAAGCGTACATCTAGATGGTGCTGTTTAAAGGTTCATAAGCACGTATGCAGGTAGATAAATGCTACTACAAATTGGCATATTGAGGTTGCAAGTTGTATGAGTGTCGCCCCGACACAGCAGATGTTACGTTCGGTTGGCGACGGCTAAGAAGAGGCGAATGTCAACCCAATGAAAATGCCTCACGCCAAGACGAATGTTTGCCATTCGTCCTTCAACTTCCAGACGCATTCAATCGGCTCTCATTTATTTCATCCTGTCGATCTTACTGACAAGTCCTTGGCCTGCGAGTATCTCGAATTCTCATCATTCTCTTGCTGCACGGAAACTGTAAAGGAGAACAATGATTTGGCTCGCATTCCCCGTTTCGGTGAGATAAGATAAGATAAGATAAGGCCTGTAGTCGAAGATCCAGAAAACCCCGGTTGTTTCTTGTCACTGCCACGGTATTGATGGTATCACGTAGAGCAGTGTCAGGGTCGATGTGAACAGGTTCTAGGTATAATTTTATGGTGAGTAGTTACCAATATTTAAACTGCCCTGTTCCAGCTCATGCGATGAGGCATCAACTCCATGATCCCAATCTTGATCGAAACGACAGTTTCTCCAATTCAGTCTGGATAATCCACACAAATCTCACCCCTTGTCGTCCGAACCAATCACCTTCCTGCCCATTTGACCCCAACATCCGACATCGGGGGAAGTTTCACACTCCAAGTGGGATCTTTTCTGAAGAAATTTGTCAGTCTAAACTTGATCCATCTTGTTCAATGTCATAGAAACATCAATTGCGTGCTTGCGTGCTTCTTGGCGCTTACTCTCGGAGCGAAAGTGAAAAAGAATTGGAGAAATTTTATGTTTTCGTGATGGAACAAAATGGGGTTTCTCCATCTTTGCACTCGGGGTCGCTTTCCCTTCTCCAAAGTTTTGGAAAGTGAACACGAGAAAGCTCGAGCTTTGACTTGCTTGGTTGATCGATTGGCAACATGTTCGGCTCCGAGAAAGTTGACCAGGAAGGTCAAGTCCTGTCCGGGGAAGTTCATGATGACCCAGGCCATGCTCATGATGCTGTTTTTGGAAAGATCAGCGATGATGGGCCAAACTATCGCAATGTGAGTTGAACTAGATATTGTCCAAGAATAGGTTATGGATACTGACCATCTGGATAGGTCGGTTGGGTTGGGACAGCTGGTCTCATGATGAAGACACAGCTTGGCCTTGGCATCCTCTCTATCCCTTCTGTCTTCGATACCCTAGGAATGATCCCCGGCCTAATCTGCCTTTGTGCCGTGGCAGCTATCACAACATGGTCGGATTACATAGTTGGAACCTTCAAGCTTCGGCATCGTGAGGTATACGGAATCGACGACGCAGGAGGCTTGATGTTTGGCAGAGCGGGTCGAGAAATCTTTGGCTTTGCTTTCGGTCTTTGTAAGTCAAGTCCACGATATTGGCCCATACCATTTACGAATTGGAACTGATTAAGCGTCTTGTTAGACTGGACATTTGTCTGTGGATCAGCTATGCTGAGCGTGTCAATTGGATTCAACGCTGTGTCGAACCATGGAACTTGCGCTGCTGTCTTTGTCGCTGTGGCAGCTATCACTGGATTTATGTTTGCAAGCATTCGTACACTAGGTAAACTAAGTTGGCTTGCTTGGTTGGGTCTAGTCTGTGTCATAAGTTCTGGTACGTATCCATAGACGCTGGCAACTTTGCTGTGAAGTCCTCCTTCTGACCTATCTCGTAGTCATTATTCTCACAGTCGCTGTGGGCATCCAAGATCGACCAGCAGCTGCACCAAAAGATGTCGTTTGGGTATCAGACTATCATCTCTTCAAGAAGCCCAGCTTCACCAATGCCATCTCGGCCGTCTGCTCATTGGTCTTTGCTTATGCAGGGACGCCAGCCTTCTTTTCTATTGCGGCGGAGATGAGAGACCCTAGACACTACACCAGATCACTGATTCTGTGTCAAACGGTCATTAGTGCTTGTTACATCGCTATTGGCTGCGTAGTGTATTACTTTTGTGGCTCGTATGTTGCATCGCCTGCTCTTGGATCAGCGGGTGTCTTGATCAAGAGAGTTACCTATGGAATCGCACTCCCTGGGTTGATTGTTACTACTATGTTGACCTGCCATGTAAGTTCAAGTGTTGCCAATATTCTCAAACCACCAGAGCTGACATCACGGGCCAATAGCTGGCGAGTAAGCACGTTTTTGTTCGCGTTTTACGAGGTTCCAAGCATCTTGCTGCAAACACATTCGTCCATTGGGCGTCTTGGATAGGATGTACCTTTGGGATTACCGTTGTGGCCTACGTGATTGCCAGTGGCATCCCTGTTTTCAGCGGTCTTGTTTCTCTCATCGGCGCATTGCTCGCTACATCCCTATCCTTCCAGCCCATGGGTTGCATGTGGCTGTATGACAATTTGAAACGAGCAAAGCAAGATCGATCTGCGACTTGGTATATCGGAGTTCTCTGGAGCTTCACTATTATCGTACTGGGGACTTTCTTGACTGTGGCTGGGACTTATGCTTCTGTGGTAGACATTATAGCATCGTACAAGGTCTCTGGAGGATCAGCAGCATGGTCGTGTGCAGACAACTCTGGCTCTTCATAAGCCAGTATTGATAGTACGGGCTAACTGATGTGCTCACTGGAACAACGAAGAGATCTATTGCATGATCAAGTCATGACGCCGCAAGCCAAAAATTGATTTGGCGTGTTTCAAATAGATGTAGTATCTCTAAGTACTCAGTGACAGATCCTCGCAAGTTCTCAACGACGTATGAAGACGGAAGTAACTCATTGTTACTAAAACTTATTGAATTGCGAGTAACGAGACCTGGGCCCTGTCCATGAAGTCGGATATTTCTGCATCCTCAAGCCCCAGAGTGTTTTACCCAGTACGCTTGAGGGTTGCACCATCCTTTGAGTCCAACCTCTCCCCAATCCATTCCGATTCCGCTACTCTTATGCCCGCCAAAAGGAACATTAGGCGCAACTTCAAAGTGTGTGTTGACCCAAATGCTCCCCGCTTCCAATTGCTCAGCCATTCGTTTTGCACGAGGAACGTCCTTGCTCCAGACGGATGCACCAAGGCCCAAGTTGGATGCATTAGCTCTGGCAACGACGTCATCTTCATCGAACCATTTCATCATGGGTACGATTGGTCCAAAAGGCTCAGTTTGTACAATCTCTGAGTCTTCGGGTGGGTTATCAATGAGGGTAGGCTGCATGTAATAACCCTTTTCTGGCTTTGTGGCCCCGGTGGTGCTGGATGCAGACTTCCATCCCTGTTTGTCGATTTCTCCATACAGACGCTGTAGTTTCTCGAATTGCATTTTGTTTTGAATCGGCCCGAAGAATGCCTCTGCATCGGAAAAGCCACCGCTCTTCATGTTATCAAGAAAGCCGAGTACAGCCGAACGGAAATCGTCGTAGATGCTTTCGTGGACATAGATTCGTTTGATGTTCATGCATATCTGTCCGCTGTGAACGTAGGCAAGGAAAGCCACCTGAGTATCATAGTCAGAATCCATTTGTACGCATCGGCTCATTGGAGGCGTTATAATGTCTTACCTTTCCAGCTACAGTGGGAATATCAACATCCTCACACACGATAGCAGCATCATTACCACCCAATTCCAGCGTAACACGCTTGAGTGTAGATGAACAAGCTGCCATGATCTTCTTTCCCGTCTCCGTCGACCCCGTGAAGCTCACCTTGGCAACGTCAGGATGCGCAGTGAGCATCGGTCCGAGATCGTCTCCACCACTGATGGCTTGGAAGACACCTGGAGGAAGAACCTTGGCACCGATTTCTGCAAGCTTAAGTGCAGAATAGGGAGCGTATGGTGATGGCTTCCAAATAAAGGTGTTGCCGGCGAGCATGGCTGGGTAGGCTTTGCCAATACCGAGGATCATAGGGAAGTTCCATGGGACAATACCGACGCCCACACCCAACGGTACGTATCGCACGATGGCAGTTCGCTTTTGACACGTCAGTTAAAGTCTGATTAACCGTTAAACGTAGAAAGGACTCACGTCGTCATTGTCCTCGGGCTTCTCCTCTTTGAGTCTCAGTTCAGGCGTCTTCCTAACATGCTCCATAACAAGCATCAGTTCGAAAGCTCCAGCCTGTGGTGGCTTTCCAGCTTCACGACCGAGCAGGTCGATAAACTCTTGTTTATGCGCCTCGATAGCATCGGCGAACTTGACCAAATACTCAGCGCGCTCATCTTGGGACAGTTTACGCCAAAGAGGGTATGCTTTTTTGGCAGCGTCTACAGCACGATCGACATCTTCCTGGGTGGAGACTGGGCTCTCCCAGAGTGGCTCCTCGGTGCTTGGACAAATTCCATGACGAGTTTGGGAAGTCAAGCTCGTTTTGTTGTTGATGATGTTTTGGAAGACCTGTTACTGAGTTAGAAGAGATTGCGAAAAGGAAACCAATATTTGTTTACTTTGAAGTCAATCTTTTGGTCGTCGGGAAAAGCCATCATGGGGTAGTTTGACGCAATGAAAATTGGAAAGGAGATGCCTAATTAACAAAAAGCAAATGGAAATCAAGCTACATTTATGAATCCTTTCATCTTACAGTAAATATGGACTTTCGACTGGGGTTTGACAGATACGAATATCGCTTTAGTCCATCTCTGGAAGCTTTTTCAAAGCGGCCAATCAATGAGAGTTGTTGCAATCACCTAGATGTGCCAAGTGATAAGCACAACGTAGCATGCATCGCCTCTTGTATATAGATTTGGAATAGGGCTGACGAGAGACCATCAGAAGACGAACAGTAGTTCTTACATTCCGATTGTGGAATTATTTTGACCTGGAATGTATTGGCTAACTCAATGGACCCCTTGACCAACAGACCCCGATTTTACGATACATAGCCGCCGGACTAGGTCTGACGAACGTGGATCTTGTTCGAAAGAAAGAATTTACCATCCAAAACCGTTGGATTCGAGGGCAGTTGCCACCTGTTCTGCGACAAGCTTGTTAATCGCGACGCCAGGGTGGTAATTATCAAACCACAACTAACAACCGTTAGTAAATACAGGTATATCTCTAACTGTCGAACTTACGCATGATCTTCCGTTGTTGTTGAAGCATGTAGCATCCGGTGACCCGTAAGCAGTGGGGTTGTTGATCGCTTTGTTGAATGAAACAGAAGTGTCAACAACAATGGCCTGAACGCCAGAGTTGGCCTGTTTGAATGCCTGCAGCTTGGAAGCTATTTTGCTGTTGTATAGATTGATGGACTTGACCAACATAGCGTTAGAGTCGGGACCTTGCTTGATCATGGTCGGTGTGAGTTGAGTTGCTGAAAAAGGATATCATTAGTCCATGTCTCCAAATAAAGCTGTACCTTAGTCTTCACTTACGTGGGACACTCAATAGCACAAACTTTCGCAGGCCGGCGTTATACATAACCTTGAGCAACTCAAAGTACCTCGAAACCGCTCTCTCGGTAATATCCGCCATGTTGCCTAGATAAAATGAATTTCCTACATCATTCACGCCAATCCAAATCCCTGCAACGGCATTCTGTGCATTCCATGGAGCATAACTAGGTTTACTGGCGATTGAGTTGGAGAACTGGTTTACTTGATCAACCATGCTCAAGACAGTATCCTGATAAGGCTTGATGATATTTGCATCCACAGTGGCGCCTCCGTAAGCAAAGTTGTATGCCAGGACGAGTGAGTTGTTCTGTTCTGTGACGATACTGCCGACCCAGTTGGGTCCGCCGGATGCTGTCCAGCCTGGGAAGGGAGGGTTGCCAATTGGGTTCTTAGAAGACGGTTTTTCTCCGTTGATGTCGAACCATGTTTGGGAGTATGAGTCTCCACTGATTTATGTTAATATTTGAGATAGAGCTAGTGGATGAGAGGCTAACAATGTGATGAGATAGTCGATATCTCCTGCTGCTTGGACAGCAGTACTCTGGAGCAAGATGTTGGCCAAAGCCGGAAGAATTAGCCTTGATAGCATGATGATTGCTCACAGTAGGCACTTCGGGAAGCTACAACAGTTGTTTTAAGATAAAGCCTACGTCGAATAGTGTATGATATGCCTCATTCCACTTTATATATCTTTGTTCTATCCTTGGGCGACCAGTCCCTACATACCGTAGCCCACCCATGTCAGTATATCCGCCGTGGCGCTGACTGGCGGATTCTGTGCTCATAGTATTCCCGTCTCTTTGAGCCTGTGGAAGACTATCTCGTCGTAAACCAATTCCTGTGGAAAATTCGGGGCATACTGAGTCCTCAAAAAAGACAGCCGGAGGTAGTCCGTAGCGGGGTATGTACTATTTTGGGCCTGGCTAGTTGTCCATGCCGCGGATTGTACCTTAAGGGTGCAGATCTTTATCTTTTTGGCATTGCTAGAGACGGAGAAATACGTTCCGTTGAACCTCATGGATAGAACATGGAAAAGCGCAATGAAGTGAGCATTATCTGGCCATTGTTGTAGCCCAGTTGGGCGCAGAGATATTAAATCTGTCTACCAAAATGACTGACTATGGTTCAATTGAAAAGCTCTCGCGAGACTACATGACAGAGAAACTCACCCGTTTATCTGAACAATCAGACTCTTCAGTTTTACAGCCAGTAAAGACGCTTTCAAACCTCGCCCAATCATCGACAAACCATTACTTTGCTATGGTTGAAAATATATATTTGGCTGTGCTAAATTGAGTGTTCGGCGCCGCCCACCTCAATGTACAACGCTGACTCTTGTGTTTTATTTGATGGCTCTACTGTGCATAATCCTTCAAGTCTAACATCGACTCCGTCCCTCACTGTACAGTTTGAGCTTGATTAGATTGGAACTTATCTGTCACAGTCGCTTGTGAAACCTCGCAACCTGGTGGTTGTAGTATGCGGCGCTAGCTAGCTACACAATCGGCTATCGAAACGCTAGAGAACCAGTGACTTGATCATGGAGTACAAGTTGTAGAACCAACTTGGCTAAGTGACACCTGGATCTGGACATGTCAATACTGTTGTCACAAATAAGTGGTCGTAGCCAAACATGTTCGCAGTATACGTGTTTGTTTATAGATTGTGTTTCCTGTGCTTATGCTATCCATTCCAAGCTAGGTCTTGATGGCTTTGGCCTTTCTCATGGCCAATGTCTCACATAAAGGTGGACCAGCAGCCATAATTCCAGCTGAAAACACCTTGCCCTGCGACTATCACTTCTCAATCAGTTCCTGCTCCGTCACAAGCTTTGCTGCATTTGGGTTCTACATGGTAACGCCGCATACGTCAAATCTCCATCGTTATCCGGCCTGACCAACGATATCTTAGCATGACGTAGGATCTGCTCGGTAGATGTCGAGCTAAGAAGCTACACTGGGACATGATCTTCGATTACGTCCGAGCTGAGAACTGAAATACCTCGCTTTTCGATGGATTCGATGACGCTCATTTGACTCTGAGGAAGTCTATTTATCTCTCAGCACGCCAGTGAAAGTTCCCATTTGTGAATTTGACCTAGTAATTCTTATTCTGGCATCGAATCTACCAGCATCTATTTCACATTAATACAGCACATATTCAACATGGTTATTCTCGTGACTGGTGTAAGCTATTTTGACAACAGTAGTGCAAGGTACAAGGTTGACAATCTCCAGGGAGCCGGGTTCCTCGGCAGCACGTTAGTGCAATTATTACTTGACCAAGGCCACGAGGTCGTCGTTCTCGACTCTCTATGGACTTCATCGGACAGCAACCTCGAGAGATTTCGATCCAACAAAAGATTGCGATACATCCAGTACGAACCCATTTGGCGAAACTAATTGTCGACCAGTATCCTGACTGACATTAATTAACAGGGCCGACGTGCGCGATCCCATACCTTGGATAGATGGAGTCGAACAAATCTACCACCTCGCGTGTCCAGCAAGCCCCGTTTATTTCGAAACACAACCGATCGATATACTACAAACGTGTTTTATCGGAGCATCTAATGTCCTAGACTACGCTGTCAAGCAAAACGCACGCGTTCTCCTCGCTAGCACATCAGGTACGTTCATGACTATACAGCCAGATTCTGCCTACACCAGCTGATCAAGTCGGAACAGAGGTCTACGGTGATGCTCAAATTCCATGTCAGGACGAAGGCTATCGGGGCAATGTCAATTGCTTCGGCCCTCGGGCATGTTACGACGAAGGGAAGAGAGTCATGGAAGCTCTTGGGTACTCGTATCGACTCGAGCACGACCTTGAAGTCCGCGTCGCCCGGATATTTAACGCCTACGGACCTTATATGCAAGCCGAAGACGGTCGCGCCGTCCCGAACTTTATAACGGCCGCTCTGAAACGAGAGCCAATAGTCATATATGGAGACGGCCACGCAACACGATGTTTTCAATTCGCGTCAGACTGTGTCCGAGGGCTAGAGGCGCTGATGAACAGTGATCAACAAGGACCGGTCAATATCGGCAGCGACTTGGAGATGGAAATCAGCGAGATTGCGGATATAATCTCGCGTGTTGTCGCGGCGAAAACGGGCTATGATCAACCCGTGCCTATATATCTGGAGCCGAAACGGGAGGATGATCCTGTGAGGAGGAAACCAGATACAAGCCTTGCCGAGAAGGCATTGGGATGGAAGCCGAGGGTCCCGTTGGAAGAGGGTGTTTCTGCTACAGTTGATTGGTTCATCCAGAGGGAGAACGGCATTGCGAGCAGACTCTGATATGGATGTTGAGATGATCAATTACTGTTGTAGCGTGTCTGGAGCCTTTCTTATCAATCTAAATTTCCCCATGTATTAATCCATCAAGGAGGAGACGTTAAATCAGTCTACAGATCGGAATGCTCGGCACAGCGAGACTCCCAAACTGTCGGTAGTTGTCCCATTGTCTGATCCCCCACAAGAACCCCCTGCTGCATTGTAAACTACCGACTGGCCAGCTCTTATCCCAATTTCATTGCAGTGGAGCGTGCACATTTTGAGTTTGGGCTGTAACTGCCTACTATAGTAGATGAATGCTACTGTCCCCCAAAAAAATAAGCGTTGGAAATCCTATAACTCTAGCGGCATCCTCCGAGAAACATAATTAAACTCTGTGCAACGACCTTTTTACATTGCAGGGTTGCATTGTCTAACCGGCGCTCGGTCACGGAGCAACTGAACCCGTCAGGGGTCCAATCAAACCCAATTTCTAGCATGAAAAGAGGCTTTTTGCGTCTCTTCGGTTTGTCAGTACGGGCTGACCGTTGAGGCCTTGGGTTACATTCTTCAACATTCGATATATATAAGGCAAGTATGTCTCTCATCTGACATACATTTCCAAACACTGCAACATCACACTCTTTGATCCTTGTACTACTTTTCTAGTCACTCATTCATTTTCTTCTACCACTCTAACCATGCATCTGTCTGCACTTCTTGGCCTCGGTGCCGCTGCTGTTTCCACCGCAGCCGAATCGCGAAATGTGATCTACTATGACCAGTACGCCAGCCAGCCAAGTTCTTGTATCAAAGACCCTCGCTAACAATTGACGAAGATGGCACACCAAGGATCTTCCCCCTAAGGACCTCACCAGTAGCGTCACCCATGTCATGATGTCCTTCGCCAACTCATCCCTCTTCACCACTCAGCCTGGTGGAAAGTACGAGCCATTCCAGCCCCTCGAGACAGTTCGTGGCCTCTTCGATCACGACGTTAAAGTATGCCTGGCTGTTGGTGGCTGGGGTGACAACGCCGGCTTTGACGAAGCTGCCAAGACCGATCGTAGTCGCGAGAGGTTCGCCAGAAATGTCGCTTCTACTCTTGACCGACTTAGTTTTGACTGTGTTGGTGCGTATCCCGTGCGTAGCGAAACTCTTACTCGAGGCTAATGTTGATTGATTAGATATCGACTGGGAGTACCCTGGTGGTAACGGCCAGGACTACAAGCAAGTCCCCAACTCCAAGAAGACCTACGAGATCAAGGCTTTCCCCAAGCTTCTGAAGCAAATCAAGAAGTTTATCGGTGACAAGGAGCTTTCCATTGCCGTTCCTGGTCTTGAGCGTGACATGATTGCCTATCTTCCTACCGAGACTCCTCTCATCAACAAATATGTCGACTATGTCAACGTGAGTTCACTTTTCTCATCTTGAACAATAGTTTACTGACTTTTACAGGTTATGACATACGATCTCATGAACCGTCGTGACCATTATACTACCCACCACGTCTCCATCCAAGGCGCTGCCCGTGCCATTGACAAGTACATCTCCCTTGGTTTCCCCGCCTCCAAGCTTGTCCTTGGAATTCCCTTTTACGCCAAATATTTCACCACTAAGAAGGGCTACACCTGCACTGAGCCTATCGGCTGCCCTACTGAGCTTCTCGAGAACCCTGAGGATGGAAGCGACACCGGAAAGTCTGGTTCCATGACATTTGAGGCTGCCAACTTTGCTGCTCCTCCCACTAACCTGACCACGTCTACTGATGCTACCTGCGGCGCTGGTACCTTTTTCAAGTGTGCTGAAGGTGCCTGCTGTGCGGCCTCTGGCTGGTGGTAAGTTCCCTTCTCTTACCGGGATGAATCGTGTAAACTAACATTTTGCAGTGGCTCTACTCCCGCTCATTGTGGTGTTGGTTGCCAAGGTGCCTACGGCAAGTGTGATGGCGTCGATATCAACAATTCATTCCACAAGGCTCTCAAGGATGGCCGCACCGATACGGTGAACGGAGGTCAGTGGTACTGGGACTCTGAGACTAGAATCTTCTGGACCTGGGATACTCCTGAGCTTATTGCCCAGAAGATCGCCTTGATGGCACAGACTCGTGGTGTCAAGAGTGTTATGGCTTGGGCTCTTGCACTTGACAGCCATGACTGGAGCCACCTTAAGGCTATGCAGCAGGGATTCCAGGACGTTAACGCTTAAGCCTGGGATAAATACTTGGCTCTAGAGATATTGTTATAATCCGAAGGGGGATGTTTTGTCCGTCTGAGAATTGCCGAGGCCACGTTACTGAGATGCGGTTTTCTGCCATTTAATAATTATTGCTAGAAGTTCCTCATGTCTTTCAACAAAAGATTGTCTCCAGTACCCGAATCTGCTCTACATTCGCTAGTGAGATTCCATACTGCATGCACATCATCGAGTTCTATGACTATGACAGATACATGACATGAGTTTTCTCCATTATTCGCGTGTTCGCTTGCTGTCAGACACGTAAGAGTGCATGAAAGTAGATGTGGGGCTGTTGGCTATTGATTGGAAGTCAAGTGCGCCATGTGTTGATCGCCCAAGACAGTTAGTTAGTGGGTTTTTGGTATTAAGCGGTGGGCATCAAAGATGAAAACCCCAAGACTCAATAGTCCCCATCAGTTGTTCTTTGTTTCTTCTTCTGCTTCTCATACAGTTTCCAATCATTACATCCTAGTCTGTCTCTTTTAGATCACAGACTCAAGAGAGAATGGCCACCGGCTCGCCCCCTCAGGTGCTGCCTCAGCGCCGACACGATTTAGATGTAGCGAAACAGCAGCTGGTCTGCATCGTTACCATCATCGCGACTCTCTTTGTTCTCTGCCCAGAACGATACCAACTGTACCGAAATCTTGCAGTTATCCCTGTTTTAGCATATGTTACCTCAAGAACGTTTGATTTGATCATCTCGTTGAACGAGAAATGGGATAGAGCGCCAGCAGTGGTCAAGTACTTTGTTCCAGTCCAGATACCCGAGGTTGCACCTCCATCAGAGCAGATTTGTCGTTTGGTGAACAATCAGATAGTCACCGCAAGCGATAAAGTGCACCAATTCTCACTGCAGCTGAGATCCATAGTGTATGCACTGGTCGATTGGATCCTGCGTCAAACAGGTAGCGGTGAGTAAGAACAGGTAACATGGTTGAAACTACTTTCTGATAGAATATACAGAATCACCCAGCAAAGGTTCACCTGGTTCTGATACAAAAACACCCAAGCAACCAAAGCCAGATCGATGGGTAGCAGTCTTGGTTACGACGCCGATTCCTGAGGAGTGGAACCCTTTTCAAATCGACACGGATATCAACACTGAAATTCTCGAACTAATCTCTTGGGAAAGCACCGATTTATCGCCAAACCTGGCCATCATCCTGTCGTCGACTTTCAAGGTCCAATTAACACTCTGCCTCATTCCCAAGAGCATCTGGTATTCTCGCAAGACTCTTCTGGAGAAATTTACGACTGGTCTTTACTGGAGTCACCAGCCAGGACAGTCGCACTGTCAAGGACAGCAATGGGATGAAGATAAGGTACGGGCTATCTCAAGAGTTCAGTACATTGGGCAGGTGGAAGATCACAAGGACTTTATTAAAGTCAATGAACGTGAGTCAAATGGTAAATTTTCGTTTCGAACCTAACACTAACGATTGATTCGAAGGCTTTGACTCCCTTCGAAAGGGATGGAATGATGTCAACACCTACTGGAACGACGTCGACTATGCCATCTTGTTTGCCTTCCTTCTTGTCGGAAAATCCTCGACGGATATTTGCAAGAAGATGTTTGATCACTTTGCCAACCTCCGAGTAGAATATGCTCAGCGCAACACGGATTTGAACCGCTCGCGCGCTGGCGCCGCTCTCTTAACGTTACTGACGGGTGGCCTGGCTGCCCCTGTCACGATACCGATGATGATGGGAGCTGGCGACGCCGCGATGACCATGTCAGCGAATGACCGTTACCTATGGGGTGAAAGGATGAACATGTGCAAAGGACTCTTGGAGCGATACAAAGAATTGGCAGCGATTATCGAACTGAAGGATATAGAGATAAATGTATCGAAACCAGTACCCTTGCCACCGGCCTTGGAGACGAGCTGGTTCGCTGATGATACTTGGTAAGAAACAGGGTTCATACAGAGATACTTGCACACGACGGTTTTTTAACATCAAACTGCTAGATTCATTCAGATATCTACCCAAGATTGCTTTCAAAGAACGCCCAACAGAATGCAATATACACCTAAATACATGCACTGTGCCTTTCCCATCTTACAATTTGCTCTTCAGCTCCTTACTAGAGGTAGCAAGCAGAGTCCGCTGACTGTTTCCACCGTGTCCAACCTTGACGGGAGCATCAAAGACTGTAGCGTCAGATTTGGCCTTTCTGTCCTTGGCCTCGATATACTCTCTCTCGCCCTCTCCAATGTACAGCTGTCGAGGTCTCCAGATCTTGACACCAGACGGGTTCAGCATCATCTGTCTCCAATGCGCCAACCATCCAACGCATCTTGGGACAGCGAACAAGACAGGGTAGAAGTCAAGAGGGAAACCCATGGCCTGGTAGATCAAACCAGAGTAGAAGTCGACGTTGGGGTATAGGTTTCTGCTGCGCATGAATTCGCTCTTTCTGGCGTAGTCTGCAAGGGTAAGAGCAGTGTCCAACAGCTTGTTTCTGCCGGTGACCTCAAAGACTTCCTCTGCGAGCTTGCGGATGGCGGTGGAACGAGGATCAACGTTTTTGTAGACACGATGGCCGAATCCGACAAGAACGCGCTCTCTCTTCTCAACTGCCTGCATGAATGCAGGGACGTTCTCGGGGGATCCAATTTCAATGAGCATGCGGATTGCTGACTCGGAAGCACCTCCGTGGGATGGACCGTAGAGTGCTGCGCAACCTGCAGCGACGACGCTGTAAGGGTCCACCAAGGAACTTCCAACTTGCATGACTGTGGCGGTGGAACAGTTGACTTCGTGGTCAGCGTGAATGATGAATAGCTTGTCCAAGGCCTTGGCAAGAACAGGATGCGGCTGGTAGTCAGTCTCGGACAAATGGTCCAGGAGATATAGGAAATTTCCAGTGTAGCCCAAATCCTGTGCTGGTCGATTGAAGGGTCGACCTTGGCGCATTCTGTAAGACGCCGCGGCGAGAGTAGGTGCCTTTCCAAGGATGCGGAGAATCTGCTTGTCTAGCATTTGAAGGGCTTCCAAGTTGCCCGATGCTGCGTTGGTGTAGAGCTTCTGACCGGCGAGAGATGGGTTGGCTTCCGGGGCAAACGCTCCCAGCGTAGCAAAGGCTGCAGTCAACATGGACATAGGGTGAGAATCATAGCGGAATGACTTGAACATGTTCTCGATGTCGCTGTGAATGTATGTGTGATGCATCACCTCGCCGTGCCACGAATCATACTCTGATTTTGTGGGAAGCTCGCCATAAATGAGGAGATAGGCAGACTCGAGGAAATCGCTCTTTTCCACCAACTGCTCGATTGGATATCCACGGTAGCGAAGAACGCCATCCTGGCCATTGATGTATGTGATTTTGCTCTGCACGACAGCAGTGTTCATGTAAGCGGGATCATAAACTCTGAGACCCTGGTTTGTCTCATCCTCTGGACGATCATTTCCAGCCTCAGCTTTGATCTTTTTGAATTCTGTTGCTGGAATGGAATTATGAGTGATGGGGATCTCGTAGCTCTGGTTCGTTCTGTTATCCACAACAGTCAGCGTCTCGCGCCGACCTTTGTTTTGCGACAAGACCATGGTTAAGAAGAGGTAATAAAATATGCTAAAGAACAATGAATTCGCTGAGTTTGTTTGAGTCTGAAATACTTAGCAGTAAGCAGCATGTGATGGTGATGATGGAATGTGTATTTAAGATTATCACGAGCGCGTCGCAATGACACGTCACGTGGTAGCCAACCTCGGTAAAAACTAATCAGGGGTGCGCACGGAGAACCTCGGCAAGTGGCTACTCTTTCTAAGTGCAGTTGGCAACGGCATAAACTATCTTTTGGACCTCATATTCACTTGTATTTTCAGCAACAGTTGTGAGAACCATTGAATTTTTAAAGGCACTCATGAATGATGTCAATTAGAAAAGGCGATGCTGTAGTACTGAAAACAACTCAACTCTGGCAGTATGTAGGTTCCAATTTTATTTCATCAATAATGAGTGCTGGCGTCTTTCAGTCTTTTTTTGAGAGTGTATATATATTTCGTTGCGTATATTTCGTACCCTATCGTTATCATAAATCTACAGGAACTAGGTGTATAACAGCCTTGGCGTTGATGACGTTGATTTCTCCAAAGTCGGGCTTCTAGAACTAGATACAGCGGGTCAAAACCGGCGCCCCATCTAAACCCAGGCATGCGACGTCCCGGAACAGGTGATAGATGGCTAAGAGTCCCTGTCCTTTGTTTCTTGGGTGATGATTGGTGTTTTGTCTAAGCTACCTCGATTGTAGTGTCAATGGCAATAGAGTACCTGCAGAGGGCTCGCGTATAGACCGTCCAAACGTCTATTTATAAGAACCCAGAGTACGTCATTGACTTTGGGTCAGGCTCTTCGAGGTAATTATTCCCTGCTGTGCAGATAACAACATCTCGACCACGGTTTGTAATTGCATAGCAAAGTCCCATTTCCCATTCATTATTAGTAAATATGTACAAATCCCACATCGCTGCATATATATATATACCGGCCAACAAGCGACTATCCTTAGTCGCATTTACTTAGCAGCAGGGGCAAGGGATGATCCAGCAGTTGATGGGGATGGGGCAAGGAATAATGCCACACAGTCTACCATCGCAAGCACCACCTCCACGGAGTTCGAGGGTGGGTTCTGTAGTCTCAGGAGCCTTTTGAGGATCTACATAGGGTCAGCGCAAGATCCTATCGACGCGTCTTGGCGTAGGTCAACAAAGAGATATCTTACCCATTGAATGCTGGGCCTGAGGCTGGTTTATCTCCAGAGGCTGAGAGCTTCTCATGTCAGAGAGTTCTTGTGAAGAGGTTTGAGAAGAAGACATATTGATGAGAGTCTTGTGTAGTGCGTATGTGATGGTCTGGTTGGTGAGATGAGCTGAGTTTAAGATTAGAGAAATGAGATTGCGTTTCAACCGACTGACGTATGCTGACGTTATATGCCAAGGCACGTGTAGAAACGCGTATCGAGTGTGGCGCAGGTTATGGCTTAGCCGACTGAGCAATGAGGCTGTGATAGGGTTACCCTACACTGTCTACTACACAATCCAAGTCTGGACGACCAGGCTGTAAAATACACAGATAAGGGTAAGATGAACAAAATACTTAATGATTAGTTCTGGAGATTAAATACTTAGTTTAGCAGGAGTTGGTTGTTATGCTGTACAACTAACAGTCATGCAGAATTCAAATCGTTAATCAAGACATTGGAGCTGGAAACCTTCAGCAGCTAGGCAAATTCCAGTACATGATCATAGTTCAGCTTATTGAGTCCTGGTCATAAGCGAAAAAGCGACGAATGACTCGAGCTTCCTCACTGAAGCGAACCAATAGAGCGCCGAGCTATTTTCAGAACACTTCGAATCCTGTCATGGGTGACGATTCAGCATCTTACAATTTACCATACAGTACAATGTGCGTTCCAACAGCATATTTCCCTTCGCTTAGACATGGAGCAAAGAACAAGGGAATATCTGAATAGAAGCCAATGATATTGGTGATTCAGTCCCGATTTTTATAGTACGAAACGGTTGGCAAAACATGAATCTCCTTAAAGTGTTTCATGTGGCTTTGGTATGATGTGATAAAAACAGTTAGGCAGATAGACACTTTAAAAGCGACGTCTCTGACTTTGAAATTCTGACACCCACTCTCCGCCGTCTCAGGCTTTTCTCTGCCCAAAGTGAGCCTGCTGCCGAGAAACAGGCTCTGTCAATGTTTCAAATCACCTCGTCTCTACTTTCCACCAATCAATCTGAGCCCAATTGCAAACCATGGCCTTCGCTTCAAACATTGTGCTATTCATAGTAGAAACCAAACAGTCAGCGGTTATAAGGCGGAGAGGGTCATACAGCCTGTTCGGAGATGATGGAGGCCCGTCTGTGGTCAAAATAGTACATTGGGGCCGACCTCCATTGAGACTGTAACAGTCGCTTACTGAAATTAGAGTCTTCGAGGGCAAAAAGGCAGGTCTCGAGTTTGAAGTTATTCTCATGTTTCTTGGCTTCGGCCCGGTGGCTGATATAAGTATTTGTCTTTTCTGCATCATGAAGTAGTTATCACCAGCTTGTACACGCTTAGACAGCATCATACTTCACTTCAAAGTATTTTGACTTATTCTTATTAAAAAAAAAAAACTTCCTTTCATATATCCATATTACAAGACTCTCATCTCAAGATGCCTTTTCTTAGAAATATTCAGAACAGGCGACCTGCCCGAAAACACATCAACCCCCACCGAATCCTCTTCACAAGTCTACTTCTTCCCGCACTTGCGCTAGCCGACGATGAGCCTACATCCTCAACACGTCAAGTCACAGAACCTTTCGTCGACCAAGTGACCGGCCTCACCATGGAGCGCTTCTTTGGTTCCAAGACCTCATTCACATTTGCATTCGCACTGCCAGATGCCAACCCTGCTGCGAACACTACAGCAGGGTCTTTCATCGGACGGCTAGAATTTCCACTTGCCAATGGCGAGGGATGGGGTGCAGCTGGACTGACGGGAGATATGGAAGGAAACTTTATCTTGGCGGCATGGCCCGATGGAAAAGGAGGAGTCATGGCATCTTTCCGACAAGCTATAGATGAAGACAACCCTGCCGTGGTGAAGGGAAACTTTAATGTCAGGCCGTTACCTGACGGAGTCTCAGTCAATGAGACCTCGTTGCTATATACCTTTCTCTGTGAGAACTGCCTCGACAGCACACTGGGTCTAGGACCTGAGGCCGCCTCTGGAGATGCTGTTATGGGATGGGCGCTGTCAGAGAGGCCACCAAGAGGGGATGCTTCAGACCCTGCCGCTTTTCTTGGGTTCCATGAGAAGGGCTTTGGTCCTTTCACTGCCCGACTAGCCCAAGCCAAAAACCCTGGATTTGCTGCCGTGGCAGCAAAGGCGCTTGATCCCGTGGGGGTCTCGCCAAAAGCTGTTGCCACGATCCCGAATGCCTTCCAAGATGGAGGCAGTGATGATGAGGATAGTGGTGACGAGGCTGGTGATCTCGATGACAATGACAGTGACTCTGGAGATGAATCAGACGATGATGATTAATTGAGTCTATAGCCTCTTGAAGCAGGACAATAAAAAAGTGACTAAAGTCGGAAGGTGTGCCACATCTTGTGATAATACCATTCAACGAGTAAGCCTTTCCCCATTAGTTGTATTCCTATCACAAAGCGGATGACAGCTGCATTTTTGATACATTCAAGAATAGAAACTCCTGTAGGAGCCCTGTTTTAATATGAAGGTCTGTTTCCACGAATCAGACGACAATAGAATCAACTAGAAATCTCTGGACACTACAAAAATCCTTCAACATGATCTTAAGAAATCAGAAAACAAAATACCGTGGCCTGCTGAACGCGCAAGCTCTGGCAGCTGGTAAGTTTGGTGCATGCCAATCAGTAGTGTCTAGACTAGAATGTTTCCCGAACGTCCAATAAGATCAGTGGCATGACAGGTACCATGCTGTAGGGCCAGCATCATCCGTTTGTTAAATTTGGACAGTGGCTTATACAAAGCTGAATCGAGTACTTGACTATTTCTACTTAGCTCTTACGCGTCGATTGATAGCATTGCAGATGAATCATCTAGCTCACGGCCTGTCGGACTTTGTTGGTACTTTGACTATTGAAAGAACCTTGAAGTTAGACTTAGCATTAGACTTAACTTGGAGGAATCAAAAACTACATACGCATGGATTAATTGTCGTCTGGTACGTGGATATGGCAAGCAGACTTTGAGGCGTACGACTAGTATACCCATTGTCGTCCCATTAATTGATCTATGCTACTTACTCTAGGCCACGTAAGTCTTGACGTCGAATAGTGTCGAGATTTCATGACACTGCCCCTCGTGTTGCCAAGAACGGGGGATCAATTAGCGGCGATCTATGAGCGCACAGACACAATCTGACAAAATGGTCGAGAATGTCTAATTTGAGATGAAGGGTGGCTGACGTACCGAAGGTCTGGAACGTGGTCAGCAGAGTTAAAGGGGTTGTGATTGGATGGAATGCAGAAGTAATGTCGGGGACCTGATTGAAGACCGACATGGACTGTTGAAGGGTTACGTAGGCTTGGTATTGTGGCTTGAAAGGGTTAAAAGGAGTACGTACAGTAGACTTACAGTAGACTCGGCAGTCAACCTGAGATAAAAAGGAAGTTGACCCAGACCCATGCTCTGTTTGCATTTACAAGCGTCCAACAGTGCTTTTATTCATTGTCGATTTCATTGCATCGGCATATTACAGTATAGAACGTTGCCAAGATGAAGACTATGATAGAGACAGCTCTTGCCTTTGTCTTTTTGTTGTTATGTAAGTGCCAAGACGTTTCCCCCGAGGCACGGCATACCAGTTACTAACTACGTATCAACCTTAGTCACCAATACAGCGTACGGTTCCCCAGCATCCTACTGCGATGCATCATCAGGAAACATCTGCTACAGCTGGGCGGTTCCATCCTCGACATCCTCTTCCACCTCCAACAGTCTCTATCTTCGCCTCGAAGCTCCCACCGACTACCAATGGATCGCGCTGGGAACTGGGTCTCGCATGAGCGGCTCTACTATGTTCCTTGTCTACCAGGACGGGTCGGGCAACGTGACCTTGAGTACAAGAAAGGGCCATGGTCATGATATGCCGACGTATAATCGCATGAGTAACGTCAAGCTGATCGGCGGGAGCGGCACGTCGAACAAAACTATGGTGGCAAACATACATTGGTCTGATGCGAGTGGAATTGACTTGACAGGGTCGAATCAGTGGATCAGTGCTTGGAAGAAGGGCAGTCCTCTGGACACAAGCGATGCGAGTACCGATTTCGCTGAACATGATGGGACAGACAGCTTTTCTGTCGACCTTTCCAAGGCCAGCGTCAACGGCAATGGCAACCCTTTCACAAACTCATCAAACACACAGAAAAGCGACAACGCCGTCTCTGACACTGGTGGAGGTGAGGACCATACTGGCTCCATCCACGGTGTTATCATGGCTATCGTCTTTCTGTTGGGATTCCCCCTTGGCTCCGTCCTCATGCCCCTCTTCGGGAGATGGATACTTCACGCTTCATGGCAGGTAATTGCCTTTATAGGCATGTGGGTTGGCTTTGGAGTCGGCAAGGTTGCCGCAGATCGTGATGGCGATGTAAGTGTTATACCAACATACCTACGATACAATTGACTAACACATTGTAGTGGTTCCACGAACCTCACGTTGTGCTCGGAACGATAGTTTGCATCCTGATGATTATTCAACCGGTCCTGGGGTGGATACATCACAGAAACTACGTCAAGCACCAGCGACGAACAACCGTCAGTCATGCTCACATCTGGTACGGCAGAGGCATTATGATTGTTGGAATCATCAATGGCGGCATTGGCCTGCAATTATCTGGTGCATCGACCAAGTTGATTGTTGCTTATTCCGTGGTCGGGGTGATTGTTTCTCTCATCTATACAGCCGGCGCTGTTTACAAAATGGTTCAGGTGCGACGGAAAGACCATCTGTTGATGGATGACACTTCAAACAGCGCTCTAGAGTTGTCGCATACTTAGTCCTCAACTTATAGATTCCATATTAATGACCAATCGTTTCATTTCGTCCAGCTCGCCTGAATACGATGGATTGATGACTGTAGAGAGCGATCACACTAAGAGTTGTTAATGGGGCAGTTAGGCGACAAAGCTGGCCAGAGGAAGTCTTTGTTAAAGTTGTTGATCTACGTTCGGAAATCCCAACAAATCCCCACATCCGAACTATGTCCGGAACAAACTTCATGGTGTTGTCACGAGGATTCGGTCTTATCAACGCATGACTCTTCACGTGTTGCGTCCCCTCTTTGTCTCCTTATTCTACAAAAAGGGTTGTAAAAGGAACTACCGTTACTTGTCTTTTTCTAGTATATTTTTGACTGCCGGAGACTAGAGCGTATTATCAAGGTTTCGACTGCGCGCAAAGCAGGCACCGAGGTGGCCAAATAAGAGAACGACCCTCTCATCAGTGGCTTGACCTACCTGAAATATCGCCATGGCATGCGAAATTCATGACTGTTTGAGCCTGTACCTAAAATTAATCGATAACTAAGCTAACTTGGGTAACATCAAGCCCACATCCCCAGGATACCAGCTCTTAATTCGATGGCTCGCCATCTGATGGGTTGCAGCTTAGGTTGCCCAAGGAATAAAGCTTCACATACCGATCATCACAATCCTGCCGCAGATCCCTTGTCACCAAGCCTCGATGGGTTTAGTTTTCTAACGCCATTTTCCGTTTCTGTCATTTTGACTTGCTAGAATCAGTTAGTGTGCGAACATATCGGATCAGTTATCAAAAGTCAAGTCATTCTTGAGACATTTGTGTCAGTTCACCACTGAGAGCAAAAGCCTACTGACACGTTCTAAGTCATTGGCCTTTGCCGATTCGGGATTTTCCTATCAGCTGCTATTCCCAATTCTATTGAACAGCCCTTAAAAAGGTTACTTTCCCAACTGTTAGCGCCCGTCAGTCGTTAGTTGCCAAGACATGTAAACAGTACTTAACAATTCTGTTCCTCCTTTCAATTGCCAAGTTTTACACACCTTGATCGATGTTTCTCACACGTCAAGTATGGGCCAATACGGCTACTTGATACCGGATCGGTATGTCCGTGAAGTCCCGAATGAAGTTGATATGAACATAGCCAGCATCTTCTGGGGATTTTCTCTCTGCGCCGCGGTTTTCACATTTGCAAAAGGTACGCAGCAGAGCTGGCGCGCCTGGAAAAGACGCCATCGCGTCACGGCCTATGTGGGAATGATTTGGGCAGTTTGGCTGAGTAGTATGGTTCTGGGTTGTTTAGCTTGGGGATTCCAGCGACAGTATATCGCACCCAGGTCAGTCTTTGTGATTGCTTCTACCCCTTGGTCATGCTAACATCTCATAAGCTTTGGCTTTTATTTCTCTGTTGGTTCGTCTCCCATTCCCTTTTCGTGGTAGCCCTTTCTAAAACGATCAGCATTCTTCTGGGCAATACAAGTCCAATTTCTTCTCCAAATTATCATCAACCGGATCGGTCTATTGATGGTCTCCAAGGCTCGCGCCAACCGCCTTAAATGGGTCGTCTTTGTGATAATATTGCTGGTTAATATTAGCGTCTTTATTATTTGGATGCCGGCGCGTTTACAAATCAGTGACCGATGGATCCGGCTGAATGCCGTCTGGGACCGATGCGAAAAGGTTATTTTTGCTGTTGTTGATGGGGTTTTGAACGGCTACTTCATCTACCTGGTCCGGTCGCGACTGATTGAGAATGGATTGACCAAGTATATCCCACTGTACCGGATGAATACGGGACTTATATTTCTGTCTCTATCATTAGATGTAGGCATCACGAGGTTCAGGGGTTGACAATGCGCTGACGATTTCTCACAGTTCGTTTTAGTAGGGCTTATGTCCTTGCCAAGTAGTTTGGTGTAAGCATCAGGGCCTAATCGTAGTAGAGTATAGCTAACAGTTGCAGCTATCTCTCCTTCCATCCGGTTGCATATCTTTTGAAGCTCCAAATCGAGATGAAAATGGCCGAACTCATCACCAAGATTGTACGCTCTTCGGGTACCCGTGGCTCGAATGAAATGTACTACCACAGCTCGAACATAACAAATGTAAACCACAGACAGATATCGTCTACTGCCAGAGCCAAGCCCGACGGACCGTTGACTGGAACCCAAGGGGCGATGCGTGGCAGAAACACGACGCTGATAGAAGGTGGTGATCTGGGTGAACTTGAGAGCTCACTAGAGTCGGCACGGAATGGACGGGATAATCTGAGTGGCATCGTGAGGACTATTGAGACGACAGTAGATAGTTCGCCTGCACACATTATCGAGCCGAGCTCTCCGACTGAAGCTAAGCATAGTGAATATGCGCAAAGTACGGCGAGCTCTACATTTGTGCTGGCTGGTAGATGACAAATATGTGCCACGTTAAGAAGGAATTACTCTGATTCACTGCCATCTAGTGCCTGCAAGTAGGTATTGTTTTCAGATACGTCATTGTTGGTGCATCACAAGTCGCACCTACTGCACTTGACAATCAGCACCAACGAAAACAATCGAAGAATCTTGGTATCAAATTTCCTTTTTCCTTCTACAACTAACGTCAAAACGTGAGCATTCTCAGATCAACAAATCAATCAAGATGACCGGCGTAAGTACTATCAATAGCACTATGGCGACGAAATTTTAACCTATCATCCAGGAAAACTCCAACAAAAATCGTGGTGCTGTTCGAGGCAGGGTCGTGGCCGAGGCGGTTCAGTAAGTACTCACCGTTCACCTGGAAGACGCCAGTCACTAATAGAACTGCTTACTGATAGCATCGATATGCCCCCATATGTCAGATCGGTACCTGGAGGCTGCCAGTCACGATCTAACAGTGGACAGTACAACAACACTCAGCCCTCCCGAGTGTCGTCTGGTGTAAGAACAGTTGGATCTGTCATTTAAGTGTTTATTAGTTACTCATCGGCGGCAGCAGCAGCACCAACATCAGCAACAGCAGCTGTCGGCCCCCAATGTAAGCCGCTCTCTGTGAAACCTTCATTGCTCAATACTAACACCTTGGCAGCCACAAGCTTCGGTATCATGCACTTCTGATCTTCCAAATTCTCATGCCAGAAACACTTACTAACACCTTTCACTACAGCCCGGCTCTAAACAGGTGAGTAAAGCAGTGGTCCATTACGTCCCTACATACTGACCTTTAGTAGGAAGCCATTAACAAGGAGGCGGTACGTAATCTCTCCCAGCATGTCTTGACTTCGAACCACTAACTCAACACAGTCTTGGCGCAAACAGGCGGGTGTGAGTATCCCTCACAAACTGTTTTCTTTAGTAGTTTCTGAGTAATAAAGATCCATAAGGACAAGGTCGACACGCACCAGAAGCTCTTTGAAGTAAGTCCCTTACCTTGAACAATACCTGACCCTGTCAAATGACCCAATATAGCAAGCCTGTCAGAAAGCCAAGGTATGGAAACAAGGCCCACCAACCTGCCGCTATTTACTAACCGCTTTACACCTTCAGTACTGGCAGGATGAAATTGCCGTAAGTACATTTTGGACATTCATCTTAACCATGTCAAATGGACAAACCTTCATATAAACACTAGATTACTAATATATTTTCACTTAACAGAAAATAGAGGCCGCGGTCGAGGTTAGCCCAACAAGACCACTTCTCGCTTTGTATCGCATATTGATGATGTTAAAATAGGCATGCATGGAGCGGCTTGAGGTCGATAAGGTAGCCAAGGAGTCAGAGAGTGAGAAGAACGATTAAGCCCTAGCTTTTATGTTGTTCTTTATGTTGGTTTCATTATTCTTAATGAGTCTTTTCATGTTTATTAAATGAGTAGCTATGGCGCTGTAGTCAATCGACTGTTGTTTATCATCCACCAGCCAGCTACTCAGCCTAATTAATTCCAGATCTAGCTTTACAGAGCAAAGACGACGGCGCCGGCGACAGCAGCAAGAACACCCGCGGCCTTAACCATGACGCCAGCACCAGCGTTGTCGACATCAACGGCAGTAGGCTTAGCAGCTCCATTAGAATCGCTCCCAGCAGCAGTGGTGGCTGTTCCATTAGACTTATGAGTTGAGACAACAGGGGCAGAAGTGATTGTGGTCATCTTGGCGGAGGCGGTAGCATCAACATCTGTCTCTTCAGGTTCCAAAGCAGTACCAGTGTAGGAGGCATCGTCAGTGATAGTCTCTCCAGACTCCCCAGAGCTAAGAGACCAATTCTCAGTGCCAGTCTCTTTGGGCTCCAGAGCAATACCAGTGTAGTCACCAGTGAGAGTCTCACCACTGTCAGAGTACCAAACACCTGAAAGCAGAACGGAACCGGAGCTGCTGATGACTGGCGCAGGGGTTGGGGCAACGGGGTCGGTTTCGAGAAACCTGGGCGTCACGGTCTCGGTGCCCTTGTACAAGGGACATCCGGGGACGCTCTTGGGAGGAGCACGGCCTCCTCCGCAGTCGACGCCTTCGCAAATCTCGAGGGTGTCAGAGACGTACCAGATGACCCTCTGGTATGTGTTTCCGTATCCGGGCTCGGGTCTGACGGTGACGGTGCTGGTGAAAGATGTGCAGCCTTCGATGTCTGTCTTGGCCGCGATGGGAAGGGCGTAGAGAAGGGCAGCGAGGGCAATAGATCGAGCCATTTTGAATGTCTTTTGTTTCGGTAACGAATGTGTTTTGTGTTATAAACGACTGTATAGGTTTTGGATAACCGTAAGTTGGCAGTAACGAATGTGAGTTTGTAGAAACTTGACTTTTCTCTTGTTTATTTCGATGGACTAGCAGTCTTTTTAAAGCCCCTGCCAAGAAGTGAGCCGTAGTGTAGAACGTTCAAATCTCACCACTGCGGCCCAATTATCACGCCGTTGGTCCGTTCAAATTCGCGCTATTTTGATCCTTCTGGGCCTCATGCAGGGGGGCTCCACCTCGAGCTCTTAAGCGATGATGCCGCTATCCGCAAATAAGCACTGCCAAGACAGTCATTACCACAAGGATGTGTTGCCCTACAGGGCCCGCAACCTACGATTAGACAAAAAGAACTGATCAGCTTACATGGTGTTTCAATGGTAAGGATAATTGAGTGATTTTGTCATCCCTGTTCAAGTAGTCTCCGAGACCAATTTAGCTACAGAATATTTCTCGTACCCCCAGGTCCGACACCTACAGGCTTGTCTCACTCCAATGGCACCGCTTGAACGTGACAATGACGGCCATGCCTGAGCCCCATGTCTCCTTCAAAGCGTCAGCATTTGTCCGAAATTGACTGTAGCGTTTGAAGCTGGGGCAATTCCGAGTCATGTAACGTATCGTTGGGGGCCACGGGATTTCCGTCCCTTGAAGAGGTCGTCAACATTCGTGTTTGGACATAAAGAACACACATCACCACCCTTGTGAGAAGCAAAATTTTGAACAAATAGCGAGTTAATCTATATGTATATGAGAAAGAAAGTAGCCTACCCCACGTGCTTTCGTGCTATTTGAAGCCCTCCTCACACGTTTACGACGGGCAATCCTTGTCATTAAAGGTGTAATATCCACCTGCCGATGCCATACCCGCTTGTGCAAAAGGCCCAGAATAGTAACGACAGTCTCCAGTCCAGCCAGTCGAGAAACAACGACGGTCAGACTTGCATCTCTCGATACATGTCTTCAGGTCAATATTAAGATCGTAGTCATAATTAAGAGTCCCGTCCTTGTAATATCCCATAACATTGCAGGATGCTGCCCTGGTCTCTGTCGCTTCTACAGTGGTAACAGTTTCGGTATAGGTCCCAAATGGTTCTACTGTAACCTATTCCGATGTCAGACAGAGTCAACAGTGATTGTGTGCGTTCTTACCACTACTTGGGTAGCCTTGGTGATGGGGACGTATTTGACCTCTGTTACTACCACGGTTGTAAGAGGACCAACACTAACTTGGGAAGTCGCCTCGGCAGTGACATCAGTTGTCTGTGTAATTGTTTCGGTCGTTGGATCGTATACGCAGTTGCAGCCAGCAGTCACTGCAGCCTCTGAGTATTTGTTCTCAAGACTAGCAAGCACCGTTTCAAGAGCAGCCTCGCGCTTCTCGTTGGGTCGATAGACGTAAGCAGTCTCGACGCTGATGGTGAAGGTTTCGGTCACGGTGGGGTCCTGAGGACGATAACTTATGGTCTGGGTTACGTCAACAGTGGTGGTCCTATCATACATTTTAGTTACAAACATGAACTCATGACTGACAGGGGATTAGGATTACTCTTCAACCGAAGTCGAAATCGTCTCGGGTGGGGACACAATCGTCTGGAAGCTTGTTCGAGTAGTCGTGCTTGTGACTGTGACAATTGCCGGAGTTGCCTGAAGGTAAGATGAACAGAGGGGAACTGCTTGATCACCGAGGAGTCTTTTGATCTCAGAACAGACATCGCCTAAAAGGGTAAGCCAAAGATCTGGCGAAGCTTCGGGCAAATAGCAAGCGATAAGACCTACCCGATGGTTTACAAGGGCCTGCAAAGGCAACCGAAGCACAGGCAACCAAGCCCCAGAAAGATGAAGAAACAACAACCATGATTTCTACCACGTTATAGAGAGTGACATTAGTTAGAGATGTGGCTTAAAACAAATGACATTCGGAACAAAAACTTGCGGGGGAGGGATCTTTAAGAAGTATTTTAAGATTGGATCCCTGAGATCCCCTAAACTAAGGTGTTGGCCGAAACTACCGAACGCATAGTTAGTAGCTGATCTCGGACTGCAACCAATCTGCGCATTGCGATCTAACCGTATTCCAGATAAACAATTTTAGCGTGTCAATAGTCTGTTAAAATTGCGTTTGCTTAGATCTTGCTCTTATAAGTTCTGTATACGATGAGTGAGCCAATTAACAGCGACGCTACAGAAATAGCAAAAGAAATATTACTTGTATGACGGCTACATATAAAAAAGGGATGTGTAAAGACTGACAGCGTATGAGACCACTGTAATTACTGTCAACTTCCCATCTCTCTTTATTGGACAAATACAACATCCCGATACATGAATAATCTAACAGACTGTCATGTTCGACATCTAAATTCCCCCCGAATTACATATATGTTGTACTCCATCGGAAGAAGGAGGAACTTCTGCTTGTATCACTCAGAAGTATTGGTCTCCTAGTCAGTGCAACGTATTACGGTAAAGATTTCTAGACTAGTCAACAGTCGTAGTACCTATCGCTCTTTGTTCAACTTCAGGTTTAAATGTCAGCGGTACATCTCACATGTGCAGTTCGGCTCTTTCTGTCGTCTTGTCTTTTAGACTCTCTTTCTGGGTCACGTAGTACTTCTATCTTGCTCCCGCCCGAGGTTGAGTATTGTAAATACGGAGTGGCAACCCTATGTTATACTGTTGGGCTTGATGTTGTATTATTGGTTTATTACTGTCATGGTCGCTGCTCTTTTGAGACGTACTCTTTGAAGATGCAAAGAACCGCCAAATCACCATATTCAGTGCCTGTATTCGAACAAGCAACAGGACCACCTTTGCTTTTACAGTATTCAAGTCTGCCTCATTGTTAGAATGGGGCTGAGGGCCAGAATATATAATTCTCCATTTTTTTTTATAGATCTTTTATAACTGCAAAAGCTCTAATGGTATGGGATGTTAGGGCAATTGTCGATGCCTTTAAAGTGCGAGTTAAGATACCTAGATAAGTTGGCAAATGATGACAAAAACAGGCTTCTGACTGATGGGGATAAGAACAGATATTCTAAGAGTTTGGTCAAAGTTGCATAAAGTGACGTGTCAATGCCGTCTCTCATACTTTCAGCTGCTGACGCTCGTATGCATCGAGGGCAGACAATGTAACACAGAATTAAGGGATACACCTCGTCATTCGAGGAGGCTGAGGGGTATGTTACAGGGCTTGGGCCCAGAATTGTTGAAAGGTTACACTACAGCCGTTGCCCAACTACCCCTCGTGGTCTCCGGAACCCGAGACATCTTTCTGCAATCCAGCCCTCTTGATACCTATATCTACTCGAAAGGGAGCAATATGATTCTACTTACACGTAATAATACACCTAAAACCTCCTCTTCCACTATGGCATTCAGTAAGTTAAAGTTCAACTCGATCTTTCGAGTCTTCCCAAAGCTGATCCATAAAGATAACAAGACGGATGATATCCATCATGATGCGGCAGGCCTTCGCAGACTGTTTGAAGAACATCCGATACCCGTAATCTCTCCAAGCACAGTTGGTCTAATCTCTTTTGCCACTGGCGGCGAACTGGAGCAAGCCTCGATCGTCGTGGGTGCATTCAACTCCGCGTTGGCCAACAAGGATGGCGCGGCTCTTGAGTCCTACTTTTTCCCCGAACAAGCTTACTGGAAGGACTCGTTGGCTTTGACATATCATTTGCGTACATTTCGCAGTCCAGATGTCATTGCCAAGAATCTTCTCAAAACGAAAGAAGATAGGCAATGCAAGACAGCTTGGAAGTTGGAGGGAGCTGTGTTTGTCCCCGCGACACCTGTTCTTGTAAGTGACACCTGTGAATGATGATGTACTGTAGGTCAGCCGTGACAGAGCTGATACTCTTCTGGTTTGTTTGTTTAGAAATTCCTAGATGTTTCTCTCTCTTTCAAAACAGCGTCTCCCGCAGCTACTTGTAGCGCAAGGGTCCTTCTTCTCCCCACTCAAAGCGAGAGTATGGAAATAAAATGGAAGATCTGGATTCTTAGCACAAGTTTGGAAGATCTCGATATTCACCCAGAAGATACAAAACTTCTCCATAACCCTGGTCTTAGGCTTAATGATATGGAAAACATCGAGACAGACGTTTTTATCATTGGCGGCGGTAACAGGTAAGTACCTAATCAGAGTGTAGATTATGCAAGTAACTGACAAAATTCCAGCGCTGCGGCTCTATCAGTCCGTCTTAAAGCCCTTGGCGTTAATAGTGTCATGGCTGAGCGAAATGCCAACGTTGGGGACAACTGGGCTTTGCGATATGACTGCATGAAGTTTCATGTTCCGACCTCGTTCTGCGAAATGCCGTATATGAGTGAGTTTTGTGGATAAGATATGCGAATAGGAAGCAAAAGAACTGACAATGGTTTGCAAAGATTACCAGGACGAGTTCCAAGGAGATCATCTCCTCAGCAAAGATGAATTGGCTGATCACTTGCGACGCTTTGTCTCTCATTTCAATCTCAATATCATCACTTCTGTCAAGATAGAGTCGACTGGTTACAACACGTCGACCAAGAAATGGACGATCAAGGTCAAAACTCCTTTTGCTATTGTTACCGTAATCGCGAAGCACGTGGTACAAGCCACTGGTATTGGATCCCAAAAGCCACATGTTCCCGTTATAGCGAACGCAGATGTCTACAGAGGCATCACTATCCATTCTTCTGATTATAGAAACGGTCAACGTTTGGCAGATCAGGGTGTCAAGGTGTGTCGCTACCTATCATTTCTACACAAGCTTTCTAACACCTGATAGTCCGTTCTTATTGTAGGCTCAGCAAACACAGCCTTTGACATACTAGGAGATTGCCACGCCGCCGGCCTCCAAGTAACAATGGTAGCTCGATCTCCGACCTACATTGTTCCATTAGAATACATTCAAAACAAAGCAAGTCTAGGCGCCTACGATCTCGGCGTTGCCGCGGCTGATAAAATGTTCTTGGCCCTCCCAACGGAGGTAAGTGGTCAATTAGCCCGTAACCTCTTCCGTATGCTCGCATCACAAGAACCAAACCGCTACGCTGGGCTTCGAGAAGCAGGTTTTCCTGTTCTTGATAGCGCTGAACCTGATCAAGCGTTGTACTCTAACCTGATAGAGAGAGCGGGCGGACACTACGTTGATATTGGTGGCACTGAGTTGTTAGCGCAGGGTAAAGCTGGTATCAAAGCAGGAGTTGAGCCTGTCTCTTTTATAGAAACAGGCTTACAGTTCTCGGATGGAAGTAAGGCTGATGCAGACGCTGTAATATGGTGTACGGGGTACGCTGACCATGACGTTCGTGAGACGGCAGTTGAGATCCTGGGTGGAGATGATGGGTTCTATGATGAGAACATATTAGGCCCTCGCGAGATTGCGGCGCGTCTTGATGCAACATGGGGCGTGGACTCGGAAGGTGAAATTCGCGGTATGTGGAAACGTCATTTGCGTCTTGAGAACTACTGGGTCATGGGAGGGTTTACGCAGCAGCATAGATGGTATTCTCGGGTTTTGGCGCTGCAGATCAAGGCGGCGCTTGAAGGCATCTTACCCGAGGCTTACCGTGAGAGTTGAGCAAGGTATACGATTGTCTCTGGGAGTTCAGGTTATCCTTGTTGCTGTTTCTCGTGGACAGCCTGGTTCCTACTGGGCGTGTAAGTGCCTCTACCTGCAATTGAACACTACTAGCGGAAAGCGTATCCGACGGGCCGTTACGAATTTATAACCAAGTTGGAATTCTAGACTGGGTAATTCCTCCCGACAATTGCCCCAATGAGTATAGCGTGTTGGAATAAGCATCATCCTCCAAAACCCCGCGTTGTCACCCAGTCACCCTCATTGTCTTGTCTTTGGCTGGAACAATTTCCATTTCCAGGCCTAGAAAGCGCAAGCAAGTCATTTGTTGTTTATCCGTTCCATTTGTAGATCCCTGCCCGACAGCTGATAAATACCGCCAAGAAGGAAGGGAAAAGCTTGATTTCTTTTCTTTCACCGTCTTGTGAGGCTATTCATCATCAATCATGTCGGCCACCATCACACAAACCCAAGAGCCGGTTGAGCTCATGACTATACAGGGGCGCGGAAAAAATACAATCGAAGAACAGCCTTCTTTACCACCTGAAGATGTACCTCCTCCATATGCACAAACGCAAGCGCAGAGGTGGAATTATCCCCGAGGGAACATGCTCAAGCTTGGATTTGCTTTCTTGTCATTTATCATTGCTGGCATGAATGATGCAGCCGTTGGTGTATGTATCTCCGAAAATCAATAGTTCAACTATACTAACTATCACACTATAGGCTTTGATCCCATATGTATGTACATCTCAACTCGTGAACACAACAATGCCATCTAACATGAAAATGCCAACAGCTCGAAAGATACTACGACCTAAGTTACACAGTTATCTCGCTCATTTTCCTCACCCCCTTTGCCGGTTACTCAATCGCAGCCTTTACCAACGCACGAATCCACATGCGTTTCGGCCAGCGCGGTGTCGCCATCATGGCACCCATCTGTCATCTCATCACCTTTGTTGCCCTGGCTCTGCACCCTCCATACCCTGTTCTCGTTGTCTGTAACATCTTTAGCGGCTTCGGAAACGGTCTCACAGATGCGTGCTTCTGCGCTTGGGTTGGTGCCATGGACAAGGCCAATACCGTACAGGGCTTTCTGCACGCTTCGTATTCCCTCGGAGCGCTGTTCTCACCGCTTATTGCCACTTCGATGGTAGTCTCTTATGATCTGCCTTGGTATACGTTTTATTATGTCATGGTGTGTACATCGCAAATCAGGTCAAGTATTGAACTGAACTGACTCTTGGTAGATTGGAATAACCGTGGTTGAATGGGTTGGCCTCACTGTTTCGTTCTGGCAAAAGACTGGCGCTGCATATCAGCTTGAACACGTCAATGAATCAGAAGACAGTGGCGCCGGAACAAGGGAGGCGCTCAAGTCCAAAGTGACGTGGCTTTGCTCCTTGTTCTTCTTTGCCTACATGGGAGTCGAAGGTAAGTCGATGATTATCTTGTTCTTTACGAACAGAACAGCACTGATTAACGGTGCGCAGTCGGTCTTGGTGGATGGGTCGTCACATTCATGCTTCGCGTACGAAAAGCTTCAGCATATGCATCTGGTGCATCTGGTACAGGATTCTGGGCTGGCATGGCTCTCGGGCGTGCATGTCTAGGCTTCGTGACGGAACGGTTCGGTGAAAGACTCTGTCTGTCCATCTACCTCGTCATCTGTATCGGCCTGCAACTTCTCTTCTGGCTAGTTCCTCGGTTCATAGTCTCGGCCGTTGCTGTGGCATTTCTCGGCTTCTTTTTAGGACCCATGTTTCCAGGAGCTGTCATGGTGACTGCCAAGCTCCTACCAGCCAAGATCCACGTTTCTGCTATTGGCTTCGCTATGGCTATTGGTGGCACTGGAGGAACTGTCTTTCCGTTCGCAATTGGAGCTATTGCGAATAGTAAGGGAGTTGGAGTTTTGCAGCCTATTATTCTTGCCTTGATCACTGTTGTTGCTGGCGTTTGGTTGAGTTTCCCCAGGATTCAGAAAAAGGATTAAGCTTGAAGGCTGGAGGCAATTGAACAACTATTCGTACCTATCTTGAGAGGCATGAGCAAGATTTGGGAGGCCTGTGTTAAAGAAAGTACTTGGGCAGTCTCATCAGACTAGAAACAAGATATAGTGAGAGACCGGATTTCCTATATGGCTTTTGCAGGGCACGGAGTGCCAGCCTATAATGTCTGGCCTAAGCAGCCTATAATGTCTGGCCTAAGCAGCATAGACTGACCTACTTATTTCGTCTCTTATGCTACGAGCGACCAATTTTCTTGACACCCTGATATCCCCTTACCCCAGACTTTTCACTTAGTTCTCCATCGCGATGACCTTGCAGTCGGCGAGAAGCCCGATCTTAGCGTCGGGGAAGTATTCCGACCAATAACGCATCACTTATAGCTCATTTTCAGGGGTCTCTTCCAGCAAGAAATGCCCTGTAAAGTGATCGTTGCAGTAGACAGACGGTCGAAATTACGCTATTCAGATACGGCATTCTCTCAACAATATTCATCGGCCGAAGGTCCGAGTCTATATATTAAAAGGTTAATAGGATCTTATCATCTGCTGATCCATCTCATATCATACATCTTTAAACTCATTAACAACCTGTCAATATCATTTCAGTCTCGAATTCTTCCACATCCACGTTTAAGATCGTTTCTGTCAACAGTCAAGATGACCAAACCAATTGTCCTCCAGCTCGGCGACGACATAAAATGGAACCATGATCTGTATAACACCTTTAAATCCCACTTCGACATTAAGCGATCGCACAGCATGCCTCGCGCTGAATTCATCCAAGCTCTCAAAAACAAAACCTTTGGTGACTTTTTCGCCATTTACAGACCATTTTGGAACACAGGTGGTGAGATGGGCAATTGGGATGAGGAATTGATTTCTCTACTGCCTGCATCTTGCAAGATCTATGCCAGTGCTGGAGCAGGCTTTGACTGGGTTGACACTGCTACTCTTGCCAAGAGAGGTATGTCTACTTATTGACATGATATGTTGTAAATACTAACTGGTATAGGCATCACATATTGTAACGCTGCAGCTGCTTGCACGGAATCTGTCGCAGACGCCGCAATCTGGCTTATCATCTCTGTCTTCCGCCAACTAAGCTGGTCCAGCATCGCCGCTCGCTCCGGCTCAAGCGAGCAATTCCTAGATGCTCAACGCAACCTTGCACCTGTGTCCCGCAACCCCCGCGGCTTCAGTCTCGGCATCATCGGCTTCGGTCGAATCGGTCAACGTATCGCAGAAAAAGCCTACAAGGCACTTGACATGAAAATCCTCTACAACGATGTGGTTCAAATGCCCAAAGAAATCGAAGAGCCCGTTAAAGCAGTCTATCACAAATCTGCAGACACTCTGCTCGCTGAAGCAGACTGCGTTCTTGTCGCGACGCCTTTTGCTGGTGAAGCGTTGCTCAACAAGGAGGGCCTGGCAAAGATGAAGAAGGGCGCCAAGCTGGTCAACATCGCGCGTGGAAAACTCATCAACGAGGCAGATCTTGTAGAAGCTCTCCAGAGTGGGCATCTTTCAGGTGCGGGACTGGATGTTTTCGAGCACGAGCCTGTTATCAGCCCTGAGTTGATCAAGATGAAGAATGTGGAGCTTTTGTCGCACAATGCGGGTGCATCCTTGGATTCACATGTTGGATTTGAGAAGCTGGGTATGGAGAATATTCTTTCTTTTCATAAGACGGGCAAGGCCGTTTCACCTGTTAATGCTCATCTAATCAAGCAGAGCAAGTTGTAATATTTAGGAATTGAAGTTTAGTTTAGGTTATTAGCAAAAGCAATGTTGGTTTCAGCGAGATGGCGATGTTAGCTCCGGGTTTAGTCGACACTTTTACTTGATAACTGATGTTTATTCTATTAAGTGATGGTAGGATCGTAAGCACAGGCCAATCCGTGTCGTGGGATTCGCGACGCATAAATACGTGCGTTTAGCGGCTGACAGTCTGAAACGCAACACAACTCAGGTCTGATCCTACAACCAACGAGAAGGATTATTCTTCTCATCCTTTGACCAAATCGACGAGTCTGTTGAGCTAGTCGTCTAGAAACAATTAAAGTCTGCAATTGCGTGTCACTTCTTCACTGAGCTGTTGTTTATTGGGTAGCTAAGCGCTCCCAGACCTATATCAAACATGTATTAATGCTCAACCATCGCCGAATATTCATCGAAACAATCCATCCCCTCGGAGAAAACAAAGCGGGGATTCGGTCCGTTGACTGGCTCTAGGACGAGATGAAAGGAGCATGGACTCTTGATCCTCCAAAACAAAACTGTTTGAGCTTTCATAGGACCCTTGTTTCAAACCCATCCTAGCTCCTCCACCAACTGACGAATCATTTCACATAACGCACACTCTGAGCCTCTTCCCTCAAATATATATCAAACGTTTTCGATAATCCCCTGTTTATTTCATGCAGTTTTACCATTACTCCCCCATTACAGTTCGTTGCATCCCTGATGAGCATCAGATTGTTCCTGTGAATCCTTTGTTTCGTGAAACACTTATTGATTGTGAATTTTTACTTATATAGCTCTGTAATTAACCACAATGGCAGTCCATTCTGTAAAGCTCAGTTTTGTTTCTCTTCATTCATTCTTTTAACCACCTTTTAAAAAGTCATTCTTTGATAGAATGCGTTCATTCCTTTTCTTAGCTGGCCTTATCGGCACAGCTCTAGCCGCTCCTTTGCAATCTTCATCACTACTTCGTCGTCACGATACCACACCTGAGGGTTTTCTCAGAGTAAATCCTGGAAAGATACAAGTATCGGACGACAATCTACTCAACGGCACATACGCAAACAACAAAACTCGTGTTCTGGCCTACCGCGCTGAACCTGCCTCGTTGCCGCTGAAGCTGGTGAATAACTTCAGCGGTGGTAACGTCAGAGCCTACATTTCAGGGCTGGATTCTGATGGCACTGTTGTCTTTATAGGCGCCGACGGGAATCTTGTGTACCCCAAATCAGGCGGGTCGAAAGAACCCGTCGAGATCAAGGACAATATTGCTATTCCTCTCCCACCACAGGGCCAGACGATGGACTTTACAATCCCTATATCCATTAGCTCTGGTCGCGTCTACTTCGCGAATGATGATCTTCACTTCTTTGTGGTAGACATTGGAAGTGGCGACGGTCTCGTCCAGCCTTCTGTAACAAACCTTCAAGATCCCAGTGCAGGCGTGGACTGGGGTTTCGTCGAGTTTACATACACAAATGGAGTTCTCTACGCCAACATTAGTTATGTCGACTTTGTGGGAATTCCCCTGGGTATGGGTCTTGCTCTTAAAGACGGAAGCGAGCAGTCCTGTGTCGGCCTAGAGTCCGGTTCTGTTAGCAAGATCTGCGACGATCTCGTCAAGCAGAAAGACGCTGACGGGCGGGCTTGGACGTTTATGTGCATCGCCAACGCCGACGGTAAACCAGTTCGAGTACTGTCTCCTGGAAACCAATACGACCTTGAACCTATCACTTTTGGAGATTACTGGGATACATATGTTAACGATGTCTGGGCAAAGTACACCAACCAAGACCTCATCATCAACACGCAGTCTGAAGCAGGCGAGGTCAAGTGCCGTGTCACAGGCGAGGAACTAACCTGCGACGGAGACAACCGCGGATACGCCAAGCCCAACACAAAGGATATCTGGGGCTGCAACAGCGGACCTTTCACAGTTCAAGAAGGTGACAACGGTGTTCACGCAGCGGTGGTTCCTCGTCTCTGCGCTGCGTTTGTACGGTCTACACTTCTTTCCGACGGCGGTGATACACAGCCTAAGCTTGGACAGGAGGAATACTACAAGACTGACCCTACAAGCCACTACAGTAGAATTGTGCATTCTTACGAAGTTGATGGCAAGGGATATGCGTTCCCATACGATGACGTGAACCCTGATGGAAATGAAAATGCTTCGGGTGTTGTTTCGGGAGAGCCAGAGACTTTGACGATTTATGTTGGTGGGCCATCTGCTTAGGTGTCTCGAAACGGGTCATCTTCATTTCTTGTACAATATGATCTATTTTATTGCTAAGCTTGTGTATGGACTGAATGGTACTTCAACATTTGACTTGCTGCGTATGTGATCTTGTCTGTCTGAAGTCTCTGGATCATCACATCTCTGCAAGTTACTTGGAAGCGGGTTGACAGAGCCTGATATTTATGTTGCAATCTCTCAGCCATGGACTTATAGTTACAGTTTCTTGACTACATACCTTGAAAACTTGGCCAAAATCTTACACATGAATTCATTTTCTAATTCCATCCAAGTATGCGAGATATAAAAGACCGGCCTTGCTCTCTCCTCTCAACTAACTCTTCGATCCTGCTCCTATAACGCTGTCGCAACTTAATTGCATCAGCAATTTCTGTTACCGCGAGGGGTCTGCTTTCAGCAATTTGGAACGTCCCATTCATTCGTGCACCCCTTCCTACCATGAGCTCCATTGCACGTCCAATATCATCGAGAAGATACTCCGACTTTGTCTTTTGTTTCGCATGCTGGTGACACACTTCCAGGAATAGTTCCCAAGGTGTCCTGTTCTCATAGATATATATCCCCGCGTTTGGATCAGCGCCCAGGTCCAGGAGAAGTTCCACAATGGACAACACGGGACCTTGTTCTAGATGGATTATTGGGAGAGGCGTAACCATTGTTGGTCGTAGGGCGTAATCTAACAAGGGACGACCACCCTTTCGTCGAATCTCGGCAGGGTTGTTTTTTAAACGGTCTGCTGTGTATAAGGCCAACCGAGCTTGTATCGTCGCTGCCAAAAAGGTCTTGTTCCGCCCCTCTCGAAATGTTCCCTGTGGAGGATCCTTTATATTTGTCCAGTGAACCCCGAGATAATTTAGAGTTTCAGAATTCGTACCGTCCAGCTCATCAAGGATCTTTAAAACCTGCTTCAGATCTGTCTTGTCGTATTCAGTCTTTCCATCCTCTTCTAGTTTTGCAAATGTCTCCTCGAAATTCCGGGCATAATGCATCAGTCCATCGGCGAAAATGTATAGCTGATCAAAGACCTGAGAGGAGTTCTCGTCATAAGCGACGATCTTATTAAGACCAAGCATGATTCTGCAGAGCGATAAATGAGGGTCAAACTTTTCTGTCGGTC
Organism: Fusarium palustre; assembly: GCA_014899045.1. NCBI lineage: Eukaryota > Fungi > Ascomycota > Sordariomycetes > Hypocreales > Nectriaceae > Fusarium > Fusarium palustre. The sequence continues at coordinate 135,317 of JAAVUH010000042.1, read as the reverse complement.
GCTTTTGAATCATATCATCTATAACGCCCGTGTCCAGGAAGAAGTCTCTCACAGTTCGATGCAAAAAGTCAACTTGACTCCTGAACAGTCCAGTTTCCGTTGGATCCTCAGTGACGTAGAGTAAATCGCCACAACGAGCATTGAGTCTTCTGTTTGATCGCTTACAGATAGCATCGCTCTCCATATCAGGCAATGGACTTACTTGCATCGTCAGAGCATAATCAGGGTTGTCCATCTCGCGGTCCAAAATTTCGAAGGCGAGCAAGGGAAGCATTTGCTCCGCAGCAATAACCGTTCTGAAGATCCTTGTAGTACTGTTCCAATAGATTTTCTCAATAGACTGTAGCATGTGCTCGAAGTACTTTTGCAGGTTATCAGGAAGCTCATTTAGTCGACTCTGCAGATCTGTGTACTTATCGCCTTTCAGAAGGCCTCTCTTCAGGGAATTGACCACTAGACAAACCCAGAGGAACACGCTCTGTGCGCGCCGTACAATGGTGTCTTTTATTTCAGAGCACCGTGGGTCCTTTTCAGCAAGCTCCTGAAACTTCGGATCGACGCCTAATTTGTCCTTCACATAACGCCTGATATCTTCCCTGGTCAAATCCTCGAGCTGTAGCTTCCACTTAACATGGCTGAACTCTCTGTCGAAAGCATCCCAAGGCTGACTAGACACACAGATCTTAATGTAGGGGGACGAAGCAAGAACCCTCAACGGACTCAGAAGCTCCTCGAATGTTCCGGTATAGCGGTGTTCTCCAGCAGTGTACTCATCAAGGCCGTCGATGAAGAAGCAAAAGCGCAGTGGTAGCGACTGCTAAGATGAGAGTTGCTCAAAAGCTCGAAAGAGAGCCTTATCATCCCAAGCGTCGTAAGGTCCTGATTGGGTTGGAGACTCTTGCCGGATGTTGTCAATGATGTCAATAAGTTCAGGGCATTCTCTGAGAACTTGGTACAGTATCGTTTGGAATAGCCCAGTAAGAGACTTTTGCATGGATAAACCCGCATTCCAAAAGAAATGACCTGCCGTGATAACCCTCCGCCCGCCTCCCCAGGTACGTAGTAGCGATTTAGTATTATCGTGGGTGGCGATGAATTTCATCAGTGTCGACTTCCCACTTCCAGCCTTGCCTTTGGCCCAGAAGAAGCCACTTCCCTCCTCAAGCCATTCCCGGAATCCAGTTTTTCCTCTGGTGAAGACCCATCTAAACGTGGCTTCATGATGGTCCTGGATAGCGCTGTGTCGTTGCCTGATCTCCCTAAATTGAAGACTCTTCAAGAATTCGTGGTTCTTCTTGACGTGTTGTGCTTCGAATGTAAGTTTGTCTAGCTGTGATATGGCCATTTTGACAGCGTTGCTTTTGTCTTCGTTCTTCAAATCGATTCCACGAATGAGAGATTCGATAGATTCGAGTTTCGTGGTTGTGTTGGCTTCCAACACTGCACTCTGCTGCCTCAACTCACGTATTACAACCATGACTGATGATTGTCGAGAACTATAAATTAAGTCAGTAACAGTACTAGCTACGCTCCTCCTCATGCCGTGAATAACTGCGTAGAAGTCGTCAAGGCAAGTAACAGGGTATCTTGTATCTTGGTTAACTTTGTTTCCAACGCTTGAATTTTAGCATTTCTGCGCTGTCTAACCCATGAAGTCCGTATGGCTTCTGTGAGTCTTGGTACACCTGGTCTGCGACTCAGGCCATCCAGAAGAGTGCTAAGCTGCGAGGCCAATTCGTGGCAGGTTTCGACCGTTTGAACCAGAGTCTGATCAATGCTGGCCTGCCGTGCATCTTTAGATTTTGGTTGATTCTGATCAATCTCATTGATCAATGTCTTTACTCGTTCTGCATTGACCAGAAGTTCTTCGTCTTCTTGAACAAGGCCTGAAGTGGACTGCTATGCTTTTTGTGCTGTTTTGGTTAATTTAATACCCACCTCCACAAACTGAAGGATGTTTCCCACCAAGGCTATCGAAGCAAGTTCAGCCATTCTTTAGGCACAAATTGATTGATCAGGATCAGGCTGGAAATACAGCTGGGGCTGCGATGTATCACATTTATGAGCCTTGCTGACCGGAACATATCACGGGCCGATGCAAGCCCATCGAGGCTGGCTGGCTGGCTGACCTGACTTTTCGGGCTGAAAGCCCATGTCTCAAGCTCACAGCGCAATTCACGTCGTTCCATCCTAACTTGACATTAGCAAACAATCTACGAGCAGAGCGTCCTTTTCCAGTCATGTTCAGGACTAAGGGCAGCACTACACCGCTTGTGCGGGCCTCCCGTTGGCCTCAGAACGACATCGGTAAGGGCCATCTCTGACTCCTCCTAGAGTTCACCATACTGCAAAACACACTCACTACCAGCTTATCAGACTAACAGAACTTTAACACAGCTACTGAAGAAATAGGCTCATATGATGCGGCAGGCTTCTACAATGAGGTACGGCATATGTCTGGGAGACTAGAAGAAGTTTCTCTCAGTCAGGACGAACGAATCTGGATAAGAGTGCCCGTTTCAGTATTCGGAACCCTCTTTTCAGCCTTCATGTTTCTTGTCTACAAACCTATGGCATGGCTGCTTCGGCCTCTTCATCGTGTTTTTTCAACTCTTCATGGTCTTGTGGTGCTTCTCATGGCCTTTTTATTCGTCGTTATCCCTGTTTTCGTTACTTCGGGATGCCTTTCCAGCATAACCAAACCATATTCACAGTACCATTCAAAGTAATGATGATCTGGGCAGATCGCCATGTCCCAGTGCAAGCTTCTGGGTCAACATCTATCACGGCCATCGAACGAAGTTCTTTGAATCTCGGGCATTTGAGCATCCCTACTACCCCCACATGACCATCAAACCCTACATAACACAGCACTCCTCGGCAGGCTGCTTGGGCCTATGACTCAAATTCAAACCTGTACCTTCAAAGCTGAAAGTTTCCTCGTCATCAGGAGAAACGACCCTCGGCGCCAACCTCTCCCTCAACTCGGCAAACTTATCCATCCACCAATAACCAACCTTGTCCCATCGCGTCACCATCCAATCCTGTTGATACTCGTTTAGCAAATCATATAGCTGCGTTTTCAGACCTTTTTCTTCGGTAGCGGCCCATGCAATAGCAAGTGCCAACGGTACATGACTTGCCCCGAGTGGTCGATACTGGCTGATATTTCGTGCCATGGTAACTACTTCTGAGGAACACAGCGCTGCTTCTCCCACGAGAGCGAGGTTGTATGGATCAAAGGCTTGCATGAGACAGTTCATTATCACCAGAACCGTGAGCATAACAGAATATGCAGAGTTGTACGAACGTGACAGTCGAAGTTGCATGGGCGTGGGAGTGTATCCAGGCTCCCATGTCACAGCTCTGACAATCTCTGCTACTTTCCGCAAGTCTCGGCATAGCCTATGATACGCACACGTAATTTCCATACGATGCGTCTCAGGGTCGTTGATGAAATCTGGCAGTCTGCCCAAGTTTCTTATCGAAAGACTCGGGATACCACCATCGTCTTGTCCTGCTTCTTTTGCTTGTTTACTTTCGGCCGAGGATGGTGGATTATTCTTTTTGAAGTTGTCGAGCATGTCCCAGAACCATTTCTCTAATTTGACTTTGGGGTTTGATATGCTTTCTATAATCTGAGGATTTGTTAATTAAGACCTGAGATGGGAGTGGCGAGGGAGTTTGCATACTACTGGGACACAGAATGTGAGGATCATCTCAGTTTCAAACCCAGCTTTCCAATTCTCTCGTGCTGCTGCTTTGAGAAGATATGCTAGGCCCTGTCCGTGGCTCGTTGATGGGTCGTCGTCTCTACCTAGCCAACCCTGACGAATGTTAGTGTCGATTGGGAATTGTACTCGTGCAACGAACCTGACAGATCATGATGAGATACACAGCACACATTGTCTCGGGCATCCTGGCCTTGGCAGGGTTATCCAAACATAACCTCAAAGAATTGATGGCGCGACCATATTTCGTCAATGCGTCGATTGTCTGGTATCCCTGAGGCATGTGCAGTGTCGAAAACGTGGTAGCCAACGCATCAGCAGATGCGTCAAGGGCTTCATTCCTCCCCAGTCTCGCTGGGATATGTCGCAAAAAGTCTCCATAACAAGTGATGTCGTATCGCAAGTCTGTAATTTCAAGTCTTGATACCAACGTATGCGTGACAGTAGTCGTCTTGTTACTCGGCACTTTGACCAGAGCTTGGTGGAAGAGAAACGGCGACACTGATTTTCGTGAACTAGACGAGCTTGAAGCTTCTCCATCAGTGTCGACAATCTTAGGCGTCGAACTTGATGAAGATCCACGCTCTAGAGTTTGGATCTTGAACTTGTAGCGCTGTTTCCCCACGTTGACGCAGGGTATATCCAGTCTTTCGCATCTGGCGCATCTCGGTTGAGCTTTATCACACTATTCCCGTGGTTAATTCCCCGTTCTCGGTTAATTTTCATCATGGCTTACCTTTTTCTTTTGCTTTCGACAGGCATCACAGCCTTTGTAAGATGGAACACCCGGCATTTTGGAGTCAGCGGTCGATGTATCCTAAAAGAGTCAAGATTGAATTGTTTGAGGAATGGTTTCTGGCGGTGGATCAAGCCGGTATTTAGTTAATAAACTTGTCTTGTCATTATCGTTTCTTGTTCACTTGATGGCCCCCGCTTTCTATAATGCAATGGGGGATAAAAGGCTGATTTTGGAGAAGTACGATAGCAGGGGTTCAGCCTTGGAGAAGAGGAGACAAGGGTATGAACCTGAACATGGACAATCTTATTGGACATTCTCCACTGAAGGATGACATGGAGCGCAGCGTTTTTCCTTGTTAGGCATAGTGTTGAGTTTCGAGGCAAGTCTATGAGATTGAAGGCAGTTTCTAAAAATGAGGTTTATCTGATTCATGTCATTGCCGAATCTGATTTGATCGTTCAGTCCGATGTCTCTTGGTCTTGTGGGCAGCTGGTAGCAAATCATTAAAAAGGAACATGTCGATCTAAGGCATATTGTAGTCGATTATCCCGAGATCGGCGCTTCTGTCTCATGTACCTAGATGCTCAGCCCTGTGGCAGCACATTGCCACCAGGGCCATGCTCTGTCTCAGCCTCTGTCCTCATCGGCCATTAAGCCAACAGCATTTTCTGCCTTGCAAGTTAGGCACGAGGTCTACAGCCTGACCACGCAGGCCTGATCATTCTGACTCTCTCGTTACTTCCGCTTACTCTCGAAGCATGTAGTCGACACGGCCTCGATCAACCGATATTGCCATGTCGGGACATCCAGGAAGCACACGGCGTGACATCAGCCATAACTCGTTCAATGACCACACCAGAATCAATCTAGGGGATGTCCACAGCCATGTGCACTACAACTCACTCCGACCCATGCCCCACGTCGGGGTTATTCACGTCATCCCCTATCCCCGCAATGAAGATCTGGTCTATCGCCAGGATCTTATGAAGAGACTAGATGAGCTTTTACCCTCGACACCACAATCTTGCAGCGCTGCACTTTGGGGCTTAGGAGGCTCAGGCAAGACACAGATCGCCCTGAACTATGCCTACCGGCGATGCGATACCGACCAAGAATGCTGTGTCTTCTGGGTTCATGCAGATAGTGAAGCCACCTTCTCGGCCGATTACAAGATCATCGGAGAGAAACTCGGACTTGATGATGATCAGCTGAACGGCTCGCGCCTGCTTGATGCAGTGCGAGCCGCAATTGAAGCAAGACCAAGGTGGTTGATGATCATCGACAACGCAGACAACCTCAGGCTGTTTGGGGTCGGTCGACCAGTAAAGGCACAGGAGGATAATGGGCAACAGGACCAGAACTTACTTAGGTATATACCTTGTGCTCCGCAAGGAGCGGTTCTGTGGACAAGTCGCGATGGTCATATTGCAGGCACCTTGGTCGGATCACGTCGCGCTATAGAAGTACGTTCCATGGTCATAGATGAGGCAAGGAAACTACTTGCAGGCATACTGGATGTTCCGTTGGCTGGACCCGAAACGTCGAGAGATACAAGCGCAGATTTCCTGCTGGAAGAACTACAGTATCTACCGTTAGCGATCTCCCAAGCCGGTGCGTACATGAAGCGCATGTCGATGACGACCGAAGAGTATCTGGGTTTCCTGAAACAAGGAAAATCTCGGTGGGATGTTCTTGGGGTGAGCGATACTGACCGGCATCGACGTCCAGAAGTGTCAAACAGTGTGCTCGAGACATGGAAGATCTCAACAGAACGAATTCGAACCGAGAGCGAGATGTCATACCATATATTGCACGTGATCGCCTATGTCGACAATCAAGACATACCGCATGAGCTACTGGTGTCTGCGGCTTCTTCATACGCGATCAATAGCGAAACCTATGGAAATGATGATGCTCCAACCACGCAGGCTCCAGAGCTCGAAGTTCTAGAAGCCGTGGCGCGGCTGAAAGAGTTTTCTTTTCTCAACCTATGCCGAACTGATGACGGCGAGCGAAGCTATGAGATGCACAAGCTGGTTCAAGAGGCTGTGCGATATGATCTGAGAATCAGAAGCTTAACCAAAACCTCGGGCCGTGCACGTGATGGGTCGAAAAATGATGAAGCGTTCTATAGTCGTAAAGCATTACAGATATTGCGTATTCTCATTCCAAGTCAAATAGAATTGACTTCGTGGGCGCAATATAAGAAGTATACAACGCATGCTATGAGAGTAGGGGAGTGGGCAGAGGTGAGTAACACGGAAGTTGAGACAGCCTGTCTGCTCAGTGATACCGCGATATTTCTCAATCACCGAGAACGATTGCAAGAGATGAAGCCGTTAACTGAACGCGTATTGGGTCTCAGACAAAAGGTGCTTGGAGAGAAGCATCCGGATACACTTGAAGCCATGGAAAACCTTGCATTAAATTACGGCAATCTGGGCCAATACGATAAGGCCCGGGTTATTCAACGACGAGTACTAGAGCTTCGCCAACAAGTGCATGGAGAGGATAGCCTCGCTACTTTAAACTCCAGGGAACAATTAGGAATAATGTTGTGCCTTCAAGGCCTATATGCCGAAGCAGAAATCCTACAGGACAAGGTACTGAAACTGCAATGTAATTTGCTCGGAGAGAAGCATTATGGCACAATTAGATCCATGATAAACCTTGGGCGGACATACCTTGGGCAGAATCGACTTGTTGAGGCGCAAGACATTACATCGGAAGCACTAGAAATCATGCAAGAGGTGCTGGGGGAGAAACATTGGCTCAATGTCTTCTCAAAGCTAACGCTTGCGGAGACATACTTGGCACAGGGACAACATGAAAAGAGCGAAAAGATTTTGGTCAAATCACTAGACCTTGGGAAAGAGGTCCTTGGAGAGACACATTCTCTCACAATTCACGCCATGGGGATGCTTGCGAATGTATTCTGTGAACAGGGCTGGCACAATGAGGCTGAGTCACTCTTTCGGACTGCTTTGGACTTAACCCAACAAGTCGTTGGAGATAGTCATCCCAACACAATACACGCGAGGGAAAGGCTCGGCTTCGTCCAGAAGACGCTACAGCAGCGCGGGACTCCTACAGAATCAGAAATAAATGCCGGGGTGTTGCCATAAATATACAACCATTCAAAGAGACACAGAGCTGGAACTTGACTTGGACAACTAACTGGCTTACACCAGAGTAACGAAGCATTGCCAACGCTGAACGTAAAAGGCTATGAGTAACATTTTGAGAACGATGGCAATATGAGATGACGCCGTACCCCTAGCCGCAAGTATACGTATCAAGCTTTATTAAGCTTTGCTTTTGAAGATCCCACACCCCACCACACCCACAGCCTCAGTCGCTGCATTTCACTATTTCGGGATAGAGCTGAGTTGACACTAAAATCACACTTCTACATCATACCCATGATTCGAGTATAAATGACTTCAGAACCCATCTTGTCCCTGAAGTCATCTTCTAGATAATATAATCTTATAAAATCACCAATCATTCACCAGCGCAATTTCTTCCTCATTTGAAACCCATCATGAGAGAACTTTTGAACAAAGTGTTATACGGGTCATCTGGCCCCCAAGGAGTCTCTCCCAATGACGGCTCTCAATCACTCATTATCCGGCCACACCCAAACGATGATAAACTACTCTTCATCGCGCCCGCCGGTTCACCAAAAGATGCACCTCCACTATACACCATCTCTAAGCGCCCGACTAATCCCAGCTTCATCTTACATCGAGGCTTTCCAGCCCCCGAGAACACCGTCGGAGTAGCATCTATGCACATAAGCACATCAACGGTTGACCTATCAGTGTACAATCAGACCATGGTTATCAAGAACAGCTCCATGACGGGGAGTTGGTCGTTTGATACGCACATGGGTAAATTCAAGTGGAAAGTCAATCAGTACACAGGAACAGGCTTTGAGTTATATGATCGACAGGGCAATAAAGTCGCAAAGTACGGAAATGCAGGGCTCATGAACTTTGGAGAGAAGCAACTCAGTTTCTATGTACCTGGGGACGAGTTCTTTACTGCCATAATACTGTTGTCTGCTGTGGCTTCAAAGGAGTTGGCCAAGGTTATTGACGAGGTGGTCGGAGAGGTTGCTGGTGCAGTAGTAGGCGCTTAGATGTGTTGAATGTGCCATGGTTATGATATTCGGGTGTCAGGTTTAGTTACATGATTTGTGAAATATTTACTCGCAATCTCAAGTCGCCTTATTAATGTCTTATCAGACTGCATCCATTTCCCCCTTCCCTTCTCTTCCATCATTGCCGCCGTACTCGTACACATTGAGGCCTTCCACCTACAATTCATAATCGATCGATTCAACCTCTGGATCCTTTGGGACATCCTTCAAACTCCGGATAAACCGAGCTGGCACACCACCCACCAAGGTCTCTGGCTCAACATCTTTGTGGACGACTGCACCCGCAGCCACCGTCGAGCCTCTCCCGATCGTCACCCCTGGAAGGATAGTTACTCGAGCGCCTATCCAACAATCCTCTTCGATGCGTATAGGTAAGGAATATGAAGTGCCATGCGCCTCTCTGCGTCCTTTGACATCTGTCGCGTGGGTTGTGGTGCAGATGCATACTCCTGGCCCGATGAGCACGTTGTCTCCAATGTTGACGAGAGCGTTGTCATAGATTGAGGCTCTGTTTATTCATCAACATTTGTTTCCAAGGTAGCTTCTGAAGACTTACTCTCGGTTTATATAAACTCCATTGCCGATAAAGGTATTACATCCCCATGTAACAAAGAATGGTGGTTCAATAGCAACACCTTTACCCATTTTGCCAATCATTTGTTTCGCCAGTGCCATTCGTTTCATCTTGATAGAAGTAAGAGTAGCATCATCGGGGATGTTGTCATCATTAAAAGTGCGCAGTTTTCTCATAACACCAAGCTTGTAATCATTAAGTTCTGGGGAACTGCTGATGTCAAGACTAGACAAACATATGTTAGATGCTGTGCCCTAGATAAATGCTTTGGAGTCAAACTGACTTCATTCCGCTAATCATCTTGCCAAAATCATCGCACCAAGGAACGGGAATATCGCTTTCACGTATCTCAACGATACGTTGTGGATCTTTAATCGTCGCGGCCATTTTCTTCAAGGGATCGGGATCCAGACTCATGCAGGAGTCGCCAAGCATTGGTCGGGATAGGGCGAACACGAATTTTTCCATGAAGGAGAAAGAAATGGGATTGGTTGGGGGTCGTTATTTGTTTAGTTTAGCGGTGTAGAGATTAAACTAAAATAAATTAATTAAATTAATTGCTTATGTCACGTCACACAGCTAATAAACGGCCTCGCTAGATACTGATCGGCAAAGGATATTTCTCTTTCCTTTGATATCGTACCATCCATCCCGTGCGAAATACGCCTTGTGGGGCTGATTGCTTCTTTAGCGATATACTATCAAATAATGTCTTTTAGATAAAGCCAGTCAGTCACTAGATATCTGTCGTTCCGAGTAGGACTCTATAGCCTAGGCTATTGTACAGAGCTAACCAGACACCTTCTTGTTCCTGTTCTCGCGAAAGAAATCCTCCAGCTTTGTCCACGTAAGGTCAGGATATCGGCTGTTATCCAGTGGCTCAAGTTTACCATCTCCAGACATCATGTTCACCATGTATTGCATCCCTTGCCAAGCAGGAAAAGTGTCATTTTCGCCGCCGAAAAGGCGCATCATCCCGATCATGAATTCCGTCGTTCCCACCGTGCCCATCCACGAGGGCGTGTACTTCACGCCCTCCACGACTGTCAGCGCATCGGCAATATCTTGCACACTAACACTGACGCTGGCAATGCGAAGGAAGTTTGGAGTAGGGTTCGGGTCTGCAGCCACAGCAGCAGTGTATGCGGCAGTGTCTGCCATGGTGGTATAATCAAGCAGTTGAGACGGCTGGCCGATATATGGAACCTTGCGGCTCTTATGGTTGATGATGGGCGTGTCGCCAGCCATCAAATCCATAAAGCCGCCGTTGAGGATACTAGTCCAGCTGATGCCCGACTCCTTGAGCGTTTTGTGAAATTCGCGGTGCAAATCCAGGTTGCGGTTGGATCCTGGCTTCGTCTTGGTAAAATCGAGGGAATAGTCAGAAGGGATGAACCGCGGGACCTTGGCGGCGACTGAGGCATCAAGGAGCGTGCTCTGGGTGTCACAGATAGCATCTCTCAATCCCTGAATCGTAGAAACCACACAAGTTGCTCCGCTAAGTTCGCGGGTGAGAGCCGACACGTTGGACATGTCGACTGGGGCTATGGTCACGCCAGCATTGGCAAGATCGCTTGTGCGCGACGGGTCAGTGTTGGGTCGCACGAGCCCCTTGACAGCCACGCCTCGTTTTATTAGCGCATTTGCAACAAGCTTGCCCAATTGACCAGAAGCGCCTGCAACTGCAACAAATGGCGCCGTCATTATGTGGATTGATTTGAGAAAAAAAAGAGACCGATGGTCGTGCGGGGTGGTGATAGAGAAAAATGCCCTGAGAAGAGAGAGGAGAAGTTGAATTGTGTACTGTTCCTAAAGTGTAGGGAAATGTCTACTTATCATGGATTTATTCCTGTATCCCACTGTAGCTTATAAGTCACTAGCGGAGGTTATGTAGTATGACATCGGCCTCGGTCAAGCTGGAACACCGACTACCGAGCCTGACCCCACTACGCTATTCCATGATACCGAATACCTCATCTAGACCTTGCTTCGGCCTTTGCTGAGTTCTTGCGTCATGGAAATCATCCAGCTGGAGAACGAGTATACTTGTTGTTATCGAAATGGTTTATAGAAAAGAAAGAGGGCTTCTAGCCTTCCCCAGGTCGGGTACCAGTCATTGATTACGCTCATGCCAGCTGAAAAGCGCTTGGTATTATTAAAGCTACCGTACGTTTCTATCGCGTTCGACACCTTGGGCGTATAGCTACAGTAGGATACTGGTGAGGCAGCTTGACTATCCGATACTTTTCCTGAGGCTTAATCGAGTCAATATCGGCGACACTTCTCTGTCATCCAATTTAGATGATAAATAGAAAGGACATAGGGCAAGGCATATTGACATACGTTAGCTGCGACGCCCAAGGCGTCGAGCTTAGTGGAAATATACAGTACTTATAGCCGCGCAAGTATATCGCCGCCTTATCTTGCCAGGTGGTAGCTACATAGTTCTAGACTCCATACACTGCAATCAGCTCCTTAAAAGATGCATTGAAGGATTCAGTTGCGAATTCTAAGTTGAAGACCGAAGTCTAACACCTCGCTATACCTTAAAAGATGCATCTTCCAGAAATTGCCCAGCACTAAAGCGGTGCTCAGGGTTATATGATAGACCACTCTTGAATATGCAGAGCGCAAGCTGTTGCTCAGCAGGGCTTATGTTATCCAGGAATGTGTAACCTTCGCTTCTAGGGTCAAGGGCACCATCTCCATTGCTGAACATATCATGCGCCAGCCAGACGGTTGAGAAGCCTCCCAGGCCTAGTTTGTGCTCCATTCGATACCTACCAACAAGTATCTCTCCGATTCAGACAGGATAAGAGAGCCGATTATCGTATCGCTCTACCGGCTCGGACGCATCCTCGACTTCATCCGAGCCAACAAAGTCGCCCCAGACAGAGTCGTAGTCTGCATTATCGCTTCCAGCAGCCACAGTGTTTCCAGTATGTACAGGATAGCGCGTTACTGTATCAAGCAGGATTCCATGAATCGATGCGTAGTAAATAATATAGTCAGGAAAAGAGCGAAGTGAGGTAGGTAGGGGCTGGGTAGAGTAATATACTCGATAACTGCTAAAGAGTAGTGGAGAAACCGCTGCATATGTGCTACGTTGAAGTAAAATTCAGGAAGAAAGAAATGCCGTAATGAGCTGATTCAGTAAGTTGAGGTACGCATGTATCAAATTAGCAGCTCTTGCTACCTTGAGTGTCACTGGCCACTTGAGGATAGATTGTAAAACCACCGTCAAAAGACTGATAATAAGCCTATAGTCTTTTCCTTCCAGTCGCAGAGGCGAAGTTGAAGGAGGATATCGATTTTGTCTTAAGTTCAGACTGCCTTTTCCGTCAGAGAGCTCTTTGCGACCCAGCACCAACTGGCTGGAACATCATAAAATGATAAAGACAGAGACTCAGGTCTTCTTGTGTGGTTTTGGTCGTGGAAGGCTGAGCAGTAGGGAATATCTATCGTGTCTGTTCACAATCAGAATGACAAGATATCTATTTCAGTTGCCTCTATGTTTGTTCAAATACATTCGTGGTCTGGTTAATGCGTTGGCGTGTGCTCTGGCTCGGGAATTGCAATGTCAACTCGTTGGACTATTCCCTTCAATCAATTCTCATTGGTGATTGCATTGCATATTCTTTTCTAAAAGAGATCAGTGATAGACTTTCAGCAACGGATCACCATATACCGACACAACCACTTTGGAGATATTCAGAGCACCGTTGGTGGTGCTTGATGAGCCAGCAAATGCCAAACATACAACGCAGTGTTTTATCACTCTTACTGCTCATTCGTATTCCTGAAATTTGTGTTGTTGTTAGCCGCTTATAATATAGAACCTTCATGATCCATTACAATTTCTGGAAGAAATTCACCCCGCTTACGGACACATAAAGCTCAATTTAAGGTTAATTTATCGGCATGCAAGGAAAGTGAGACTTTACCATCAGTACGCTGCTCTTGAGTAGATTTCAACAATAGAGTGGAACAGAGTCGTGTCTGCGTGATCTTACATGTGTCCTCTGGCCAGTTGAGAATCATGGCTGGAAATGTCAGTCCACAAAATCTATTATATGCTGGTTTGGGTTATGTCTCGGACTAAAGGATCATGCAATTGAGAAAAAGGGTTATTCCCCCTTGCCTAGAATTATACCGGATATCCAACACAATGCCGACTTGGCACACGGGCCCAAGATTGAGAGCACCCTTGGCGCATCCACAATTTTACGAGCAACCCAGTCATATTTTTACCACTCTGAGGGGGGAAAACCCTTCTTTTGAAACAGAGTTTGCGTATCGGAAAAATCCCCCGTATTTTTTATTTAGAAAGAGGTCCCGTTTTGAACGCGTCATCAACATTGTTTGGTCATGGTCAGTGAATTGATCGTCCTTTGACGCTCGGAACAGGGTTGTCATGGGGGAATATGATCTTTTCGGATCTTGGAAATTTCTGGGCAAAGCTCGCTAGTGTCTGAGTTGGGTTTAGTTCTTGTTGGCAATAGGCAGTGCTGGCGTGGCTATCCCTTGGCTTTCTTGTCGTCTGTTGCAGATGATCCCTTGGTTGATATTGGGGGGATGAGCCGGCCGGCAGAAATTTTCGATGTTCTCTTCATCATCTTTTCTCGACTTCAGCCTTGCCGCATACTGTGTTTTGTCGATTGTATTATCCTACCAACGGAAATAGAACATCATCGTTGATGTCTCTTGGAGACACAAAGCCTAACAGTTATCTGAGAACCACATTTCCGAAAACTACAGTTCCAAAAGAGACGGTGGGGTATGGAAGTGGTCGTCGGTACTCAGTATCTCAACATCGCATAGCCGATCCACCATGTCAGTATATTTACACAAGAGTCGCAGCATTGAAATGAGGAACTAATCTGTCCGAACAGGGCCCCAACAGTACATCTACCATGGTTTCTATTTGGTGGGATTATGCTTATATTATGCACAGTCATGTACGTTCTTTTACCTCAGATCCATACTCTCTACTAACTTGAACGAGCCTTTTGGTTAAATTCCCCAGATTATACGGTCACGGCGGGTTGACATCCAGAACGCCTAGTAGGAGACCGAGAGAGGGTTTTACATGGACAACACTAGAGGCAGGACGTTCATCTCAAAGACACAAGTGCCGCTGGTGGCGAAGAAACAGAGACATGACCCAATTCAGTACATCAGAAGTTTGGTATGCATTGTGCCTGATTCTCAACAATCCAATACTGATGGTTTGCTAGTGGTATTTGCTTGCAAATCCTGGGGAACCAGGAGCGCTTCCAGAGACTGAGATGCGATCACGTTTTTCACACAAGATGTGCTGACTCGTGGCGTCGACGAAACCATTCCGACTGTCCCTTGTGCAAATCCGTGCACATACCACATAGGCAAGGCAGTTCATAACGATATATGACATTGATACCCAGAGGGAAAGAGGAAGTTCAGCTTGGCGCAACATTACCGGTAGCATCTCCCTCGAGAGTTTGAATTTAGACGGATAGAATACAGATACTTTAAATGCGAGTTAATCATCATTACCAATGGCTCTAATAAATCAATTCTCCGACTATAGTCGATAGCAAACCAGCACTTGGAGGACAAGCTTTACGAATGTAGGTAGTTAAACCTATTTAAACCACCAAGTAGCTGTTCGGGAATAACTGCCTGTTATGTCCTGCTGGAATGCTTGATTGGTTTTCATATATGATGATGGACAAGGGGCAGGGCTTGTTATTATCGTTATCGTTATCGATTGTCTTCATGAGGTGAATATGGCCGCTTATCGATTATCTGAATGAAAGTGGGGCACACGCACATGTCTTCACTTCTTCACGTCTACATCTACCCTAGATTAGTAGATAGATCTCACTCACAGATTTCGGCAGGAAGAAAACTCCGGTGGCACAGCATGCAAAAACCTTGCTTCCAGCTGCCATAACCTAAACGTGACACCGGTGAAGACGAAAACGGTTTATTTTACTTCTCAAAACCTTATCAGACCGTTGACGGAGTGTCAGAGACCGGTTAAACGGCCGCATTCAGTGAGTTCAATGCTACGTTGTGAAGGATGGGGCAGATAAGCTCGCGCAACGAGTGCAATTGTACCAAGGCCATGCTGCTTGCCGTGAAAGAGATAAACCATGACAGAGGCAACCAACAGTCAATCATTTGATACACATGATAGTCTACAATACAGTACAGGTTAACGTGGTTTTCGGATGATCGATATAAGGACACGAGAGGATGACATAGCAAGAAGTGTACCCCAGATTAGCAGCGGTTGATCGCCCTTTGTGCAGTAGTAGTATGCCAAGATAACGAGCGCCAATCTCTCCCTCCCCCGCTCCCCCTCTTCTCCCACGCAAACGGGAGTGATTGAGAGTGGATTGGGTGGTCTTTGTGGTGGTAAATCATTCCGCACGCATCCGGAGGTACAGGCAGTACAAGGATACAAGGATAACTAACATCTAAGCGAGGTCAAATCAACACAACAGAGCATAACATAATAACCCCTCACCAAAGAAAGAAAGAAAGCCAGAATGTGACGACGACTGATTGAAAGAGAAAACCTGTTCTCTGGTGTCATTTTCGTTTAGTTTTAACTAACATTGATTAGTTGGCACCAATTTATGAACAAAAAGCAAGAGTCTCACTCTCTTAGCGGCGCAATTGTCTAGGTTGAGCCCATGTGGTCCAAGTGATTGGGGCTTGATGCATGTACCTTGCATATGACGTCCACTGAACTGTAGACCAGACCAGACCACTCACTATACCTGATAACTAATTACCGCTTGGCTGCTTGGGCCGTGTCACTGTATCCAATCCCTTGTCCCATGTGTGCGTCCTTGGCGTTTTGCTCTCGTCTTGTTATCTTTTGCACGTGCGTCACTGTATCCAATCTCTTCGGTTAGCCCAGTCTCTTAGCTTCCAGCCCCCAATTCTTGTATCCCGAATGGGGCTTGATAGAGCGATGGTTGGTTTGGGTTTGGCTTGGTTGGTGGTCTTGGTGTCGGTGGTAATGGTGATGGGGTAGGTTGCGCCCGTTTGGGGAGCATCTCTTTTTAAAGGTCAAGCAATCTGCTGTTTTTGCAGATCCTTTATTGCTTTATCTCTGGTGTTTTGTGTCTGTCTGTCTCTTGTGTTTTATTTTTCTGTCTACGGCCGACTAACTCTAGTGCTGTATACTATACTATACCTATACCGTCGGTACTGTATTGCCTCACTAAAACAAAACGCACTCAGGATACAATCGGTAAAGTGGGAGCAATGGAACGTCCGCAACACGTCAATTCACCATCCCACATGCCGACATGGCAGGACAGCAAAAGCGACGAGAAGACCGCCATGCTTTCTCGGTCTCAATTCCAATCATCATCGTCAAAGGGGCTGGAACCTCTTGACGCCGACAAAATGGATTTACGATGTATTTTCACAAACAGACTCATCCCCGTCGCCTTTGCGCTGCCATGGGTTGCGAGCATGTTCATATCCTGTATCCCATTCACCCGGATTAGTGTCTACGAAGCCCCAGACTTTCTGTAAGTTGTCGAATCAATTGCGCATCAATCCAAGACGTGTCGCTGACTTGAATAGCATTTTGGCTGCGCTTATCAGCATTATCGAAGTCCTCAGCATCGTCGCGGTCTTTCTCTACGCATCCCTCCGCCCCGACACCGAGACAAACAGCACCTTCAAAGAGAAGTGTCTACGAGCATGGTTCTGGTTTTTGTTCATCAGCCCCTTTGTCACTGGTACAATGGTTGTTCTCATGGCCAGCGACATTTCGTGCGACCCTGAGGATGATCTGGACATGCACCAGCCAATCTGCCAAGTTGGCATTCGTCTCATCAAAGCTACAGCATTGTGTCGAGCCGGAATAATGTAAGCACCCCTCACATCAATTGATTCTCTGTGAATTTTACTTACTAACATTATCCAGCGCGACATTTCTTTTCGCGACATCGTCATGGCTAGAGCAGCGTCCCAGACAACCGACCGACTACTACTATGACCCTGTCGAAGAACCCTGACCTGGGAATACCTACACACAGACATCAATGTCGTCATGACTTTTGTTTTTTTAACTTTGTATAACGATTAACTACATATTTACGTGATATAGATACCCCAGAAATAAAATAAATAAAATACATACATAAAAACCACTTGCCACGGCCCGATCAAAGTTTATTATAGTAGTAATTAACCTTTTTGAGCCAGCCGAAAGCTGTCGGCCGGCAATCACCAACCGGGAAGTTTGCGTTTTTAATGACGCACATTCAGGCTCTCTGTGATCCGAAATATCCGGTTAGATTTATCTGCGTCTGTGTTGTGTCTGTGTCATGTTTGTACAGTGACTTGTTGTGCTTGCTTGCATCATCACTAGCCATCAGCCATCAATAGAGCCATAAACTCTGTTTTTAAGCATAACTAGCCTTCTGCCACTCTTTCTTTCTCAACGACTTTAGTGTTTTTCCTCCGACTAGACTTGGCATGCAACCGTCAACACCTAATAACACAACTCAACCCACCCACACATTGTCGGTTTCGATTGTTCCTGGCGGGAGCTGCCGTATGCGGCTCTATTCTAACCTGTCATCCATCACATTCTTCAACACCTCGTGCCCTCTTTCTAAACGAGGCTAGACTAGACTCGCTGTGCCTCATTCGACAGCACAGAGTCCCCTTATAACTAAACCACTTTTAGAAGGCATTTCTCGGCAATCGAATTCATAGTAGAACCCATCTACCGAGGACGGACTCCGTGATCCGATATTCTTGCTGTGCCTTGCTTGATGGCTGAAAGCTTGTCTCGTTCTGGGAGCGATCTTGTGGGGAATTGAGCAAGGGGACTGACTATCTTGGAATGTTGACTCAGCCACGAATCGATATTTATCGAACCATACCGTGCTTCAGAATTGTCCAGTTCATTTCATGGCTTGATCATCTGAATCGCACGACATGGAATTGGTTCAAGTCACTCCTCTCCTCGGATTGGACACTTGGGATCTTGGATGGGACGTAGCCTTGACGCAATTATCGCATCTATCTATATTGTCTAATGCCTGAACAAAAAACAAAAAAGCCCTTTCGCCTAAACTCCCAACAACTCAAGGGCTTTGTGATCCATAATAGCAGCAGAATACCTCTCAGCCATGGCAAAGACAGCCTCATCCGGCTGCATCGCCTGAGGCGTCATGGCCCAAAGGAATCCTTGCAAACTATATCTCTGGTAATCACCCCAAATATCCTCTCTCGTCAACTGTGGCCCTCCCTCCTTGTGTAAAGCCTCAAGATAAACCTCAATAAGCTCCTTCTCATGCTGCCGGCGATCCTCTACCGTCAAGGCACCCGTAAGAAAGTAAGTCACGTCGAGAACCGAAGGACCATACTGTAAACCCTGCCAATCGATAAAACCAGGAGTACCATCCTTGGTAATCAGAGTGTTGCCGATGTGATCGTCTCCATGGATCAGAGAGTAGTATTTCTGATCCGCATCCGCAAACTTCCACAAAGCCTGGAATGCCTCACGCACACGATCCGCATCCAACAACTCCTTTGCCACAGGGGGACGAACCTTTTCGTTAAAACGAGCTCCCCAGGGCGTAGGTTCCAAAAGTGCCAAGACAATCTTCCTGACAGGATTCTCAAGCTTGGCACCATCCTTCCCAAACAACCATGGGTAAGCTTCCTCCTTTGAATTCCACGTTTTGGCATGTAGGCTAGCTAGTTGCCTTAACGCTTCGCCAACCATCTGGTAGTTCCATGGCTCGAGCATAGTGCCAAACGTAGCTTCACCTGATACGTCAGACATGATGACAATGCCTTGACCGTTGACAACATCTGTTCCCGCGAACCAAATGCTAGGTAGAAGCATCTTTGTCTGAGGCGCGACATGCTGGTAGAACTCGGCTTCACGACGGTATGTCGCCCACATCTCAGGAAATGCCACGCGGATTGCTGGGTTAAAACCGCCCTTGACGACAACATTGCTGGGGATTTCTGTCTTGACACTATCGCCGAATGTGAGGCGTACAAACAGCTTGGAAGCTGTGCCGTGAATTATAGAAGTGATTTGGGAAGCTTTGACCTCGACGCCGAGTGCTTCCGCCAGCCATTCCGAAGTGACCTCCTCCGGGGTCATGGGTAAAGCCTTATTCGAGTCAAAGTCAGCTCGCAGGACTTTGGAGCCCGTTACCAAAGATGGAAACATTGTAAATTATGATGTGACAGGTGTGATGAGAATCGGACAGTGAGTGTGGCTTTCCTGCTTAGATATCATGTACAGAGTGACTGACACATAGTATGAGCGGGCTACTGCGAATGTTATATACCCTTGGCTGCCAAGCAGCAAGCGTTTGACAACGGTTCGCCGAATGCAACGTCTATGGATATAATCAAAGGCGCTCCACAACAAGGAAGCCCTATGTAAGCAGTAAGGAGTCACTAAGTAAGCATCTAGCGTTCGAAACTAATGAGAAAACTGTTCATGCTGTTGGCTGACCCCTGTTTTAAATCATGGATAGGGAGTTACATCCGGTGAAAGACATGCAGAGGGCTGACGACAAAATAGCGTGACAAGAGTGGCCGCTAGAGGTACTGACATTCAGCTCATAGGTTGATCTGTATTGGGAGTCAAACGCAGTGACACGGTTGGGTCTTTACCGAAACCTTAAAAGCACAAACTCCTTGTTATTCGTACCGATACCAGGGATAATGCTTCAATATCAGGGCAAGGAATTCCATCCTGCTGAGCTGTGCCGTAGCCTGAGAAGAAAAGGCATCCATATTTGCTGGAACGCTGAATTAAATGTGATCCGAGTCGTCGGGCTCAAATAAAATCCTATTCCCCGTGTTTATCTGTTCGTGAAAAGACTTCTTCTTGTTGTTGCTATTTACTTCTGATGTCCGTGAAATAACGGACTCTCCGCGGATAACCCGAGGCCATGGATCCCAACATCGACATATACAACACCTCGGTGATCCCACCACCAGACGGCTTAACTTCAAACTTTGACAGGTCCTTGTCTGGCGTGCAGTTGGCAACGATTGTGGTATTTGCAGTAACATTCTTTTTGGCTACATTTACTCTTGCTCTTCGCTATGCTACCAGTGTCCTGGTGGTCAAAGAATGGGAGCTTGATGTTGGTACGTGCTTGTCTGATAACTCCCTATCTAGTCTAGCCATTCTTCTAACAGTATACTAGTGCTGATTACTCTATCATGGGGTACCGCCCTCGGATACTTTATCTCTGTCTCCTTTATGATGAAGTATGGATGGGGCGCTCATGCTTGGGATGTTTCACTTGCTGAGATTGTTGACTACAACAAGGTATGATATACATGACCTCCCTACTCATGACCACAAAACTTAAACAGTAGTTACAGTATCTCTCACCGACGACTTTAACGTATATGTGGAGTCCAACCTTGACGAAACTCTCCATTTTATCAGTCTTGTACCGCATCAGCCCTGCTCGCCCACACAAGTATGCCGTCTATGTCATTGCTGGCAGCCTGTTGATCTACACAATCACCTTTACCGTTCTCCTCGCTGGACCATGTAACCCTCGCGATGTTGGCTCGGGTGTTTGTTTGAACAATCTTGCCATCGCGCAGGTGGTTTTAAACATTGCCAGTGACCTCGCCATCATTGTTCTGCCCTTACCGACCCTCTACCACCTGCAAATACGGTTCCGACAAAAGCTTGTAGTCGCTGGCATTCTCTCTGTTGGTTCTGCGTAAGCAACTTTCCACCACTGACTCGACTGAATACTAACTACTGCTCTAGTGTCTTGATCGCATCTATCGTCCGAGCCCCTTATGTTCAAATTTTCGCCACCAATCCCGACTTTACACTCAAGCAAGCCGAAGCCGGAATATGGTCACTGGTCGAACTTAACATGGGAATTGTCTGTAACAACCTCATGAGACTCAAGCCGTTCCTGAACCGATACCTTCCCCAACTCTTGACCTTCCTCGGCATGTCGGGAGGCAAGTCGAAGCAGAAGATGACCAACTCAGTTGACATCAATGGCAACTGGAAGCACAAGGGTTCCCAGGGATACCAGCTGCATAGTATAGGAAAAGGGGACAATAGTGAGAGTTTCAACAAAACGACGGGAATGCAAGCCAAGATGTTTGAGGAATCGACGAAAGAGACCATGGGTGACAATGGCAGTACCGATAGCATATTGAGAGCTTAGACCGCTATTGGGGTGTGCCATAGCGGTGGGGAAAAGGCATGATGTACCAGCAAGACCAAAACACACCAATGCAGTTAGCTAATAGCAGATACTACTGCTACATACAGGCGACGTATGCCATCTACAGGCCGTATTCGTCAACGAGTTTGATCATTCAGACAATCTAGATTTACCATAGCAGTATAGAGTCACAATGCTCGCGCAAAGGAGATAGGTTTCAGGTTTTAGGAACATAGTACAAATAATAGTAATGTTAATGGCAACAACACAATTGGATATCTTGGAACTCAATTCTTACAAACGACCCAAGACCTCCTTTCGTCTACTCCACTAAGGTAATCCGCTCCTAATCCTTACATTTGTAGGCGAGGGGCGGGACAAATAACCAAACATGCTGGGCTGGGAGACCATGTTAGGACTACAAGCCAGGAACAAAGCTGCGAGTGCAAACTCTCGGGTTTTCGTTGTTGGCAGGTACCCTGTTTATGAAGCGGGCCAGGGTGGGATCGAAGTCTGTCAACGTTGGGAACTAAAGCAAATTGAGACAAGACTAGTAGCCCTAGCAGTGCAACAGAACAGTTCTCTGAAATAGCCTCTCGTGGCGTGACAAAGGATGCCAAGCTTGTCAAACCCCTCAACCTGGAAAGGCCCTAGTCACCCTTCATAGCACGATGGGACCAAGTACCGTGGGAGATAAACACGGCTGTCAGAATACCACGCAATTTCCAATAGCTGCCGAAAGTAACTATCCAGGGTATGCTTGTAGCTTTCGACTGTCTTCTCCATCCTTTGCTTACCAACCAGCACCGTATGTCTATGTGCTCGACATTTCCAGCCTGAAGTTTTGGCATGCACACTTGACATACAACCTTGACATAATAGGCGTCCATGCCGAGTAACGTATAATCCTTCATGCACGATTTTCATGTCAGAATGTATTCCAGATCGGGAAATCTGGGGGATCGACCGGATGTACGGACTTACGGAATAGATCAGACTCGCGAGACGGTTCTGTATTTGGTCAAGTAATGCTGTCAACACGAATAGCTTCTTACATCGACCACCAATACAATACACGCAAGTTTCTCATTCGTGGCTCTTGATCACGGTCGGCCAATCCCACTTTAGTCCCCTGTACGAAGCAACAAATCCCAGACCCTGAAGTTATTCGGGAAGTCGGACTCTTGACAAAACTCCGTCAGCGGGGACACCACTAATTAAGCTCACGCCACGAATTCTATGGCCATTTGATCACCTGCGCCAGGGTTTAAAAGCGGGCTATCGACTCATTGGCCACTGAACCCTCCATTCTATCTGGGGTCCGTCGCTGAAGGGGGGCTAGAGCTGTCCGAGAACCTCAAAGGCCCCGGGATTTTTATGTTTTCGCATTTGCGGTTGCGCTATGCTCAACGACATGTCTAGAGTGAGGGAAAAGTCAAGTTGTGAACCATAGTGAGATTCCATTGTCTTGTGATTCTACCATTGGAATGACTAGTGATTCAATTCGTCTCTTTCAAAGACCTCTCTGGACTAATGCTCCTCATCTTCTCTGACTGAATAGATGATTGCTCGAAACGATTGACCACACTTTCGGGCGTTGGTAGCTTTGCGCAAGTACAATGTCTCAGTAACTCTTCACACCTTGAAAGTCTCTCCAACAACTCCTGGTTCGGACGTCTACGCTTCCTCGGCGTAGCCGGTTTGCTTGGAGTGCAAACTGCATTGAGCTGGCAAAGAGTTAGCATGTGTAGACGTCGTTTCATCGTAACGGGACGCATTACCCTGGTGCAATTTGAGCACGGAGTCTTTTTATCGCATTTCTTTTTTCTTTGTTGACAGAGAATGCACGACAATATTCTTTTGGTGGCATGTTTCCTTGGTTGTTCATGGTCCACTGAGGATGTGTTGGTGGATGTTGGACTCAAAGCCGATAATTGTTCCTCTTCATGCTGTGGTGAGCTTGCCATTGTGGTGACGAGATTTATTGTTCAACCTCGCTTCGTGTGCTGGAAGATAATGATGTTGCCTGATGAGTTTCAGTGCCACAGTACAAGATAATGGTTTATCCAAGTGAGGAAGACTGGGGCCCCAAAAGGCAAATAACGTTATGCATGAATCTGAATCAGGCTCATAGCGTTAAAACGTTACTCCGTGGAGTGCCACACCCGGGAGGACGGGCCTGTGACATGTTCCGAGACGACATGCCGATGTCAAAGCGGAACAACCAGCGATGCCGTTAGCCGGCAACCGACAAAAAAGGTTTGATACTCGTGGAATTAAAATTGAAGGAACAACTTGTACTATCATAGTTAAATATCG
Source organism: Fusarium palustre (assembly GCA_014899045.1). Classification (NCBI taxonomy): domain Eukaryota; kingdom Fungi; phylum Ascomycota; class Sordariomycetes; order Hypocreales; family Nectriaceae; genus Fusarium; species Fusarium palustre. Next base: position 111,586 of record JAAVUH010000042.1, on the reverse strand, counting down.
GCTGTATCTTCGTATTCTTGATTTCGTCTCAGATGGTGTAGCATGTATTTCTTTGGTCTTACTATGTAATATCCTTTGAGGGCCCAGACCTCAGGGTATTGGATCATAAGCAATTCGATAGCCTTTCCAGGTAGGTGGTTCGTGTACGAGACTCTCATCAGTTTCTCCATTAAACCAACATGTTCAAACGAAAATATGTGACGCTCAATCCATCACTCCCTTTCTGTGACCCTCACCATAAGTTCAGATTGAGAGAAAATTCCACAATTGAACACTTTCCACGGCCTGGTAGGGTCACAAATGGAAAAATCAAACCTGCGAAGGAGCTGTGCATTATCATGTTAGCAGAACACCCTGTCACCAGTTTGAATATCAAACATACCTCAACATAAATCTTATTCAACTCCATCAGCGCAACAGGTCTACCAAGACACTGCCACCGCCCATAACTGAAGATCAACTCCAGCGCACTCTCCATCTGTTTTAGCTTTTCTGGCTCACTGTTGAGCCACCTCTCAGGACGAAACTCGCCGGCATCAGAGCCCCAGATATCCTCGCGTCTAAAGATTCCCCAAGCGCAGTAGCCAATTTTGGTACCACCAGGGATGAAACGACCCTTCCAAGTGTCTCCTTGGGGAGGAACCTGCTTGGACATGAGACCTGCGACAGGAGGGAAGATGCGTAGACCTTCTTTGATAACGGCCTGGAGGTAGGGCAGGTCGCGGCCTACAGAGTCGGGAATGATAGGTTCTGAGTAGTGTGTGCTTGCAATTTCGGCACGAAGTTTGGAGTAGACGTTTGGGTGGGTTATTACATGTAGCATGGTTGACCGGATAGCTGTGGCTGTGGTATCTGATCCCGCAACGCTGCATAGGACTGTCAGAGTGAGTACTGTAAGATGTCAAGGGCACTTACATCTGAAGGAGAATCTCCGATTCGGCCTCCTTTTGGGTAAGACCATGGGCCACAAAAGATCCTAACATATCCTTGCGAACCTTTTTATCAGGACCAAACCGTTCAGCGGTAACTTTCTTAGCAATTCTGCACGCCCGTTAGTTGTACACTTCAAACGATAGGTAGTTATGCAACTAACCCCATTAACTTCCCAAACCCAAGTCTATCCTTCTCAGAAGGTAAAAGACTCTTGAACAAAGGAGAACTCAAAATTTTGACCAACCAGGGAATGACTGTGGTGACCATAACAGCAGGTAATGTTTCCTCAGTAATCTGTATATACTTGTATACATCCGAGTCTGTCTCCAAAAATCCAAACGGCTCGCCAAATGCTAGGTCGGAGATGACATCAAGCGTGAAGAACTGCGCACGCCGACCTAGATCCACGGGCTTCTTTGCGTTGGCATATTTCGCGAGAAGCGTTATAAACGAGAGAATATTCTTGTCGATCTTGGGCTCAAGGTTTTCCACTTCGCGACCACCGTAGCCAGCCGACATCTTGGATCTTAGCTTGAAGTGCTCGTCTTCGTCGCGATGGGAGAGAATATTGTTGTTGCCAGGGTTGAAGCGCATTCCGTCGTACCAGTCAGAGCGACGGTATTCGGTGCGGACATTGAGAATGTGCTTCATCAGGTCTGGGTCGTCGGTGAGGAGATCGTTTGGTCCGACTCGAGCGATAGAGCCTGTGGTAGTTGGTGGTCAGCTTGTGCAACGCTTCAAATAGAGTCTTAACGAGAGGTACCGTATTTTTGGGTCACCTCCCAAAAGTCGAGATAGGCTCTACCTCCGCCGACTTTCTTGACTAACCACCATTTTGAAAGAGCTGCCAAAGTCGGACCCTTGAACTGTCGCAGTCGGTTGTATTGTCGCCATGTCGAGAGAGCTGTCCAGGCTGTCAAAAAGAGGATCAAAATCCCAGCGATTGCGATTGAAGGGCGCAGCTGACGCAGGTAATTAATTATTGCAGCTGCGGCCATGATAGACGCCAAGAGTTGTTGTCGTCAAATCCGGAAACGGTGCAAACAATTAATTGGTTGTTTGTGGACCTGGAGCTGACATGAATGAATTGCAGCTGTTGGTTTGTGATGCCAATGCTGGTGCTGTTGGTTTTGGACACGACAAGACTGTCTGTATTGTTGGCAGTAGGAGATACCCGAGGAACTGGATGAGTGATTGATTGGGTTTCAGCACAGACATGGACCTGGACCTGGACATGCTCTAGCCGTGTCACTCACTGCCCGTGCTCTTGGGTCTCCCGCGATACCCGACGGGTTTGGATTATTAATGTTCCATTGCTATTAGGTAGGACGGACACTCGCTGCTCTGTCTCTAGTGTTGATGACCTGTAGATGTCAGTCATGGATGGTATGATGGGGAAAATGTCTAGGCCAGATGGAGATAGTCATAGTTCAGTAGAGAGCCAAATGAGACAGTCAGTGGCCACCTATCAGCAATCACCAATGCTAAAGCCAAAGCAGCGCCCCTCCCCGAAACTAGAGCTTCTAGACACGACGCATCAGCACTAAAAGCGCCCACCAAGTCATTAGCACGACGCTATCTGGGCGCGCGGTTCTTCCCCGATCCTTGTTTTACCGCAGGTGGCTGGTTGGTCCATTCCATTGAGGCAGGTCGTTCAAGCAAGATAACAACGGAAGAACTGTTCCGGCAGATATTCGGTCTTTTTTTTTTTTCACTGCCTGGCCCTGTTGTCCGGTCTGGCCTGGTCGGGCTGGCCCCATGTCTTGACAGGCTGACACGTTCTGTCCCTGTCCTGATCTGATCTGTCTTGAACTGACGTCGCCGAGGTATCTCAGTTTTAAGTTGACTTGTTCTTTTTATCCTCTCCTTGAACTTGGTCAAACCACTTTACTTTAGTCCGCGCGGCACAGACAGGCTCATTTCCTTTCGGTACTTCGCTATTCTTCTTACCCGACATCTTCCTAGAAATAATAAGCAACTTCATACATCAAGAAAGAGGGGTTCAAAAAGTGGGAAAATCTGGACTTTGTTTTATTTTCCTTTGACACTTTCATCCCTTCAATTCAATTAAGAACCTTCGACTCAACGTTGGACCCCAGTCGATATTGCCCCAAATAAACACTGAATTAATTCCCGACATTATGGCCGCTACTGCAGACGCCGAAAGGCCAGATCTTGACGACGAGACCAGCCCCGTTCTCAAGTCCACTACGACTGCAACTGCGACTGCGACCGCGACAACCACTGAAAGACACGCGCCCACGACAGAGGAGAGTGACCTGCAAGCTGAGGTGAGGAGGGTCAAGGTTATATTTTATACGGACCACGAGTACTGACGCAATTTGGCAGAGCGAGGACGATTTCCGCGATGATGATTCAGCGATCGGCGTGAGTGCAACCCGAATTGAAATGCAGTGAACGTTTCCACTCCATTGAAGCCCCCTGTGAAAATCGCGACTGGACTGGGATGCCCCCTGGGCTATTCTTTGTTGGGGTTTCTAGAGTACTGAACTAACTTGGCGCTAACAGGACGACGCTGCAAGTAGCACAGCTTCCATCAATTCGAGTATCATGAATTATCGCACTGAAAATGGAAGAACCTATCATTCTTTCAGAGAGTCGAGTAAGTCAACCCCCAGGGATTGTTTGGCATGAGCATATACTGATTTTCTTTTAGTCAATTACGTACTACCCAATGACTCGGTATGAGCCCTAGTCTGCCTCACATTCATGTCGCTAATATTTACTTCTTATTTCAGCCTGAGCAAGAACGTCTCGGTGAGTTGAAATATTTTCCCTTTTGAAAGATCTATACTGATTGGATAGACTTGCAACATCATCTCTTCACTCTTACCCTGGGCGGCAAGCTATATCTGAGTCCATTGCAAGATGGCGACAAACCTATAGGACGCGCTCTCGATGCAGGAACAGGAACTGGCGTTTGGGCAATTGACTTTGCCGATAATCACCCCGAGACACAGGTATGATGCCCCAGCTGTCTGATAAAAAATAATCTAAACAACGTTTCAGGTCCTTGGAATTGATCTCAGTCCTATTCAACCAAACTTGTATGTTTCTCACCCATCACTTGTTTCTCTCACTAACAGCCCAGCCTCCCAACAAATCTCGAATTCCAAGTCGATGACCTCGAAGACGAATGGACGTATAGCTACAAGTTCGACTTTATCTTTGGCCGCATGCTCACCGGTTCCATTGGTAATTGGCCAAAATTCTTCCAGCAATCCTTTGATAGCCTTAACCCTGGTGGCTGGGTCGAATGTCAAGACATAACTTTCCCCGCCGGATCAGACGACGGCACGCTCGTCAAGGGATCTTACATCGATCAGTGGTCTGATCTCATAACTGAAGCGGCGAATAATTTCGGCAGGTCGGCTATAAGTGCAAAGTTTTACAAGCAGCAGATGATCGATGCGGGCTTCGTCAATGTGACAGAGGTGGTGTATAAGTGGCCTACCAACAGATGGCCCGCAGACCCTTACTACAAGGAACTTGGTATGTTTCCGAGGCAGATTGACGATATCAATGCTGACCGCGCTAGGTTTTTGGTGCAACCACAATATCGCTGGTGAACTCTCTGGTCTCTCCATGGCTCTTTTCACAAAGGGCTTGGGCTGGAGCGTTCAAGAGGTAGAAGTTTTTCTGGCCAAGGTCAGAGCTGACATGAAGGATAGACGTATCCACGCTTGGTGGCCCATGTGAGTACACCCTGGCAGTAGTCGGAACACAGCAGCTGACATAGTCACAGACACGTCGTTTATGGACAGAAGCCAGAGGTTTGAAAATGATGATGGTAATGACGGTCAAAAGGAAAATGTATAGGGTTGTACTTTATGCGGGATACCGGCTGTTTTGGGTATTTATCAATTTAAAAGCTGTGATATTTGCGAGATCTCTTTTACTGCATATTAGTTACGATACTCAAGCATGAACGATTCAGGAAATATTAGAAGGATTATTTCTCAACCATATCCATGAAACTGATCTTATTACTTAGTATCGATTATGTTTCTGTCGTACTCTCCGGTTGCAGAGCATACATCTTCAAAGGAAGCAATTGCCTATTCTTAACAACTGGAAACCCACGTTGCATATCAGACTTGATAATTTTCAACCCTGCCCTCTTGAACAATTGTTGAAACTTTTCATCCTCCCTACGACCGTTAGCACCAAGCCCTCTATTTGATTCGACGATTCTTACCTTGTGACGCTTCCGTCAAGCTCGTCAAACTTATCCTGGCCCCACGTGCTCAAATTCTCCTTGAACACGATAATTCCGTGCTCCTTGTCGAGGACTGCTTTACATCTCTCCAAGAACTGTACCACCTCTTCGTCGTTAAGGTGGCCAATGCACCACTGGATCCAGATCAAGTCATATGATGCTCCTTCCGAAGGACGCCATTGTTCCAAACCGACGTTGTGGATTTCGCCTACACCTGGTTTCCCTTTGAGAACATCTGTAAACTTGACGACTGGTTCAACAACATCCACTTGGTCTGCGAGTTTGAGTAAAAGCCCCTCTGTAATTCTGCCGATGCTAGAAAAGGCCATCGTTAGCGATAAGATTTACTGAGATGTTCTTCCTCTTTCTCACCCTGCGCCCCCTTCAAGGACTCTTGGTATTCTTTGTCTACCCGTCTTGACTCCAATGTTTAGTCTCGCCAAAAAGGTACGCGAACCTTGTAGGTCGATACGGGAGACGGAAGGCATGATGGATAAAACGCCGCCCAACATTCCATTGTCACTTGAATCAACCGTCTCCCAGTATTGCTTGCATTTTTCCGCTTCGATCAAGCTGTCGGGTCGAGGAGTTTGTGAATCTGACATTGTGAGAGTTTGCTTGATTAATTTGGTATGCTGATGAATGAATCTGTGCTGTGAAATTTTACCCACAAGAGGATACAGGAATAGGCTTTGCTGTTACCCGACGTATTCCCGGTCAATATAAACGAAGAAAACAAGATCTATTAAGCGCGATGTATACACTCATGATGATTAAAAACTCAAAATAATTATTGTGGGTTATTCGCGCGGTACGGGTACGGCTTTGACGTCCAGACAAGTCCGTTTTCAGCAAAAACGCGTATACTATACGTTGAAACCGTCTCGTTCAACCCTGGATACCTGAACATCATGGCATTATGTGCCTCTCACAAGGTCGGTTGAATTTCTTTTTATCAAATTCCAAACGGAATACTTTAATAACAACATCTTACGCGTTTGGAAATGATTTTGTTTACAAAATCCATCTCCGCTCAACATCATAACCTCGCGCATCATGACTTTGACATTTCCATCATATTCCTTCCCGGCCTAAACCTACATAAAACAGTTGATATAGACACTGCATCTTTCTGCTCGCCATCATCATGCTACAAGATATCCAGGAACAAGATCTCTTTGAATTCTCCCGTCATTATCTTGGAGTAAGGTGAACAGGTAGAATGGTGGTTGTTCAGAGTGAATAGACATTCAACTAAACCGAGTATCGAAGTTGTTGGCACCTTCCTTCGCTTTGTTCAGACTCGAACAGTGAAGAACGAACTCACTTTTCACCACTGAACAAGTGACAAGAAGTTTTGTTTCGAACAATTCATTAATGCACACAGTGAATCCTTTGTCCCTGGACAATAACATGCAACACTGTCCATTGTGAAAATCACTGATTCAACTCCTGTATAAAAAGGCAATTCGCTTTCCACCTCATCTCGTTTCCTCATCAAACACAAACTTGTCGCACAAGCACACAATCTCAACAAACGCATCACAATCAACAAAACAATTTTTCAATCAAAGAAGCAGCACATCTTCACATACCGCCAAAATGCCTTCTTTCTCTTCCATCTTCCGCACCGCAGCGCTGGCCGCTTCGTTTGTTTCTGCCCACGTCATCATGGTCGAGCCCCATCCCTTCAACCTTGACACAGAACCCCTCTACCAAACCTGGCCTTTGAGCGCTGACCTGCCGTTCCCCTGCCAAGGTCGCACCCAGCACGCAGAGCAGGTCACCAAAGTCACAGCTGGAAAGATGCAAACCGTCAAGTTCTGGGGCAGTGCTGTCCATGGCGGCGGCTCGTGTCAGTTTAGTGTTGCCTACGGGGAAGAAGCCCCCAAGGATCCTAGCAAGTGGCACACAATCTACAGCATCATCGGTGGATGTCCTGCCGAAGCAGAGGGAAATATTCCCACCACCGGAAAGGATCCTCACGGTCGTGAGAATGGCCCCGAGTGCGGCAACGATACTGGTAAGGAGTGTACCAAGCAGTTCAACATTCCCATCCCGAAGGACATGAAGAATGGACCTGCAATTTTTGCCTGGACTTGGTTCAACAAGATCGGCAATCGCGAGATGTACATGGTCTGTTCGCCCATCGAGGTCGTCGGAGGAACGGATGACAGTACCTTTGTTGACAGTCTCCCTCCTGTTTTCCGCGCCAATATTCCTGGTGAGTGCACCACTGGTGCAAGCGGAAGTGTCATCAACTTCCCTGAGCCAGGTGATTTTGGACGGGTGATTGAACAGGGTACTCCTGGGAGTGAGGGGACTTGCGAGAAGGGTGTTGAGCCCAACTTCAAGGATGATGGTGCTGTTCCTGAGAAGCCTGTATCATCTGCTCCTGTCGCTCCTGATGCCCCTTCGTCTATTCAGCCAAGCTCTCCAATCTCGTCGGACCAACCCTCAAACACTACTGTACCCTCTACTGTTGTTGAGCCCTCGCCCACAGTTTCGTCAATTATCCAGTCTCCCATTCCATCGAGTTTTATCACCACTACCGCTGTCAACACACCTGTACTACCCACCAGCATCACTACTCCTATCAACACCACCATGCCCCAGCCTCCTACTCCCAGCGGTCGACCCTCCTGGGCCGACGAGAATTTCGAGGCTTGTCCTGCTGAGGTTCAGTCGGGAATGCTGTTCTGTTTCTCTGAAACCACCTGGGGCATCTGCAACATGGGTTGGGCTTATGTTTCTGATGTTGCACCTGGTACCAAGTGCATGAACGGTCTCATTTCCTAAATGAAGGAGGAAAGGAAGTGTTGGAGGGGCTGTGGTTATAGATTTTCTAGGCGGGCAAACCTGTATGTAAAAGTTCTGTATCATTTTAGAGGAGTTTGGAGTTTGAGAACAATCGTCTTTCGCCAAAAGCAATGTCATTTTATTCCTTGAAATTATGCATCCTTTCACAGTGATTACATGTTTATTGTGCCGCGTAGCCTTTTATACCGGTATATATGTGAAAGTGATTCTTGATGAGTGTAACATCAAATGCCTAGACTGTAGTGAATGCTAGGGTAGGGCAAATGGGTCTGTTGATCCAAGTGTTTCAATCCTTCTCTACTTGACCGCTATCTATCCAGTAGTAATTGATCAACAAAGCCAAGATGGGGCGGTGTTGAAATGCCCAGCTCAGGTGATCTCGGCATGGAAAGTCAAGTCCCGGCTTGGCAGGGCTTGAGGTTTGGTGTTGACGTACAAGGGAAGAGTGTAGCGATGTGAAGTGATGCATTTGAGTTTTTTGTTTTACCTCAGACGTCAGTCAGTATTATATAGTCTATTGCATATATATGTATGTACTATTGAACGAACCAACCGGCTGAGTCTGTTTTGTTGTAACATTCTATATCATTCACTGGATTAATGTCTTACAGTCTTAGAACAAGGACAAATACAGTTTAGCGTGCTCCTGTCAAAAATATGCTGCGTACGTACGCATCGTCTGTGCATTATTCTTGGCGCGAAGCCGAAATCGCCGTATTTTTCTTGTCTTGTCTTGTCCCTTTTGAATTCCTTTACACCCGAAAATTATTAAGGGCCCACTTGAGCCAGCACGTCATTAGCGCTATTCAGGAGAAAATCCGACAAGTTGACTGACTGACTTATTTATACTTCGTGTGACTCCTTCTCTCATTTAAACTTTGATGGTGTTTACCATCAGAACTTGTTCTTACTTGTACAATCGACTCCCACATACAAGTTGGAGTTGATCAACGTCTCAATTGATTATATACGAGACTCCTCTAATTAATAACCATATCTCGGACAAACTATCCGAAATTCGGCCAAGATGCCCGACTCTGGAAGCGACACCCCCGAAGCTGGACCAAAGGGAGGCTCTCCATCTCTAGTCTCGAAGCGATTCACATCAGATATCGATACACGATGGGCAGACCTCCTACTCCTCGTATGCTTCTTTATAGCAGGTCTAGTTGACAGCGCTGCTTTCAATATGTATGGCTGTTTCGTCAGTATGCAAACAGGTTAGTCAATACTCTATCAATTGACCACCCAAACACCTACTCACACATTATAGGAAACACAATCTTTGTTGGCCTGGGTGTCAGCCACCAACCAGAGAATCTCCCCGGAAAAGCTTGGTCACGCTGTCTCGTCGCCATCGTCTGTTTCGGAGCCGGAGCTCTCTTCTTCTCTAGCGTCCACCGTCACTTCGGTCCTCAAAGACGCTGGGTTCTTATCCTATCCTTCTTCATCCAGGCCATCCTCACCGGCCTCGTCGCCCTTCTCGCCACAACGGGTGCCGTGTGGAATAACCCCCATGGTCGAAGCACTATCCACGAAGATGGCTGGATCATCGAGAGGGTGCAAAACTCCTTCCCAGCATCCGACTACGCGGCTATCGCCATCCTCGCCTTCCAAAGCGCTGGTCAAATCGTTGCCAGTCGAGCCCTCAAGTACAACTCTATGCCTACGGTTGTTCTGACAAGCTTGTACTGCGATATGATGAGCGATGCCAAGCTTTTTACTGCGCCTATCACCGATAATGCTGATCGTAACCGAAGAGCTGTTGGTGCGATTCTCCTTTTCCTCGGTGCTGTTTCTGGTGGTTTCTTGTCCAAGTCTTGGGTTGGTTTCGCTGGTGCTCTTTGGATTGCCGCGTTTCTCAAGTTGTGTATCACGTTTGCATGGGCACTTTGGAAGCCCAAGCCTGCTGGTAAGTAATTTGCTATGGCAGGTCAAAGTTAATTTAGAGGATGCTCCGGGTGTATGTAGGTGTCATATTGGTTCTTAAGAGATATAGATTAGATATTTAGATTCGGTGAATAGTAGTAATTAATTACCATGCGACAGATCTCTATTAGAGTATGACTTAACTATTTAATATGAAACACCCTTTCAGAATTCTCATTACGCTTTAAACCCTCTCCGTTCATGTATCCATCAAGAAAACATTCGCCTACAAAGTCAAATCCCCCATGATTCTTATCTTCCCGTAATAGAACAGGAACACTACAACCATATAAAAGGCAAACCAAATCTCCCTTTTTTGACTTTTTGGCTGCCAGACCAAGATGACCATGACGAGTCACTATCAGACGGAGCGACATTCGCATCACGGTATCGAAGAATCGACCAAAAAATGTGTAGTGATAGTATTCGTCTTTATTTGGAGCTGAGTCGTGGTGGTCAATACCAGCGTGCAGCATCTCACGCAGGATACTTTCAAAGTTGCGCCCTCGGATCAAAAGGGATTTCGTCCAAGAAAACCATTCCCGTATTTCCTGTAAAGGTTCAACATCCGTCTCTGTTATAAGTGGCGCAAGTAGCTGCAAGAAATCGCGAAAGAACTCAGTCGGCATAGGATATCGTAAATATCGATCCCATCGATCCAAGACCAGGCATTTGCACACGCTTCTTAGGAGGTCTGTTGGCGAAGAAGAAACGTCTAGCATACATTCCGGTTTCTGTTCAGAACTTTGGACCATTTCCAAGTGCCGAGATCCGGCTAGACCATCAATAGTATCAAGCACGACACCATGAGCGACCAGTACCGAACCTTCAAATGTGAACATAGCCTCCGTTGCTCCAGAAGCTGTATATAAAACCGACGAGTCCACCCCGAGGGCTGCAGGAGTTCGCAAATTTCCAATATGTGTTCTGGAGCTTTGGCTAGCCATGAGGGGAACAACCAGAGCTTTATCATTCTGCCAGCTAGGTACCCAGGATGGCCAGGATGAACAGGGACTGCCTTGAGTCGGAGCGAATGATATAATATCCAGCGACTTGTGCTGTGCGATGAAGCCTTGTGCGAAACGTAGGCAGACGTCTTTGTTACTGATGAGATAATTGACGTCCGGAAGCCACTTGTCAGTACAGAGTCCCATCAGGCCATATAATCGATCCCGTTCATCCGTCACGTCCATACAAGAAAAATAGTCAGCCAACGCTGGAAGAGACAGAGTCACATTGACTCCCTCGCTATTTATCGATTTGTGTAGCCCACGTGCCCTTCTTCTGTTGTTTCCTTTAATGAAGCCATAAGTCTCTTTTATACCGACCGAGGGACACTTATCCGCGGTGCTTATGCTACGACACATGGCGACTCTGCTGACACTGCGTGTGCCGCACCAGAATGAAATACTGGCAGGGAGTACAAATTCTTGAACGGTCCAGATCCTCGACCACCACCTGCGAGAAAGGAGATTGCTCAGTGCTTCCCATTTTGCACGGTATTCATCAGCCTGTAGTATCGCGCGAAGGTTGTCGATGTGATATTTCTTGCGGGACATCTTGTCGAGATGCTTCACAAAATCCATGGCAATGTTGCTATCACTCGACTCTTCTCCAAGCCAACAAATGACCAGATTGGCCTGGGAATAAATGTGCTGCATATGCTGTATCTGCTGGGCCTTTTCTTCAAAATCCGATTGATTGATGCAGATTGAATCTATCCACCACCACCGATCATCCAGAAGCTGGCCCTTTGACTGCAACATATCAATGAAAGGACGTAAGGTATCGAGGACTGGAAGTTGCTGTTTGTTTATGAGTATGTTCCAGCCTTTCGACAAGACCGCTCCATCAGTATTCCAAGTGTAGCTTAAAGAGTCATATGGCGGTAGCGGATCGTGCAGGGAGAAAGTCTTGAGAATAGCAGAAACAGATGTGTCATATCCTACAAACTTCAAGAGTCGTAGTTGATGATACTTCACTGGCTCGTACGAGTACGAGAGTTGTCCAGGGATGGCGTAGATCATGATTGTTTTCACAAGTGAGAGATGACGGGGTGTTTGCCTTTAAAAAACAAAGTGTGAATATGGTATGACATGATATCACAAGGCTGCTGATACGGATCACAATTACATTGCCGCGCGCAAAGTGTAATAAGCTAATGCATGCACATACAGATTGGGGGTTAGACTTGCATATATGCGTCTGTATTGGACTATTGCTGCAAGGTTACTTCAGCTCAGGCTCTGCGCCTATGGCTGGAAGGGTAAGGGATAGGCAAGGCAGACTGGCTTACTACCAATCTAAAATTGACAAGCTGCTATCTTAGATGAAAACACCAGGCTTCATGTATACATCCATCATTTCGACGTCGTGGCGAAAGGTCTGGTTGTTAGCATAGTCACGGGTCCGCCTGGTCTGCTCAAGACCGTCCTGGTTGCATCTACCCGTTCTCGAAAATCAAGCCCACGTGCCAATGCAGCACTGTTTCCCTGAGTAGTGAAGCAGACTTTTGAAATGCGCCTCGTCTTCTGCTCCTTGAGTATACCCAGAAATGTTTGCAAAAAGGGTATGGACGTTCTGTCTTCGATCAACTGCAAACCGTCTATGACCCAAATCAAGGGAGAGGGTGCGTGGTTGAGTAGTAAACGGATAAGCTCTAAAGCAGCTATAATACTCTCCATGCTGCCATCTAGACGATCAAAGTCCTCCTGTGCTAGCCCTCCCATGGCCTGGAATTGTGTCGGGAGAAGACAGACTAGCTGACTAACGATGCCATATATAAAAGCAATCAATGAAGCCTCCTTCTGAGTCAGATTCTTGTCCTTTGCGAAATCATAACGAGGCTGACAAAAGAATACTATGCATGGCAAACGCGCTTCGGTGCTCATGTCGTATATCCTGGCAGCTGTGCGGGAGACGACCGAGTCTTGCTGTGTGGATGGTATGCCTTGAATCCACATAGTTTTGGATTCTGAGGTATCAATCCATTGTTTTATCCTGATCAGCACCTCGTCTGGGAGAAACTTGACCTCTTCGCCTCGCGTAAACGTTGGTGTCAATCTGTGACTTTCGCGATAAATGTAAAGGTGAGATGCGAACCGCTCCACCTCGAATCTTGAACAGTAATCTGCATCTGAATCGTGTCAGCCTTCGTATTATATAAATGGCTGTATCAAAACAACTCACCATCTTCAGATCCAGCACTTTCAACGATACTGTCCTCACTTTCAGACGTCATCATCTCATCTGACGAGGATATCTCGGCCAAGCTTGCCTGACTAACAGCCTCTTCTCCCTCTAGTTGGCACGTTGTGTCATCATAACAGCCTACTGCCTCTCTCACCAACCCAAGTTTTCCCTCAATAGCTGCTTCTCCATCTCTACGATTCTGAATCCCCACAGAACGAAGTCGATCTTCTAATTTGGTATCCAAGACCTTCTCGTAAATCTCACGTACCTGGCCATGCGAGATATAATTCGCTTCTCGATCAATGGCAGTGACAGTTTTCTCTATTCGATTTAATAGATTAACCACCGTATCGTCGTAAAAGTTCTTCTTGAAAGCAGCCCCTAAACGCTTTCGCTTGCTGGTGAACCATGTTAGAGCGTGGCATAGGAGCTCAAAGACTTCGCAGTAGAGCTTGATTACGTGTTGACGCATATCGTGGCTATCTGACCCTTTTGAGATTTTCTTGACAGATCTGAGATGGTCGCTGATATCTGACAATGCTTCTGAGAAGCCCTCAGCTACCTTTTTGTAGTTTACCGAGACCTTGAGTCGAAGTCAGTCCATATTTCCGCGTTTCACACTCAATATCGTACTTTAACAACAGAGGATACTACTCCAGTGATAAGACTTGTGTACTTGTCGCCGTTGGGAATAATACTGAATAGATATGAATACTCGCTCATTGTTTCAGCAAAGTTGAAGAACTTGTCCCGTATAGGTCGGAGTCCTCGAGCCTGTTTATCTTGCCATGCCGTCTGGGCTTGATCGATAGCTTGGTAGAGCATCTCAATTGTCGGGATAGTGTTCCTCTGACCCGAGGGACTACCGTCAGGGTAAATTTGGTTGAACCGTTCCCAGAGTTCTAGGATCTTTTGTTGTTGGTTGTACAAAGGTCCGAGATTGGCATCGTCACTGGTACCATGAGCATAACTTCACTCGAAGAACTCTTGTGGCACAAACCTATCATCTTGCCCCATCCATGCTGGTCTAACCAACGTGGTTTTGCAAGTGAGTGAGGCCATGCTGATAACCCTACATATGGCCCAGATATTTATAAGATTTAGAAGCGGGGTTGATAACCCGTGGGTATTATTAATGATAAGAGCAGCTGCCGACTAGGTCCTTGAATAGATACGAAACTTTGTATGAGGTGAGTAGTCAGTTCTCGGTGGGCGAGTGAGTCTCGTTCAAACTCGATAACCCACGTTATTTGAGGTGAACCGTCCTCAGTAGAGACAAACAATGTCTGTGCCAAAGTAAGCGCGACAAATTCTCAACTGTGGATGCTACAGTCGATGTATGTTTTGGAGCCTATCAGACTGGATTTGTCTAAACCCCTGTCAACGTCTGTATTTATGCGTCATTTATTGCCCTTTGGCGCTTACAGGTTCATGGATGGTCATCCTGAATGATCAGGCACAACCCCCTCAGTTCTGCTTTCATAACATAGATAGTTTTGTGACACGGTCTTGGTCAATAAGACCCCCAAAATACCTCGATATAACTAACCACCATGGCCGGAAATGAAGAACTACCTACTACCGACGCCTCGCAAAGCGATATCACGAAATCAACAGGTATTTCTGACATTCAAGACGGCATTAAAGATAAATCTGTGGCCGAAGAGACAACCGAACTCAAAGTGCAAGTTGAAAATTCCGTCAAGCCTCCGAAAATGCACTGGCCTTCCAAGACAAACTTATGGTGCTCTTCAATTGGACGCTCTCACGCTCACCTCTGGGACTTTGGCATTGACGAATGTCCACGCTGTGGACAAATACTAGAACCGACATCTCCCGTGGAGAAACCTAGTAGAGTTGATGACCAGCGTACTGCTCCTAAACGCCAGTCCAAGGCTATCCTCCACGCTGTCGAGTACCGAGACAATGGGAACAATACCATCGGCAGTGAACCATGGGAGGGCGAGTTCGATCTGGACAGTCTGGGATTGGCGGATAGTCCAGCTTTCGAGATAGTTACGGTCTTACTCACTTCCATCCAAGCCAATAACCAACGTCAGGATTGGGAGGCTGAGAGACTGATTGAATCAGAAATTTTGAAGAAGCCAAACATAAGAGCAAAGGTTGTCTCTAAACGTCTGACTGTCCACTCGGCACCGCTGCTACAGATTCTTAGACGTTACGTTTTCTATTATCCTTCAGCAACAGTGGATTCGTCAGCGATGTGGTTAGAAGAGCCCTTTGCCTTGGTTGCTCATCACTATAAAGAAATCCAAGCGCACTTCGATGCGAACAAGACCAAGATTGTCGAGGGCGACGGTACGGACACGGAAATTGAAGACATCAAGAAGGATGAAGATGAGGAAGTAACCGGATTGAGGCATCTCGGTTGGCTTTTAGTTTTCTTCAAGAAAGCTGTTCTGGACGATATGATCAGCGAACAGAACCGTCACGCAGAAGATATGTGTACTTTCCGTATGTTATGGTTGCTATACAAGCCGGGCATGACAGTTTATCACGAATCAGACGGTCATCTAGGAGCATATGTCTTGCAATCTGTTGACACAGACCCTGGCATCTTGTCTATCGTTCCGCCTATGCGGCCAAAGTCATACACGATCAAGGTCTGGAGCCTCGACTTTGATGGAAAATATGTTGGTCGAGTAGGTAAAACCATCACGATCGCTCCGTTTGAAGGGGTACGGCCCATTAGATCCTTGCAGCTCGTTCCATCCGATATCATTGATCGAGACGATAATGGGAAATGGAGGGAAAAACTGGAGGATAATGGGAAGAAGTGGTACCAATTACTTCCTGGTGGCCAGGTCCATTACTCCGGACCCGTCTTGGGCGAAACAAAACGTCAGGTAAGTCACTCAAGATTTGACATGTTTTCCCGTTAATAAGACAGCTCGACGGTCGCGTTTACATCGACCACGCATCATACACAACCTATTTGAACGAAAAGTCACCAGAAGAACTCCCCCTGAATCGTGATTACGATTCGGACAGCAGCTCTTCTTCCTACGACAGGAGGAGTCGTATACGGAGAAGGCTGCTACCTCGAGTTGGTCCCAGATTGGGTTATGTTCGAGACATGGGTGGGAAAGGTCTTTCAAAGTGTCAATGCGAAGACTGCCGTGGCTTACGACCTCACCCACCCCCTGGGTTTCCTTGGATTGACTACGACATATTGGATCCTACTATCGACAAGGACCTTACTATTCAAGGCGCAGAAGAGGGTCCAAGACATCGTTATTTACTATGTGGACGGTTGCTGAGGGGCTTCGACCTCAAGACCAGGACTTGGGGTAGGAAAAAACTTAAATCGCAGATGTGCAACTGCTAATAGCTTGTATAGTCCAACTGGACGTTACCTACTGCAATCCGCCGCGTCCCAACATAAGGGCTATCGACACGCTCGTTATGCCAACCGAAAGAAAGGACATGATCAAAGCGCTTATACAAAAGTTTACAAGCAACGATCTAGACAAGACACGACAGCAAGCGTGGAGAGCAGATTATATCGAAAACAAAGGTGATGGTAGGATCTTTCTGCTACACGGAAGTCCTGGAGTTGGAAAGACATATGTAAGAGATCTTTGCTGATACTTTGAGTATATTTCACTGACAGCTTTGATAAAGACAGCAGGTAACATGACAAATAAATTCAAATCTATCCATACATATTGACCAGATATTAGAGTGCATTGCCGAGTACACGGAAAGACCTTTGCTGTCTCTGACATGTGGGGACATCGGTACAAACGAAGTCAAGATGGAAGCTCAACTCTCAAAATGGTTTCAGCTGGCTGAGAAATGGGGCGCTGTCATGCTAATCGATGAAGCAGACGTCTATCTTGAAAGACGCCAAGTCACTGACTTGAAGAGGAATAGCTTAGTTGCTGGTAAGCTATCTGTATCTTTCTCATGCCCGACATTTGACTAAACTCGCAGTGTTCCTCCGATGCATAGAATACTACCGGGGCATTCTCTTCCTAACTACTAACAGAGTAGGCCAATTCGACGATGCGTTCATCTCCCGAATCCACGTTATAATACACTACGAGAAGCTCAGTTCTGAAAGCCAGAAGAAGGTCTGGATGCAATTCTTTGACAAGCTCGACTACGATCGCGAAGACTTCAAAGTTACACGGCGAGCTAAGGACTATATACTTGAAGATGAGTCCATCAGCGAAATGGATTGGAATGGGAGAGAGATCAGGAATGGTGAGCAACGTTGATCGTAATGAATATTATGACTCTGACATTGTACAGCTTTCCAAACCGCTGTTGCCCTTGCCGATTACAGATTCCAGCAGGGCTCTGCGAGCCAGAGACAACCAACTCTTGACCAGCGAGACTTTGAGCAGGTTTGCGAGATGATGAAGCAGTTTAAGAGTTACTTGGTGAATGTCCATAATATGGATGAAGGGCAACGAGCGTTTAATGCAGGCTCTAGAGCGTTGGCTGAGTTTTAGTTTTGGTCCTCGAAACAGTAAAGGAACGTCAACGTAATGATAACATGATCGACAACAAATTGCCACAGTCACATTCAGGTGATGGTATTTGTATAAACGGTGACTTTTAGATTAAGATATGTATAGGAGTTGAGCCCTTTCGCCTCGGCTATCATGTGCAGCAAAAGCACGGTTTTCGGGGTCAGGTTCAACAACTGTTCTAACAGTGTGGCAAGCCTAACCATGCAAAGTATATGAGAGTGTATATCAAAAGAGTGAGCGTGGTTACTTAACCACTGTAGCCCCAGCGAGGAGCGTTGATAATGATGCCGCAGATACAGCCAGAGATGATACCAGCAACAGGAAGGGTAATGATCCAGCCCATGTAGATCCAGGCCACCATACGCCAGTTGATAGAGCGCCATGTACCGGAGCAGAGACCGACACCAACCGTAGCACCAGTAATACACTGAGTAGTAGAGACAGGAAGCTCTGGAGATCTTGTTAGCATCTATGCATGAGAAGAGACTCGTGGATCGAGACTTACTAAGACGGGTGGCAAGAATGACGGTGATAACGGCACCAAGCTCCATACTGAAACCTCGAGAGGGAGAGTGAAGAGTTAGACGGTTACCAAGGTTACGCATGATGTTATATCCATAGGTCCAGATACCAAGAGCAATAGCGCCACCACCAAAGCAACTGCTCAAGGTCAGTTATTATTCAACAGAGACTTCAGAGAAACTTACAGAATCCAAACAGGTACTGAAGACTTGCTGCCCTCAATAGTGCCAGTTCTCCAGATTTGGTAGATAGTAGCGTAAGGACCAATAGCGTTGGCAACATCGTTTGCACCGTGGGTAAAGGAGGCAGTAGAAGCAGTCATGACTTGCATGAACGTGTACAAGTACTCGGCTCGGTTGTCGTAGTGAGCAACGGTGGAGTGGATCTCGTCAAGGTCCCCAGTAAGAATGCTCTTCTTCTTTTGCATGGCGAGGATATCCTGATCAACACCAGAGAGGAAAGCCTTCTTGAGGTACCAGAACAGAACAGCGCCACTGAACATGCTGCCTTCAGGCTTCTCGCCAATAAGGCTGCGGCGAGGCTTGGACTCGACACGCTCAGCAACGTCGTCGGTGCCCTCTGAAGGAGTAGACATGACCTTGTTCTCGGGTTGACCCTCCTTACCTTCGTTGCTGGTATGGTCCTGGGCACGGACAAATTCATCACTACCTTCACGACCGGCACGTCGAAGCTCAGCGAGCTCTTCCTTGGTGAGATGTCCCTCGTAGAAGTCCTTGATACCGCCTTCGGCACCCTCAGG
This sequence comes from Fusarium palustre, assembly GCA_014899045.1. NCBI lineage: Eukaryota > Fungi > Ascomycota > Sordariomycetes > Hypocreales > Nectriaceae > Fusarium > Fusarium palustre. The sequence continues at coordinate 92,688 of JAAVUH010000042.1, read as the reverse complement.
CTGGGCGGGGGGAGCAGGGCGCTTGAGAAGAAGAGGTCCCATGGGGATGTGCCACCAGCGAAGCTGCCAGTCGTCACAGATGACGATGCGGTAGAGCCAAGGGATGAGGAAGATGGTAACAACAAGAGCCCAAGCAGCACCGACACCAATGATCATGCCGACAGTCTCGGCGTTATTAAAGGTGATCTCGATACTGCCACCCTTCCAGACGATAAGCATGGTGAGAAGAGAAGCAGTAATTCCGAAGTAGATAGGAGTAAGGAAGAGACCCTTCCAGACAGGCTGGCTTCGGAGCATGACACCATGCTTGGTGATAAGGAAGACGATAGCAGCAAAAGCAGCAGACAGACCTGGAGCGATGATCCAGGCGAGGAAAACAGATACAACACCAGAGCTGATACCCTTGTCCAGCTCGGCCCAGTGAATACCCTCAGCGCCAACAAGAGCAACACCCATTCCAATAACACCACCCATGATGGAGTGTGTAGTCGAGACGGGAAGACCGATGCGAGTAGCGAAGGTGAGATAGATCGAAGAGGCGGCGATGGCGCACATCATACCGAGCATTAGGAGAGCAGGGTCGGATTCGAACTGGTCCAGATCAACGACCTTGGTGCGGATGGTATCGGCGACACGAGCACCGACACCGACGGATCCAGCGAATTCGAGGATGGATCCGAGAGTCATGGCCTGGATGTAACCGATGGATCGGGATGAGACCGATGTAGCCCATGAGTTGGCGACATCGTTGGCACCTAGAGAAACACATCAGTCGCAGAAAAGTTGGAGGAGAGGAGCCTATCTTACCGATGTTCCAGGCATCGAGGAAGGAAAAGATGGTGCCGAGGGCAAAGATGTAATCGTACTGATGAAGCACCATGATCAAAAGCTAGCCGAATAGATCGGACTTCTTGTTCCTTTTCTGAAATGAGGGAATGGAAAGGGAGGAGCTGATGCACAGAAACCACAAAATAGATTTCCAGAACAGCCAGGCCTTGACTCCTTATATTCATTCACTTGTCCTACGAGATAAGGTGTGGCACGAGCAAGTCTTGGCAAACAAGCTTATAATTATGGTTATGGGCCTAGATGCACGTCCTCGGTGACCAGAAAGGGTCGAGAGGCAATTCCATGCTGTCCAATGAATGAGACAGGTATTCAATAGCGACACAAGTTCTGTCTTGGCAGATTAATCGAGGAGTGATGTTAGGTTGAGTGGTGCTTCTTGGCGACGACGGGGGTGGTTGCTCTCGTGCTTTAGTCCTTGATGTTCGTTGGACCAGGGAACAGTCTTGGCAGAAGGATTATTGCTGCTGGAAGAAAGTGGTATTCGGTCTTTTCCATGGGGTGGGATTCACATGTGAGATGGAAGTATCAGCAGTTCAATGTTGATGGATTTGATGTGAGTTAAAGTTGAAATGAATAGACTGTGATGTTATGTCTGGACAGAGACAAAGTACGTCCAGATGAACTTCAATCGCACTAATACAAAAGACATGATTTGCATGCAGACAGCTAATCGTTCAAACTTCTCTTAAGCGTCTCCATCAAAGAGTGAGGAACAGGCCATGTCCGACAGGACCCTGTCCTCGCTGACAATAGTCCAACCCAAACAGGCAAGACACCACGGTGGTTCGAAGGGGACTTATGTGACCCCTAGTTTAGCATTTCCAGAGTAATGGGAACAAGCTCTGAACCAGTTCTTGACCCCACGTGCATCGACAGATGTCGTTGTAAGGGGAGCTCTCTCAAGCAGGGTGACTAGCCAATCAGGTAACACGATTGTACACGTGGAGACAGTGGTTTGTCCACAATCGACGGACCGCGATGCCAAGGCCGATCAGGACAGGGAGTCTTGATTAGGAGGAACAACCTTCTTTTTAAAGAGTGATTGAGTTTTTGATGTTTTTCTTTGTATACAAGTACGAGAATCCGGGGTAGAATGGCGAGGGAGGATGTTACCGTCTTTCAGTCTGTTATAAGGAGCATATGAATCTCAATAACAACAACTTCAAACTATACGACAGCAACCATAAACCACGCATAACCATCATTCCTCCAACAATTACACATATTCCAAAGTCCAACTCGCCAAGCCAACCGCCAAGGCCCGCGCCACGATTCCCGCATCCCGCAAGCTCGAATACAACCACACGCGAGCTCTCCTCTCTGGCACGTTGCCATCTTACCAAGTCAACCAAGACACCGAAGCTTTTTTCCACTTTCAGGGATCTTTGATACTACAGTCTTGGCTGAGCTTTTCAGCTCCGAGGGACGTTTGATCTGTTGTAGAAAAATGTCCGTCTTGGCTGTTAGTCTAGACGAATCTGAGGTCCTTAGTGGCGTTTGTGGTGAGATTGCCAGTGGGTGATTGTTTCCAGATGGTCCAGAAAAGAGATTTCCTGGCGCCTGGCTTATTAGGAGGATGCAGTAGCATAGTCAGATGCCTGGTTTGTTGTTGTGATTTACGCGGCTTATTTTCTCATCTGACTTGAATTTTGCTAGTGGCAAACTTCAAGGCACATGCATGAAGGGATCCTTCTGGATTGATTCTTTGCTTCTTGATGTTACATATCCCTCGGCATGTTGTGCTCGCTAATCGTGGTCACTTCTGTCTCATTGTCTTTGTTCCCCCTTGTCAGTGGGCCAGATGTGCATACGGGAATCCCGACTGTGGATGTCCTGACAGGTTATTATACACCAGCAAGCTATAACGAAATGTATGAGTTCCCACCTTGCCAGGTCTTTACTACCTTCTGATACCGCCATGGCAAGAGCATACAATGTAAGCCTACTTGTGGCAAGGTGATCGATGAGTTTACGCCATACACATAGACGGCCGAACCGAGGTTAGCAAGTTCAGACCACGTTGATCGCATTAAACCAAGCATGATGACTAGCAAGGCTTGCGATCGGATTTCGTGATGTTTGTATCGAGGTTACAGTGCATGAAGCGCTGCTATCAGAAACAGTGGGCATTCAACTGAATAAGCTAGATCTCTATCAATTGGGTAGTTTATAAAGATGAGAGCATCTTAGTAGTCGATAATTTCTTCGTGGACAATCCTTGCTCCCCATACAGGGTAGACGGGTTCCTATCATAACAAACGCAAAGTTTGTGATTAATTAGAGAGTATTATAGAGAGGATTATGTCGGTCCTTTGATGATATGATTGCCACATCCTGCCTGCATAGTAGCTTTGTAAATTTGGCCACACCCTCAATCCCTAACTGACATCGATCAGGCATGCATTTCGTACTTGTGTTTAAGAATCGCAGAATAAAGCAAAATGATTTTAAAGAAATGATTGTTGCCGTATCATATCACCAAGTGTCGATAAGAAACATGTCAGATTTCAACTCGTATTTGAAGAGCTAACTAACTATTGTAAGAAAAACATTGACTCTCACAATATTCAACTTCCTCTGGACTTGTCGATAGCATCAGTGACGTCATTCTCAATCATGCCACGGTTCTAGATACCTATATAAAGGAACTTGTAAAGTAAAGTTTTTGTCACATATCTGTGGGATTCTAGTCTTGATGCGTTTATAGCAAAATTCGGACAGACCCTTTGACTGCCCGACAAGAGAGAGGCTGAAATATAATTCTAGAAGTATGAAAAGCCTACTTCTCTGAAAACCTTTACTATCCCTCTTCAGTCTTCACTCTACCTCATGCAATGGCCCTAAGATGATACTTTGAGCTAACAAGTGGCCTCCCGCGGGATTTGGGGTTCTTCTACAACATTTGACCAATCCTCGACCTCAATTGTTCATGACCCCCAAGGAAAGCCCCTCGTCCCCCACGGCGGGGTATTTTGTTGTATTCCGGCCTCGGCTCCTCACCCCAAAAGCGAGGGCTGTGATTGGCCAACGTCACAATCCGGTCTTCTTTCCGATGTCATCATACTCCCCATCATGCGCTCATCAGTATCCGTACATATACAGCTCCGGTCCCTCTTGAACAAGACAGAAATCTCCTCATATCCCCTCAATCACTGCCCAAAATGAAGCTGCTTTACCCAACATCCCTCAAGCTCGACATCCAAAGCCTCGAGGGCTTCTCCGTCGACCTCCACTCATACGACGTCAAGAAGCCCATCCCAGAAGAGCACGTCGACGCCGAAATCCTCGTTACATGGACAAACACGGCCGATAACCTCAAGGACGCCGCAAAGCGTCTAACAAAGCTACAATGGATCCAATCTCTCGCTGCGGGTCCCAATGACGTTCTAAACGCTGGTTTCGACGCCTCAAAGATTAAAATTACCACCGGTTCTGGTCTTCACGATCACACCGTCGCAGAGCATGCGCTGGGCCTTTTGCTCAACGCCGCTCGTCGCTTTTATGAGATGCGCGATTACCAGCTCCAGGGCAAATGGCCAGGTCATCTCGGCGGTCCTCAGCCAGATAGACCCAAGGATGCTTTCACAACGCTTCGTGATGCTCGCGTGCTCATCTGGGGTTTTGGCAACATCGCAAAGAGCCTCACCCCGCAGCTCGTTGGTCTCGGCGCTCAGGTCCGGGGCATCGCTCGTCAAAAGGGCGTTCGCAACGGCATCGAGATCTACACCGAGGATGATCTCGATAAGCTTCTCCCCGAAACAGATGCGCTGGTCATGATTCTTCCCGGATCCGATTCCACGCGCCACGTCCTCAACGCCGAACGGCTCAAGCAATTGCCCAAGCATGCGTGGGTTGTCAATGTGGGGCGGGGTACATCCGTGGATGAGGATGCGCTTGTTGATGCGCTGGAGAAGGGAGAAATTGGCGGAGCGGCGTTGGATGTTTTTGAGACGGAGCCTCTCCCTGAGCCAAGCAAGATCTGGAAGGCGCCCAATACCATTGTTTCACCGCATGCTGCTGGTGGACGACCACAGGGTGCTGAGGGGCTTATTGCTGATAATCTGAGACGATTCAGGGCCAAGCAAGATCTGAAGAACGTTATCTGAATAGAATAGTAAAGTAAAATAGCGATGAAATATATACCTATCCCCAAAGCAAGTTTGGAATGCTACTGGTCCAACTCCTTACGATCGAGATTACTGTGCTGTGATTGCTGGAGCGGTCCATAGAATGGTAGAAGATTCCACTGTTTAGTTGTGTTGGAAGGGGTTCCCACTGTAATTTGCAGTGTTGTACAGCAGTAGCAGCAATCACCCCGCCCTTCATGTTCTCATTGGTTCAACTGACTCATCTAATCTTATCAGATCATCAGCCGCACCATCTTCATCTTCATCTTCATCTTCACCTCATCCCCATCCATCTACTATCATCTGGCCTCACAGCCACAAGAATTCCCTCAACCATGACCCTAGTTCCGGTTTCTCACAAGCACGCCAACGCACCAAACTCTTGTCAATTCACTCTTCCCACAAGAAGAGGTGAATATCTCATTCAAGTCTCATGGCCTCTATGCTGGAGCAACGAACGTGCACCACCCGACGATGACACTTCCACGGTCTCCACTGTGTAAGAAAAGCCTCACCTTCGAATTCCGCAAGACTCACCTTTTGCAGATATATTGTTGACGGAAACGCCTACTTTTTCACGGCGACAGACATTGCTCGTCGACTCGAGCTTACTCACCACACGCGTGTTGTCCTTGTAGCAATCGGTTACCCCAACAAAACCTCTGTCTTCGATAAGCGTCGCAATGGAGATTTGACACCTGAGGCTTCCGATGGAATCTACAGTGTACCGCCTGGCCCTGATGGGAAGCCCTCCCCAGGTCCTTTCGGCGGCGCATCTGACTTTTTAGACATAATTCGCAACCAGCTCCAGCCATATATTGAAAAGACTCTCTTCCCGAACGTCCCTCTCAGCTCTGGACCGAAGTCCTTATTCGGCCATTCCTACGGCGGTCTCTTCACTCTCAACGCTCTGTTCACTCAACCAGATTCCTTCGATACCTTCATCGCAGCCAGTCCATCCATTTGGTTCAACAACAAAAGCATCGTGCACAATCAAGAAAGAGATTTCCACTCACTTGTACCTCCTACCGGTCAAATTCCACGACTCTTGGTCATGTTTGGTGGTGCTGAACAGACACTTATCAAATTACCCGGCGAGTCAGATGAAAAATTTAACAAGAAGCAGAAGGGTGCGTTGGAGAGGAAGATGAAAGACAATGCACTAGACCTGGTAGACAGAATGAAGGCATCCAAGAATCTGAGAGATGTGTGGCAGTGGGAGTTCGAAGCAGAGGATCATGGTGGTGCAGCGCCTTGCGCTTTACAGAAGGGACTATTTAAGTTTCTATTAGATCAACGCGCAGAGTAGATGTTGGCTACGACCATGTCTATCATTTACCAACATTCAAGAAAGACCAAGTCAAATATTCACAATCTCAATATTAACCATCTAATCTTAAACGGGTATCAATATTGTATTACTTTTCCGCTCGTAAATCAAACACCATCGCTATGCTGAGACAATCATCTACGTTACTCTAAGGGTTAGGCCTAGGCTTTACCACGATCTTGATTTTAGTCTTACGCTTCTTAGTCGCCCTTCCCCCCGTTGCCTGTCCAGCCGCTCTTCTCTTCCCAACCCTTCCAGCAACAACCCCCTGTGCTGTTTTCTTCGCCTCAAGCGCCTTCCAGTTAAAATCCGACGGGTCAAACGGAGGATCGTAATTCATCTCGAAGTCGTTCTCATCGTCGTACTTGAGAAGAGGAAGCTTTGGCCCTTGCACGACATTCCGGCTTCGAAGCTCATAACGATGGCCAGCGATACGCCATGCCGTAACAGTAGGAGGCTTGAGCGGCGGATGACTTGCGAGCGCTCCCCGTCTCCATCGATCGATGATATCGGTTTGGAAGCAGTGCAGATCCCACGCCGCCATGCTCTTCCACGCCCAAACAGGTCTAACGTCGTTGCCCGGAGCAAGGAGGTGAGGGACCGTCCATGCATGACTAAAGTCAGCGATTTGACCCTCGTAGTACTGCTGCTCCTTCAAGTCGCGAACAACAATGCCGCATTTGTGCAGCTGGTGCAGGTTGCGCAACATCTTGGGGATGTGCTTGATCTGCCTCGCCTTCACCTGGTTGGACATGGGAGTTCCATCAGCATTGCGATGGTCCTGGACCCAGTCTTTGACTATGGCATGTACGGGCTGGGCCAAGTCATCATGTTCCAGAATATTCTCTGCCCTGTACCTGTCCTGGAGGGCTGGATCGTTGGGATGGACCAGTGCGATTGCATCGTCCCACTGTTGACGGAATTTGCGTGTCAGATATAGTCGCAGATAACCGTATGCTCGGATGGCAAGATTCTCGCGACCAAGTTCTTTGAGTCGGCCGTATACGCGACACTCGTTGGAGAAGGGGGTCGTCTGAATCTCCAAAGTATCCATTACAGCTTGAGGCTGAGGATTGTCCCCAGCGGCGTTGATCTTCGCTGGTGTCGGGTCCATGAAATAGTCTTCCTCGAGAGGGTACATTTGAAATGCTGGCTTATCGAGCCAGTAAGTCTTAAACTATACATGAAGTTTAGTTATCAATAGTTATACAAAGTCGTTTCTGACTCTCTACTTACAAACTTGACAACAAATACATCATTGTCGATTTGTACTCTCATGACAGCAGAGTGAACCCCAGAGCCGAGGTATTCGAGTAACGTGTACTGGTGGCTCTCAAGGTCTTGTGTGAAGGCCTCTAGCTTGGGGCCAACAGTGTTCGGTAACGGTGGCAGTAGTGCAAGAGCAGCGTTAGCGGCAGCAGCGGCAGCCATTTTGAAGAAACGATGATGAAATAAATTGTATATGAAAAAGATTGGATGCTGTGTAGAAATTGTAATAATTCTGCTGCGATATCGAAATGTGTCGAGGCAGGGAATCGACTCGATCTTTGTACTTGGAATATTGACCCGGCCATCTTGGTCAATAGTCATATTGAAGACCGTCTCGGTGAGCTGATCAAAGGAGAGATGATAAAGAAGGAGTGTTGTTCAAATAGGCCAAACGGTCAGGCACATTATTTTGATGGACTTGACAAACGATTCGAGCTGAACAATAAGACAATAAAGGGCCAGTTGTTTACACTACTTATTGTTCTATGTTAAAGATCAATTGTGGACCCATTTCTTTAGAGAAATTTCTAAAAATGATATTATTTGTTCTAGCACTGGCAATCCCATTACTCCTTTGTCAGTGCCTGGCCGGCTTATATTATGGACCAGAACATACTTCTGCCTTAACCACTGTTAATGTATCTGACATTCACTAATAACAACCATTTCGAAATAGCACAGGTACCTATGTTCAGTGGAACACAATTTGATAAGAATCCTAACCTTTCACTTCGAATGTTTGTATATTCTCAATAAACAAGACTGATTGAAGCTGGCGCAAACGATATTTCTCGAAAGTCTTTGGAATAACATGACCAAGAAATCTCACAAGAACTCAGACATGTGCTGAGGCTTACATTAATATATTCAAACATGTTGGATTAGAGTGTATGAGTAGTAATTGTTGACTGGTTCACCCTTGCCTGACGAAGTTCATTTTGACATTCTTACCTTCATCCAGGCAAAAACCAAGTATCCGTATCCCCATCTACAAATCCTATCCCACTCCCATCTTGCCCAAATCCAAGAACATCAAAATCCACACCCGATTCTAGTCCAACAAATGGTCCGTTCATATCCTCAAATGTGTCTTCAGCAGGCAAAAAGTCTAACTCCTGCACAACAGCCTCTTCAACATTAATTGGCTCGTAAATGTCCTGGCCCAGACTCTTGAGATGCTGTCGATGCGCCGCTACGGCTTCTTGAGCTCGTTGACTTAAATCCCCAACGACAGAGCGTAGTGCCCTGAATGCTTCATCATCTATAATCTTGAGGAGCTTGTCGAATAAGTCTAGTGCTTTAATTGAGATATGCTGATCCGTGTGAATTGATGTGTGACCTGGGTTGAGAATCATGTTGGCGAGGAGGACGATCAGAGCTGAGAAGTGGGAGTAACTGCATTGCCTGGACAGGTTAGTATAGGAATAAGTGAATCAGGGAAAACTTACCAGACAAGACATTCCGTCGGTGTGGCGTCCTGAAATAACTTCATACATCCCCTGCTGACATCAACGCACTGATTCCATCCCTCTGGCAGAGGTGCCTTTTCCTTGTTTGTACAATTATGATCCCTCCCAGATATCGTATCTCTACCAAAAGAGCTAATCCTCTTCTGCCAATCCTTGTTATAACTATAGATTCCATGTATCATAACCTCAGTCAAAAGAAACGCATGATGCATTTTGGTCATTTGCACAAGCTGGCTCGGTCCCACAGTCGCAGCTACGTGCTCGATGTGGAAGGCCTGTGGGATACGCTCATACCACTGATCGAGCATGGATTGAAGCCTCGCTACTCGCCTTTGACGCTCCTGAGGTGTAATCCGACTGGCCCTGTTGGAGTGGAGGAGGTCGTAGACTTTACCCTCTATGTAGGCGAGTTCAACACGTCTTCGATGGTAGTTGAAATGGACTTGTCCGTTTTGCGTCCATATCAATCCCGCGCTATCTGCTGGTGCTAGGGTGGGAAGAGGAATGTCGATGTCTTCGTCGTTCTGGCACGAAGGTGTGTTTCCTCTTAGAGCAATATCCTAGACTCGTCAGTCAAGCTAGCGGGAAGTCATCAGTCAACATACCTTATCCAAAACATATGCAATCCAAAACACCCGTGATCGATGTTCTGCTTCAGCCGCAGGAAAGTTCATCGCCGCCTCTTGCGAATGCAATCTTAACCTATGTGCCAGCCTCAACGCCGTCCCGATGATAACACCTGCAGGTTTCGGATCGCGACTGTTCTGAAATAGCATCACGATGCCCAGCAGGGCTTGAACACCGAGCAAATCGTCCTCGCGCGTTACAAGCTCTGACACAACACTTTGCACATTCCGCAAACACTGGTCCGCCTTTTCAACATGCACCGCTTGGCTATCTGTGAGGGAAAGTTGAGGCGTACGGTACCCAATTGCCATGACGCATTGTATAGCTGCCCACCTCGCTCTGCTGCGTGTATTTGGTTGATTGTACCACGATCTGAGAATTCTCATGAACTCTGGTTGTTGAAAGAGGGGAATGACAGTGTTGAAGGTTGAAAAGTAGTGGTTCGTTATGGGTAGAACCTCTTCGAGTGGAGGAAGATCGAGAGAATTTGGCTGTGGACCTTCGTACACGACTGGACGAACAGGGTCGAACTTCCAAGAGTAAACACCTACTTTCGCCAGGTCTTCGTCGATTCCGCTCTTGCCAGGGGCCGACTCTGATGAATCGCCAATACTGGAATGGCTCTCTGGTGACCATGTTGGCGGTTTAGCAGAGCGACGGGCATTTTTGGCAGCGTTGAGAACACTCTCCAAATGCTCTTCTATACGCTTCAGCCGGGTTTCGAGACCTTCTGGCCGATTGTTTCTACTCACATTAGTCTTGTTCAGAAGTGGAGGATTAGGAGACTCACTCTTGTTGTTGTTTGGCCACTCTGCCCCTCGTTGAACTGGGCTTGCGTCTGATGGTGGTAGTGCAACAACTTGTATTGTAAAGAATGCAATTTGAGCAGTCGGGCTTCAACATGTCGCATTTAATCTTTTTCGTAAAGCACAAATCGCACGCTTGGTTCCATTGTTTAGCTGAGTTGACTGAATTGAGATCACCAAACTTACTTACCCTTGCGACGATTTGAAGGTGTAGGGTCTGTATCCTCTGGAGTCGCCATTCTCGACGTAGATCTGGCCAGATTCGTGTGTAAGAGTATCGCTTTAAGTCCGTATAAGCTCTCTGTATGAGATAAAAGTGATTGAAGTCGAAATGTTGGATCGACATCTCGACAGCAAAGGCTGACAAATACATTCAATTGTCGTTTCATTCAGCGCCTTACAGGTCTAAGCCCACTACGACCCGCTGATAGTAAGCACTAAATTAAGGGTCCTTTTGAGGCATGGACAAACTTGCCCGACCATCTAGGACAATCACAAAACTTGGACATTGAAACCTTTCACGACATATAGATAAGCTTACATAAATATCCCCTTCCCGTCATACTCTTTCTTTAGGTTTTTAGTAATTAATTATTGCCTTAATATTGGCTGAAAACTATGTCGCTTTGGTTTGGGTTATGTTCACCAAAATTCAGAGCTTTACGCTTGGGCGCATCAATCATGACCACACTCAACAATGATACGACAATGCATTAACAACATTCTTCATTACTTCGTAATAACTAAACTGAACCAATTTGTTATAAAGGGTCATCATATTTACCAACCCCCCATTCATTCACCTACCAACGCCATCTGGTATCAACTCCGTCTAATAAGTCGTGAGAGCAGGTGTGCTAGGGTCTCTGGGGAATGAGAACTTGGTCTCCACAAAGACCTTTTGCATGCCATCCTCCTTCTTCTCGAACTTGTAGTAGACCTTGTCAAGATCCTCCAGTCTGACGCGGTGCGACAGCATCTGAGCAGGGTCAAGCTCACCCCTCTGGATCATCTCAAGAAGCTCTTCCCAGTACTTGTGAACAGGGGCCTGACCGTTACCGATGAGCCGAATACCGCGCTCCATCAGGGATCCAATGTTGAAGTGGTTCGTGTAACCGACGTACACGCCAGTTACACCGCAGCGACCGTAGTTGCGAACACCCTCGATCATCTCGTTGATGATCTCGCTCGTGTCAGTCTCGGCGCCGATGGCCAGCTCAATCGTGTGCATCCAACCCTTGGGGTACTCGCCCGCAACGCACTCGATGGCGCAGTCGGGTCCGCGGTTTCCAGTAAGCTCCTTGAGGCGGCTCACCACAGTGGGCTTGTTAGTAACACCGTGAGACAGCTGCTTGAAGTCGACCAGCTCAAGCTTGTCCTTGTGCTGAGCGGGCCAGCGCTCGCGGACAAAAGAAAGGCGAGGCTCAGTATCGACAAAGATGATCTTGCTGGCGCCCTCCTTGAGAGCAAAGATACCAGCCATTTGGCCGATGGGGCCTGCACCGAAGACGGCGACTGAGTCATTGGGGTACACAGCTGTATCCTTGACGGCATTGTAAGATGTGGCCAGGACATCAGACAAGTAAAGGGCTGGCCATGTTAGTACAAACTCACAATAGATAACAAGAGATTGGACCTACCCTTCTCATCGGGAACATCATCGGGAATCTTCAACAAGTTCACATCACCAAGAGGCACGCGCACGTACTCAGCCTGGCCACCAGCGAATCCACCAGTGAAGTGCGAGTAGCCAAACATACCCGCGGTACGTCCGCCGTACATGGCGCGCTCAGCAGTGTTAGAGTTGGTCTTCTCACACTGAGATGAGAGCTTCTGCTTGCAGAAGAAGCAGTCACCACAAGCAATCTGGAACGAAGCGACATAGCGCCCTCCAACATCGATACCTGTGACGGCGGAGCCGATCTGGTCAACGACACCGCAGAACTCGTGGCCTAAGATGTCACCCTCAGAGAGCTGGATGACTGTGCCGTGGAGGAGATGCAGGTCGGAACCGCAGACGGTGCTACCTGTGACTTTGAGAATGACATCGTGGTCTTCAATAATCTTGGGCTTAGGAGCGTCAACTGGAGGTTGATGTTAACGTTTGACAGCGTGTAAGTGATGCAGCAGTAAAACGTACCAATTTTAACCTTGTTCTTGCCCATCCAAGCCAAAGCCTTCATTGGCTGGCTATGGTCGCCCGTTTCTTGGTACGAAGTGACATCCTGCGCCGTGATAGCATTATCGCCATGGCCGATGATCTTTTCGGCCCCGTAAGCAGCTTGAGTAGCCATTTTATATAAATAAAATATTGGTAGATTTGTCTTGTAATTGGTTGTTATACTACAAGAGTCAAGAAACAACCTTGATGGGCGCACAACTCGTGGTATTTAACCATACGGATGCAAAGCTTCATGACTTCATTTGACAAAGATCCACCCGTCATAGGTAGTATTGCTCGGCCTTAACTCGTCAGCATGACAGACAAACAGAGGTGTTGCATGTGGAGCAGAAGAGGTTCAGAGGACAAGAGGAGGTTATGCTCCATTGATGCACTTGTGACGATCCCTGTCGCGACGTCATTGACTTTTCGCAGATCGAAGAATCGACAGTCCAAAACATGGGGATGGAACAAAAACGTTGAAGTTTCAGTGGACCACCCGGAATTATCTTCTGGAACTAGCTCTATTGCCGCTTAAACATTTCCTATTCTGTAACTTGACATCTCGATCTGAGTCCATAGCTTCATCATAGTCTCGCCCGATCGTCTGGTTCCCGCCGCCAAGTTTTCTTCCTCCACATGAGGCTTTGACAAGCTTTCGGGTGCTGGAAAGTTACAGTCTCTTGGTTGTAAACAGAGTTCGATGATGGTCAATAATTTAGATTATTAAGTCATTTTATTAAGGATAGGTAGTCATTTACTTGTCATTTGCTTCTCATTACCCGTGCCACAGATCTGGTACACTTAGACAACGCTGATCCCCTCTTGAAGCTCTGTCTTGGTGGGCATCTTGTTCACCCGCATCAGCTCGGCACTCTGCGCCATAGCAGGATCCCTGCCCATGCTAGCCATGGCAACAACTGTTTCGCCCTTGCAGTAATATGCCACGAACTGGTTCTCGGCTGGGTTACCGTCAAGGACAAGGTCATCCCATCCAGATGCCATCGTGTTGCCACAGTATCGAAGCTGTGCGCCTAGAGCTGACCAGAAAATGGGAATGAAATGCTCCGTCTTTCCACCAGGGTTGACGATGTGGTTGGCAGCGATGCGGCCCGCCTTTTGAGCAACGTTCCAATGCTCAATGCGAACAGGCTTGCCGTCACCTCCAGGTCCGTGGTAGGGGAACGTAGCAATATCTCCAACAGCGTATACATCCTGAAGACCAGCAACTGAGTAGTCGTCATTGACTTTGATAGATCCGTCATCTTCAAGTTTGATGCTGCTGTTGTCCTTGAGATACTGGGTTGCGGGAGAGACACCCACACCAAGAACAACAAGGTCAGCCTCCAGCTTGGTACCGTCCTTGAGGCACACGGCACCGACCTTGGATGAGTCAGACGAAGAGGGTTCGGCCTTGTCGACACTCGCGCCCATGTAAAACTTGACACCCTTACCCTCGAGTGCCTTCTGAAGACCTGCACCAACCTTTTCACCAAGAACCCTTTCGAGAGGGACATTCTCCATGCCGACGACAGTCACATCATTGTCACTAGCTGTGGCAACTGCACACTCCATTCCAATGAAGGATGATCCTACAACCACGATCTTCTTGCCCTTGTTACCAATCTGGTCAACGATCTTTCTTGTGTCGTTGACATTGCGAAGAGTGAAGATGTTGTCGAGGTTCTTGAATCCGTCGAGGGGAAGACGCTTGGCAGTACCACCTGTCGCGAGGACAAGCTTGGTGTAAGAGATCTTCTCTCCAGCCTCGGTTGTAACAAAGCGACCGGAAAAGTCGACATTGTTGACTTGACCATCAACAAACTTGATTGAGCCACTATCATAAAAGTCCTTGTTTCGCCAGGTCAACTTGTCGAGGTCGGTCAAGAGTGCCTTGCTAAGCTTCGTTCGGTCAATCGGGTAGTTTCCCTCGTTAGAGACGACCGTGATTCCTCCCTTCCAGCCCTTCTCGCGAAGACTCTCGACAACACCCAATGTACCAGAACCACCACCGACGACAACGACGTGCTCGTCCTGTGCGCTGCCGAGTCCGGCGCATTTAACATTGGGCTGTCTCTTGGAAGACTTGATGGAGCTCTCTTCGCCAGTGACGTACACAGCACCGTCTCGTTCGGCGACTTTGAACACGGGGAGATGGTCGAGGGCGGGGGCATCTTCGATATCGCCGGTCTTTGCATTGAAACAAGCTAGACGATTGATCAGCATAAGTTAAAGATGGATCTAGATCTCCGACCCCAGTCTAGGGACAGGAACTCATAGCGACACCATGCAACAAATGACGGATTACAGTACATACCTCCGTGCCAGGGGCATGTGATACGGCCATCGCTGGTCAACACACCCTTTGCCAGAGGTGCACCGTAGTGGGTGCATTTGGCTCCCAGAGCCTGTGTTGTGCCTCCAGTGTTGACAAGTAGAACCTTGCCATCCTCGATACCCTCAACCTCGACCTCCTGCTTAGAGCCAGGAGAAAGAGACAGGGACGAGAGACCCTTGAGCTTGTATTCTTGCGACATTGCTCTGGAGGTAGAAAAGGATTTTGCTAGATGAAGAGGAGTCTGTATCCGAGCTGTGCGAAAGCTTTGGAGTATTCTAGGTGAAAGGTAGGGACGCATCAAGTCGTATTAAAGTAGGGGAAACTTTGGGGAGGGGAGGTGGGATGATGGGAGAGGCAGCGGGAGAGCCGAGAGGGAAAGAACGGATCATGGGCGCAATTGCAACACCAGTTTCTACGTGACGAAAACGCAAGCATCACCACCTAAAGCTCCGAATCATCCATGTCTGCAGACGATAATGTGGGGGATGACAATGAAACGAATATTAGTGGTCGGAGCTCTCAATGTAGTGAGCTTGTATGACGACATGGTAATTGCTGAGAGAGGCCCCCATCAGTTTGTTATAAAGACACTGCATGCAGTAAAACATTTCTGCAGCAAAATGTAAGCAAAACGGCAGACCCCGCCTGGATAAGATCTCATGCTAAAGAGACATGATGCCACTATTGACTGCCGACGTAAGCGATACCAGGCGGTGAATAGAAAGGATGATGAATCACAGACATTTACCATTAGTTGATGGAGTTTAGAGTTTCTCGATTGTAAAGTTGCTACCCTAGACCAACCGCGTCTGTCAAGTCACGTGGTCTCTGACTGGAAGCTGTCGTCATTTCCATGGGATTCCTCTTTCTTGTCTTCCCCATCAGTGCGGGAACACTTGGACTCTCCCCAAAACGACCAAAGCGGCAGCCAAAGAGGAACCTTGTTTCACGATCCAATCAAGTGCCGCAAAGGAAATGAAGACAATCGCTGTCCTTCAACACGTCTTCCCTGCAAAATGTCTGCACACTAATCCGAACAGAGATCCGCGCCCCTGATGAGTGCCTGAAATTGCTCGCTTAGATCCCCTGTACCACGCCTTACCTTGCCCGCAGTTGTTCGCAGCCAGTGATTGCTGAAGCACATCACATGGCTTGCCTAGTTTGGGTGGCTGGAAATGAACCGGTCTGCTTCAAGGCCTCATCTGCCTTGATCATGCTCTGACGTACGCAGACACGGAGATCCTCTGCCTCGCAGTACCTCTTCTACAAATACTCTTTTTTGTTTACTTACTTTGTGTTATCTCGAATGAAAAATAACATCTTCGGCGATCACACTAAGTCAGGAACACAAACTCCACACCTACCGTACCAAATTAGACTCGCGCGGGAGGCTATCCACTTCCATACCAATCAATCAATAACCGCAGCCAGTTATAGTTCATCTGAGCCATACAAAACAAAGACCCTCTTTGTTTAGGTTCAGTAAACACAAACACCAGCCGTTTCCATCCAAAACGGCGACGAGTTCTTCTCTCGTGTATGATATTGTTATCGCACGCATCTTTCTGGTCTTCTCCCTCTACTCGACGACCAGCCAAGTCAATCATCCTCATCATGCTCTAAACGTCTCTCTGTGTCCTTTAACTGCTAGCTTCTCTCTTTCAATCGAACCTAATTATCATGTTGCCGGTCGATCTCACTCTTTCTCCCGCCATTTTCGTCACCTTTCGCGAACCCTATATTCTATCATAATAATCACAAATCCAAGGCCTCCCACCATGGAGAGGCCCGATCTTGGCCAGGAGCCACAGCTGGCAGAAATGACTTGCTGCTGTGGGCGAATCGACTGCGCGCTTCTCAAGAGAAATTGCTCCATCCTAGAAACAGTGGAAAAAGACGTTCATACTGCTGCCCAACTTGGCCAGGTAAGTTTGAAGGGAACAAAAATTTCAATCTCCGGAGCATTCCTCCTGCTTTCCTTTTATTTAACATGCATGCATGTCACTTTTCTCCCCTCCCACCGCCTAAACACCTCCCGCGTGTCCTGCATGCCAGTCCCCGCTAGACACGTCAATATGCCCCATCGAGTTTTCCGCTGCTGACTTGTCTCCTCTCCCTTGTAGGCCCTACTCGCCCGACATGAAGCATATATGGCCGATGCCGAGAGGGATCGTCTCAGTCTTTCATCCAGGATAGAGCATCTGGAGATGGCGAAACAGGAACTCGAGGCCGAGAATGCCTTGAAAATCGAAGAAAACAGGAACCTGCTCGACCAGCTCGAGTTGCTCAATAACACCGTTTCCGAATCCGACACAAGGATCAAGACTCTCGAGGCGAGCTTGCTCTCGTCCCAGCAGGCCGTCCGAAAACTCGAATCCGCCGTCCTGCGAGCCGAAGATGCGGAGCGGCATATACATCTACTCGAACTGGAACAAGATGACCTGTACCACGAACTGAGATCGACCAAGGAAGATGCTCGGACTCATGCTCAGCGTTGCAAGGAGGCGCAGCGCGGTATCATGGACATGCAGGACCAGTTGGAGCGAATGGAAGAAGAGGCTCGTGAGGAGCGTGAACGACATGCTGAGGTTGTTGGCCGAATGGAACGTCAGCGTCGGGTCGAAAAACAATTGGACACGGCTGCGGGCCGTCTCAAAGGTGCAGCTGCATCCAAGACACTCCAGGAACCGAAGCCAGGGAACCCAGTCGTCAATCATTTCGTCAGGGATCTCCTCCAAGACAACGCCAACCTGCAATTGGGCATGGCCGAGTTACGAGAGATGTTGCTCAACTCCAACGATGAGATTCAGTGCCTGCGAGAACAGCTTCTCGACCACCAACCTGCTGTCGACAGCAGAAATTCGACTCTAAAGGACGAACTCGAGGCTTATGAGCCACCGATCACACCTCGATACTCCCAAGAGCTTCATATCCACCACCACTACCACGTCACACCCAAGGCCGACAAGGCCAAGGTTAGAAGAAAGCGGGCAAGCTTGAACTCGAGCGTGTTCTCGCCCTCGCCGTCTTCAGGCACATCGACGCCCCGATCTTCCGCTCGCTGGAGTTTGGGCCCTGCTTTGCCTGCTCTCGCTTCCGTCAATACCAAGGAGCCCAACTCTGTCATTTCGATGCCCAAGCAAAGATGGTCTATGCTCTCAGAGCAACCCTCCGATTTTGCGTCGTCTGTCCCAAGCTCACCGCGATCGAATCAACGAAACTCACTGTTCGACTCTGCCTTTGGTGACAGCGACTACCCAATGTCACCAGCTACTAGCTTTGACCCCATGTCGCCCTCATGGCGGACTCACCGTAAAGGACCGTCCGACATTTCGGCATTCAGTCTTCAAGCACCCTCCCTCCAGCTCGACCCCGGCACACCACCCCCAATCACACGTCAATTCAACGATGATGTGATTCACGAGGAGGATGAGGACGAGAAAGAGGAGGGTGCTTCTCGAGCAGTGACTCCAGACCTCGGTAACACGCCGTCAATAGATGAGAGCTCCGTTGTCGAAAGCTCAGAAGACAACAGAGATGATTATATGCCACGCCCAAGAATTCACCGAGCCCTATCGCATGAATCCATCATGTCTCTCAGCGGAGGTCTCGATATTCACACCCTCAAGGCCCGACCAAGTCAGCTCACACTCCGACCACTCGGTGGCGCTGAGGCTGTCGTTACGGGTGTCACAGCCCAGCCCACACTCTACAGAGGTGGTGCTAAGCGAAGCACCGCCGCTCTCCGGGACAATTTCGCTGGTCTTCCTACCGGCAGAAATGTGTCCAACCCACTAAATAGGCCTGGATCGAACAGATCTTTATCGCCCGCTCCTTCGGACACCACACAGGGCTCTGCCGGAGGAATAGGGAAATGGGTTGGCTGGAGACCTTGGTCGTCGACAACAGCAAGCGAGAACATACCCTCAAAACCTGCTGAAAAGTCTAGAGATAAGGGTTTCAGCCGATCGCCTGGTATCAACCAGCCCGGTGCCATCCCTGGCTTTCACCAGTACTGGGCAGCACAGCGACGAAAGGGTGCGCCAGCCCAGGTCACCACTGTCGCTGTTGACCACGAGGCTTTGGTGGAAGGTCTGGAAGAGTAAACATACGGCCTACCACCTGTACGGGTCTCCGAAGCCGGTACATTTCACCAACTGGATACGGAGTTGATAACTGAATCTCATTTGTGGCGTTCATTGAGGAGGATTAAACCTAAGGAGATACCCCTGGCTAGACAAGCCCCGTCCCTTTGTTCTTTTACTTTCCCTTTTGTCCTGGTATGGATGCATTCATTGGGTGTTTTATTGGGTATGACTTTTTTGGGTATAAATATTATATATAATCTGACATAAGACTGTTTCATTAAACCCTTCGTTCACTCTACAATATTACTATTGAGCATATTCCAGTACGTTGTGTCGACGCCTTGTAACGCCCAGTCTTCTGGATCCGCCGTGAAGCACGGCCAATTGAAGTTCACCACATCAAGCGAGGTTCCCTCAAAGGGACATGTAGTGGGTAACTCGCATTGATCCTGCGGGAACGAGGGAGGGTTAAAGGAAAGTGGGAACTGTGACATGGCATCTCCAACGCTGTTGCCACTCGGTGTGGTGTGGTTGGACGCCATCATGCTGGTTGTAGACGCTGGAGGTGTTGGGCCCGGGTGGATGTTGACCGTTCCTAGGAAAGGTACGTGCAGATGCAGATTTTCTCCGCTTGTGCCTGGTTGTCTTTGAACAATTGGCAAAAGCTGCTGGATCGTTTCAGCGGCCTCAACACAAAGTGTGTCATCGTTCAATGACCCCATTTCCTGCATCCTCTCCGCCGTTCTCTCCGCTAAATCTCTATCTTGCTCTTTATCAGTTTCGTAGCCGGGCCAGTGCCAGCCCAGGTAGCCTAGAAGGAGAGTCATGGCTGCTACGAGAGCCGCGTAGTCGACGTGACGACCCGATACAGCTTTTGTGAAGCAGCTGCGGTACTCGAGGAAACGTAGGAGGATTTCGCGGCTTGCTTGCATGCATGTAGAGCGATTGTATTCATACCGTCGCTGACCGCGGTCTCGAAGGAGATATGGGAGATGGAGCATGAGAAGCAGCGTCCAGTGTCGCACTTGCAGCATAATAACACCCATCCCATCTCCTGCGGCGTCGGATGATCCGCAGCAGATAGCCAGCTCAGGAGTTCTCCACCACATCTCATCCATTAGAGAGTGCGTCTTTTCAAGATCCAGGTCAATTGATTGCGTCAGAACATATGCAGCGCTGCCCTGCAAATCGTTGCGGTCAGCGATTTTGCCAGCTATCATGGCGTACATCTTGCCAAGCCTATCGTTTGGCGCGTCGGAGATGAGAGCGTCGTCTTCAGCAAACCAGTTGTCTTTAGAACCGATAGGGAGTCCAAGTATGAGAGAGAGATAGCGATCGTTACAGTTGATGCGGAACCAGATTACTGGCGGTGAGGGGCGATGCTTTTCGTTGTAGGCAGGATCAGCTGAGCGAACTAGCTTTGCGTTTTTGCGATCGATGCCCATCAATTGGGCCATATTGAGGGCTCGGCGGCACGTCAACCATGCTTTCCGCAGATGGCCTGCGTCACTCTGGTAGAAACTGTGTAGGATGAGAGCCTCTAGACCTTCCAAACAGCCAACAAAGTCATCGTCAGAAGTAACAAGTCTTCCTGTAACGGCAACCCATTCCTCCATTGTTTCACGAGGCGATTTACTCAGACCCAAAGCACTACCATCAAAGAAGGTCGGCATCTGCTGTAGACATACAGCAAGTTGGAGAAGACGTTTGGCCAGAATAGCAGGATGGCTGGTGATCGGTGGGATCTGCGCCAGCGCCGACAAAGGCTCGGGTTTTCCGTCTAGTTGGTCCTGCTGGGAATAGAACGAATTGAGGACGAAGCGCGCGCCAGGACTTTGTTGAGATATAGCATATAAGATCTGTTGAGATGGGAAGAGAGCGTGAAGCTGAGCAGAGACGCTGGCTGCTTTCGCTGAACGAGAATGATACCTCGCTGTCTGCCGTATTATTACTGCTGGACCCGAAGTATCGCTTGGGTTGAGAGTCATCTGCGCCGCATTGTCTACGGCCGAGGACTCAAATACATCAACGGTATGCTGCGTGAAGCGCGCCAATGTAGACGGCGCCCCCTCAGACTCGGATGGCGATGGTATAGACGCTCGTTTCCGCGAGTCGGGTCCATTGTCCACCAGCTTCTCCATCAATTCCTCCAATCGTCCAAGGCGCTGTGCAAGACGCTTGTCTTGCGGCGCGGAAGAGGGCGCGGGGACATATTCCTGCGAGACGCAATTCGTCTCTCGCTGAGTGCATCCCACACAAATAGGATCGTCTTCATTTGTGAATTGACATCTTATCTTGCGACGACGACCTGCATGTGTTAGTGACAGTTGAATTGATGGTGCAAGGTATACTAACATTCCCAGCAGCTGCGGGTACCTTTCCGCACCTTCCGACGTTTGGTAGAAGACTCGACCATGATTTCGGCCGAACTTGAGGTTCAAAGGGTGTGAAAGAGATAAGTGAGTACTGGAGAATTGAGTTGTGAAGGGTGTTGAAGGTATTGTTGCAGGAACGGACGGGCAACGGACGGGCAACGGACGAAGAACGGACGAAGAACGGACGAATGTGACGATTATGTGGGGTGTTGGGGTCGCCAGGATTCGTCCGTCTTACATCGGCGTCCGAACGGACAAATATATTAATAATGCACTTGGATACGAACAACTCGTCTTGTTTATTTCATGGTATAATCTTTACGCCTATAGATCATTAAATTATAAGGAATCCCTATAGATCTTCTAATGAATCGTGGTTGTTATAAACTAGAACGTCTGGTCTTTTGGGTGCTGTCCCAGACTGCCCGTAATACAGGCAAACCGACTGGCCTTTAATTTCTTGACTTACCATGTCTCTGTTCCAACGTCTTGTGTAATATGAACAAAACACGTTCCAAGTCCTGCTAACAGGGTATTCGAATATTCTTAGTCAACAAGGCTTCATTCTTCTTTGGTACCCCCATCGCATCTCACCACTTTGTTACGACGAAGACTTATATGAAACGTCAAAGTAGCATATACATGTGTATCCTGTTAGCTTTTCTAGAATTACTCCTGTCAACCTTGACGTATGTGTGGCCACATCTCCGGTGCTCGTGAGTGTTTAACGTCTTGACAAGCGGCACACTGACGACAAGAGATATACCTATAGAAGATGATGTACATAGCTAATCCTATTGACATCCTGATTCTTTCTGACATATCCACGTCCACAAGTCAAAGCTGAATGTCTCTTGACCGGAATCACTGGTGCTCACGAGTTCATCTAACCTTGGTCGACTCAGCTGAGTTAAAGCGTAGTAGACGTGGGCAAAAGACCAGGAGCCATACGTTTTCTTCTATTCAATTTATATATCATCGATCAATTGAATCTTCACGATCATTTCCAACAAGATGGGCAAAAACAGAGATCATTGGATGCTGATTGCTGACCTGAACAGCAAAAGAAATGGTTTCGCCCGGGCTCGAACCGGGGACCTTCTCGGTGTGAGCGAGATGCGATAACCAACTACGCCACGAAACCTGTGATTGGATGCTTTCAACGCTAGTAATTTATTGTGATATCGTTGAGCTCTTGTAACTGTTCGACATCAACTCCAACAGCCTATACCGTAAGTTAGGCGTCCGTTTTTCGGGCAAAGCTCTCCTGAATGCAAGCTGTTTCGGGTGGCACATAGTCCGCGAACGACGAGACATCTGTGACGGTGGTTAGCGCGATGGAGTAAAGTGGACCAGGGGTCGACTGACTGTGTGAGTGCTTTTGCCTTTTTGTTTTGCTTCCACTGACTCCTCTTTGGAGTAGCTTGGTGTCAGGATGACTCTGAAGGTCTTCGGCGAGTACTTGTTGGATTGAGTTGTAGGTGGAAGAAACAGCTACTGTGCGTATAGCTTGGCAGAAGCATCTTATATCACCCTTATTATAGAGTTTAGTCGTTGCTGTGTTGGTAGGTGAGTTATATGAAGGTTTGTTGGGAAAGTTAATGAGATACCCTATGATATGATATAGTGAGTTTTTGATCTATGGATCTTCTAGTTGAGAATTTAAAGGAATATTGAGAAGGCTTGGGCGTCGGTTTAAAGGTTTAAAAAATTAAATAGCTAAACACAAACATATCACTACACCAAATGCTCCTCAAAATCGATATAATGACTAAATTATGATAAGTTCAGAAGAGTTGAGTAATTGCTTTTTAACTTGATAGTTACCTCTAACTCTTGTTCATCTCCGTCATATATCATCTATATAGCCAATAGTCCAGGGCTTGTGGGGCGAGAAGACTGCTTTCTGTCATGAATAGGACAAGAGCCTTTCAGAGCATTCCCACACGTCTCATCGCAGTTGCGCGGATTCTGAGGATCTCTCTCCAATCTGGGATCCAAGGGCTCGACTTCTGGGACCTTTGTCTCCCTTGGTAGCCCCTGAGGTCCTGGACCATCACGGTTGGCGTCACTCTTCTCACGCAGTCCCCTGCGCTTCTGCTCTTCCTGCCATCTCTCAGCATCTATGGGCTCTGCCTCTTGCCGTCTGGCCTCATTGACATTTTCCACTGTTTTCTTAGCGTTGCGTTGGCTTTTCCATATGGCGATGGGAAAGCACAAAATGGTGACGAAAGCACCGAGACCTTTGCCCCTTGCCGGGATCTTTTCGGCTTTTTCATCCTTTTTGGTTAGGTCTGTGATTGAGAAAGGCATGTTTGGTATGGGATATGTATGGTCTGGAAATATCACTTAGTAATGGCCGCCATTCAAGGATGGATAGACTTACAGGTTAGGCGGTAGCGTTTCCCTGGAACAAGTTGATTATCGAAGTGGTGAAACTCAACAAGTAGGGAGATACACAGCTATTTATCTTGCAAATGGAAATTCGGGCTGAGGCTCTGCGATGATTTCTCTCTGTACCATGACGCAGGCTGACATGTTATCATTGAAGTAGACATGAATGATTGGATAGGTGTGATGCAGTCCCATGTCCGAGTTTCTCAACAACAAAAACGGCCCCCAAATTTCAAGCCTCAAGGTTGACGATTGTAACGCTTGACATATCGTGATTCGTCCTTGTGGAGATACTTGCATCTTGGGCTGATACTGTCAGACTGTTTAGCAAGTTTGTTCATATTCTTTTCTTGATTTCTTCCTCGGTCAGCAGGTGAGGCTGCAGATAATACGTGTATCATGATAGTTGGCGCTGAGCTACTACACTGTCTGGAAGGTTCTTCGGAACAATGGCGTATGAGGCGAGGTCTCACAAATAGAACCACAAGCTTTAGTCAAGGCTCTAAGATAGGCTCACCAAATTGGTCCTTCTGTAGTTTCGAATCTGAAAGATACGGTAACAATACCTGCTATATTTACTGAACATAATTTGATCGACGATGATCTCGTTTTGCTGACCACCAACCCGATGTCGTTGGCGCCCCTACCCTCACTACATTAGTCTCTGAACCACTTCCGCCTGCATGTTCTGTTCTGCCTTATTATGCGCCATTTTACTACATCCACGTATCAGCATTTGTCACAATGAGAATGCATATTCATGATGGCAGCCTCGGCACACTTCTTATCAGCAAGGCAACGCCCCAAAGCCCATTCTGCACCCGTCAAACAAGTCGAACTCTCATCAACTCCCTGCCACGATCCAAGAAGAATCTTATTGTGTACCATAGACGCCGTCAGTCCCCACAATCCTCCATTGATCCTCTGCTCCTTCGAGCTATCTTCAAGCGGTCCACGATCGTCAAACAGCCGCCTTGTTCGCTTCTCGTCTTCCACTTCATCGCGCAGTGTATAGTCTGAAGCAGGAGCAAGTCCAACCTGAGCTAACGTCGTGGTGCTTCCGCATCTATCTTTGACGATACTTTCCACATACTCGTTCAAATCTTTTTCTTGTAAGATCTTCCACGAATTATCTTCGTGATGACCCTGACAATCTATGCCATATTTGCAAAGCACCCCGATGTTAGTCCTGGTTCGGTGAAATACAAAAAAAGCACGGAGCGAGAAGTTCCAGATGAACATGCTCTTTGCAGGGCATGTCTGCTGGACACGGCCGCATCCAGAACAGCTTGGTAGATTTGGGAACGGTGCGTAGGCCTTTATAATATCGAGTTTCGACAGGTAGGCATGTCGGAATGGTCGATCCAGGTAGCCAAGGATCGCAGCTCGTATCTCTGGAGGCATTCCAGCATAAGACAGCCCCCTTTCCGCCAGAAATCGCCGCTTTACAGCCGTCAATGGCAGCCCGATTCGTCTGGCATCCCAAATGAATCGTAGCGAGCGTGGAAAATAGCTCAAGCCGCAACAATAGTTTCTCTGCTCGCGCTCGTTGACGATACAGCAGTCGATCATTTCCCGGATCGGGCCGTCTGTGCCGACCGTTTTGCATACCCACTCATCAGCCTCGACCTCGTCATCATCAGGAAAGTGAACTTGGGATCGACTTCGCTCATAGTGATCTCCAGGAATGCTTCCTCTGAAGGGCGCCCACCAGCCATCGTGTTCCTCATCCAATTCATTCTTCTTTGAAAAGACGAAACGCCTCCCGCCAATGGCATCCAGAGATGCGAGCTCGACTGGAGTAAGTGCCTGAGCGATACGGTAGTGGCGTTGTACTGTCTCACTCTCTTTATCTTCGCCCTCCCAATGAGTGGCCCTGTACTCGCCAAAAACCCAGTCAAATGTTTCGCTGCTGTCACTCTCAATCCAAATTCTTTTAAGAGCTTCTAGCAGATTTTCGTCCATGGCTATATCCATCTGGTTCAAAGGGAAGTCAGGTCTGAGAGAAGCGGCTGTGGAGAGGTTCGTTTCAAGGGCTCTCTGGGACCGTAGACCCATGGCAAGATAAAGCAGCATACGCGCAGTGAGAAAATCTCCGAAGGGTAGTTGAGTGAGTGCTTTGATAGGCTGCAGTAAGCTTTTCCACGCGTCGAGGACTTTCGATCTGGGTGTTCGTGGATGACCCCTGTGTGGGCTCATTTGCACAATGGTTTCGTAAAGCTTCAAGAGGCATTGTTTGATGGTGGTGTTGAATTCCTCTTGGGACTGTGTTTGAGGTTGAGCGGCCAGCTGATTGATGTCGGCCGTCAGAGCAGAGTTCTCGTCGGCAATGCCCTGAAGAAATGCTTTGTGCTTTTCCATTCTTGTTGAGAGTTGTTTAACAAACTTCGATGGAGTATTTCGACTTATTACTGATGGCTTGTGATGGGATCGACACGAACGTCGCGCTTTCTGAACAAGTGGTGCCTGGAGAAAGAAGGCTATACCTAACTGGGCTGACATTTTAATGCCAAAGCAACAGGCAGAAGATTAGTAATGCCTGTACAAGCATCTGTATCTGTACTACCATGGCCCTGGTAAATTACCTAAGGAAGGTTGTTTCTGAAACTTGTATATAGGAAACCTTTTGTCTTTTGTTAACGCTGCTTATTTGGGATGTTCGTTGCGCTCTTCATTAATTCAGTATACCAGGCAGGTTACCTTGATCAATTTCACATATGTGAGGTAGGTCACTCTCTGCCATGTCAAATGCTGTGCACATCAGTTCCACCTGGGCATAGAGTGACCTTGTGTGGTCAAGCTGTCTAGCTGAAGTCTCCTTTCGATCTCCTAATGATAGAGCAACCGGCCTTTGATTGGTATCTGTACAAGTATCGCTATAAGAAGCAACGGTGCGTGCGTGTCATGCCGGGTCTAGATCAAGCTCGAGTCATACATACACAACGTGAGAAAGGGTTGCATCCTTGACATAGAATGGAAGATAGTAATATGCTAGTCTTCTGTATAGATGTCGGCAAACGCGGTGCCCTGTCTACATTCCGTCCCCCTAGACTAAGCGCGGCTCGCATTCTGTTACAAGATCAAGGGTGCTTGTTGATCATGTGTAGGTAGTTAGTTATCTCTTGGTACCCAATCACGAGGTACAATGTTTAAATTGTGCGTAATTGTGGTGTTACCCCTCAAGCCATAGAAGGCCAGTCTCTCTTTAGAACCTTTATCCGTTCGCCCATGGTAGGTATGGTATGATGATGATGATGATGATGATGCTACGGATACCGTTAGCACAAGTTACAGGGTCTCTCCACATTAAAAAGGATGGAAACAAGACAAGGAAGGAACCTGCCCCAAATCTATTCTTCTATGGTAGCAGTGAAACGTGGAAAATGCGGAGAGAGCCAGTAAAGTTAGTTGACGCGTTGGAGCGGCTTCGGTGCGCGGTTATCTCGAGGTGGGGTCACTTATCAAAAGGCTTACCTTTACGTACTGGTATCGTCTTGTTCACCAAGCTTAGACCATGATAGTATCAGCTCCAGCTCAACTTGACCCTCGTTCAATCCGGGGAAATGACTCCATACCTACTTATCGGGGTGGAGTTGTTGTTAATCTGTTTTGTTAGTTATCTGATAGCCCGGGATATCGGCAGTATTGTACACTACAGTACCACCTATCTACGCTCCTACATCTATCTGCCTATCTTGGTAGTCTACCACTGACTAGGTACCTGCCTACTGTACCTACCGGCATACCTACATATGTAGTGAGTGATATAACCAATACAGAGGATTAGCCGCGCTGTCGATCAAATGTAGCCGCGTTCTTGTCTCTTGTGCATGTTCGGCGCTGATCAACAGCAACAATGACCAAATGTCAAGCCACTAGATTGATCGTACCCCAGACAGACTAGACTATTTCAGGATGGTGATACGGATAACAAGACGGGACTGGGACTCAAATCGTGGAGAGTTCATCAGCAATCAGCCCCCCTTCTCCCTCTCCTACTAGCGACTTTTAGGTACTAACTTGCCTTGCTAGCCATGCCCTGTCAGTTCTAGCCCTTGTTAGGCTTGTTCTTTCCTTTCGTGAGGCCCAAACGGACGGGCCATCTTTCCATCTTGATTCTCTATTTATTTATTTTAAATCATAATTAATACCCCAATCTCCCTCTTTCTTTTCCCTTGACATTCAATTAATTCCATCTTAATTCTTCTACTCTACCCATTATCTTGTTGGATTAATTAATACCCATATATCTCTTCTCTTGAGCTTCATTAGTACTCATTGAATAACTGCTCACATTAATTACTCACCTCAACAATGGAGTCATCCTCTCGCAGCGGCGACGCTGATCAGGCCCTCGCCCGTCTGGGCTACAAGGCCGAACTTCCTCGCAACCTCAGCATGCTCAGTGTCTTGGGCCTCTCCTTCGCCATCATGGCCGTCCCGTTCGGCCTCTCGACGACAATGTACATCACCCTGACCAATGGTCAGGCCGTCACCGTCCTTTGGGGCTGGGTCCTCGTCTCTCTCATCTCGCTCTGCATCGCCGCCTCTCTCGCAGAAATCTGCGCCGTCTTCCCTACCGCTGGAGGTGTCTACTACTGGAGCGCAATGCTCAGCACGCCTCGCTACGCGCCCGTCGTCAGCTTCGTCGATGGCTGGCTCACTCTGGTGGGCAACTGGACTGTTACCTTGTCAATCAATTTCTCGGGCGCGCAGCTCATCCTCAGCGCCATCACCATCTTCAATGAGGACTTTGTCGCCAACGCGTGGCAGACTGTCTTGTGCTTCTGGGCCGTCATGCTTGTCTGCGCTCTCGTCAATGCTTTCGGCTCTCGCTATCTGGACCTTATCAACAAAGTCTGCATTTACTGGACTGGCGCTAGTGTCATTATCATCATCGTCACTATACTCGTCATGGCTCCCGAGAAACGATCCGCCGAGTTTGTCTTTACCCATTACGATGCTTCGGCAAGTGGCTGGCCTGAAGGATGGTCCTTTTTCGTCGGACTACTGCAAGGTACGTGTGCCAAGTCTCAATCTTACATGACACTCAATTAATTAATTAACTACAGGCGCATATGTTCTCACTGGCTACGGCATGGTCGCTTCCATGTGTGAAGAAGTCCAGAACCCAGAACGTGAAGTCCCCAAGGCCATCGTCCTCTCCGTCGCTGCCGCCGGTGTCACCGGAATCATTTACCTCATCCCCATTCTATTCGTCCTTCCTGACATCCAGATGCTTCTCTCAGTCGCCAACTCTCAGCCCATTGGCACTCTATTCAAGGTCGTCACCGGCTCTGCTGCCGGTGGCTTCGGTCTTCTCTTCCTGATCCTCGGTATTCTCATGTTTGCAGGTATTGGCGCTCTCACCGCCGCGTCGCGCTGCACCTACGCTTTCGCCAGAGATGGAGCTATCCCTGGATATAAGCTTTGGAGCAAAGTCAACACGCGTCTCGATATGCCCGTCAATGCTCTCATCCTGTCCACCGTTGTCGACTGCATTCTCGGCTGCATTTACTTCGGTTCTACCGCCGCCTTCAATTCCTTCACTGGTGTCGCCACCATTTGCCTCGCCTCCTCCTACGGCGTTCCCGTCGGAGTAAACCTTCTCCGAGGTCGCAAGATTGTCAAGCACTCCCCCTTCCCTCTGGGCAAGTTTGGACCTCTCATCAATGGTATCTGCGTCGTGTGGATCATTTTCTCCATCGTCATCTTCTGCATGCCCGTGTCTTTGCCTGTGGATGCAGTCACCATGAACTACGCCTCGGTTGTCTTTGCTGGATTCGCTGCCATTGCTATTATTTGGTATATTGTCTATGCTCGCAAGAACTTCACCGGACCACCTGTGCATGATGAGGATGGTTTTGTGCCAGGTGTGGAGGTTCTCAAGGGCCAAGAAGGTAGTGAGCCTGTACACAAGGATACAAGCGATAAACCAGAAAAGGATTCTAATTAGTTTGGCAGGCAATATCGATAAGCCTGTACTTTGAGTAGTTGGTTATATATGTACAAATAAATTCTTGTTTACTGTTCTACAAGTCTGATTGCCCATTCGACATTCTCGAGTGGCAATTTCCTAAAACACCACGGATAGCTCACATAGCAGACATTCATCTCGTTCCGTAGGCCACGGTCCACATCGACAGATACGCTCGCTTTACGCTAAATCCGGGGATTTGGGATCATCAAAGCAGGAAACAGTCAAGCTAACTGGTCCAGCCACTTTTGAACGCGCTCTTGGACCGTGTCTGTATTTCACCAAACGCACGATTTAAATGCCATTAGGTTCATTAAGTTATCACGAGCGGGTTTAAATAACTAAGCATTAGCCTAATGAGAGGCGTAACAAAACTTTTTGACGCAGCAGACATTGATCAAGCATTTGTTGGATGGATACCATGCCGTGTAGCAGTTTTCTTGTGTACAAACATATCATTTACACTGCATCAAAGACTTGAGGATTTTTGCAAGATATAACTTTCAAATAGGTACTTAGATGACTTCTAGTATTATCAATTGGAACGACTGTGGCAAATTGTCTAACAATCGAATTCAAGCGGCTAAACCGTTCTAAACTCAATATTTTCAGTTCACGATAGCCACCCTAGAGAAGAAGAAAAAGGCTGCGTGAGCTTACTCAACACCGCTCAACTAAGGTCCAAACTGTCTGACTAGGAGCATTGGCAATGCATTATGACATAAACCACACAAATGCAAAAAGACCCCAAAAGAAAAATAGAGAAAGGATAGGCTTTTAATCAGACAAGCGTGAATAAGCCCAAAAAATGAGGTTCTGCCCGGGCTCGAACCGGGGACCTTCTCGGTGTTAACGAGATGTCATAACCAACTAGACCACAGTACCTAACTGTTTTTTGTTGAAACACAATGTCTGGACACGCCTCATATTCACGTCCTACTCGCTTGCTGAACAGCCAAATGTTATGGGCCAAAAGCAAAAACTGATGAAAGAGATGGGGAAAATTAGATATGAATTGACCCTTCCGAGCCCAATTGATTGATCTGAATGCAAAACTCTATCTTCGCTACCGTGTGGTGAAGAAATCCTACAAAAAAAACTAACATTTATCGCTGTGCCCGTAACTTCAAAAATTAACCCTCACATGCCATTAGTCTCGTCACCATCTGCCGCCACGCTATTATTATGATGTCCCTGATGATTCTCGTGTAGTGAGGACGGGTTGTTCTTGGACGCGAGCAGCTGCTCCAGCAGGGAGCCAATCTCGGGGTATATCTGCTCAATACTCGCCAGTCCTTCTGGGCCAAGCTGCACCATTGTGCTAAACATTTTGGCGAACCGGGCTGCTTCTGTCCCACGCGTCACGGCGGCCTGCAGGTCTCTTATATCTGACTCGAGGCCGCCCGAGCTCTTCTCCGCCACATCGAGGTCGACGCTGGCTCGCTTCAGCTCGTCTCGTTTCACGCTGATGGCTGCCTCTTGCGTTTTGATCTCCTCGCCCTTGGCAGCCCGACGCGTTTCGTAGCTGCGTATTGCTTGGGCTATCTCGGGAGGCAGGGTCATGTTGTTCTCCTGGAGGGCATGCAGCTGCGGCGCCAAGGCATCCTCTGCGGCCGTCTCCTCTATAAGGCGTCGCAGTTTCGCTTGTGATTCGGCAATGTCGTCGTGTATGGCCTGCACGCGGTCTTGAGCTGCGCGCAGTTTGCTCATTGCCTCTTGGTGTGTTGTTCTATGGGGGAATATCTCTTGCTGTGCGATGGTGAGCGAGGAACGTATCGTTCGAACGTGGGCATCGATCGCTGCGACAAAGACGTTGGTCGCCGGTTGTAAAGCTTCTTGGAGGTTATTTGGCTCGAGAGAGCGGGTGGCGTTAGCCTGTAGAGTATCAGTAAAAAGGTTCCTGGAAGTCAATTGCTCCAAACTAACAGTTACGCTGGGGCCGAAAGATGAAGCCATTTGGAAGGTAGCCATCGGAGAACTAAACATCATCAGACTTTGCGCCGCGGAGAGACGCGACCCTTCTGGTGAGCTGTGTCGGATACGTTTCTCTATTGGAGTGGGTATCGTGGTAGCTGGCCGTTTCAAATGTCGAACGCTGCGAGGAACGGGAGGCGATGGAGGAAACTCTGAGGCGACGGTGATAGAAGATGCCATGTGCTCCTCGCTCTCCTCCGAGGACGTGTGTCGACGCGATCGCGATGGATCAATTGGTGAATCCGGGGCGCTGTAATTTGCCGTTCTTCTTCGTCGCCCAGAGCGTCTCTCAATGGTGCCTCCATCATCACCAGTGTCGTCTTGAGCATCTGGTGATTGAGGCATGGTTCTCACGAAGCGCTTTTTAGCAGCATGCACATCCTGCGCCATCAATTTTCCAGCGTACGAAGGTTTGCGATCACGCGCAAGAGACTTGCGAAGCTCCGACTGGAGATCTTGCAGCGTATCGCCCGGATTCCTGGCGACATGATCCGCAACGAGAGCTAGGTCCTCAAGTAAATTGATGGCCCACATCTTGGGAGGTGCTTCAGGGACGATGTCCCAGGGCCAGACGCCCATGGCTTTGTAGATCCGACGAGCTGCGCGGGCGCCGCGTGTTTGTAGATATGTGCCGTGTGGTTCTGGGATACGGATGGTGTCAATGTTGTTGTCGAGAGCAGCGTCGGCCTCGATGATGGGCGACTGCGCGTTTGGCCGTGATGAAGGCATCGCGCGGCCCAAGGCAGGGAGAGAAGGATGGGGGTCGGCGCGTATGGCTATGACATTCAATTGAGATATGTGACTATCAGTATGTAGAGATGATGTTAAAAGGTCCTAACCGCGGGCAAAAAGCCGGGTCTGGCGCCGTGGTGGTTTCTGGTGTTGCTCACGATGCGATGATCTCTCCCCAGCCACATCATGGAGTGTCGGGTCTGCTGAGGTGAATGAGCTGAGCCTGCCTCATGTATAGTCACGTGACATGACAGCTCTATCAATCCCCGCAGTCATGAACTCATGATGCGGTTTTATGGCCAATGATGGCGGTCAAATAAATTGGTTTTTACTTTAAAAGAGAAATTGGTCATTTTGTAGTCTTCCCGCTCCTGATAGTTAACTTTTAGCATCTTTTTGGTGTTCTGTAGCTGATTTGAGCACCTCGAATGGTTGTATTCTTAGGCGAGGACTAGCACCATGTCCCCAAAAGCAAAAACATCGTTCGATCTGACCATGATTTTCATAGGCCTCGAAATGGCTATGCGATTAGGCTAATTTAGTGAATTATAATCTCGATCTCTTATGTATTCTCTGGATTTTGTGACTGATAGACTTTCCAAAGTCTTATTGGAGATTCATTGCTATAGTTGGTAGGTATGAGGTTCTCTCATTGATTGGTTATCAAAAAACAAACTCAAAACATAATACAAAAGAAGGGCATGGATCTGGACAATGACAAGAGAAGGAGATTCTCATTGATTTTGTTCACTTACCGGTCCTGTTGTGGCCTTGCAGTGATCAAACTCTGCGGTCCGACAATGAAACGGGTGGTTGAAAAGCATGATAAAAAGCCATGATCATCTCGACTCCACATAAAATGATAAAAACATTCAACTCATCACCGATGGATTTGATTTATATCACGATTAGAGAGGATTGGCTTGAGAATCATAGCTCGACTATATTTTTGTCAAGCTATTTACATCATTTCATTACAAGCTAAGCCGACCATCCCGACTGATACCATCTATCGCACTCTGTTGTAGTACTGCCCAATGGCCTTATCAAGAACAGCCTTCACCTTTGAAGGGTCCAACTTCTCCTCTCGGTTAAAAGTATACAAACCATTAACCTCCTGTTCAATATCGGCACTACCAAAATCATCAGTATAAACACGACGAACCAAAATCAGACATGACTTACAGCTGGGTGTAAACAAACGCACAGCAGTGGCCTCCAAGGACTATACCGTTGACAAGACGCTCGATTCTCTTGACCAGATCGTCGGGGTTTGTGGCAGTGGTATAACCCCAGTCTAGGTTGTCACCCTCTTCTTTCTTGGCAGGTGCAATGTTCACACCGCCGAATTCAGTGTTCATGACGGGTGCGCCAGGCTTGTGCGCCGAGCCCTCGTCAACACCAGGGATGGGCTTCAGGAAAACGCCGCGGCCGCCAGCTTTGGGACCGATAATGCCTTCGAGAGTAGAGCATGTCTTTTCGATCTCTGGGCCATCACTGTAGTCATGGAACGTAGTCAAGTCTGTGAGGACGTGCTGCCAGCCGCAGTTGTCGTTGATACTTCGGGTATCGTCGAGGTTCCTACCCAATAATTAGTGACGAGTTTGATTCTGAAAAGGAGAAACTTACTTTGTGAGATAGTACAGCTGACGAATGTGGTTTCGTTGCTCCGCGTTGTCCTCAAGCGAAGGATAAGCCCAGCTTTCGTTCACAGGAGTCCATGTAACAACAGAAGGACGGTTTATAACCAACTTGACAGCTTCGGTCCACTCAGCGTTGAACCGATCAATGTATTCGGCGCTAAAAGCATAAGCATTGGCAATTTCGCCCCAGACGAGGAAACCAAGCTTGTCAGCCCAGTAGTAAAACAGCGGATCTTCAACCTTTTGGTGCTTTCTGCAGCCGTTGAGGCCCATCTTCTTGGCGAGTTCGATATCAAGCTTGAGGCTTTCAGAGCTAGGGGGCGTCATGAAGGTCTCGGGCCAGTAACCCTGGTCGAGACACAGAGCTTGGAAGTATGGCTTGTTGTTGAGGCGCCAGGTGCCGTCGCCTGTTGTCCAGTTGATGTTTCGCATACCGGTTGTGGTGTTGACCTCGTCGGTGATCTTGTCCGTGTCATCGTACAGACGAATGACAAGGTCATAGAGTTGAGGATGCTCGGGAGACCACAGAGCAACACCATCACGCCAAGCAAAGTCGTTCTCGAGAGGTGCATTTTCGAGAACAGAGTTGGGTAGCTTGGATCTCTGCTCTTCAGACAAACGGACGTTTAGCTCAACATTGACCGAGTTGGACTCTCGAGGGAGAGCCTTCTTCTCAGACTTTGCTACAGGAATGCCAGCAAAGCTGGCCTCAATCTCAACACTGTAGTCCTTACCAACGCGTCGTCCTTTTGTAGCGATGGTGCTGCGAAGTTGGCCAGAATGGATATCGTTGGACTTAATAACGGTGCCGGAAGAGCTGTCAGCAATACGAGCAGAGGGAACAACTTCAAGCCAGACAGACTGCCAGATGCCGCCAGAGGGTGTGTAGAAGATGGTCTCTGGCTTGGCAGCCCAGTACTGCTTGCCTCGAAGCTGGGTCAGATCATAAGCTGAATCGTAGACTCGGATGGTGACGCGGTGGGTAGTAGCGTCCTTGGCCGCGTTGACAGCATCGGTGATGTCAATCTCAAAGGGAACATGACCGCCTCGATGACCACCGACATACTCTCCGTTCACCCAAACAGTAGCTTCGTAGTCAACAGCTCCGAACCGAAGAACCAACCTGTGGTTCTTCTCTTTTTCCTGTGCAGTTCTCAAGTCTGAAATAGCACGCTCGTACCACAAAACCTCGTGGACGCCACGGTCATTGATCCCCGATGCAGGAGACTGGAAGACGTAAGGAACGTTGATTTTGGTTTTTGAGTTTGAAGTCTGGGTGGATGAGGTGAAGACGTTGTTCTGGATGAGAGAATGGGCCTCGCCCATGATCTTCTGGACAACGCTGTCGCTTTGGCCTGCTTCTTTGCGAGAAGTGGTGGAAGTGATTACTTTGACTTCCTCAGGGAGGCCTGAACGCTGCCAATTCTCGGAAAGGCCCGCGTCGCCATCATCAAAAAGGAAATCCCACTGTCCATTGAGGGATTCCCAACGAAGTGGGTTGCGCTCGAAATCCGGACGGGGGTACGTCATTTTGAATTTGATAAGGTCAGTTGATGGGATGATGTGGTTGTGTTGTCCTGCAACAATTGATTGATGAGTATGAAGATAACGAGATGAATTTCAAAGTGAAGATGACAAGTTTGATGTTTTCTAAAAGTTTTGACCGCACGTCGATCACTGTTTCTTACTTGATTTCAATGAGGGGACGACTCGTATGTAATCAGCATGAGGTGGGTCTCAATACGAAGCCTCACAGGGCGAGATGAAGCCCAAGACAAGAAAAGCTGGAGATCAATCTCCACATGATTTGATTTGTCTTGAAGCGTAGCACAAGTCTTGTGGACTCTTTAAAGTGGTTCAGCTTTTCTTTGATCTTCTATTTTTCAGGGTCTGGTGGATAAGCATGATTTATCTTGTCGATCTGATGGCGTGGGTTCATAGTAGATAAAAACATTGGCTTGATACAGATACAGATATACCTGAGACAAAATATTGAAAAAAAAAAACTCCCAGTATTAGATTACTACATGAAATGAAATAATGAGATACAGGACGTTTCCTGCCAACGTTTTCTGTTCTAAGTTGTAAAAAAAAGACAGTGGTATCGCTACGCTGAAAATCCAAATGTGCTGCATTTTATACTCCCCCCCTTATCATCAACCCTTGAATGGGACAGCGCCCTCCTTTCCAAAAGGGCTAGAGGCGCCAGAAGAATCACTCACTCTGCGAATCGTCTTCCACGCAGCAAGGCTCTTCTCGGTAAACGTGCCAGAGCTCTCAATAAGCGAAGTACGACCGAAATTCAAAGTGCCCAGGCTAGGAGATGGGCTGGGCAAAGGGTTCGTGGCCACAATCCGGGTCTGGACGCCCATCTTTTGCCGCCCGTCAAAGATACTGGAGAATGTTGATGTGCCACCACTGCTGCCGAGACGAGGCGGGTCGAGACCCGTCAAATCCGGCTGCTTGTCGTTATTGTTGCTCTTGGGCTGCGAAACGGCGCGACGGCGACGCCAGAGCCAGAACATTACTGCTCCGACGATGATAAGGACGACAAGGATAGCTATGCCGATTCCAATACCGGCTTTGGCACCGGTTGACATTCCTCCTGAGCCTGCCTTGTCGTCAGAGCCGCCAGTGCCTGAGCTACCACCGTTTCCACTTCCCCCACTGCTGCCGCTCCCATCGCTTTCATCTTCGTCTTCAGGAGACATGTAATCTTTCGGGTTACCTTCAGTGTTCTCGATACCACCGGTACTCGACTTCCTTTCCTTCTCCTCGTGATCACCAACGCAAGAATAAGTGCCCTTGACAATCTTCTTGACATTCGCATCAAACCAGCTGCAGTCCATAGGCTTGTCGCCTACGACCTTGAAGTCTCCGGTGACCTTTTCCAGGTTGAAAAATTCAACGTTGGTGATAGACCCCTTGATTGAGATGGTGCCAGCAGACTTGAGAGCGTTGGCCGTGATATTGGTGAGTTTATCGTTACTGTCGATAGTCAACTCATCAACATAAGTAACTCTGGGTAGAGCAAAAGTCGTAAGATATGGGTTATCCTCCACGGTGATACCGCCGTCCATCTCCTGCAGGAGTGGAATGATCAGGTCATCGAAATAGTTTGACGAAAAAGTCAAAGAACCCTTGACCTTTCGAAGAGAGGAGAACTCAATCTTGTTGATACCCTTGAAATTTGAAGTTGCAGAGGTAGTGCTGTTTCCGATGGATGAGAGATAGGGCAGCAGGACGGTAGCTTCCTGGCCGTTGGCGGTAATGGCCATAGTGGCGGCATTTTCGAGAGCGGCGAGTCGAAGTTTGGTCAGAGCACCGTTCTGGTTGAACTCCAAATTTCCCTTGACTTGCTTGAGCTTAGGAAACGAGACTTTTTCGAGGGCGTTGTTGCCCTTGACACTGAAGCCCTTGTTTGCGTAGGTCAGAGCTGGAACATCCAATTCCTCCATGTCGCTGTTGGCGTCAATCGAAAAGTCTCCGTTGACGGTATGAATTCCGTTGAGCACGAGCTCCTCGACGTCGGTGCCGGTGACTCTCATCATAGCACCTACCTCGACATCCTTCTTGTGTTGGATGGTAAGCTTGGCGAAGGCGCTGGTGATAGTATAGCCTTTGCCGACTTGCTCAAGGGCATCAAACAGCAAGTCGAGCTCCTCGACTGTGCTATCTTTTCCGGTTCCCGTGTTCCATATCGTCAATTCGCCGTCGATGGATTTTAAACTGGAAGCTGTAACTATTGTCTTCTTTGAATGGTGGTGGGGGTAAATGTCCAGGCTGCCGGTGAGAGAACTAACAGTTCCGATATCGACGGTGGCCTCTTCGGAGGGCCATGATGTAGGGCTCTTGTCGAATAAAAGTGATAATGACCCGTCAACGTCTTTGCAGGATGAGATTCCGTCTTGGCCGTCTGGTGAATCGATAATGGTGTAGTTGCCCGAAATATTACAGTCTAGAAAACGCGTTGGGGTCAATTGAAGCTCTGAGCAGAGGTGGATAGGGGGCTCCCGTCTCCACTAATTAGGGGAATAGACTCACCAGCAGCTGCAAATCTACCAGAAAGAAGGAACGACAGCGCCAAAAAGGCGAAGTGGTTTGTCGGAGCCATATTCGACTCTTTGTCCTTCCATTTACAACAAATGGATCAATCCAAAGGTATCGAGAAAACAATTGAGGGGGGCTCGTCCTTTAGTTTTATTCATCTCGCCTAGACAGGGAGGTACAGGTAGAGGCTACGGTACCTGATGACCCCTGCTTAGTCTGTCACTTGTTAAAATTACAACCGGCGCCCGCCAAGCCAAATTGTTTCCTTTTCGGCAGTCTAGTTCACGCCACCGACGCGCTAATAGGGGGCACTTTTCAGGTGAGCATCGTGAGCGAGTGACTTTTTGGGTATCAAGGCCGTTGTTCAAAGTCAAGCCGTCTTTTGACGGACAATGGAGCGGGAGGCTTTTGTTAGAACAGTATCAAAGGTACCTCGACAGGAACTAAGTGCTAACAAGATATTTGACCAAAGACTAGTAGAGCGAGTGGCTGAGTCTACATACCTATAGCATTGGAGCATATAAGCTTAGTTTGCCGTATTCCATGCCCTGGTTCAAAAGACTGGATATCCATCCCATCCTGGTCGATAATCACCCGCGTTATAAACACGCAGTCTCGTGCTGTCCATGTCCATGTCCACGCGAGAGATAAGAAAGAGGGATGATGGCGATAAACATGGCAATCTCAATCAGATTTTAATCAAGTCGATTAGGTTGCCACATGTCTCAACAAGCGAAACTATCCTCAACTAAGAAGGGCCATCATTGCAAGAAAGGCGTTATTAAGCGAAATCAATTCTCACTAGATTCTTCAATGTCTTGAACTCAAATTTGCTCCATCATTTAAGAAGCGGAATAATATCCCTCAAGCCGCATCAATAGTACTATACTAACTATCTCGTAACGCGAGGAGCAATCTCCATCAATGGCGATCTCTGGTCAAAAAGGTACCAGTCATCACAAACATCTAAGATTACTCACAAACATTGTGCGAAGATACCCAGAGATACAAACCTGTATATGGCAAGCAAGTAATCATCACTGCAGCGGAATGGGGGGCGTAGTTTTAGATCATGCGGCTTGGTATCTTGAGAGTCTACATCCGTATACTCGCATCACTACACCCGTATAGGTCGTACTGATGAATTAAAATCATGGAAATATACCGTAACCATGCCATCCACCTGGAGCTTTGCGTGGCGACAGCGACGCCCTATCTTTGACTGGATCAAAATGTTAGGGAACTTGTGCTCGTACTTTTTTATGTAGGGATGCACTTACATCTTTGCCATGAAAAAGGTTCCTTCAAATCATGCTTGGCCTCCCTCCAGATAACTGCACACCAACTCGCCACCAACAAATCATAAAGCTTGTCATCAAGCGTCGCTTTGATGGCAAGACGAGGTGGCTCTACAATCCTCTTGTCCTCATCGCGCTGCAGCTTCGTTTCAACAGCAATGACTTGTCCCAAAGCATCTTTCCACTCGACAATGTTGCCACGTCCTTGGTTGAAAATATCTTTGAAAGGCCTCTCGGTTCGAAGTAGTTCGTCTTTGTCAGCATTATCTTCTTCCACCTTGTAGCCTCCCCCTACTTTTGTAGCATCTATAATGTTGACGCTCTTATAAGTGCGCTTGCTGCTTGTGAAGCCTTTGATATGTATAGTTGGCAGTGCTTTGAGTTGAATCTCGCGGCTTATGTCGTAGATGTGATCTTCGACATGCTTGAGTTTAGACTCGGTGCCAGTGTCTTTTATGCGATATCGGAATTTCTCAATGCCGTAGATGGTACGATTTGCATCGGCTACTGGGTTGCTCAGACGATACAGGGTGCGTGTTGGTGCGTACGCAGAGTATATTGTGCAGCCGTCGATGACAAGAATGGGTAGGTCTTCTGATGATTGTGATTGCCGATCATGTTGAAATTGAGGTGCTGGTTGAGACTCGGCTGCGTCGTATGATGGAGGAAGATCCATTAATGACGATGATGAAGCTGGAGCTGAGGCTGAAGGGTCCTCGTCCCTTTTAGCATTCCTGGTATCCTTTTCCGAAGGTGTAGGATAATTCATATTGAGATACAATTGATTCTTCCCAAGAAAAATTCGCTTAGGTTTGTCCCCATCTTAAATATATTCCTCATCTTGTACACGTTACAGGGCTGAGTCGATCCGCATAAGGCGTTGTGCATGATCGTCACATTAAACTTGGTAGTGTTGTTGAGGCGCAGTCTCTCATGACGTCTCCAGAATAAGTTTGATGGAGCGCGCTGGCTTTTGATTGGAGGTCATCAACTTGGCCAAGACGTGGTAAGGCACTTTTCCATCCTACAGGGTACCTCGATATACATTTTCCTCAATACTGATTAGTGAGTCGTTGGTTTCCACTCGATCCTTTGTGCAATATACGATAAGACAGACAATATTATGAAATTACCGTCTTTCAATTGGGCTAGAGATTGGCATGGTCCTTCGCCATCTGATATAGCTTTGTTTGATGCTCATGGTTGTCGAAAACTTGCCGGCCAACTGTCTTTTTTCGATATCCACAACATCGAGAACACAAATTGCATGAAACTGCATGATATTGAGTTTCAAACTCAATTATTTAGTCTAGATCACGTGTATTGATTCAAATAGAACGGGAAGGCGCGATAACGGGCGCTGACTCACTTTCGGAGAATGATGCCGAAGTATTGATAGGCTTCGGCTTTGACACCGGTCACTTACAAATACCTAAGCCGAGATACGTCCAACCCTCACGGTTCTTCTCAACTTCTCGATATATCCAGACATAAACAAGATAAAAATCATGAGTGGACAAGCAGTCGGTCCCATAACACCGCCTGGCACCGCATCGACACCTTCGCAAGCGACTCTTGATGGCCGCTATACTTCCCTCATCCGCCTAGAGCCTTCCCACGCCGAACCAAGTTGGAAGCATCTCGGTGGTGATAGAAACGGATATCTATGGACATATATGTTCGGGGGGCCTTATACTGACCATCAACAATGGAAAGAGACAGTTGAAGGGTTCAGCAAAACGAAAGATCCATTCTTCTACACTGTTCTTTCCGGTCCACGAGATGATCCAAAATCAGAGCCCGTAGGTCAAATGTCCTATCTCAATATCGTTCCGGATCACAGGAGAATTGAAATTGGAAACATCATCTTTGGTGCACAGCTCAAGCAGACAAGAGCTGCCACCGAGGCTTTTTACCTGATTATCAAGCATGCTTTCGAGGACCTAGGGTATCTGAGAGTTGAGTGGAAGGCAAACCATCTGAACAAGCCAAGTCTCGCTGCTGCGGAGCGTCTAGGTTTTGTTTTTGAAGGCGTCTTTAGGTATGTTTCTTACCAACTGGCCATGATATGTATGGCATTGACGCATTGTCAGGAAACATATGATTATCAAAGGCAGACGCCGAGATACTGCTTGGTTCAGCATTACTGATGAAGAGTGGCCTGCTGTCAAGAAGGCATTTGAGGCTTGGCTGAGCGAGGATAACTTTGATGAGGATGGAAAGCAGATCAAGTCTTTGAAGGATATCAGACGAGGTTTTGCAGAGGGTAACTAGTCTAGGTACCTGACGTACAAATGACCAAACGTTGAAAAGCTTCAACTGAATCTTGGCAACAGGATAACTTGGCGGAAATGAGCTCATCAATTGATTAATTCCCAAACCTTTTTTGCCATGATATAAATAGGAGCGGATTGGCGTACAAGTCTAGACTCTTGTAGAACAAGGAATGGAAAAGTTACCATAGCAGACAAGCGCGAAATTCCTTGCCGCCGGTGCCCGAGCGCCAACAAACTCGCACTAAAGGAGAAATCAATTCCAAATAACTGCCTGATTACTATTCAATACCTCGGCAACCTTTGTCTGTGCTGTTGCCTGTTGTGTTCTTCTCTCAGACAGAATCATCTAACGGGGTTCTCCGTGTCAAGACGGCAACCAACTCAGGTCGACAGCCTCGAAATCACCCTGTAGTGGTCAGATTTCCCAACCTTGGAAAAGGTTTCCCGTTACTCAAAGATCTAGACCTCTTGTGCTACCGACAATAAGCAAGCCATATTGGGAGATGCCGACCTATCAATGCCTCGTCATGGTCCCCGACTACACAAGTCTCGCAGCACAGGAGGAGCATGAATTGCCGTGACTGTGACATGGTGGCTGACAAGGTTTGAGACGATCCAAGGTTGGCTGCATTTGAGGCGTCACAAGCACACAAGCTCGTCCGGGGTATTGGAACTTTAGAATACCTAGTGGGATACGCCTTGTTTAGTAAGGAGTTGTTAATCATGGGAAATTTTATTGTAAAGTATGATGGATTCGCAAACATTCTCTCTTTTCACATTACATTCCCTGTTGGAATGACTGGGACATCTAAAAAGCAAAACTGTCGTACGGCATTATCCGACAACTAATTCATTAGCGCCTACTCTATTCCCCTTACAGTAAAGGCTCTCGCGGTCTAGATTTGAACAGCGCATCAACATTTTTCCCTCTGTCCTTGGCTTAACTTGTCTATCCTTGCTTGGAAGTTCTTCGCGTTCGCTCCCTGTCGAGCCGAACTCCACCAACGTCGTCAACTCCACCTTAACAT
Organism: Fusarium palustre; assembly: GCA_014899045.1. Taxonomy (NCBI): domain Eukaryota; kingdom Fungi; phylum Ascomycota; class Sordariomycetes; order Hypocreales; family Nectriaceae; genus Fusarium; species Fusarium palustre. The sequence goes on along the minus strand of JAAVUH010000042.1, from coordinate 49,877 downwards.
GGACGATAACAGCACACATACCGGTCAATATCGCTCTGCTTGCGTTGAGTGTCATCGCAGAAAGCAAAAGGTACGTCGTGAATCCGTCAAGAGATTGTCAGGTCAATTTTAGACTGTCGACTTCCGTCCATTCCTCGCATTGTCGTGAAACTCACACGCTCTACCGCCAGTGCAATCGAGAATGGCCTTGCAATCATTGCCAGAAGCGCAAAGTCGCAGATAAATGCCGCTTCGTACAGCCAAACTCAGCCAGCTCGCCGTCAGATAGTCTCACCAACAGCAGTGACAAGAAGCGCTCGCGCAGCCGCGAAGATGATGGCGAACCTGACGTGTCTGAGTCTGAGGACGACAGTGATGATGTTGAGTTGGCGGCTATGGGCTACGCCGCTGGTCCTCTTCTCGAGTCATTAACTATCGATGCAAAAGTGAGTTTTCAATTCTTTGCAGTGCTGTTAATTCAGAAAATGCTGATCCAACTCAGAAGCACAAGAAACCGCTAGGCGAGCTCACCTGGGTTCATCCATCTACTTGTCCCCAACTCAAGCACGCCATCGATGTTTTACCCTCAAGGCCTCAGATGGGTAAGTTGCAGTCGCCCCCTCAAGAAGAATGGTTTTCTAACATCCTGTCTAGACGCCATTGTTCAGAGCTTCTTCAACAACGTCAACTATCATTACTACATCATCTATCCACCCACCTTTCTTCAAGAGTATCAATCCTGGTGGGACCGCAGATCTCGCAATCAAACCCTCTCGCTTCAGTGGACCATTCTACTAGTCATGGTTTGCGCCTGCGCTACTCAGCACCTTGACGTTGGCATTAAGCCCATGGTCGAGATTGAATTATCTGAGCCCTCAGACAAACTGACCGTAGATTATCACACAGCAGCCACAGAACTTGGGAGGGTCATTCCGCTTGGTCATTGCCATCTGCTCAATATCCAGTGGATGCTTCACTCTATTTATTGGTACAAGGCCGAGGCGAGATTTGTTGAAGCTTGGCATGTTATTGGCGCTGCTGTTCGGGAGGCTCACGAGCTGGGTAAGTCGACCCATTTTGTTTCATGGTCCTGCCACTGACTTTTTCCCCCCAAGGTCTTCATCGAACTGCCATCGCCGAAGGCTTGTCCGAGTTTGAGCGAGAGATGCGACGAAGAGTATGGTGTATTCTAGACTGTTGGGACTGGTGAGTTGACTTGTTCCTCTCACTTGAACGGCATATTAACCAGTCACAGGCAATTCGCTTCAGGTCTGGGTCGACCAACGATTATTGACCATACCGACATTAACGTGGAGCCACCAAGTCTGACCCTTGAGGACTTCTCGCCTTCCCCGTTGCTACATATGAAACTCCAGTCAGAGCTCATCACCAGCCTCGCTCAGCGATGGGGCGCCCCCAAGAACATCACATCAGCACAGGATATACAAGAATACAAGTCCGAACTTGAGGAATGGATTCGTTGTTTCCCCGCCGTATACGACGTCGATAACCCCGACACGTCCAAGGATCATAAATACAGCTGGATCGTCTTCCACCGTTATTATATTCACACCATGGCTTATCTCATGATTCTCAACCCTATGCGATCCTTCATGGCGCAGGACTATACAAAAGATTCACCCGCGGATTTACTAGCTGTGAGAGAGGATGCCGTGTACTACTCACTTAGGAATCTGGATACAACGAACCGATGGGCGAATCAAGTTTCACACCGTGATGGCAGGTTTCACTTCATTATCTTCTCGCTATTCGACACGGCAGCCGTTCTTTCTACAGCCATTATCAAAGACCACGACGAGACGATTCCGAGAAAGGACGAGATTATTGAAGCGGTGGACAACTCGATCAGGCTGCTAAAGCGTCTCAAAGCGGTATCAAAGACGGCAAAGACATCTCACGACATCCTCATCAAAATGGTGAACAAGATGCCCAGGAAGAAACCAGTACCAAGAGAGACCGTCCTGCGCAAGAAACAACGTCGTGTCCCTGCATCCTCTGCCGCGCCAGCCAACATACCCATTCAGGAGCCCACGCCTGTCTTCAAGACCGAATCGTCATACCAGCAGGAGTCGTGCCCGGAGTCGCAGGAGAGTTCCCCCAGTTACTACGCCAGCTCAGAGGGTGCGCCCGCAGGATCAACGCCGCAGAGTAATCACTCATCGCACGACAACTCCGGCTACGTCCAGGCACCCATGGACGGATACCAGAAGCCTCACCATTATACGCCTGTCGGCGCTGTTCACGCCCAAATACCTCCACAAGTACCGTCGCCCAGCGCTGGTATCGATGGAATTATTCAAGCTGGCGGATTATACTCTATGCCGCAAATTGATCCCAACATAGCAACCATGGTTCCTCACCCTTATGTGGACTATCAGGTCCAGGACCTCAACGTAGACTACGGTCTAGGCAATATCACCGACGTGGACCTGGGAGACTTTTCGCAACTGTGGGACTGGAGGAGTCTCAACTTGGATTTCATCCAAAGCTCAACATAGCCATATTCATCTTTCTCTACTTAATCTTTTTTCTTTCTGCCATATGAAGAAGTATTTCTTGTACCTATAGAGATGATTCAACGCCTTGACGACTTTTGATGGTAGCTTGACCTTTGCTGGGGAATACTCTCATATATCTATCTATATATGCCTGTTTTCACACGTTCATATGAAAAAGAATACCTTTTTTAGTGCCTTTTGGGGAGGTGTTGTATGCTTGATTCATGTTGAATAACTATCATGGATATTTGGATATTCGGCTAGTAGACGTTTCATTAGGTAGACTGGTAATACAGTTTGATTCAACATAAATCTGTGATGAGAAGCATGGCCTTGCGTGGTATTCTCAAAGGGACATTATGGATTCGAAATTTCAGTACTGCTCTCAAATTCCGACACATCCGATGATGGTCTTTATATGCACCTCTTACTTCCTCCTATATCACGAGGCATCCTTTGAATTTGTAATGAGAGGTGAGAATTACATAAATTAGATAGATATCAGCTTAAAAGCACTCGCACGCTCCCATCAGCCCACCCATACACCATTTGAGACAGAAGGATTGCTTCCTTTCAGAAACAAAGATACATGCACCACCAATCCCAGATGTTTCCCGCCAGATTTCGCTATGAAAAGGATAACCAGAAAATGCAACTCCTCGTACAAGATAAAAAACAAAAAATGCAAGCAAAGATTTGATGATGGATGGATTTTGCCCACTAACGCCATGCCGCTTCATATCCCTGAACCCTTGGTATCTTCAACACGACCCAATAAGCGCCAGACCACAAGTCTCTTTTGGATTTTCTCTCTCCTTCTTTCCTCCTCTTTCTCTGTTTGTGTCCAATGTTCTGGTTGTATGGTTGATTGTTGTACTGTTCCTTGTTGTTTATGTCGGTGATAAAATTCGAGCTCAGATTCTGCCTCGTCCCTTGGGTAGCTTGACCTTCATTTCACAGAGACGGTACCATTTCTAAAATCCTACATTCGAGGATTCTCTTTAAATCGCTTCACCCAGTGCTGTCGGACACGAGAAGGCATCTTGCAAAACACCATGGCCTTGCATTCATTGATGAGTACACCCTCAGACATTTTGAGCTGCAGGTCTAAATCTTCGTCGGCAAAGTCGCGGAAGAAAATGTCCAGCGCCTCCTCCTGCCAACGTAGCGCATTTCGAGATCGCACTGCATCGACCAGCTCTTCCATCGCGGGTCCGTTGCCGTTGGAGAGTCCTTGACTGTCGGCCTGCGATGGGGACACGGCACTCGGACCATCACGCACGGCCATAGGCAGCATGGACGAGTTGAGGACAGAAGTGGTGAGGGTCCGTGAGCCATCGTTCGACGAAGTGCGACGACGTTTGCCAGGCGATTCGGGTGCCACAGATTGTCCCATGTGTATGGTGGTGGTGGGCGGCGAGGGTTCGAACATGACTGGGGTACTCGTACTGGGCAGCTGCCGCTTGCGACTCTGTGTGATGGTCTCGTCAGGCGGGGTAAGGGCGCTCGCGTTGGGTACGGTTGGGGGTCCTCGAGGAGGAATAGTCGTCGATGTCGGTCGTTGCTGTGGCGCTGAGCCAGTGGAGGTGGTAGAGGTTTGGGTCAAGCTTGGTCGCGAATTTGGACTCTCGAGACCAGGAGGTCGTGGGGGAGGAGGGTCGCTTTGGAGGTTAAGTATGCCCGTTCCTGGCATATCGGGGTCATCGCTGATGGGACCGTCTGTTCGCCGCCTAGGCTTCATTATACGTTTGGGTGCGCCGCCAGATCCGATGACATCCGGATAAAGAACCTCCATGAAATCTTCGTGATCGAAAGGTCGGCCACGCAAAGCCCTAGAAAGGGGTTCCCTCTACTTCAGAGTCAGTATGTGCTTGGAGCCCCTAACCCGCGTGCCAATAATCCCCCCAGGTTTCATTCCCGGTGCGACAGTGCAAAGAAATGTATTACCTCGATATGCGCAGCCCAAGCCTCCTCAGTAGCCGTCACGGTCCTCGAGTCGGGATTGTAGACGAACTCGGGATCCTCGCGCAGACCACGCCATAACCGAAATCGCTTTCTCGCATTGTCGCTCTTGTTGATCAGGTGGCTCTTGGCCGGGTAGGCGCCGTGACTCTCCTGCAGGGCGATGGCGGCGCGTTCCCAGGCCTCGGCCTTGAAGGAGGAGTTCTCGCGCAGACCGAGCTGGACGCTCTCGCAAAGACTTCGGAAGAAGGTAGCTTCGTATGCGGGAGTCCAGCTGAAGCGCGGAGCTCTTCGATCGCGGTCGACTCGGACTGGGGGTTGACCGTCGGGGCCAAGGACGTCGGCGTCGTCTTCGGACATTTTGTCGAAACGGGTAAAGAATGAAAAGGACAAGGACAAGGAGAAGGAGAAGGCAGAAAAAGCCCCCTCGTGATGTTTTGGAGCGTGGCTGAAGCCGAAGCAAATGCTCCAAGCAATTGGGGGGGGAGTTTGTTGGTAGTTCTAGGGTCAAGTCAAGAGCAGATCGGCATTGGGATTAGTTAGATTAAAGTCGTTTTTTTTTGGAGAATCTGATTGATTGATACGATAGTCTTGTTGTCGTCTTTCTGTCCCATTCGGGACTGACTCTGACTCGGCTGCCCGGGCGGTGAGTTTGTTGGGTGGGGAAAGAAAAAAAAGGTCACCTGGACCACTGGAGATTTCACTTGCAGCAGAGTCAAGGCGAGTCGAGTCTGCATCACGTGTCTAAACTCAGCTGCGTAAGTTCCATGTATCTCGGGTCTTTGTTCGTTGGAGAAGTTGGGGGTCGAGGGAAGCATTTAACTATGTATCTAGATAGCCAGTCCAATGATATCATCTTGTATGTAATTAACCTGGGTAAAATAGGCTCAAACTGCCTGTCGCCGGAACTTTTGCTCCATGTCTTGTCTGACAGTTGAGATGGGGACAGGGGGCATGGGGGGTACCTACATGCGCTGTAGGAGGCTCTGTACCGGCACTGTAACTGTAACAGCATCTAACTGAGGCTCAACCCCCAAGAGATCCCCATCTAATTGGTCTCTGCTGCACACGAGCTCAGTTTTTATTGCAAGGATTGATATCATAATGCACTACATAATATGTAATTGACTCTAGCTCTCGGTGCACCAGTGGACATGTTCCCACTCAGATGGAGCTGGTCTTCCCTCCTGACTACTAACCTACCTGTTGATTGCGATATATCTAGCCGCGGTTAACGCTGGAGAATTACGTCAATACTTAATTCCGATAATCTCAGACTTGGATCGGAACGCCAAGAACCAATTTTCGTCATTTGATATCCAACAATATCGTTATGAATACCTAGATAATTATGAGTGTTTTATGAAACAGGACATAATACTTACAAGGTCATCACATCTAACTTCACTTCAAAGCATAACTTAGTTACAAGATGGCGATTATTAAATTAAGAGTATTAGTTATGAAAAATGATTACATAGAGAATAGAACCAGAACGACAGCCACTCCCGCACCAACAACTCCAACTTCTCGGCCTACAGCTCCTGATACAATAACGGGGTGCTCATCTCCAGCTCCTACAAAGGGTTAGCTTATTGACCTTTCGTCATGTCACCAATAATGCACTTACCAGGATAACTACTTTCTTGAGCACCAGACTCAGAGGTAGGCTTGACACTCGAGTGGAAACCATAGCTCTCGTTAGGCTTAGGCTGAGGCATGGGTTCTCCTTCGGGCTTCTTGGCAGGAACAGGAACAGGAGCAGCAGCATCTGAGTAGTTGGGTTCGTTGACAGGCTTGGCACCGTTATCATATTTGGAACCATTGTCGTAATCTTCACCCTTGTTGTGGTAGTCGTCACCCTCGGAGTTGTAGTCATCACCCTTGCTGCCAGAAGACGGCACCGCAGTTGGATGAGTAACACCGTTCATATAAGGACGATCCTTCACTGGGTACGTGATAGTAGCAGTGACAGGCTCAGGGCCACAAGTAGTGCAAGTCTGCACATCACAAGTGAATCCAAACGGAATAGAGTGCGAGTCAATGGCGGGCTTGTCCTTCATACCGCTGTACTTTTCCTTGATGGCATACTCCTGGTCGCAAAGACCAGTTGAGCAGAAACACTGGAACTTGGTAGTGTACTCCACTGTATGCACGCATGTAGGACAGCCACAGGAGTCGCAGTTGGGGGCATCAACCTCAACGATGATGGGTCCTCCGGTAACAGCTGGCTCATGGACGATAGCTGTAGCGCCGATGACCACTGGAGTAGGCGCAGCTAGACCATCACGAGTGAAGCATTGCGTGATGGTGGCAGTACGGTATTCGTAACGAACACCATCTTCAGCTGCTCTCACTAAAGTGAAGAGTGCTGGGAGAACGAAAGACTTGAAAAACATGATAATGAACGTCGACGGTAACCAGTGTGAACTAACGAGTGACTGAAGGTAAATGCAAGACAAAACACAGATGAGAAGGTGAGGAGATGTAGAATTAAAAAGGATTTTGACTTGGGGACTCCTTGGCATACATACTCTTCGGTCCACCTAGCCGGTGGCAAGGGGTAATTTTGATTCTCATACCGTAGTCACCATGTGGCTGGCTGTTGTGAACCAGCCTAATTTGATATAAAAGACCTGCATAAGGTATTATCGCTAGGACTTGTCTCTCATAAACCCAGTATGTGGAAATAACCAAGAAAAAAGACAAACTGGAACATGGTCCGGATACGCTCTTTTTTCTTTGAACAGCAACACCAAAAAAAGAAACGCCACAATATTTGCAAAATTCAGAAACAAAAAGCTGTTTGTTGTCGGAATTTTTAACTCATATTATGTCAAGGAAGGGAGACTGCAAGGGATGTGTCAACGGTTGGCCAGTCACGTTAAGGCTGATGTCTCATCTCGGATATTGACAACTCTTTCTACCTCAATCTAGGCCAAAGCAGAATCTCAAAGGCTGAACAGATCTGCATATGCGTGGCTTGGAAGTTCAAAGATGAGCCAACATGAAAAAATATTCGGATGTGCACTCCTGTTCCGAGGCCCCCCTGCCGAATTCAAAGTCATTGAATCAATAGTTAATGCTTGATTTCGGCCGGCAGGCAATCTCGTAGTTCTTGTCTCAGTTGCTGCCCGATCGATGAAAACCATGGTTTGATTAATAAGGGAAACTTGTTAAAGTAGTGATGGTTATCCGTTTCTGTGAGGTTGTTGAGAAACCCATCAACAGTTCTTTCTAGCTCCAGACTCTCTATCATAGACTTCTAGCTATGACTTCAAAACGGGTTATTCCTTTGTTGCTTTCGTGCTTCGTCACGTCTGCCTCTAGTTTTCAAAGAGACGTCTATCTGTCGGAGACGTTTTGTGTCACGTACCTGTCGACTTACCTCGTCCCCATCTCTGGCGTCAACACTGATCGTTCTTCCTCTGAAGACCTATCTCTATCGATTTCTACAGTGGTGAAAGATTTCACGTCCGACATACAGGATGCAAAAACTTTATCTTCCTTTCCCTTCGATGACCCCCTTTCCACCTCTGCCCAAGACGTCTCTGTGACAACCTCTTTCCCCACAAACACTGAGACTTCTGCATCTGATCCAACAGAGAGCCTTGGTCCAGATGGTCGAGATGTGGTATTCCGTGTCGTCCCAAGCTCTGAAGACACCAAACGAAGGTTCCACAAGAGAGCACTTGGAGGCTTCGTCGGGTCCGAGACCGACCTGTGTGACGATGCTATAGTTTACAATCTTTTCCAAGGCCGACTTTTCGAAGGTGGATCTTCCGTCTACTACAACAGCGAAAGTTACAAGGAGCTTCGTGGCCAGGCAGGACCACTGCCTCGCGGTGCTGTCACCACTACCTTTCTCGATGATGGTGGTTACGTTGAGTTTGTCAGCTCCTCCATTCCAGGAGGTCGAGCAGGCTTCTGCCAAGTTCTGTCAAGTGGCCAAGTCTATCTGACCTTTGGATTTTCACCACCTGATTGTGATCCAGTCAGACTTGCTGTCATCGGAGGTATGCAATTCTTATCCATTTTTGTATCCTCGACTAACATCCTGTCTACAAAGTTGAGGAATGTTCAGATGAGGCATCAACATCAGACACTCAATCAACTCGCACTCGTGCCACAAGTGTTGTCCAGGATCTCACAGAGACTACCAGTATCCTAGTCGAAACTTCGTTAGAGCCAACCTTTACACTATCCACCTCCATGGATGGTTCTTTCACTCAAAGTCTTTCCCAGACAAAATCATTCCAAACCACTGCCCGCTTTTCCAACAGCTTCACTACAAGCATCAGCTTCCCAGACGGCCCTACACAATCTTCCATACCTTCTTCTGTTATGATCGATTCTACCTCCGAAGACCCTTCTGTTCCCATTACTAGTTCGGAGTCCATACTTCCCACTACTGCGGATATCGTTTCTTCCCTTACAGATATTGCCCCTATCGACAGCACTTCTACTGAATCTGGAGTTCCACCCGAAGAAACTTCTACCACTGCAGTCAATGAGGCCGATACTAGCAGCGTTTCGGAAACTGATATTGCCCCCGTGTCTCAGACTAGCACATTTGATGATACGTTCAGCTCAGAGACCACTGCTACCACTGAGCTTTCTGTGGATCCTGTCCCCGACACTGAGCTCGATACCACCATCACTACAGACACAACTACTACCTTTACCACTGAAGCTACATCTCTCACCAAGACTGGCACTATAGGGGATACAAGTACTGCTTTGGAAACCAGTAGTACCTCTGAGTCTTCTGTTGAGACCACTGAGACCACAGTCGCTGATGCAACTACCACTACCGGCACTGAAGCCACATCTCTTACTGAAACCATCACTGCAGCTGATACAAGCACTACCTTGGAATCTAGTAGTACCGCTGAGTTGCCTGTGGATACCACCACCGAAACCGACCCTGCTGATGATACCACCTCCGATCCAGCTGTCGTTGATACTACTACTACCGATCCAGCTGCCGATACTACTACTACCGATCCAGCTGCTACTGACACAACCGCCGCCGAAACAACCGCTGCTGATTCTACTGCTTTCGAACCAGCTGCTGTTGACACAACCACCGTTGATGCTGCTGCTCCTACTACTGCTGATGAAACAACTACACTCCCACAAACATTTTAAACATCCAAACCATCCAGCATTCAAAGGAGTCAATCTATTTACTGTCGACTAGCAAAGGGTCATGTAGTGATGAAACTCGCCAGATCGACCCATTTGACGTTAGGTTTTTGCTGAGTAGGGAAGAACTCCGGCAATGTGACAGTTTTTTCTACAAAGACTATATATCGGTTGGATTCATGAATTTAATATCCTATGGTCATTTAAATCGATACAAGATGGGGTTTTTATTTTTCACGTCCCTCTCGAAGTTATCTAAGTGTCACTGCTACTTGTGAAGAAATCTTATTCTGACCCTTGAGAAATCTTGCAGGTGAAAATGTTCACCGAATAGTAGATGAAGAGTCAAGATGAACCCAGATAGTCATCACAGTCAGACTTCTGTGTCTTTACCTACATAGCTACTTGTCAGACTAAAGCAGCTTGGATGGGGGTTAAAATTGCAGTGAACGAGCCCTCAGACGGTTTACTGGACTAGGATCAGCCATATTCACCACGCGTGTCATAACTACCAATGAGCTTGAAAACAGATGGCAACAAGCCAGGGCGAGGATTAATTTTGCAGTGAAAATCGGATTTAGGGCTGAAACATGCACAGCCCGAGACGACAACAAGGCAGGGAAAGGGTTAAGATTGCAGTGAAGTGAAATTCCCCTGCATAACAGTATCTAGACTAGTAAGCCGTCAGATATGCATGCTATCAAGTTCTACTCTGCGGGGCCTCAAGCAAGTCCAGGAGTGGATTAAAACTGCAGTGAAATATTCTCGTGTTAACACGAGCAACACCTGCATCCTACAAGCTGACCTATTAGCTTTCAAAGTTGAAAGTCGGATGTCAGAAAGCACGGGTGAGGGCTAAAATTGCAGTGAAGGTTGTCAGTCAAGTACCACCATCTCATCAGGAGAGTGGGCCAAGAATGCAAAATCACACGAGACTTGTACTGATAGAGGTTCGATACTTGAGACACAACTCGTCATAAATCAAAGTGAAGATATATTCAACTGATACCCAGACAGCCCTGCGGTCTTCATGTACTGAGATAACTACGAATTTGAACATGTTCGTCAAGTTTATGGAATATAATATTAAGCGTAAAAATCATTGTCTCATGTCTATTAGTTCTTTCCTTCGTATCAATCTATCCAAATATTAATTAAGTCGCTTTTCACCTTTCATTCAAGTCTTATCCCACATTCGATTCCTCTTCCAAAACCCCCTTGGCCCTTAGAATGGGCCCCAGCTCCTTTAATCTAACAGGCTTTGTGAGGAACAAATCCAATCCACTAACCTCGGCTTCTCTCTGCGCCTCTTCAGATGCCAATCCCGTAAGCGCTAATATCAAAGCTGGCCTGAGTCCTTCCTGCGCTTCGAAAGCACGGATTCTGCGTGTAGCTTCGAACCCGTCCATTACGGGCATTGAGATATCCATCAGAATGCATGTGTACCGGCCTGGATCTGCTTCGTAGGCTGTCACGGCTTCAAGGCCATCGGAGGCGGTCTGGTAGGGTTGTTTGAGCTTCTTCATGTATGAAGAAAGAATTTTCAGATTGATAAAGTTATCATCAACCAGAAGAAATTCAGGGGTGCGGAAGTAGCCTTGGGTGGTCTGTGTGGATGTTGCTTCGGCGCTCAGAGGGAATGGGGACGTTGGATGGGGAATGGACGAGGCAGTATTGTCGGGGGCAGCGAGGGAATCTTGGTCGCGAGATGCAGTTGTTGGAGAGTCGACGGATGTTTGTGCAACCGTCCAGCGGTAGAGGGCCAGCGAGCATGCCTTTGCTAGTTTTCGAGGACCGAGCCTAACTCACGAGTCAGTGATAATACCATAATAAATACCAGATATACTTACGGCTGAGAAATAAATTCAAATACGCCCGGCCGCGGTATCGTTTTGGTTCCACAGGCATATTGATGAACAGTAAGGGCATTTGCGCATACTACAATATTTGGAACATCGGGCATCGTATCCTGTTGGTCATAAGGTTTTTCGAAACCTTGTTCAGACCATATGGCAAGGTCAGGCATCAGACATGGTGTTTCAAAGCCAGTGTTAACCTGCATACCAAGCCACTCATTGCACATGTTCTGCACAAACTGACAAGGTGATTCCATCTTCGTCCCCGAAGAATTACTCTCGTTGTTTCCGAAATCGATCACCTTGACGCGCAGCCCGCGTAGCTTGTCCGCCTGCGCCTCAAACTCTTCTTCTCTTTTTCGGACTTCGCAAACCCCTTTGTGGCTGTCGTCGCCTCGTTTCATGGGCAGTCTTACTGTTACAGTTGTTCCTGCACCGACCCGACTCTTGACTGATATTTTGCCGCCAAACTGGGCTGCGATTTGCTTGACAAAACTCAATCCAAGCCCCGTACCGGGAGACAAGTGGTTCTCTTGTGAGAAGGGTTTGAATAGTCCGTTTTGTAAGAAGTCGTCGCTGATACCTACTCCCGTGTCTGAAACTGTTATTGTCACCCAACAATCGTTGTCGTCAGGCCCCAGAGCGCTCGTCTGTTCCAAAGATACTCGAATCAGCCCCTTGGTTGTGTATTTGAGCGAGTTTCCAAACAAGTTCATGACGATACGACGCACTGGCCCAGGTTGTGTGTAAAAGCCCCAGGATGGTCGTGAATCAATGACTAAAAAGATCTCCACGTCCCCGATCTTGGTCTCGACGCTACCTCGGTTCTTGGCTGGTGTTCGGAGCTCTTCTATAGCTTGCATGGTGTCCATACGGCGTATAGATGTGTGACCGGGGCGTCGAGGAGGTTGACTTGTCGACTGAGCTGCTTGGGCCAGAGAAACGTGTTGGAAGTTAAAACCAGCATATACACTTTCCAAAACTTCTTCAGCCAATACGTCGAGCTGGACAACCTTTGTTGATGAATTGGGTGTGCCTCCAATAGTCGGGGCTCTACTGAGACCGTGCTTGTCAGGTTGATTTTCCCGTGCTCCTTCTTGTGGCAAAGGCTTGTTGACCTTTGAATATTCGAGGAGATGATCAATAGTATCGGATAGTGTCCGGCAGCACGTCTCAATTGTGTGGACGATATTTTGTTGTGGAATGCTAAGATCAGTGTCATTAAGTAGCTCAACGCTGAGAACAGCACCATGAAGTGGCGACCGCAGCTCATGAGACAGTGATCCCAGAGCATCAGTTTTGGCCCTGTCCGCAGCCAAGGTCTCCAATCTGAAGGCCTCGGCCGCAGCAAGCATACCAAGGGCTCCAAGGTAGCTGAGATCGAGATCAATAGTAAAGGAACGTTTGATGTTAAAAGAGTATACGAATCCGCCAGCAGACCATCGCTTCTTACGTGGATCCCATATTGGAACAAAAGCGACACTGCGAGATCCTGCGAAAGCTTCACGGAGGATATTTGCTTCTCGCCGCTGGATATGGAGCCCCTTTTCCTGTTTCTTAGTGGCATCACCACTAGAGTGGATTTTGTCTTGGCCGTTATTTAGAGCGCGATGGTTCGATTCGTCGGATAGTTCATCAGGCTGCAGCTCTCCGTTGGCGTCAAGATTAAAGATATGGCCCTTGGGATATCGTCGGATCATGCGGGCGAGAAGGCTTTGCGGAAGAGAAATACAAGCGCGCTGACCATTCAATGTGTCCTCCTCTGAGGATCCAAGAACCTGACATGACGTGCGCGAGCGATCGTCAGACGAGCCAGTCGTATACGCATCTTCGCTGTCATGGTGACTAAAAGTTGATCGTCGTCGGGTCGGCACGTCCTCTTCCATCCAATCGTTCGAAACACCAGTGGTGGAGAACTCAAGCATATCTGCATTCAGGAACATACATCCATCAACCTCTATTGAGTCTTTGATGATACGAGCGGCTTTGGAGAATGCTTCTCGTGGAGTTTCCAGACCTCGATTTGAATCGTGGTAATGAGAAAATCCATCAGGGGCAGGTCGCACAACTCGCGTGTGCTCCTCTTGCCCGCTTGTTACTTCATCTGGATTGGTGATAGATGCTGTAGGTGATCCGATATTCATGTCTCCCAGGGCATTCTTTATGTTTTCAATTTCAGGTCTTTGGCTTTTAGAAACACCATTGGGCCGCTTTTCGTTCTCACGTGGGCTCGCCACTGAAGGGACATATTGCATATCACCCTCAACAAAAACTGACAGGCCCGCAGCCTTTTTCTCACTGCGCCGTTGGTTACTTTTGAGGCTAATTGTCTCAAGATGCTCAGTCACAGCTTTTGAAAGCTCTCTCATCAATCTCGACAATTGATAATCCCAAGGTAAAGCAGGCTTTGTGTCAATAACGCAGATAACACCGATGTTGACACCCCGGTCAGTCCGGATCGGCACAGCAGCATAAAATCTTGCCGCGCCTCCAGGTCGACAATACGGCTTTGCGGAATACTCTGGATCAGTCGTGACGTCGTTGACAACAATGACGGGTAGGCGAGAAGTAGATTTGAATCCATCAGGACCAGACTCGGGAGGATCATCAGAACATAAAGTGGTTTCGCAAGCGCTATGGGCGCGAGGGATTGCTGTCCCACAGTGCCAGAGAGTCTCATGGTGAGATTCATATCCCAGGCTGGGAACAAGAGGCGTGGTGGCAGAGGCTTCAGCGATGATGTACTGGTGAGTCTGGTCAAACAAAGAGATCATTGACTTGGCCGCACCAGTTTGAGAAGCGGCCAGTCGGGCGAGAGCCGTGAAGATGACATCTGGACATGTGACGAGTTCAGATTGAGGAATTGGTGAGCCAGAGTTGTTGTAGCGAACGTTTGTGAAAAGTGAGTCGTCATATCTTGTGACAGTGAATATTTTAGTGAGACTTTTGGAAGGGATATTATTTCATACCTAAAGGTTTCCCGTTCCCGAGTAGCTTCGGAGACGACGGTTTTCCTGGGGACCTCAACACACTCTGTAAGGGTTGCCATATCGGGCAATCGATTGAGAGAGTGTGACGCTGTCTATAGGACAAGGACAATGGCAAAGGCAGTGTGAGAAAGACAAGATGAAGATTTTAGACATTGGAGTTATTTCCTCGCCCTCCTCTCAACGCTTTTCCACAACGGCCAAGCTCATTATTGGGTGGAAAAAATAAAGAGCGAAAAAGAGAGACAGGCCAATGTTAGGAAGGGGAAAGGCTAGAAGGGAAGGGAAGGGTTTGCCACTAGGTAGATACAGTACTTGAAGGCGCGGCGGAGAGCGGAGGGCCGCCGGTGGAGGGGCCGAAGACCGGCAGGCAGGCATTTGTAAGGCTCAAGAGCCCTGATCAAGTCCCTGAAAGCAGCTTAGCTGTGTCGTATCAGTACCTGAAAGTTACTGCAATTCATGCCTGCAAAGAAGTACTAGCAGTGTTTAATTACTGTAGGTCTGCAGGGTGCTGAGACTAGGTAGAGAGTACTATACTGCAAAGCTGAAAAAGTGGCAGAGTCTAGAACAGATCGATCGATTTGCATTCGTTGCCGCTAATTCAGCATCGACGAATGTTATTAATTCAAGTGGAGACTGGTTGTTTATACGGCAGTTGATATTGACAAACTAACGCAATCAATTGGCCGTGCACAATTGATACGGATGCCTGCGCACAGATTCGATTCCCTTATTAAAGTCCGGTTCCGTTGGGACGTGTCCAAGGTTAGTAGTCGGCGGGCGAGTGACGTCCCTATTTCTGGGGAACGACTCTTCCCACCTGTTGCGACTCTGATTGGTTTCCCACTGTAGAGATCAATTCATGAATGTATCCATGGTTCAAGTACGGAGTAGTTATGCTCAAATTGAAACTTGCCAATAATAATAGCTGACCGTAAAGCCCTGCATGCATAGCGACCAACTAAATTACCCTGAGTCTTGGCTGCATACCTCTTATACTTGAAAACATATGCCTTGCTTATCGGTATCACAACACATAATAACTGTGAAACCTCCGGGATCTTGTTCCTTACCGTAGATCTCGATCCGCAGAGCGGAAGCCTTTTAGTTCACTTTCGTCCTGGTAACCATCTATCACGTGAAGCTGCTAAGACCAAACAACTAGTTCGCATCCTTCGTTAGCTTGGACACTTGTTCCAGCCATCGTCATTCTTATCCACTTCCATGTCTCTCTTTCTCGGCCGTCTTCATTTTGACTCGTACCCATTTCTTCAAACGTCATAACATTTAGTCAACTGTCAACTGTAATGGCTATCCCTATTTCACTCTCTCAAGCCTCTCTGGCGGCTGTCATACTAGGCTCCGTCTACGGGAATTACGTTGCTCTATCACCCCCCAACCCCAGTCACCATGTTACGCCCTCAACCGGAGACTCGGTTCGTGGTTTGCTTTTGACAAAGAAACACCCAACCAAGGTGGCACTAGCTCCTTGGGGCTTGCTAGCGCTGCAGTCTGCTGCTCTCGCCTGGCGCTACCCGGACATACCAGCTTCTGTTCTCCGTCACGGTGCAGAAAACGGACTCAACACGAACCTCATAACATGGTCCCCGGCAACTGTGATACCCTTGGCCCTGACTTTCGGCGCCGGAATCCCTCTCCGGTTGATCCCCTACGCATCACTGGGTAAGAACTTTACCTTTGCACTCAAAAAGCCAGATCGATTGAAGACAACGGGTATATATCACTATGTCCAGCACCCGAGTTATACTGGCCTTCTCATCCTCATATTTTCCAACGCAGCACTTCTCGGTAGACTGGATGGACCTATCAGCTGCTGGATTCCTCCACAGTATTACAACGCCTCGTATTGGATATGGGGATTGATTGCACCATGGGCGTCACTTGTCCTGTACGGCATATCGAAGAGAGTATATGAAGAGGAGAATATGTTGAAGGCGGCTTTCGGTAAGGAGTGGGAGGATTGGCACGCCAAGACGGCTCGTTTCATTCCATATATCTTCTAATTCTTCTGGATATGCATGGATGTTGGGATGAACAGAGGACGCCAGAACAGGTACAACTGATGTGATATTTTCTATCGCAAGGTACATTTGACAATGATAATCGGTAGTTAATAGTGAAAGAAGCCAGTAGAGAAAACATGACCTATAAAACAGTGAATTCCATGATTGCAATGCAACAGCCCCCAAAAAGTTTATCAAATACATCTCTAGAGTAACCACATACCGATAATTCCAATAGACCCAATGCTAATAACCCACTCAACTTCAAACATAAATAGATACTTAATGCCAAAACCATGGTTTCAGCAATCCTACAACCTCGGCGAGAACTAAGACAGAGCCAAACTCTTCAACTTCCTGACCATCTGTCGCCCACGCACATTGTCTAGGGAGATCTCTCGCCCCAGCTTCACCAGTGCATCACTATTCATGATACGTCCTTCTTTCTCACTCATCTTGAGGACGGTATTATACAGGAACTCAGAGCCAACCTCGTCTTCGATGGCTCTCATGCTTGGGTGCTTGGCCCGATGGCCTCTCCTCCTATACATGCGCAGGGCCCTGAGATAGATCCGACGTGCCTCACTTGCACCACGGATAGAGGAAGTGCCTGGAGCTCTCTGGTTGACGAATTTGGACGCAGTTGATGGAAGCCCTGCAAAGTCATTCAAGCTTACCCCTACTAGTGTTGAGTCAGCTGAAGGGTGGTCGACTCTAGGAGACATCTCGGTATCGGAACGGAGAGGATCAAGTTCGTAGTTACTGCAATCATCAGATATAATCCTTTGCTGATAAACTAGGTTGTTTCCATACTTTGACGCGCTCTCAGAACTCTCACAATGTTCCTCAATGGTATCAAGAGACGTATTGTTTGATTCTGAGTAGTAGCAAATATCCATACTGTCATGGGAAGACATTGTGTTTGTTTGCTTCGATAATTGAAGTGCGATGGGTGTTACGAATGTTGAAGTTGGTGTTCGTACCAGGTTGTGTACATTGGAAAGCGACTAGATTTGATTATGTAGACGGGAAAGGTAATCATGACGACTGATAGTGAGAGAGACTTCCTCTTATACATTCCCTAGTACTGCCTACGGGTTTGGGTAATTCAAAATTAGTTGCTCTATTCCTCATATTCTGACGTTTTGCGCTGATTCTTCAATGCACACAAAGTCTATTTACAAGCCCTCGTTCAACTTTCTTGCCTTCGTAAAAGCGAAAAGCAACAATGTAGGAAGGCATTCTTATTTTTTGGAAGTTAATTTGCTAAAATATGTTAACTAGGGAAAACCTAGATATTTCGAGAACTTAGTTTGGCACAGTCGACCAGCACCATAACTATGAATTGACTCACAACTGACAACAGGGTTTGTTAGAAACTGCGTATCTAATTGCTTTGTGACCCCCTCAAAACTTTCAATATGGACGTGGCCAATTGAGCGTTCTTGGTAAAGAGTTCCAGATCATGCTCGGGATACCCTGACTGAACGGCAATGACAGCATCCAACCCGGGCACGATGTAAATGGCCTGTCCATACATGCCCATAGCCGCAAAAGCACCGTCATCTCCCATCTTGTACACATCTGGATCTCCTCTGCCAGTCGTCCACCAGCCACTTTCATACCCAAAACTAGACACAAAATTATCGGGGTGGAGAGCCCTGGCTCCAACACTGTACTTGGCAGCGGATATATCCTGGAACCAACCAGGTGGTACATTTGGACCTTTTCCTTCCTCTTTTATCCCGTCAAGAATAAAACATCCAAAACGTGCCATATCTGTCAGGGTAATCGAGAGGCCACCATGGCCGTCAACATGGCCTGCGGCTGTGGTTCTTATGTAACCGTCGTACTGCATTCCAGCAGGCTCCCATATCGTGCGAGATATGTACTCGTCAAGAGGTTCCTTCGTGGCACGGGATATAGCTGTTGATAGCACGTAATAGTTCGGGTTGTAGTAGTGAAACTCTTCCCATGGCTCGGCCACCTTCCTTGCGGTTTTGAGCCAGTTGAGAACAACATCGGGATCAGTCTGTGGGTAGAGCTCGGTTGCATACATTGGGTTCGGCACGTCAGCTGGTCTTTCGTCCTCGGATTGCTCAACGACTCCTGATGACATGCTGGATAGCGCGAGAAGCGGAACGTCTGCCCACGCAGTCCCCTTGAGCTCCTCGACATGACGAGATACTGGATCATTGACGGATAGTTTACCCTCTTGCTGAGCAATAGCCAACGCTGTAGAGACCACAGACTTGGTAACAGACTGCACATCATTCCTCGAAGCTTTGGAGTTTCCATGCCGATACTCTTCAAGGCGAATAGCACCATTCTGCACAACGACGCAGCCAGTCAACCCACATCGACGCATGAATTGGTCAAAGTCGATTCCAGAATTCTCTTTGATCGCAGCAGGGATGTTAATTGAGTCATCTCGTGTGAATCGTCTCAGATAGGAACCGTGTCTGATTTGGGTTGTTCGGTTTTGGAAAGTTTCTTCTCGGAGACGGTAGAGAAGAGGCGTGTAAGCCGGATCAGCAGGAGGGATTGATGAGAGGTTGAAACTTCCAATCTGGTCACTCAGATGTGACAAATCTCCCATCTTGGCGATATATTCTTTCCAACTTGAATGAATGAATCTGGTGATGGCTAGGAAACGTCGTTCGAGACTTCACATCGGAGGTGAGAGCCGAAGATTGATAATACATTATTTCGGCCTCCAATCAAGTTCTATTCCCGCATCTGACGGTGTCCACCCAGACTACCATCGGCCATTGTCCTCCGACCTCCTGAAAATAACGATCAGTCATTTTAGAGTGCATATGAATAATCCCAAATGCTGGGTTGTCAGGCAAGGATAGTTCTAAACATAAGATATGGGCATACTAATTGAGATTGAATGTTATCTTGAAGTATGATTGAAAGCAGGTCATCGCTCCTATCTCTTCACCTTTTGTTGTATACCACATTTGATTTCCAACGATAGGAACCCAATCAAAAACGAAAAGCCATGTTGACAGCAATACCAGTTTATGTAATACGACCATGCCTCCAATACTATCACCAAAAAGGCAGAGATGGGCGAAAGATCGTTTGTTTAGGTAGTTCGATAACGGCACCAGAAGTAGTCCCCGCGCTTGATTAGAGAGATATACCACTGCCAGACTTGGAGTAAGCGATGCTCATAACGCTTTACTTCTCTTTCCTTCCTTCATTAAAATTCCTCACCTCTTAACTCACCAACCCACTATGTTAGAGGTCCACTGCTCGGGAACGCCATACGAGGTATTAATTCTCTCCGATATGACAAGACGCACAGCTCTAACCTCATACAGATCGGCCATCAACATGGCGCTTTAGGTCAGGATAAAGTAAAGGGATCCCTCTCCTTTTACGAAGGGCTCTTCCAAGAAACATGTTCTATGAATTGGGAAGCTGTTCGCCGAGAAGCTCAAAAATACATCGAGCCTCTCCAAAACATATCTCCTCGTCACGTTGAGGAAATGAAGGGCCTAGCCGACGGTGCTGGCGTTGACCTTTTGGATATCGTCGCACTGAACGTCAGGACGGAAATCACCTTCAGTCTCTACACAGAAAACCCTGCCACTCCCATCCAAACTGATGGCTGTACAGGTATCGCATATCGCCAACCAAACGGTCAAGTGCTTCTGGCACAGAACTGGGACTGGCAACCCAAACAGGCGCCGAATCTTCTTGTATGCCATATTTCCCAGCCTGGAACAGATATACCCAATATATCGATGGTGACTGAGGCTGGTGTGATAGGTAAGATTGGTGTCAACTCTGCAGGAGTCGGAACGTTGTTAAACGCCATTCGAGCTCGCGGCGTTGATAGTACTAAACTTCCAATTCATCTTGCTCTCAGGACAGCTCTGGAGTCCAAATCAGCACGAGAAGCCGCGGACAAGCTGTACAAGATGGGAACAGCTGGTAGCGGACATATCCTTGTATCGGATCCACGCGAAGCTATAGGTCTTGAGTGCACAAGCATAGGGATCAAAGAGATCAACTTTGACGGTAACGGGACTCTGGTACATACGAATCATTTACTTCTCGAACATCCTGGAGTCGATGAGCCAGGTTGGCTGCCAGATTCTAAAGTGCGTTTTGCACGTATGTCTCAACTTTTCCAAGACAAGATAGCTTCGGAGAACATCGACCACGAATCCCTCTTTGAGCTATTCAAGGATGAGCAAGGATACCCAGCGTCAATCAATCGTGATGTGACTGCGCATAGAGATGGGACTACTACTTTGTTCAACATCAACATAGACTTGGCAAAGGGAAAGGCCATAGTCAAAATGGGAAGACCAACGAGCTGGACGGAGAGATTGGAGTTATCGCCTTAGATGAGTCTCTAATTATGTTTGTAGCAAGCCGGTTGAACGCATTACGTTTTAGATATACAAGCTTCTCCTAATTGAACAATATATCTTCCCAAGATTACTTCGCGATACAGGGTAAGCATCTTGAGCATGTCTCACGGACTGTCATTATTCCGGCCCGCGAGATCTGGCCTCATCATGTATCCCTACACCAAGAAATCATGATGAAAGTTGTCGCTGCACGTCACTAGACCCTTACAAGTTTCTTACCGCAAAATCCGCTATCATGGTAATTCCCATATCACCTCCAAGCTCAATCGCCCTCGCTAAAAATTTGAACTAGAATATCGCATACAACTCCGCCTTGCGGCAAAGCAAGTCCCTGGCCGCCGAACTCCAAAATCTCAATACCAAATCCCAAGCATCCCCTTCCGAAATCGGCAACGTGTCCGCCTCAATCGCCTCCTTTACAAAGACCCTCGACGAATACCAAAGCCTCGCCCGCCAGGAGATTGTCCCCAAGAAGCAGGAAGAGGCTTTCGCGCGGGTCAAGAGGTTTCGCGAAAACCTTTCCGATTATAGAGGCCAGATTGATTCCCTGAAGAAAGCTCGCGAGGATGCTCAGCATCAGGCGAACCGCACAGAGCTTCTGGGAAGAAGACCATATAATGCTACGCCCGAGAACCCTTATGCGAATGCTACAACGACAAACACGCATTCCACCTTCCAGCCTCGACACCCAACCCAGTCCAATGGACCGTTGACGACCGGTTCGCCAGACGAGATGCGCGAGGCCCATGCCTTTAGGGAACAGAACTTCTTCTCAAACACGAATCAGGCTCTCGATGACTACATTGCGCGCGGACAGGCTGTGCTGGGCGATCTGGGCCAGCAGCGAGAGATGCTCAAGAGTACCCAGAAGCGACTTTACAGTGTCGCCAACACATTGGGTGTTAGCGGCGATACAATCCGTATGGTGGAGCGACGGGCGAAAGAAGACAAATGGATCTTTGCTGCTGGCGTAGTGATATTCTTTTTGTTTTGCTGGCTGGTGCTTCATTTCTTGCGATAGAATAAATTTCCCAACTTGGAATGGAATGGTGATAAAAATGGCTATAGATATTATGTATGCACGTTGGGGGGAGGCATCAGCGCGGCGCTTAGGAGTTGTCTTTTTGCTTTTGTGTATTAAGTTTGTTCTTTTCGACTTGTGTCATTCGGCCCATCTCAAGCAGGTTCAAGATACAATACACACAGCGATCCTCTGTGCTTTAGAATTGGATCACTCATCATCACCGTCGCCTTCTTTAAGTGCTACCGTGAAAAGCACATCCTTATCTGTCGTCACCGTCACGACCTGCGACTCGGGCAAGATGTGATTGCTAGTGCTTAGCTTGCCGCCAATCTCGGTGTGCCAGTCCTCAACGTCCCACTCGAGTCCCTTTGTCGTGATGTTGGCGGCTTCCTTGAGAGGGATAATGCCAATATGCTTGCCAAAAGCGTCCTCCTCGCCGTCCTCACGAACCTGGATCTGATGTGTGCCAGCTTTGAGCAAAAATGTCAGACTCGAGCCAGACAGGAGGAAGACACGGCCGCTCGCATATTCGGGATCAGTTTGGAAGAGGTACAGGTGGTGGAGCTGGGAAAGACCCTGGTCGACACGGCCGCCAATTCCTCCGAGAGCGACAATGTCAATCCCGGAGTGTTCTTTGCGGATCCAGTTGACGGCTTTGGAGAAATCGGTCGACTCTTGATCGGCATCGTGAATAATCTGCGCAGGGGAGGGTTGCGACGAGTAGAAATCGCGGACCGTTGGGGTCAGGGAATCGAGGTCGCCAATAATGAGTTGAAGGTTGGACTAAGCCAACAGGTTAGCAAAGCCATTCCACAATTGCGACAAGTAACTTTTTCGTATCGCAACGGTAATAAAACATACATATTTGCCATGGAAGGACGAAAGCTTGTGCAGTCTGTTTGCTCCTCCATCTGCTGCAACTCTCACAGAAGCTGCGACGACACTTTTTTTTAGTAACTGAGAAGACGCAACAAAATCAGGCGAGCCACGTACAGTTCTTCCAGAGCTTGCGCAGGTTGACGCCGTTCTTCAGAGGCTGGTTAAGAATCAGAAGAGCGAAATTTTGCCCTATGTTGTAGTCCTGCAGCAGCTTTGCTGGTCGCCATTCAAAGGTCTTGGAGGCCATTGTATCGTGGGGTGGTGATCGCAGCTTGCGACGTTTGGGGAACAAGGAATGATGATGGTGTAAAGATTGAAAAAGATACCAATTCCCTGTCAAGTAAAATTTGTTTTATCCCTTGCGAGAGAATACCTAGTTCCGTTCCCTAGCTTGAAGACTTCCCCTCGTTTCCTGTGCGACAGCTTCAGCTTTGCTTTGTGCTGTCTCGCCTTGCCTAAACCAACTTCGTCTAATGAACAAGCTTTGGCCCTACGTATCAGCCACCAACAGTTCAAAAGCTAAAAGAGGCAGGCGCTGGTTTTCACGTTAAAAGCTTCAATATGGCTTTTGACAGTGTTTAGAGGCGTCTCATGATCAGGAATGCATGCGCACTATCTAAACGTCAAACTACCTAGAATACCTTAGTAGTTATCGACTGATGGTGGGGGGAACGTCATGGTTCGATCAAGGGTCACTTATCGATAACGAAGGATTACGGCAGCGGTTAAATGACGGTTACATTATTTTTTTCCACTCAAATCCTGGCTGGATCCAATTCCCATCCCGGTAGCTCGGAGGTTCAAGGGCCCAGCATCCATCATACGTAGGCGTCAAATGTTCCCGATGCTCCACTGCTGACCAATTCTTTCTTGTATTCATTGCTTTTCGCGCCTTCGAATTGATGATTCCCTTTGTTTCTTCATTCCGTTAGACTCCAACAACCATGTATCGTAATACCATGCGATCGGCCTCGAGGCCTGTAATTGCCAGCTTGCGATCAAGCACCATCCGCGCCGCCCCACGACGATTCGCTTCCACAGCTCCCGCCGACAAGCCCCGATCTCTCAAGGGTTCCTTGTTGCGATTGGGTCTGGCATTCGGTGCCGTATACTACTACAACACAAGCCCAATCTTTGCTGATGAGGCCATCTGTATGTGTGCTTGCAAAGCTCGGAAGAATTAGGGAGCATCCAACTAACAGCTTGCAGCAAAAACGGTTCCCGCTCCCGCTGCCTTTTCCGATGACGATCTTCCCACCGTCGATTCTATTGTAGAGGAGAAGCGCAAGCAGATCAAGGCCAAGAGCGAGGAGGCTGCCACTTCTTCAAAGACACCCGAGTCTGAACAATCCAACCCTCAGGCTGCCGCCGCCGATGGATCACCTGCTGCTTTAGAAGAGGAGGCTGGCCAGCAGGGCGCTTTCAACCCCGAGACTGGCGAGATCAACTGGGACTGCCCTTGCTTGGGTGGTATGGCCGACGGGCCTTGTGGAGAGGAGTTCAAGACTGCTTTTAGCTGCTTCGTCTTTTCTCAAGAGGAGCCCAAGGGCATGGACTGTATCGACAAGTTCCAGTACGACATACCGAATGATATTGTTAATTGTGGCTTACTAACTTGACGCCAGGGGAATGCAAGAGTGCTTCAAGAAGTACCCCGATATCTACGGCGCCGAGCTTGCAGATGACGAGGACGGCGCTCCTACTCCCGATTTTGGCGACGAACAACCCTCCGGTGCACCAACGACTGCTGAATTCAAGTCTGACGGCGAACCCGCCCGTGAGTTTGGCGATAAGGCCGCCGCCGATACCGTAAAGTCCGGTGATTCGCAAAAGCCTACCGAGTCCAAGACGCCTGCCAAGGCTACCTCTGCTTCAACTAAGTCCGCCGAGAAGCCCGCCGTTGATGCTCAAAGGAATGCCGAGTCCAAGCCCGATGCTAAGCCCGCTTCTTCCGGATCACGAATGGTTCAGGATGTTGCTACCCCGATAGAAGAGCCCGTCAACGACAAGTACTGGCAGGATATGCACAAGAGCGAAGTTACCAAGAAGGAGGTCAATGTGGGGGTCACACAGGCTCACGACGCTACTGCTGCCAATGAGGAGATCAAGATCATCGAGAAGCAAGAGGCTGCCAAGAAGAAGGCCGAGAAGAAGCAATGAATGGTGTAAAGTAAAACGCTGGCGCAGTTTGAGTGGAAAATGTACTTTTTGTAAATTATTTGGGGATCTTGGCATGGGCAAGGGTGCTCATATCTGTACCAACGCTATATGATTGAGAAGGAACAGAACCCACGAAATTAATAGACACGATCACATCTCACTATCATCAGTTACGTTACTCTTGCTGATATCACATGTTGAGAGCGGGAACAATTGTTGAACTTGGTATCGTAGCATGTATTGAGATGGGTAATAACCTGGTATCATCCAGAGTAGATACTATAAACAAAGTAAAGTAATGCAGTGCAGTGCACCAAAACATAAAAAAAAAGCTGTAATTTCAGCCATCGTTCAAAAATTCCCGCAGCGTAATCTCATCACAGTCAGAGTTGTTGCCGGTTTCGGGGTCTGAGCTCTGTAGTTGATCTGCACAAGGGCTTTTGCAACCTGTGCTATCTTGTTGACTTTCACACTTTTCATCATCTTTCTAAGAACCACCCTTCTTGCCCTTGTACAGGTATCGTCCAACAGCACCCTGAGCAGCAGCAGCACTGGCAAGGATACCGACACCGTAAGAGACGGCCTTCCAGTCGAGTCTGCCCTTCTCGTACAGACCCCAGCCCTTGTAGCCGAGGAAAGCACCGAGACCGACGACGGTAGCCAGGTTAGCGACAGTCAGGCCAGTGGCCTCACCATCAGTTAGCTTGGAGAACTGCTGGATCAGCCAGTTGTCGGTCTCCTTGGCCTTTGCGGCGGCTGAGTCACGCTTTCGCTTCTGCTCCTTGGCCTCGTCCTCTCGCTCGATGCGGTCTGCTTGAGTCTCGGTCTGGATCTCCTGCTCGAGGAAGTCGTTGGGGACGGTGTGCACGCTAGGCATATCAACGTCGACCAGAGAGGCGGTGGAAGCAGACTCGTCAGTCATGATTTGGGGAGGTTGAGGGGCAGCGGCCTTTTGGAAGGTTATTAGCCACGGCAATTGTAAGAATCTAATACCTGTTCACTTACATCCTCAGGGCTCTGCTTGGGGCCCTTGGCAGCAATATCGGCGTAAGACACTGTGAAAGAAAAGTCAGTGGTCTGATCTGATGCTGGGCACAAATACGTGAAAGTGACGTGACGTGTATACTTACTGATGATGGAGGCGGGGTAATGTAATGAAGAGTGGAATTGATTGAGTTGTTGAGAACAGATGGGGCTTAAGAGACTTTCGTGAAGCGGGGAGTATTTGAATGAGGCGTTCTGAAGCCAAGAGTATGTATCGTGATCGAGGAGAGAGAAAAGATGGAGGGGAAGAAAGATGGGATGGGGATTTCATGTGACGCAGATCATCGACAACGCACCTTTTTGAAGCTTCCGCAATTCGCCGATGACGTATGCGGCTCGAGATCCACTAACAAGCTTTCCTCGTCCAATCCAAGGATAATAAAGCAGGATTTTGCTTGGTTCGGAAGAAGTTGGAGCCAGGAACAAGATTATGGGGGGACCAATCAAGGAGCTCAATCATGTTGCTGGATGCTGATCCAGGTTTTGATGGATGATCACTTTAATTGATTATGGGCTTACTCTACCACTACCATCCCTTCCAAGGAACCCATGTATCCCTCACGATACCCCCTTCATCAACGACATAATACGCGTAAAAAGCAGCTGCCACTATACAAGAATGATTGCACCAAACCTCAACTCTCTGACCAACCTTGAAATCCTCGTCTACCTTTCCACCCTCGCTCGTGCCCAGGATCCCATGCTCCTGCGATAACCGTACTAGACTCCACGCTGGGCTGCCCACCACTCGGCCGAATCCGCTGTAGGCGCTTGCCTCACGCGACAGTGCGATCACACCCGCGTTGATCAACGCTTCGTTGCGCTCTGGGTAGACGCTGCAAACCTCTGCTGCCACCGACACGGCCTGTTGCGACTCAGTCACGAGACCTGTCGATACTTGCTGGAGGTCATTGCAGGGAAAGTTGCCGGCGTGGAGCTCCAGGATAACGTTCTCTGGCATCGACGCCTTGAGGCTTTCCACTACGTGCGCTGTCGGTGTGCTGCCGACTGAGATGATGAGGCGACGGTCCGAGGGGAGGAGCTTGGCTGCGGAGAGCACGCTTGATACTTCGATGTTGAGAGTTTCTTCAGCTTCTTTTCGTGAACGGCCTCCATATGAATGACCGGCGTGACAGTAGAAACCGTAGATATTGACTGCAGAGGACTTTTCTGCGCGCTCTACCAAGCGATGCAGAGCATCACTGTTGGCTTTAACGCCCGCTCTGTGCGAGCCAACGTCCAACTTAATGAAGATATCCCAGGGTTGATTGCTTGAAGCTGACTCCTCGAGGAAGGACACTTGTTGCTCGTTGTCGACCATGAGCTGGACACGTACCAATTTGCGAAGTTCCGTCAACCTGGGTAGAACTCCTGGGTAGACGGGGATGCCATACAGACACTACAAAATGTGAGCACTTCGGCCTTTAGTTCTGTGGGCCAAGTATTACCTCTTCCACGAGACCTTCTTCCACTAGAGGCAAAGCACCCTTCATCTCAGGGATCGTTGATGCAATCATACCCTTGTACTTCCCTCCAGCAAGCATCAATCTTGTCACCTCAAGCGTCTATAAAATGGTAAGCCGATGTCGATCGTGCATCATATATATATGTAACGTACCTTGAGCGTCTTGACATGAGGTCTAAAGCCAATGCCGAGCCTTTCCACATCTTGATGTAAAGTATCGATGTTCTTCTTGAGCACAGGCAAATTGACTAACAAGGCTGGCGTAGGAAGTTCCGAGATGGGCTTTCCGATAAAGGACTTGTGATTCTCGAGTGAGTAATCCATAGTGAAATGTCTCGTTCTGAAGTTGTTTATCTGAACTGAAAGTGCTCCAATATGGGACGAACGGGATTCAAGAAGAATGCGGGGAGTTGTCAGGTGAAACTGTAAACTGGTCTCTGCTTCGAGTTACACTGTCTGGTGATTTAATCACGATTGTTGGTTTATCTGAGTGAGTTATTTAATTCGTAGCTGTCGGCCATCGATCAAAAGTGGTTTACAAGAGTCCGTGATGGGGCAATTGACAGTTATCCGCGGCGGATACCAGATATAGCGCCGATCATTTTCCGCGGGCAACTTCAGACAGCAGTAAATAATAGAGCTAGACGGTAGCTATTTGGGCATAGACGAGAGAGCAGCTAACACTTATATAATAAATCTATAAATCTGCAGTCAGTGTACAACTAATATGGCTATTACCGTGTGTATGGAGGTCAAGTTCAAGAGGGTGCCGAGAATTCTTGGCAAAAATGGCCGTGTAAGTTGAACGATCACTAAATGAGGTAACGCATCTCACTGAGATAATTTATGCCAAATAGCGTTACACCTTATGATGTGCCGGACACTGGCTATATTTCCGCAATCCCACTGTTCTATATGCCAAGAATGTTAGCTCTTAAACTTAAGAATATAAAAGTACATGACCGAAGAGCGTACGTAGTATAAACAGCATAAACTGACTTGCTGGTTTCGTCTCGTGCCTCGACTGGTCAACTTTTCGAATATCCCGAGACCAGCCATCAGAGGCCTCAGAACTCCCCTGTCGTCTTCTGCAATATTTTGAACCTCGCTTATCGCTTCAGTATCCTTCAAGGCATTTCCGTTTCAGTTTGGCATTGTGAGACGTATCTCTCTACCAAAGTTTGGGTTGGTATCTGCAAACACAAACCTTAACAGTACTGCCTGTTGCCTGTTGCCCGCACGACATCGAGATTTAATTATCGCATAGCTATTCAAAGTGGTATAATGTTAGCTTCTTCTGAATTAAGGCCCTCTGTAAGTTCTATAAATGTCGCTGTGTCCTATGTCGGTTCTATCACGTTGACGATGTTCTTTTTCTTTTTTCACTCGCCTGTTATACCATATCTTACACATTCACAATGTCAACTTCTATCAAGACACGTATTTTGATACTTTCCGATACCCACGCACAAAGGTTCCCTCCCGGTACGGACCCTCTCGAGCAAGCGGACGTGGCGATTCACTGCGGTGATCTAACGAACGACTCCAAGCTCAAGGACTATCAAGAGGCAATACAACTACTGGATAATATCAACGCTCCTTTAAAGATCGCCATTGCAGGGAACCATGAGTTTTCTCTCGACGATGTTGCTTACAATCACAAGATTGAAGAAACATGCAGGATAAGGCAAGACGATCTCAGCGAGGCCATCATGGCCGAGTATGGCAAGTTCGGAGAAGCTAAACAACTATTACTGAAAGCTAGAGAAAAAAAACATCGTGTTCCTGGAAGAGGGGAACCACAAGCTTCAACTTCCCAATGGTGCTGTTCTGAAGCTTTACGTCAGTCCGTACACACCTGCTCACAACTGCGGTGGCTGGGGCTTCCAGTACGACGGCATTCACAATTTCGACATCAAACAGGGGACCGATATTGTTGTAACACACGGTCCACCACACGGAATCATGGATATGACTCTGAGAAAGGAACGTATTGGATGTCCGCAGTTATTCGCTGCAGTTGCAAGAGCCCAGCCGCGGATTCATTGCTTCGGACATGTTCACGAGGGCTGGGGTGCAAAACTGGTGTCATGGAGGCCTAATTTATCGGAGATTCCTCAGCATGTTAGCGACATCGATAACGACAAATCTTTTGTGATTGAGAATTTGATATGGTTGAGTGGCTCCAAGTTTGAGTCTCAGGAGGATAAGAAAGAAAGAGAAGAAAGGATGGAGCTGTATAGATCACAACGGTACTGCCACTGCAATCCCGATGGTAGACCATTCCAGTCTGGCGAGACCATGTTTGTCAATGCTGCACTTATGGGAGTTGGACGATTCGATAAAGTCCCATGGCTAGTAGACATTGATCTGGACCAATATCAAGGGGTATAGCATCAGGAGGGCATGCCGGATGACGCGATCGAAGTGGATTCTCGAGGCAAAGACAACAGATAAACAGAAACGGAAGGTTGACTCTTGCCCTGATCTTCCGTTCGACGGAGATATGAAAAGGAGAAGGACATACTGGTAAATGACATGTTCTTCAAGCACCAACTGAGTCGACCCGCAGTCGGCGCCGAATGCAAGATACACAACAACGAACTCGTACATCGGACATAAACCAAGTCAAACTCCATTGGCAAACGGTTCAAGTGACCAATCCAGAAACATCTTTTTGATACATATTCCCTGTAAGTATACTGGATGACACTCACTTACAAGCGGTCTGCCGAGTCGGCACCGAAACAATGTGGACAAACCCACTTATCATACCATCACCCAAGCAAAGGTCGGCATGATTAACAATTAGCTGCATCACTGATGGGTTTATTTAATATGTCTTTGATCTCATAGATTTTCTGTTTTTTGCTGATAAAAATGCCATCACTCGTTCATTTCACCATTATCCCAAAACTACTAGGAAGATGAGCGCCATCACTGCAGATCACAAAGATGATATTGAGAGTGTACATACACCATCGCCCTGCCAAGACAATGAAAAGCAACAATCCGATACAAATACAGAAGTCGATGTTCCTTACTCGAGTTTCACAATATGGCAAAAGCGTCTTATTGTTTTAGCCGCCGCCACAACGGCTTTGTTGTCACCCATGACGGCCCAGATTTATTTCCCTGCTCTACCAGCAATAGCCAAAGATCTGGGCGTCACTACCTCACGGATCAATCTCACTGTCACGACTTATATGATTTTTCAAGGAATCACGCCCATGTTTATCGGATCGCTTGCGGATAGCGGTGGGAGAAGACCTGCGTATGTCGTGTGCTTCACCATTTACATCGTTGCCAATATTGGTCTTGCCCTTGCACCCAGTTATGGCGCTTTACTTGGTCTGCGATGTTTGCAATCTGCTGGCTCTGCCAGTACCGTTGCACTCTGCTTTGCCGTGGTCGCCGATGTTGTCACCTCTGCTGAGAGAGGACAATACATTGGTATAATAGCTGTTCCCAGCGTCCTTGGTCCCTCTTTGGGTCCAGTCATTGGTGGTTTGCTTGCTGAATATCTGGGCTGGCGATCCATATTCTGGTTTCTCGCCATATTTGCCGGCGTCGGTCTCTTCCTCATTGTCATGTTTTACCCCGAGACTTGTCGCCATGTCGTTGGTGATGGCTCCATCAATCCACCTCTGATGTACCGTTCTGGGCTCCAAATTCTCAAACTGCGACGTAGGCGAGCTGTGTCGGACAAAGCTGGTCTAAGTCGACAAGTTTCTACAGCATCGACTTCCAAAAAGTTCAAGTTCAAAGCACCCAACGTTCTTGAATCAATCCTTATGCTCTTTGAGAAAGAGACAGGCCTTCTTCTCGGATTCAGTAGCATATGCTTCGCGGGGTTCTACTGCATAGCTACCGCCATGCCCTTCCTCTTCACAGACATTTATGGCTTCAATGAAGTTCAAAATGGACTGATGTTTCTTCCTATAGCAGCTGGATCGATCATCGCAGCATTTATCGTAGGCGCTTTTACAAACAGAAACTACAAGCGTCACTGCGATAAGCTCGGTATTCCATACGAGCGAAGCAAGCAACAGGACCTTTCTTCTTTCCCTATTGAGCGCGCTCGTCTCGAGATTGGCTTTCCTCTCCTTATACTTGCAGCAGTCATGGTAATCGGCTGGGGCTGGGCCGTCGACGCCAAGACGAACGTCGCTGTACCGTGTGTTATTAGTGCATTTGTGGGCGTGGGTATCGTCGGATTCAACAATACTACTAATTCTTTATTGATTGACATTCATCCTGGAAAGCCAGGGACTGCAAGTGCGGCGAACAACTTGACGCGATGTCTTGTGGGAGCTGGAGCCAGTGCAGCGATTATCCCCATGGTTGATGCGATGGGTGTAGGATGGGCCTTCACACTTATTGGAGGTTTATATATCCTTGGATGTCCCGTATTGATTATTTTGATGCTTCGCGGAATGAAATGGCGACAGGAGTTGAAGCTTAAAAGGGAGAGAAAGGACAAAGCAAACCAAGCGCTTTGAAAGATTTATAAAGAAAGGATGAGTGAAGGTTAGAGGGGGCATCAAAAGTTACAAATGTATACCCTAGATTTTTATTGATACATATAAATATTTATAAACGTGACTAATTATAATAATTCAGATTTTAATTGTGTTCAAATGATTTGTTTGGCTTGAAGCTGATGTGAATGAGAATGAGAATGTGGGGATGTCAACTTTTTTTCATCCAAGCAATACAACTAATTCACAGCTTCACTCCTTCACGTATCACCTCCTGCAAGTACATGTCGCCCGTCGTGATGTTTCATCAGTCAAGGTCATGGATCTCTCTTTTTTCTTCACTTGGATGATTGCTCTGGGTAGTCTCTTGGTTAACGCCTTGAGCAAAATTATTTGTTCCTTCTTGGTGCTGGTGGCTTCAATCGCCATATACAGACTTTACTTGCATCCTCTGGCGCATGCCCCTGGACCTAGACTTGCTGCCCTTTCAAGCGTCTGGCACGCTTACAATGCTCGAAATGGACGGATGGCATACCTGGGCAAGACTCTGCACAGAAAGTATGGCCCTGTTGTGCGCGTTGGACCGAATGAGGTTTGGTTTAATAGCAAGGAAGCATTCCATGCTATTTACAGTACGTGGCGTGGTTATACCGAAACATCGATATACAAACTGACATACTCCAAAGGCAGTGGCAGTGGTTATGAAAAGTCAGACTTTTACTGTATGATCAACTGTTTTCAGACCAAAGATTGAAGGCTAGCTAACTTGAGTAGTGGCAACCGCTCTCAACAAACCTCACATCAACTGGCAGCTCAACCCTAAATTTCCAGACACTCTCGATCTTTTATCCGAGAGAGACGCACGACGCTACCGTCTGCAACGTCGTCTCATCGGTCCAGTCTACCAAACTTCTAGTCTCATCCAATATGAAGCTGCGATCGATGAGGTTCTCGCACGCACCGTGGCCAAGTTGAAGAGTTTGAAGGGTGCTCAGGTCGAACTCAACGAATGGATGCACATCATCGCTGTCGAGTGTCTTAGTGCTATCGTTCTCTCATGGTCACCCGGCATGTTGAAGAACGGTACTGACAACGGCTCCGGTACTCATGCTTACCATGGTTGGAGACGAAAGAGTGTCTTTGGACTATTTCCTCTGGCTGCCAAACTCGAGTTCTTGTCAAAATCAACCGGGCGGCTCTTTAGTACCATTTGGGGCGTCAATTTTCAGCCCCCGAAAGACTTCCGGCCTTTCTTTCCAGTATGCTCATCCCTACTATCAACTTCTGGCACGATACTAATGCTCTATAGGACGTTGGCAAGAGAGCGTCTCGACGCATCAACGCGGCCACGCGATCCAAGCACCATAAAGATGATCGTCAAGACCTTCTCAAGGATCTTATTCAACTGCACAAATCCAAGCCTGAATTTTCTGTCAACTACCTTCGAAAGATGGTGATTACCAACTTTGGCGCTGGCCACGAGACAATGGCATCGACTCTAACGTCTATAATCGCCATGCTTGGCTCAAATGACGATATTCAAGAACAAGTATCCCGTGAGATCCTGAGAGTACACAACCCGGCAGATTACTCCACTGCAGCACGTCTACCAGAGACACAATCCCTCATCAAAGAAGCCAAACGCTTATATCCCGTCATCAGCATGTCCTTGCCGCGCAAAGTTCCTGCAGGTGGTCTTCATCTACACAACTATTATTTCCCACCCAACACAACAGTTGGCTGCAACCCTGTAGCACTACATCGAAATCCAGATATTTTCGGCCACGACTGCGATGAGTTCAGGCTAGAACGCTGGTTGACCGCAGACCCCGACGCAGCGCGCAACATGGAACGTGTAAGTCTGAGCTGGGGCGGTGGCGCGAGAACATGCCCTGGCCGGCATCTAGCAGAACTGGTGGTCTTCAAGGTCATTCCGGCTCTTGTAAAGGAGTTTAGGGTTGAGGCTATTGTGCCACCTGAGGACGAGAATAGGTCATATTTCTTGTCCATGTTGACGGGTGTCAAGGTCCGTTTCATAGAAAGGACAATAACCGATTGATGAACTACCAAAAGCATCCGGTTCAGATTTACAGGTCGCAAAGATTTCCTGGTTCTTACTCGGGGTTACCAACTCCACTTTACTGCTCATCATTGAGGTTTCGTCATCTTGGCTTTATCGCCTAGCCATTGGAGCATACGCCCTTGAGACGACAAGCTAGACATTATTAATCCATGAGTATAAGAACCCGGCAAACAATGACATTTCCATCTTCAGACTCAAGTCACAAATCATCAATCATGCCCGAACCAATTGCCACAGAGAACGCCCTCATCAATGGAAGCCGTGTCGCCTATGGTGTCTATGGCAAAGGCAAACCTGTCGTTCTTCTTCACGGCACACCATCCTCATCCCTCATATGGCGCAACATCGTCCCCAAGCTCGTCGAAGCCGGTTATAAGGTCCACGTTTTCGACCTTCTTGGCTTCGGTCTTTCAGAACGTCCGTGGAACCCAGCAGTTGATACCTCCATGACAGGTCAGGTTTCCGTTCTAGAAGGCCTCTTAGAGCTGTGGGGCTTGGAGAAAACACATATTATTGCCCACGATATTGGGGGCGGCATTGTTCAGCGCTTCTCTGTCTTTTCACCTCAAAGAGTCTTGTCTCTCACCCTCATTGATGTTGTGAGCTTCGACAGCTATCCCTCCAAACGGACAAAAGAGCAGATGCGAAATGGCCTTGAATCTCTTATCAAGACAGATAGCGACGAACATCGAGCCCACTTTAGGGAATGGTTGCTATCCGCGGTCAAGAACCGGAAACAGTTCGAGGAGTCGAGTCTCGACACTTATGTTGACTACATCTCCGGTCCAATCGGGCAACCCAGTCTGTTCGAGCATCAAGTTCGACACTATGATCCGAAACATACAATGGAGGTGGCACCGCGTCTCGGAGAGCTAGGCAAGCTACCTGTGCAGTTGATATGGGGTGCGGATGATGCATGGCAAGTAGTTGATTGGGCTCATAAACTCCGCGGTGAAATCCCTGGGTCGGAGCTTACTATTTTAGACGATGCTGGGCATTTTTCACCTGAGGATCAGCCTGAGAGGATGTCTGAGCTGCTTACTAGCTTCCTAAGAAAGCATTAATCTATATATCTTCAATAGCTCATAGGTAGCCAATAACTTCTACAAGCCAACATCACCACATCTAAACAATTCGGCTCATATACCGTACTATGTAGACTTAGAACCGTAGGAGTGCGTCATTTCGCGCTTCCTTGGCTCGCTGATGCCATCTTGTCCCAGGTCCAAGGAACTCAAATACATGAGGTACACCAGGCCAGAGGTGAAATTCAACCTCGACATTATCCTCCATCAGCCTCTTTACAAACTCCAAGTCCTCGTCTCGGAATAAGTCCAGTGTGCCGACATCAACGTACGTCGAAGGAAGTCCCTTGTAGCTTTTCGCCCTCGCTGGTGCAGCATAAGGTGAAACATCTGCTTTTGCCTTGCCAGCTTTGTCTTGTCCTACATATGCTTCCCAAGCGAGTTTGTTGTGGCGTGGTGTCCACGTGGTGAACTTGAGAAACTCCGTGTCTGCTGCATGACATGTTCGATCATCCAACTCGGGGGTAATAGCTATCAACTTTGCTAGTGGGGGGTTGAGCTCTCTGTCTCTGGCCATGAGCGCAGTTCCCACAGCTATACCACCGCCTGCACTCACTCCCTTTACGCAGATGCGCTGAGGGTCGATGTTGAGCTCTGCTGCATGCTCCGAGAGATACTTCAGCGCTGCGAAGCTGTCCTCCACCGCTGCGGGAAAGGGGTATTCAGGCGCAAGACGGTAGCCAACTGCAAACACCGGCCTGTCTGTTTGAAGTGCCGTTTCTGCGTTGAGTCCTCCACCTATTTCTATAGCGCCTGAGACAAACCCGCCTCCGTGGATCACTAGGACTGCGGGTTGAGGTTTTTTGGCTTTGAGAATGTCCGGCTTAACATAACGGCGCAGAAGGATCTGTGCCCCATCGTAACTTTCAACACTATAGTCCGTCTGCTGGATGATATCTGAAGATGGTGGTTTGGGGAATACTTTGGCAAATAAGGCGTGGTTGTTACGACGGATGTCTAGGGCTGTGTCAGGAGGGATCGAAGGGCGGTCGGATTTGATGAGAGCCAGTGCCTCGGCGAATTCGGAATCATATCTGAGACTAGTTACAGCCATATTGTAAATGTCTATAGTTGTTGTTCTTTGTGTAGCAATATAAGAGCGAAATTGGAGTTTTTATACAGATAGCAAGAACCGGTTAGACTAAACTTGGGAGTCAAGGTATCTGAGGGGCTAATGCCTCGGGATGTTACTGTCGAGACCAAAAAGGTGCTATTCAAACCGGCTTCTTTTCCAAAACTTACCCGCTGCTGGACTGTATAGTTTGCCCGAGATAACTTATGGTGAGGTTCGTGGGTTTAATTGGGTTGCTCGTTTGGCCATCGTTTGGACAGCTCGTTTGGACCAACATCCTGGTAATCTCTGTACTGCGAGCTAGGATCACTATGGAGGAATCACATCTTGAGATGAGATGTCAACTACAATGAATTAACGATTACAGATGCGGCATTGTACTAGTATTCGAAGGAAGGTTGGACAATATCCATAGCTCACGAATTATTTAGACTTTCAGCTCCCGGGTAACCAATTTAGCCAACAGTCAACAGAAATGCTACTGGCTTTTTCACTAACGGTTCATCCATGACACTTGATATAGACTTCTACCGGAGTAAGCAGCTTATCTAGCGTGAGATGTCTAGACTTGTACAGTACGCACCTCAGGCTATTAAGAAGGCGATGGACACATTTGGAAACATGGGATTATCACCATGAGACTCATCACGTGACGCTTATCGGTGAATGGCAAGCTCCGAGTCGCCGGTCCGCCGGTCTTGCCCCGTACTAAGCATAGCGTGGCGGCGTGGGTAAACCATCGATTACCTTGACGAAAAGTACAGATCGCGACTTGCAGGTTGCAACCAAGAAATTGGGAAATACGGCCACTTTGGCGACAACAACTCGACAAGAGGTATACATCCTCACCTAATGATATAAGTCGACATTCAACAGAAATCCCCCCCATATAGAGACAAACCGTCTCAACCCCCCAATCGCCCATCATGGCGCCCCTCGTCGACAACCCCCAAATTAAGAACGCCGAGCTGCTGCGCCCGTTATCTTTCTACCTTCATGCCTACATTTGGCCCTTCACTATCGTCTGGCCCGTCTTCTTCGCCTTTTACTTGAGCCCTGAGCTCTACGGAAAGTACATTGGCGCCGAGGAATGGACAGTCGTCTGGGTCGGCACTATCATCACTTTCCAGGCCCTCACTTGGCTCAGCACACACTGGAGCGTTGACCTTGAGGGCAAGTTCACCGCTTCAAAGGCAAAGGATGTCGAGGATGCCCTTTTGATCAAGGTCATCCCTATTGCGAACGCTGGTACCGCTGAGATTTGCAAGCTCATCCGCGATAAGGTGGGGGGAGATTCTGGTCTTGAGAAACACCTCAAACAATTACTAACTTCGTTATGATAGGCTGGTGGCAAGCTCAACACCTCATTCCTTTTCCAGAAGCGTCGCTTTCTCTACGATACCGCTACCAAGACCTTCCACACCCTTAAGTACGATATCGATGCCGAGCCCAAGCCTTCTATCGGTCACTTCCAAACCTCAAAGGGTCACCAAACCCAGACTGAGTTGTCGCGCGTTGAGCAGCACTATGGAACCAACACCTTCGATATCCCCGTTCCCACCTTCACCGAACTGTTCAAAGAGCACGCCGTTGCCCCATTCTTCGTCTTCCAGATCTTCTGTGTTGGACTTTGGATGCTCGACGAGTACTGGTACTATTCGCTCTTCACTCTCTTCATGCTCGTCGTTTTCGAGAGTACTGTCGTTTGGCAGCGTCAGCGCACTCTCAATGAGTTCCGTGGTATGAGCATCAAGCCTTACGACATGTGGGTTTTCCGTCTGGGCAAGTGGACTGAGGTTCAGAGTGACCAGCTCATTCCCGGTGATCTCGTCTCTGTCAACCGAACCAAGGAGGACAGCGGTGTCGCTTGTGACATGCTTCTGGTCGAGGGTACTGCTATTGTCAACGAGGCTATGCTTTCTGGTGAGAGTACTCCTCTCCTTAAGGATTCGATCCAACTTCGTCCCGCTGATGCTCCCTTGGATGTTGAGGGTCTCGACAAAAATGCTTTCCTCTGGGGCGGTACCAAGGTCCTCCAGATCACCCACGGAAACCCTGACCAAGAGAAGCCCAAGCTTGCCTCTGGCGTCCCTACTCCTCCGGATAACGGTGCTATGGCCATTGTCATGAAGACCGGTTTCGAGACTTCTCAGGGTAACCTTGTCCGAACCATGATCTACTCTACGGAGCGAGTTTCTGCCAACAACGCCGAGGCTTTGTTCTTCATTCTTTTCCTCTTGATCTTCGCCATTGCTGCCGCTTGGTATGTTTGGGACGAGGGTGTTCGCAAGGACCGCAAGCGTTCCAAGCTTATGCTTGACTGTGTCTTGATCGTCACCAGTGTTGTTCCTCCCGAGCTGCCCATGGAGCTGAGTCTCGCCGTCAACACCAGTCTGGCTGCTTTGGCTAAGCTGGCTATTTTCTGTACTGAGCCCTTCCGAATCCCCTACGCTGGCCGTGTTGATGTGGCTTGCTTTGACAAGACCGGTACTTTGACAGGTGAGGATCTCGTCGTTGAGGGTATCGCAGGATTGGCTCTTGGACATGAAGATGAAATCAAGGACACCAAGGAGGCAGATGGCGCCCACTCCACCATGACTGCTGTCACTGACGCTTCTCTGGAAACCAAATTGGTTCTCGCTACCGCACATGCCCTTGTCAAGCTTGATGAGGGAGACATTGTCGGTGACCCTATGGAAAAGGCTACTCTGACCTCACTTGGATGGACTCTTGGCCGCAACGATACTCTCATGAGCACCAACAAGGCTGGTACCACTCATGGTACCGTCCAGATCAAGCGTCGATTCCAATTCTCTTCTGCCCTCAAGCGTCAGAGCTCTGTCGCCATGGTTCACGGAAATGATATCAAGACTGGACGCAAGGTCAAGGGTACTTTTGCTGGTGTCAAGGGTGCGCCCGAGACCATTCAGAAGATGCTCAAGGTTGTTCCCGAGGATTACGAAGAGACCTACAAGTACTTCACCCGCAAGGGCTCCCGTGTTCTGGCTCTCGCTTACAAGCAACTCACTGTCGACACCGAGCTTGGTTCTGGCAAGATCAACGATCTCAAGCGTGAGAAGGTTGAGTCTGACTTGACTTTTGCTGGTTTCCTCGTCTTGCACTGCCCTCTTAAGGATGATGCCAAGGAGGCTGTTCAGATGTTGAACGAGAGCAGCCACCGTGTTGTTATGATTACTGGAGATAACCCTCTTACCGCTGTCCATGTCGCCCGTGAGGTCGAGATCGTTGACCGTGATGTTCTCATCCTCGATGCCCCTGAAGACAACTCGAACGGTGATCAGCTTATCTGGAGAAGTGTCGACGACAAGGTCAGCATCAAGGTTGATCCTACCAAACACATTGATCCCGAGATTATTCGTTCCAAGGATATCTGTGTCACCGGTTATGCTCTTGCCAAGTTCAAGGGCCAGATTGCTTGGAACGATATCCTCCGCTACACCTGGGTCTACGCTCGTGTTTCCCCCAAGCAAAAGGAAGATATTCTCCTTGGCCTGAAGGATATGGGTTACTACACTCTGATGGCTGGTGACGGTACCAACGATGTTGGTGCTCTGAAGCAGGCTCACATCGGTATCGCCCTGCTGAACGGAACTCCTGAGGATCTCACCCGTATCGCCGAGCACTCCCGCAACACCAAAATGAAGGAGATGTATCAGAAGCAAGTTGATCTCATGAAGCGCTTCAATCAGCCCGCTCCCCCTGTTCCTGCTATGATTGCCCACCTGTACCCCCCTGGACCCCAGAACCCTCAATTCCAAAAGGCTATTGAGCGCGAGGCTCAGAAGAAGGGCATGACTCCTGAGGAATATGCCAAGTCTCAAGGTCACGACAACTTCGAAACCATCACTTCTCCCGGTGCTCAGGCTCTTATGGATGCTGGCCCCAACAACCGTCAGACTGAGGCTCAAAAGAAGGCCGCTGGATTCGCCGACAAGCTTGCTTCTGGTATGATGGAGGCTGAACTGGGAGACGATGAGCCACCTACTCTGAAGCTCGGTGATGCCTCTGTCGCTGCTCCCTTCACTTCCAAGCTGCGAAACGTCGTTGCGGTGCCTAACATCATCCGTCAAGGTCGTTGCACTCTCGTCGCCACCATCCAGATGTACAAGATTCTTGCCCTCAACTGTCTTATCACCGCCTACTCTTTGTCCGTTCTGTATCTCGAGGGTATTAAGTTTGGTGACACGCAGTACACCATCAGTGGTATGCTCATGTCCGTCTGCTTCCTCAGTATCTCTCGTGCCCGTGTCGTCGAGGGTCTCAGCAAGGAACGTCCTCAGCCTAACATCTTCAACGTTTACATTATCGGTTCCATTTTGGGACAGTTTGCTGTTCACATCGCCACTTTGATCTACATCGCCCGCCTTTGCGATAGACTTGCTCCGTAAGTTTCATACACTAAACACACTAAAACAAAAAGCTAACCGTCTACAGTCGCTCCGATGATGTTGATCTTGAGGCTGAATTCTCCCCTTCTCTGCTGAACTCGGCCGTCTACCTCCTTCAGCTCATCCAGCAAATCTCCACCTTTGCCATCAACTACCAGGGCCGTCCCTTCCGTGAGTCTCTCTCCGAGAACAAGGGCATGTTTTACGGTATTGTCGGTGTTTCCGGTCTTGCTTTCGCCTGTGCTCTCGAGCTCTTCCCCGACATCAACGAGGGCATGAAGCTCGTCCCCTTCTCTGAGGAGTTCAAGACCAACATGACAGCCGTCATGGTCATCGACTATGCAGCCTGCTGGATCATCGAGGTCGGCCTCAAGAAGTTCTTCAGCGACTACCGACCCCGCGATATCGCCGAGCGACGACCCGAGCAGCTCGAGCGCGAGGCTGTCCGTCGCGCTGTTGTTCAGAAGAAGAAGGAAGAGGAAGAGGAGAAGAAGAGACTCGAGAAGGTGGCCGAGTTTGAGCGCAAGGTCGAGGAGCGACGAAGAAAGATTGAGGAGTGGAGAGCTGGAAGGACCTAAAGATACGATCTGGCAGCAATACCTCAAATTTGTGTACGAGAAGAGTTGGGTCTCTTTTGAGGTTTAGAGCAGATGAAGAAGGGCTTTAGAACAAGCATTTTTTAGACTTCAAAAGGAGGAGTTATTGGAGATGAGAAGTGGGCAGCAGAAGTCAGAGTCTGCCGGAGATGTAGATGTACATTATTCTCGGAGGAGTTAGACTTGATAAATACATAATAGCCAATCGTTCTCATCCGATTTGTTCATGTTAAGTTCTTGGCAGTCAGTTGCGACGGCATGTACACATTGAGTCTTGTTATCCGGGGGCCTACAATATTGGTATGATTTTCCTGCATCTGAGGCACGAGCTTGATATTCTCACTTAATAATATAGAATGTTGATTCCTGTTTGCTGTAATTGTCCAATTGTCAGAAATCTCATGCTCAAGGTGCAATCGTGTCGCATCATTTTGATTACGTGTTTGCTATCAAATTTAGTCACGTCTAGAAGCACAATTCGTGTTGGGTATTTTTTTCATTCATGGCTATGGTACAGACAAGACTCGTTTCCAAGTCTATGGTGGTAGAACAATGGGAAGGAAAACATAGGTATATCAATCGCTTATACGCCTCAGTCTTCTTACCCAATCCTCAGAAAGACATCTGTGCCACGACAGAGCTTCCGACTTTAAATTTTCCCTTTTCACCAGGACGCATAACGTTGTACGCTAAGGCATCCTCCATTAACTCGAATAGAGCTCAAGTAATTTATTTGGGAGGGTTGGAGGCAACGAAGGCAACACCCTTCTCAATGTTCTTCTTGAGGTCGACGAGAGCGGCGTCAACGAGCTTCTCCTCGTTGGCGTCGAGCTTGCCGAGAGGGTGGATCTTCTCAACACCCTCGGGGCCGAGCTCGACCTGAGAGCTGAAGAACTCAATGCCCTGGTCCTTGTAGAGAGGAGACTCGACGAAAGCGGGCTCCTTGACACCCTTCTCACCCTGAACGGCGCGGAGGACGGAGTCAGCCATGCGGGCACCAGCCATGGCCATGGAGAGAGTGGCAGAGCCAGCACCGTCCTTGGCCTTGACAACCTCATCACCACCGAACTGGACACGGTTGACGAGCTCAGCGTTGGAGGAGAGGTCAGGGTGGTTGGACTGAGAGAAGAGAGGGACGATGGTGACACCGGAGTGACCACCGACAACGGTGATGTTCTCGTCCTTGGGGTCGGTGCCCTTGATCTCGGAAACGAATCGGGAGGCACGGACAACATCGAGGGTGGTGACACCGAAGAGGGTCTTGGGGTTGTAGACACCGGCAGCCTTGAAAACCTCCTTGACGATAGGGACGGTAGAGTTGACGGGGTTGGAGATGATCAGGAGCTTGGCCTTGGGGGCAGCCTCAGCGGCGGCCTTGGCGAGGTCACGGACGATAGAGGCGTTGGTGTTGAAAAGATCGTCACGGGTCATACCGGGCTTGCGGGGGACACCAGCGGGGATGAGGACGACCTCAGCACCGGAGAGAGCCTCCTTGAGACCAGCAGCGTTGGGCTCGTAACCCTTGACGGTGGACTTGGTGTTGACGTGGGAGATGTCAGCAGCAACACCGGGTCCGCCACGGATATCGTAGAGGGCGAGGTCAGTGACGCGGGGGTTCATCTTGAGGAGGAGAGAGAGAGGCTGGCCGATACCACCAGCAGCACCGAGAACGGTGACCTTGGAAAGCTATACATTGCAGTCAGTACATGTTCGAGCAGGATTGAAGCTGTGCTGGCAACTGCAAAGCCGAAGGACGACTTCATGATGGCTTCTCAACAAACCGGGCCGGTCTCGATCGGTGAAGAGGAAAGAATCCAAGCTGCACAAAGCAATGCGCAATGTAAGAGGGGTATTAACTTACGTCCCGGGCGGTGGCGGAGAAAGCACGGCGCTGGATGCGAGAAGCGGCGAACATTTTTGCGATTGATAAAAAGTTCAATTGGTAAAAAGGGTGAAAAAAGGACGGGATGGGGGTGGAAAGAAGAAGAAGTTGGCGATGAGCACTTTAAATACGGGGAGGAATAGCCGGAAGGAGGACAAGAAGTGGGATGGGGAAGCTCCATTCAACGCAAGGCAGGTCAACGCTGATTATACCATTTTGGGTTTAGCGCATCGAGCTGACTGGCCAGCACGGAGGACACTCGGTATTTTGAAAGCACGGAGCAACGGACCAGCAACTGATGATGAAATAGCAGTCTATAGAACATGCAAATTACCCATCATGATAGGAAAGATATCAGAGGGCAATAACGTCTCAGAGGTATTTGGAAAAGCGGACTATTCATAGGAGAACTCTATAATAAAAACGCAGAGAAGAATGTGTCTGGGCCAACTAATTCACTTACAAACACCACCCAAGTCCGTTGAGCAAAAATGCTTGATCAGGTGTTGTAAAGCAACCACACACAGTTGGCCAAACACTACTACAAGCGCTGGTCACCATGGGTCTTATTCAAGCTGTTCTATCCGTAGTGGATTTATTTTAATGTTACTTCACGATCTGGTGGAGAACAAGAGACATATCATCGCCAAGTACTTTCTGTCACTTCCCTGGTTGGCTCGCTTTAACATTCTTTATTCACTTATCCATTTACCCGGCAGCTACCGGCCCTGTAACACCAAGAACCACAACAGCCCAGGCAGTTCACCATCATCATTGACGGCATATTTCGGAGAGATTTGGAGTTGCTATGCACTTTCTGAATGCACGTGTACGGAGTCCGGGAATACGACCCGAGAACCAAACCAGCCAATTCTCATCACATTTCACCTCTACAAATCATGTAACTACCTACCTACTAGAGGGTCTGTTCCTGCTACGAATAGTGGATCCTTTAATTAGCACATCTTTATTGCCTTTTAACAACCGTTCTAAATAGTTTACCGATGAAACGCCAAGTCTTTTCTCAAGCATTCTTAGTGATCGTTAGGTACGAGACGGAATATGGGGTGCAGGTCGAATTTCGGTGAGTGAGTCAGCAAACGTATGCTGTATGTAGATTTTGGAGGGGCTAAGACGGTCTGGTGGGGAGCTCCAAGCTCTCTCCTTCAACGACGTCAACATTCATTTTCGACTTTTTCTCACCTCAAATCTCTGGGGAAGTAATATCTGAACTCAATAAATACTCGGGAGCATACAATACAATCGCACTTCTTCCAAAGTCACACACCATGTCTATTGCGCAGCTCTCGCAGCTGTTACCGCTTCCTGATGAGGAGCTCAAGCAGGTCCTCGATTACGCCTCTACTCTCTCCACAGCAGAAGCGGCAGATCATTTTGGAA
The DNA here is from genome assembly GCA_014899045.1 of Fusarium palustre. Lineage (NCBI taxonomy): Eukaryota > Fungi > Ascomycota > Sordariomycetes > Hypocreales > Nectriaceae > Fusarium > Fusarium palustre. The sequence continues at coordinate 5,427 of JAAVUH010000042.1, read as the reverse complement.
ACCTACTAGGAGACTCACCCCAAGCGATTGAGTTTATATCGTCATTCAACTCTCGGAGGCAAACATCAGCGCCTGGTAGCTCTTCGTACTCTAACATCACTGCACCGCCTGAACCAGAACCGCAGAATGTCGAGGCCGTACCAAAAGCAAAACGACAACCAAAAAAGAAGAAGGCAAATATCCACACACCTCAAGCGAGACAAGTGGGTGAATATGCCGCGCCAGCGGGTACAACATACAGCAAGAAGGACCTGAGCCTCGACTACATTCCTCAACGGCCGAGCGCGCCCAGCAGTAACAATGCCTCGCGATCGAGCACCCCTAAACCTGACCCTAAGCCCGTCGCAAAGCCTCCTCCCAAACAACATGCCTCAGCCGGCTACCTGATTGGAGAAGGGCCATCCAAGTCTAAGGCCAAGTCGACTCCTACCTCGCGCAGTTCTACGCCGAAGCCAGCTACAACCACAAAGATATCCATAGCTGGAGGCTTGCCCATGGCTGGAGCATCGACCGCCATATCTGACCTCGATGCAGCTATTCGAGCGCTTGAAATCTCGACGAATCCCACGCTGGATAACTCCAAGTCTAGAAAATGCAACTGTGTCGCTACGAGGCATCCTCTTCAGGGCGCAGCACCTAATTGTCTCTCTTGTGGCAAGGTTATATGCATGAAGGAGGGCTTGGGACCTTGCACATATTGTGGCACTCCTCTTCTCACATCAGAGGACGTCCAAGCGATGGTACGAGAACTCAAAGATGAGCGAGGACGTGAACGACAAGCTGCCAACCGCGATGCCAATCGTCGTGCTGATGTAGCCAAGACACCGGCACCGTTCACACAACCACGTGGAAATGATGGCCCCTCCCTCAGTGAATCTGAGGCCAAGGCTCGCGCTCATCGTGACAAGCTTCTGAACTTCCAAGCACAAAACGCCAAGCGAACCACCGTCCGTGACGAGGCGGCCGATTTCGACGTTGGCGGAGCGCTTACAGGAACGGGTAGCATGTGGGCGACTCCCGAGGAGCGGGCACGAGAATTGAAGCGACAACAGAAAGTCCTTCGCGAGATGGAATGGAGCGCACGACCAGACTACGAGAAGCGAAAGCAAGTTGTAAGCATTGATGTGGTGGGCGGCAAAGTTGTTCGCAGGATGGCAGCGGTCGAGCGACCTGTTACACCTGAATCTGAAGACGAGGTGATTGACAATGAGATTAATAACGGCACTCTGGAAGCCACGTCGGGGAATAAGGGTCGTGGAAGAAATGGTGGAGCATTCAGCGGTAATCCTCTGCTTGGATCCCTGATCAAGCCTGTCTTTGACGCCAAGGGCAAGGGTGCTGAAGTAGAGGGAAGGGAATCAAGAAGAAAGAAGGGATGGCAGCGTGTTCAGCATGACCTTGATAACAACGAGGGAGTGATTCTGGATGGAGGTGTCTATGGACATGCTGGAGGCGATGAACCAGCCTGTGGGTGAGCTATCCATATAGCTAATTCTAGAGTGTCAAGATAGTGTTGGTGATCATGGTACATAGAGAACTGATGACTAGCTATTTAAGCGACATGGACAATGTTATGAGCATTACGAATAGAATATTTATTGAGGATACAACAGTCGCAGTCTCATCGGGAAAGGCATTATCCCTGTCTTATCAATCTCCACTGTTGACTCTGTCTACTGAGCACGTGATCTCGCGTCATTAACGCTTTTCTGGCCCAAGCGTGTCATGGGTCATCCATGATCCACGGAAGGAGGGGGAAAATGAATTTGGGGTTACAGGGGTGGAGTCAGTTGTCGCACTCATTGATTAATGTTTTGATGAGAGATGATCTATGATGAAGATTTCTGCAACAATTTACGTTGTTGTAAGCAGTCAAACAACAATATCGTGTCCTCTCTGTTGCTGCCTAGACGTGTTATCCAAATTCGTCCCTCTATCTATCTATCTATCTGTCCATATCTTGCAAAAGTCCTCACAAAACCTTGCAGCGCCACGCGGCTTTTAATATTTTCGAGCTGCATGACCGGAGAGTGAGTCCTTTATTGGCATTTCGGATCACGACCAGGGTGTATCTGCACCTCAACCGAACAGGTGTGTCAAGTCACTCGCACGCACTCAGCAGCAAGTATCTTTACGGCCAGTTGAGGTAACAATGGAAGTGTTCATGCGACATAGACGGCTTGCATTTTTTAGATGGTGTCACCAGGGGACGTGAGCATCCACGCCGGGCATCTTTACAGCACTTAATTAAACCTACAGCGGATGAACGTAGGTCTCAAATGACCCTGCAGCCACTAAAAGTTTAGTGTATCTTTAGCAGATTTCGGCTTGGGCAACCTTGTGAGCACAGAACCCAATGGGTCGGGCTCCATACAAGCGCACACCTTTAAGGGTATTTTACACTGATCAGAGTAAAGAAAGTCGCGTATCAGATCGCGTGGCATTTATCTGTCCTTCCCACAAGCCAGACCGACCATGACTGCAGCTTCGATTAAGTACCACGGCTTGAGTATTCTGGTCATTTGGCCACGATTCATATCCATAATGGCTAATTGTTGAAATTAAACCGCCCCCCGACGTGGATCGCCCACAACTGATGTCCATTCGTATTCTATCCTCAGTCCTCACTCATAATAAAGGACAACCACAAATAAACTTCAAAACAATCAACAACGTAGATCACCCTTGCCAAACCCTTATTATTACCTTGTCTCTGTGTGTCTCTAGCTCCCTTGACAGTCCGATTTCCCGCCGCGCGGTTTCGTTCAGACCCTAGACCCTTTCCTTCCATCGTTCTGGGGGCTCTCCACGCCAGTTGTCGGTCTACAGCACCTAAAAGTAAGGGTTCACTTGTACAGCGGAGGCTTATACGCTCTGGAATCCCTCCAATTGTGGTCCACCTTGAGCGACTCGACTCGGTCGAACTTCACCCTAACAACTCTCACAACTCCTTCTCCGGAGGCTTCTCTTGACCGTCATGAGTTCAAATCAACCGTTGCATGAAATTACTATAAACAACAACCGTATTGCGCCTCCCCCATCGTTTAAGACGGTCGATTCTCAACCAGGCGCTACTGTCCAGACTGAGACAGCAACGGGAGCAGCAGCGCGACAAGGTGGGGATACCGCGGTACCACTGCCAACCCCGGCCGGCGACGCGCTCTCGCGAGCCTCCCACCCGATTGCGTCGACAACGCCAACTATTGCTGCGCCTATCGACGGTGCTGCTGTTAATTCAACAGCCAGAACCACAACAGCACATGCTATAGTTGCAGCTGCTATCGCCAAAATGCAGCGCAGGCCTTCTACCGACCGCGACGATGGTTCTACACAGAGCCATCCTTTCTCCAACGCTGGCTCCCAGGACACCACTATAACTATTTCAACAGATCCCGCCGCATTCACACCCCCAGCGAGCGACGCCAGTAACTGTGCACCTGGCCCGTCGAGCCAGGACAGCCAGTTATTACAGCTCTCCGAGATTGCTGCTGCACAGGATAGAATCGGCATAATCAACTCGAATACACGGAAACGCATGGCCGACGGTGAGGTTAAAAGCCGGACAGAAAGCCAAAGCCCCGTCAAAGGTCATACAAGAACACCGAGTGCTGTAAGCAGGACATCAGCAGGTGGGCATATTGGAGAGGTATGTCAAGCACCACTTCCAAAGACCGCGTCTCTGCTTTAGCCCAAGACCAGTCTGCTTGTGGGAATACCACTAACATAGTCTCTAGTTGTCCAACGAATTACGGACGCGTCTCTCCTACGCCATGGTCAAGGTCAATAACGGCTGGCAGTCAAACTCAATAGAAGAAGTCGAGAATATGGCATCCCAAGCTGCTTCTCCAGTCTCGAGTACATCAACTATACATCGCCGACAAGGCTCATCAGCAAGTCCTCGAATAGCCATGGGCAATCCACCTTCATCATCGGCACCTCTACCACAAGCGTCAGCTACTGAGCGACGAAAGTCACATACACCACCAGATCATATCTGGCACAAACCGTCACTCGCGCCGCCAGCACCTATTCGACCTGGTGCCTTGTCAGCACCGCACGTGAACCCGCGTCGTAACTCTCATCCCCATCGAACCCCGGGCATGCTATCACATTCAAATTCCGACTCTCCTCATACGCCTGGACAGCAAGCTACCTTTCAACATGGACCCAAGTTTCGTGTTACAGGCGACACGGTTCTCATGTCACCGCATCAGAACGTTCGGGAACAAGATGCCATTGAGACATTGTTATTCATGAGCAGTCCAGGAAACTCGGCCAACTTGAAGCATGCCTTCTCTCCCCCAAGCTCATCAGCACCAAATATTGGAATGAACAGACCCCAGGCACGTCACGCATTGCCTTCCGGACCCAGGAAGCCATTGCCATCACAGCGCCAACCTCAGCAGGTCCGAAAATCTCCTTACGATAATTCATCCATGCCACCACCTCCCGGTTCACCCATGGAGTTGGATTCGCCACAGCAGCAACATTATCCTCCACAAAATAGAGCCATGCCCAGAAGGCGGACGATTGGGGGACGAAGTCAACTACGAGGGACACTTTCGTTACCAAGTGGTATTGGCATAGGGAACGGGAAGACAAGAAAGACTCTGCGCGATGAGGACATCGAGAGAATGCTTGATCAAGCCAGCGCTGAGACAGGTGATAGCTCTGATGACGAGGAGATCTTGATTCCGTCGAGAAGGCCGGTTGCCAGAGTTATGCGGTCATGAAGTCGCGTTTGTGTTTTGTCTGTATTAATATTGGACGTGGTCCTGTTTGGGTCATCCCAGCCGGTAAAGGGGCCGGTAAGGGAATCCATGAATTATCTGTCCACAGCGTGATGGTTCTCTTGACCAGCGGACTTACTGGAGCATTGCTCACAACTCATTTTGGTTTATCTATTAGAGTAGCCAATGATTTGGAGTTGGTTGGTTGAGCATGGTTATGCTTTATACTTTGTGGTATACATTGGTCTGCGGATCGGACTGTTTTACTACGGTGCATTGGGTAGGGGATTCTGATTTGAGCGCAACGGGAAGGCGGATTTTCTTGCATGAAGACACGAGATACCATGTATTCAGCCATGTATTCAGCCATACGAGCGATCGCGTGGAGAAAATTGGCGTTTGGGGCTGTTGGTTCAGTATATATGCGACGGCAATACCACGATCCCGTTGCATTGGTGCTTCAATAAGCTTGGTACACATTCATGACATGTTTCATGGGTTAGGCGTTTTGGCAGCTTTTAACAATGCCCGGTTCATCTTGGGTATCACGACAGAATCTGCAGTCAGCTCAAAAAAGAATGTGGTTTATTTTGAATTGTGTGTCAGCGCAGATACGCCTGTTGTGGTTTGAAGCAGTCCAGGCTTCTTCATGTTCATGAATCCCAAGTCAAATTTGCACTCCAATATTGCATATTAC